>OU342742.1:447279241-448015257 GCA_910589775.1 Avena eriantha
TATACCCTACAGGTACTCGAGTTTGGTATATATACGGTCTAAATATGTACATGCCCACGGTGTCGCCAAGGCCCAGATGAAAGGACTCGAGTAACCTGCGGACTCTCGATTGCTTGAAGGGACAAGAAGAAGCTAAAGATAGAAAGTTTGAACGGGAAAACCCTAACTTGTAACCGACTCGACCTGCTACCCGAGGACCTAAGCCTATCTATATAAAGGCTAGGAGGGGCGGCGAGAAGGACACACGCAACCCTAGTTTCCACAACCCTCGCTAGATTGCATCTGTGCACCATTGTAACTTTCGACTCCTTCGATAATTCCCACGAGCAGACAAGCAGGAGTAGGGGACCTCTACGAGGCCTGAACCTGGGTAAATCCTTTGTCCCTGTGTGCTTGTTGCTAGCCAATAGATGTCTCCAGCGCTCCCTCCTTCTCCAAAACCAAGTCCATAACAATGGGCATTGACGAGTTAAACCCTTGTCAATTGGCCGCCGTCTGTGGGAACTGGGAGTGCTGATGTTCGGCTTCTTCGGCTCCATCAACTGCGATCTACAACTCCGCAACAGCAGAGATTCACCAGCTCTTTGGCGCGTTTCGACTTCACCGTCCACAACGCCCGCCATCCACGCATCCCTTTGAATCGTGGCGACGGAATCAGTCTGGCGATTGGGAGCTTCCGCTTCCAAGTTGGCCAGATGGCACGCTTCGCATGCCCGATCAGCCGACAGCACCGGCGATTGCCCCGGCAATCGTGGTCCCCTCCATCAATCGCACCTCAGCGAGCTCAACGCTCCGGTGGCAGTCGAGAAACACGATCAGCGATAGCAGTCGCGACTCCGATCTGAGTGATCGTCCACAGAAGAGGGAACCTACGGTTCCGAATCTGAAAGTTGTGGAAGCAACATGCTTCCCCAATCACTTCATGTGCGCCGTCATTAACCAGGCGAACACCCTCTGCCAATCGCGGCAACGGTGGTAACACCGCAATGGGACACCGATCCCACCCAACGGTGGAATGGTGGGCAACGGTCGGGTTAACGGCGCCAACCGGGGAAGGCAGTCGAACCTCGCCAGCCTAATCATGAGCAAACCGCGAAACGCGTCGTAATCAGGCTCAACACGAGCAAGAGTGGGGAGCGCTGTCCGCGAAGCCCTACGAGGTGCACCTCTAACCCCTTGGGTCCCGCAGGAACGGCGAAGGGGCTAACGCACTGGCTCCTAAAAAGAAGAGTTCAAGCGCCAAAAACAATAACAAAACAGCACAACTTGAGGCGCGTAAAAAGGCAAGCAGGCGAGTCAAGCCTTCGTCACGTTGGGCCATCAAATCCCTCCTCCTACGGAGGATCCTCCTCTAGAGGCAATGAGTACCCCTCCGCCAAGAAGAGGCAAGTCGCGGATGGCTCCCTCAACCGAGCAAGAAACGCATAGAGGCGCGCCGAAAAAGGTCCTCGACTTCGACTCTATTGACAGTCGACACGAGAGGCAAACGTGGATTCCCAGGACGCCGCAGGCTGCGGTGACAAGCAGCCACCATGTACTCATCCTCAATAACCAGCCGCCAGCTCGAGATCCCCGAACTGCCATGCACCGATCTACGATCGCGGGTTTGGAGCTAATCGAGGCTGCCCTCGACAAGGAACCGGTACCAGACCAAAAAAGGGCAAAGCGCTAGCAAAGCACTACTCCTCGCCCTCATCCAGCGATGACAGTCACGACCTGTCTCGACGCCGTCGCTCACGACGACACGATCGCGACTACGATGCGCGCAATGACCTCACGCAACGCAAGATCGACAAGTCAAGGGAACGACGTGCTCGGTCGACTGACTCGGAAGAGGAAGATGGGGAGCTCTGTCGACGCCAGATGCTTCAGCAGATCCATTAGGCAGAAGCGAATGCCTAAAGGGTTTAACTCCCGTCGGAGAATCCGAAATTAGACGGTCTACAAGACCCTAAATCTGGCTAGAGGATCACATCTCCTCCGTCAGGCTCCACGGAGGCAGTCGAAGTACTGCCATGCAATGTTGCAGCTACAGCTGCAGGGCGCCGCCCGAGCATGGCTCAATAACTCTCGCCACGCGGATCATTCGCAGTGTGGGATGAGCTGGTTACAGCTTCGTGCGCAATTTAAGGGCACGTACAAACGGCCCACAATCAATCAAAGAACTGAGATGCTGGTCAACAAAGATCTGGCGAATCGCTG
Source organism: Avena eriantha (assembly GCA_910589775.1). Lineage (NCBI taxonomy): Eukaryota > Viridiplantae > Streptophyta > Magnoliopsida > Poales > Poaceae > Avena > Avena eriantha. The sequence goes on from OU342742.1 coordinate 447,281,444, forward strand.
CTCTCATACATCCAAAGAGCCACATCAATCAAGAATAAACTCCGCCGGAAAACATCTCGGAGGACCCGCGCGATTGGATTTATTTCAACGTGGGGCGTCCGCCGCCTAGAAGCTCAGGGAGGAGATGTGGCCGCTCGAAGCACCAGACCATCGACCACCTGAGGAGATCGCGGAATTCGGTGGGCAGATTGGAGAAAGAGTTCGGTGAAGAGCCGCACTCACTCCGACGAGGAGGCGAAACTCGAACGTAAGACCGAACCACCGGGCAAGCGTCGCATGCGCATCTACGACGTCAACAGGGTTGCAGCCGGCTACGCTGATAGACGCGACGACAACTGCAACAACGGATACCGCAGTGGCGGATACCGTGACTCCGGGAAAACCACGCAAGTGTGGCAACTCCGCACTCGCGACGAGGCACATGCGACCTCCATCGAGGACAAACTGTCCGGGCCATGCACGGTACACTTCTACATCGATAAGCATGATGGCAAGAGAAAGTCCAGCCACCTCCTCAAGGACTGCCGCGACTTCCTCAAGCTACATGAGGGATTGGTTTCGGATGAACCGGCAACGCAGTCGAAAGAGGCTACGGAGCCGCTCCAGGCGCCGTGGCACATGGCGCAGCCGCCACCACCACCTGGGCCACCCTCGAACGGAGCTGCACCGGACCAGCACCACGGAGGAGAACCGTACCCACGGGCCATGGGTACCATGATGATCCAAAAGGGGCACCCCTCCAACAGGGTTCAGAAAGCCATCACTCGCCAAGTCAACTTGGCCACGCACTCGCCACCATCCACCACTGAGTACTTCAGTGGCAGTGAGTCGTGCATTACCTTCGATAAACGTGATCACCCGCCTCAAGTACCTCGCCCAGGTCATTGCACCCTCGTACTCGAGGCACAAATTGGAGGCTTCGACATGAGTCGTGTCTTCATGGATGGGGAAGTGGCATCAACCTCATATTCGTGAGCACCTTGTGAGCAATGAGGATCCCGCTAACCTGCTTGGAGGCATCGGACACAATGTTCCACGTCATCGTCCTAGGGAAAGGCGTATACCCTCTAGGCAAAATCAACCTCGACGTCATATTCGGCACGCCAAAGAACTTCCGGCGCAAGCGCATCGACTTTGAGGTCGTCGACTGGCCCTCACAATACCACTGCATCCTCGGACGCGTCGCGTTTGCTAGGTTCATGGCGGTACCCCCACTACACCTACCTGCAGATGAAAATGCCAGGTCACAGCGGCGTCATCACGATCAATAGGAGCTTTGAGCGATCTGACAGTTGCGACAGGGAATTCAACAGAATCTCCCAGTCCTTCGGCATGCAGGAGGAGCTCGCGCGATTGAAGGAAACGACAGACAACAGTCTGCCTCCCCTGAGTAGGCCAAGCTCACTTGATCTCTCCTTTGACTCATCTGTGCACACAAAGAAGGTGCAGGTCCATCTGTCAGATCCCGCCAAAATGGCCCTCATCGCCAACAACTTGAGTCCCGCATAGGAACTCGCGCTCGTCGAATTCCTCCATGAGCACTGGGAAATTTTTGCCTGGTGTCCTGCGGACATGCCAGGAGTTCCCAGGGAATTCGCCGAGCACGCACTCAACGTCAACCCCGACGCAAGGCCAGTCAAGCAAACAATCAGGCGACTGTCTGAGCCACGAGCGCAGGCAGTCGGAATGGAGATCAACAGACTCCTCGAGGCCAAATTCTTACGCGAGATCAAGGAAAGCACTTGGCTCGCCAATACGGTGCTGGTGCCAAAAAAGGACACAGATATCCTACGGATGTGCGTGGACTTCACTTCTTTAAACAAGCACTGCCCAAAAGATCACTTCCCGCTACCATGGATTGATCAAATCATCGACTCCACCGCCGGATGCGAGCGCCTCTGCTTCCTCGATGCCTACTCAGGCTATAACCAAATTCAAATGAAGGAGGAAGACCAGGAGAAGACCGCGTTTACAACGCCCTTCGGTGTGTTCTGCTACAACACAATGCCCTTCGGGCTAAAAAACGCGGGAGCCACCTACCAGCGGTGCATGCAGGCTTGCCTCAAGGAGCAACTGGGTCGCAATATCCAAGTCTATGTCGACAACATAGTAATCAAAACCAAGGAGGAGGCCTCTCTAATCAACGACTTGCGCGAAACATTCGCCAATCTCGATCGTTACCGGATTAAGCTCAATCCGGACAAATGCGCCTTCGGCGTACCATCTGGGCAGCTGCTTGGGTATCTCATCTCCGCGAGAGGGATTGAGGCAAACCCAAAAAAGATAAAGGCCATAGTGGCCATGGAGAAGCCAAAGAACATAAGAGGCATCCAGAAACTAACCGGACGAATCGCGGCCCTCAGTCGATTTATCAGTCGAATGGGAGAAAAGGCACTGCCCTTCTATCAGCTCCTCCGCAAAGCTGACAAATTCGAGTGGACCAATGAAGCGCAAGAAGCATTTGAAGACCTCAAGCGCCTGCTATCCACCTCGCCAGTACTGGTGACTCCACGAGAAAGGGAACCACTACTGCTGTACATCTCCGCTACCAACCAAGTGGTTAGTACAGTACTCGTCGTCGAGTGGGCCGAGGAAAACAAGGTCCATGGCGTACAACGCCCGGTATACTACCTCAGCGAGGTCCTCACGCCAACAAAACAGCGGTACCCGCACTACCAGAAGCTGGCGTACGGCGTCTTCATGACCGCCCGGCGACTGCGCCATTATTTCCAGGAACACCCAATCGTGGTAGTCAGCGACGCCCCATTGGGACATATCCTCAATAACCCTGACGCCACGGGACGAGTCGCGCTTTGGGGAATCGAACTGTCTCCACGAGACATCACATACGAAAAGCGCGACGCAATCAAGTCGCAAGTTCTCCCTGACTTCCTCGTGCATTGGATGGAAAACCAACTCCCCGGACAAGACAGATATGTCCTACCTCTGAACAATGCACTTCGATGGATCCAAGCGGAAAGATGGAGCAGGAGCAGGTGTCATACTGACATCACCTCAAGGGGACAAGCTGAAATACATCCTACGAATGCAGTTCACAGCCTCAAACAACGAGGCTGAATACGAGGCCCTGTTGCACGGGATGAGGATGGCAAAGGCCTGCGGCGCAAAGAGGCTCATCATATATGGCGACTCCAAGCTGGTCGTCAACCAAACAATGCACGAGTGCGACGCACTGAATGACAACATGATCGCATACCGTGACCTCTACGACACACTCGAGGGAGACTTCGACGGTTGCGAGTTGCGACATGTAGGTCGCGAAAGCAACGAGGAGGCGGATGCACTCGCCAACATAGGCTCTACCTGCGCCCCCATACCACCTGGGGTATTTCTCGAGCGCATCTACGAACGCTCCATCAAGCCAAAGGCCGGAGAGAAGAAAACAAGCGCAGCAATGAACTCGGGGGCTACGCCACCCAATGATCCAATGGCACTCGATGACTTGGAGCTAGACACAGGACTCGAGGGACCAATGAGCGTCATGATGATCGAACAATCCTAGACGCAGCCGTACATTACGTACCTCCTTAGCACGCGCCTACCGGACAACCCGATAGACGCACGGCACATCGCACGACGCTCCAAAGCGTTCGCCATTATCAACGACGAACTGTATAAACGCAGCATCACAGGCGTGTTACCACGATGCGTCTCCCTAGCCGATGGAAGAGCGGTCCTCCTTGACATCCATGAAGGGACCTGCGGGCACCACGCCGGCAGTCGCGCCCTCGTTGCCAAAGCTCTACGAGCTGGATTTTACTGGCCCACGGCCATGCACAACGCCAAGGACATAGTCCAAAAGTGCAACGCTTGTCAGCGATTCGCGGACAAGCCACACGCACCAGGCGCAGAACTACGGCCTATTCCATTGGCCTGGCCCTTCGCACAATGGGGGCTCGACATGGTGGGCAAGATCCCAAGGTCCACACGAGGGGGCTACGTCTACCTCTTGGTCGCAGTCGACAAGTTCACCAAGTGGATTGAGGCCATGCTAGTGACCAAGCAATCAGGGCACAGCACGGTCAAGTTCTTCGAGTCCATCGTCTACCACTTCGGCGTGCCACACAGCATCATCACTGACAACGGGACGAACTTCACATCCAAAGAATTCCAAGAATTCTGCGGAAACCTGGGGATCAACATCATTTACGCCTCAGTCGCATCCATAGACCAATGGTCTAGTGGAAAAAGCAAACGGGCTCGTCTGCAGCGGCATCAAGAAGCGACTCCTTTGACCACTCGAGCATGCTACGGGTTGCTGGCCAGATGAGCTCCAATCCGTACTCTGGAGCCTACGAACAACTCCAAACAGTGCCACGGGCTACACGTCATTCTTTATGGTGCACGGCGCAGAAGCAGTACTACCCGCCGAAGTTTGGTACAAGGCGCCGCGCGTAGTCGCTTATAGCGAACAAAAGTCATCTCTTGCACTCGAAGACTCCGTCGACCTCCTCGACGAGGCAAGAGAAATTGCCGCAGAAAGATCCACGATCTACCAGCAGAACCTGCGCAACTACCATAGTAGAAGGCTTCGCCCCAGATCCTTCGTCGAAGGTGACCTGGTCTTGCGACTGAAGCAGCAGGGGCATCTCAAGCTCGAGTCCCCTTGGGAAGGACCGTACGTGATTACAGAAGTAATCCCAGGTGGCGCCTATCGCCTTCAAGATTTAGAGACAGGAGTCGCATAGTCCAACCCTTGGAACGTAGCACAACTACGACGTTTCTACCCCTAGCTGTTTTTTACTTTTACATCGCCAATAAGGCTACTCAGCCAAGGCTACTTAGCCACACATTGTACCTCGTACTGTTCTTCAAATAAATAAAAGCTAAGTGCCCCAAAACTCTGTGTTTTTTCTTTTCACTTCTATCAATTTTATACTGGGGGGCTACGCCACCCTACATACATCTGTTCTTCGAACCAATAAACGCGATATCCTGAGTAGCTGGCACATCAATCAAACCCCTTAACGCAAACTCAACCTAGCTGCAACGCACCTGGCATGTTGACAAAGGGATGGCCAAGCTAACGAAAAGGACTCGCATAGTGCAACGCACCTCACGCCAACAAAGTTATTTATACACATTCAACAATAAAATATCTACAACCTATACATGAACTTTACAACACAAATACATTATGTGCAGGATACAAATATGGCTACTGCTGCAACAGAAGAACATTGGTTTGTTCCTCGAAGAAGTCGACAATCTCCTCTGCTAGATGGTCCACCGCCTGATAGTGCGACACCATATTCCAAGCAGATCCGGCTGGCGGCGCTGGCGGACCGGAAGCAATGGTGGCGACATCCACGTCAGGCCTATGCAATCGCACCATCGAGAGGGCAGCCTTGGCACTAGCCACCAACTGCTGCCTCACGCACTCGCGAACAGCGGACATATCTTGAAACTTGGCCAGAAGAGCCAACAGGCTTGATGGAGTGTCATCCAACGGGAACATCGCCCGATAGATGTTCTTCAAACACGACTGCGACTTCTTCAGGAAGAGCAGCACTCGCGAAGCGCGATCCTGCAGGGTCGCCAATGCAGTCGCACGATCATGATCTACCCAGAAGTATCCACTCTCTTGAAGTTGCTCCTGGGTGAGATCATGAGGGCGGATGGCAATCCTATCCCTCTCCTCCAGTGGATGGCGTGCGCTAACAACTACACGAAGTAGCACCAACAGCATGAGTACAACGTACCATTGCGACTAACTATAAAGGAAAAGATGAGGACGAGCAAACTAACACTTAAACTGGTCGCCCAGCTGCGTCACCTCGCCAAGCAGATATTGCTCACGGGCGGCAGATTTTTCCGCCTTCGATTTCCACACGTCTGCATTACCACGGATCAGGGGCAACTCACGCTCCAGTTCCTTCACGCGATCACGAAGTCGCGACAGCAAGGACAGCTCCTCTACCCTGGAGCGCGGCGGTGCCACTGTCTCATCAAGACATTGCGAATCCTGGTTTCCCCCCACAAGACCACTCAATGCACCCTACCACAAGTCAAGACAAAGGCAATTAAGGCGACCAAATTAACACAAAGGCAAGGGGAACAGATGCATTCAAGATAAGCATAAGTGTTTACAAACACACTCGCCAGTAGGCACGTCCTTAGGCTAAAAAGGCAACTGATTAATTATTACAACAAGCTAACTACGGAGCAGTTGGCTTCTTCGACTTCGACGGCTTCGGGGGCTTCATCAAGTCCGTGGCAGTATCAGATGCCACTGAGTTTCCGCCGGCCCCTGAGGCCGAAACTTTCGCCGCCTTCTTTGCATGTTGGAGCTCCTCCGAATACTTGGCAACAGTATTTATCAAGGAATGGCCATATTTGGCACAAGCAGTCGCAAAGACTACCTGCTGACCATCCGCGCCAACAGGCATCGCCTTCGACACCGCAGAGGGATCTATCTCGACTCCATGGGCTTGCACCATGGCGAGTGACATCATCACACCAGTAGCCCGGAGGGAGTTCTTGTAGGTAGCAGGCACACCCCCGGCGAGTGACTCCACCAGCTTGTCCATATTATCGACCAGCTCCGCCTTCGGCATCAACTCCTCTTGGAGGCGACTAAGGGCGACCTTGGCCTTGGACAATGTATCCTGGATGGCGGCGCTTCGGTCCTCGACCGCAGATACCGCGCCGGCCAGAGCGTCATCAGGACGAAGGGCCTGCGGGTCAAAATTCAAGTCGCCAGCATCTACACCGAAAATACACACATGGATCAAACTTCTAGTGCCACCCGCAAAACTCTAGATGCAGACAGGAACATCAATAAAATATCCACCAGTAAAGGTACCTAAGAGGGCCATGGCAACTGAGAACAGTTGCTCTTCGAACAACTTTTCCCTGGCCGCAAAGGAGGCGCGCAGATCCTCTTCGCGCTTCTGGGCATCATCACGAGCCGCGATTGCCTCGTCGCGCCCCTTCACAGTTGCAGCTAATGTCTTCTCCAACGTGGCGACGTTGCGCAGTAAAGAATTATGCTCAGCTACATGGCAGTCAATAATTGGCTATCAGCCGATTACACCAAAACAGAGAGAAGACGAAAAGATAAAGTGTAGAAGCACTCACTTTCGACCATGCGGTGACGCGTCTCCAGCATGGCATGCTGGCGACCCATCGCCATCACCGGCTCCGCCACTTGCGCAGCTTCCTTTACAAGGAGCTGTCACAGAAAACAAGGAGTCAGAAGAGAGCAACAGAAGGCGTCAACTGCCACACTAAAAAAGAAGGAAAGATATACTTACATGGTCCTCTAGCGACTCCGAAGAAGTTTGCTGAACTGTCATCCGAGCAACTATTCGATGCTCCCCTACGTGAGGAGAACTCGAAGAATTGTGCCCGGAGTGGGCCGCCGCCGGAGGAGAAGGAGCGCGCTCGACCTCTACTTTGGCCCTTGAGGTTGCGACTCCAGATTCCTTCACAAACTCGATGTCGCCAGAAGATGACGACGCCTCTTGGCTACAAGACCAAATTCACATTGAGAAAAGGAGAACTCCAGGGCAAAGCCAACAAGAATAAAACAGAAAAGAACTAGTGAAATCGCAAATTTACCAGTCAAAGTTGTCAAGATTAAACGTGGCCTCCGCCGACTCTAACGAAGACTCCTTCGGCAATCGCATCTTCTTGCGAGAAGATCGTGCCACAGCCCTCACAGGAACGGCGGGAATTGGTGACTCCGCACCAGCAGTTGTGCCTTCTGGAGTCGAAGGAGTCGACGCATCGGAGTCCTTGCTGCGCGAACGCTTGCGAGTATTCAGGCTCTTGGACTCGGGGGCTTCCTCTTCCACATCAGAAGGGACAGTCGACTCAGAATCGTCCTCTTCCAAAGCTTCACGAGGAATAATACCCTCAGGGAGAGGAGGCATACAAGGTGACACCGCCCAATCCTGCATACAGACAGTGAAGATCAGCAAACAGAACAGGTAAGCAACAGAAAAAGCAATCGCGAAAGTAAGCTACTGCGTAGCACAACTGTACCTCAGGAGGAGGATTCAAAGCATCGAAACGAGGAACGACTGGCTCATTTGGAAGCACATCCTTGAAGGTGTACTTCGTGACCAGTCGCACCCTCTTATCTACCTCACTCGCGGACATGCCATCGGCAGACACGCGAGTGGCATCATCAGCGCCACCCCATTTAAACATGGGATGGACTCTGGCCTAGAGAGGCTGGACGCGACGATGCAGCCAAGTCCTGACAAGGGCGCAACCTCCCTCTTATGCGCCTATGCGACTCTCGAGGCCGCAGACGCGTTGATATAGCACATCTGTCTCCGCGAGTTCGGAATGCATGATCACGTTCTTCCAAGAACGCATCTTCTTGCAGGGAGTCGCGGGATCGAAAGGCGCGACTCCAAAGTGCTCGTCCTTGGCCTTCTGATAGCAAACATAGAACCATTTGTCCCTCCATCCCTGGACGGACTTGGCGAGCTTGATGTCGAAGTAGGTGGCGGACGGGTCGACATGGATTCCACAACCACCTACGTCGTAAACTAGAGAGCCAGATGCGGACTGACGCTTCAGCTTAAATAAGCGTTTGAAAAGGCCAAAGTGCTGCTCAATTCTGAGCCAGCACTCGCAAAGAGTGATGAAACAGGAGATGTGAATAATCGAGTTTGGGGACAGCTGATGGAGCTGGAGCCCGTAGAAACAAAGGAGACCCCTAAGAAAGGGGTGGAGAGGCAAAGAAAGGCCACGAATGACAAATGCAAAACATCACTCGAAAACCGGCGGGAGGCACAGGAATGGTCTCACCGCTGGCGACGCGCGCATCAGCGACTGCTACAGAAATAACTCCGTCTTGGCGAAGAAGACGGAGATCCGACGCCTTGATGATAGAGGGGCGCCACGTGCCATTGGTCACGCGGGTGCCCGCGACCTTCTTTTTCCCGCCGGTGGCGGCACTGGTGCCCGCAGCAGCGGGGCCACCCTTCTTCTTCGTCGCAGCGACAGTGGCCGCGGATTCCGCGGCAGCGCCTCCTTTCTTCTTTCCCATTGCGTGGCGGTGATGTGAACGCAAAAAATAACTTGGAAATGAGCGGAGGTGGTCCAGAGTTGAGGAGGAGATGAGCACAGGGAAAAGCAGATGAGCAGCAGCAATGGCGATGGCAGCGAGGAAGAAAAGAGTGCAGATGGAAAATTACCGCCATAGCGCCGCTACTTAACCCCTAGGAGATGCAATCCAACGGCTCACAAAAACCCTACTAGGCGCGTGGCACGCATCGAGTTCAACACGTGGAGAAGAGGAAGCGCGAACCGTCCCTCCACTGCTCCCATTACGCGTGGAAATCGAGGAGGCACAGTTAATAATAAGATTACGCACGCCCAGTCAAATCAAAGTCAGAAAGTAGGATCCACCGCTCGTCACGTCCCGTCAAAATCGCTCACGCGGGCAACTGAGGTCATGCAAGCATCAGCACTAACGTCATCAACAGCTACGTAGCGGAAAACTTCGACTACTTTAGTCCTTGCTGGAGTCTTCGACTCCACCAAGCACTTGGGGGCTACTCCCATAGGGAGCGCTGGCCGGGCACCCTACGATTTTTTCTTTTCTTATTGCAGGGATATAGGCAATCAAATTCAAACCTAACCACTCGAAACATGGTTCGACTATGGACATGGGTTACTCCCATAAGGAGCGCCGGAAACAATTTCGACTGAAACAAACAAGCAAAGATGATAGCAGTCGCAAAAATTCTTTAGTCCCTACCTGAGTCTTCGACTCAACCAGGCACTCGGGGGCTACTCCCATAGGGAGCGCTGGCCGCGCACCCTATGATTATTTGCACAAAAAATGTGTGTTGATAACATCCGCACTCGCAGATCATAGCGACACCACCTCATAATTTTCCCTACAAAGAGACTACGTCTCCTAGGTCGCCCGAATCATCTCCGCGATGATAAAATTCGGATGCCGCGCTTACAGCGTGAAGGTAAGACCTGAATAAGGCCTGGCAACGCATTTAACTGCGCACTACCAGAAAAATATCCGTGCCTGCAGGCACGATGAACATGCCTTGACGGACGCGTCAAGTGCTCACACCCATATAACTGGAATTCGACTCCTGTAAGCCCTCCGCGGCCTGAGTCGAATTACGCCAGCACTTTTCCGGATTAGAGTCCGGGGACTCGAGTTCGAGTAGATTGCGTTGTTTCACCCTAAGGTGGTTAACTGATACCGATACTTCGGCTATATCAGGCACGTATATCAACAATCCCTATGACATAAATGAAAGCAGTCAAAAATGTACTCATTCAGGCATTCGAAGACTTCAAAAAGTACCCAGTCGAATCTGCGATTCCACTGGATACTCGGGGGCTACTGACATGGGTATACCCTACAGGTACTCGAGTTTGGTATATACTGTCTAAATATGTACAGGCCCATAGTGTCGCCAAGGCCCAGATGAAAGGACTCGAGTAACCTGCGGACTCTCGATTGCTTGAAGGACAAGAAGAAGCTAAAGATAGAAAGTTTGAAGGGGAAAACCCTAACTTATAACCGACTCGACCTGCTACCCGAGACCTAGCCTATCTATATAAAGGCTGGAAGGGGGCGGCGAGAAGAACACACGCAACCCTAGTTTCCACAACCCTCGCCAGATTGCATCTGCGCACCATTGTAACTTTTGACTCCTTCGATAATTCCACGAGCAGACAAGCAGGAGTAGGGACCTCTACGAGGCCTGAACCTGGGTAAATCCTTTGTCCCCTGTGTGCTTGTTTGCTAGCCCATAGATATCTCCAGCGCTCCCTCCTTCTCCAAAACCCAAGTCCATAACAATGGGCATTGACAAGTTAAACCCTCGTCAATGACACTGGTGTATCCTTATGTGGTTTGTGAAAAGAACAGACATGCAATGACACTGGGTGTGGTTCACAAAAAGAACACACATGCAATGCCACTGGTGGATCCTTATGTGGTTTGTGAGAAACACAGACATGCAATGAATCTAGCCCTGGTTCATGAAAAGAACAGACATGCAATGACACTGGTGGATCCATATGTGGTTTGTGAAAAGAACAGACATGCAATCACAATGGGTGGATCCATGTGTGGTTCATGAAAAGAACACACATGCAATGACACTGGTGGATCCATATGTGGTTTGTGAAAAAAACAGACATGCAATCACAATGGGTGGATCCATGCGTGGTTCATGAAAAGAACACACATGCAATGACACTGGTGGATCCATGTGTGGTTTGTGAGAAGAACACACATCCAATGACACTAGGTGTGGTTCATGAAAAGAACACACATCCAATGACACTGGTGGATCCTTATGTGGTTTGCGAGAAGAACATACATGCAATGACTCTAGATGTGGTTCATGAGAGGAACAGACATGCAATGACACTAGTGTATTCTTATGTGGTTTGTGAGAAGAATAGACATGCAATGACTCTAGCTGTGGTTTGTGAGAAGAACACACATGCGATGACACTGGTGTATCCTTATGTGGTTTGTGAGAAGAAAAGACATGCAATGACTCTAGCTATGGTTCATGAAAAGAACACACATGCAATGACTCTAGCGGATCCATATGTGGTTTGTTGAAAGAACAGACATGCAATGACACTGGGTGTGGTTCATGAAAAGAACACACATCCAATGACATTGGTGGATCCTTGTGTGGTTTGTGAGAAGAACAGATATGCAATGACTCTAGTTGTGGTTCATGAAAAGAACACACATGCAATGACACTGGTGTATCCTTATGTGATTTCTGAGAAGAACAGACATGCAATGACTCTACCTGTGGTTCATGAAAAGAACACACATGCAATGACACTGGTGGATCCATGTGTGGTTTATGAAAGGAACAAACATGCAATGACACTGGGTGTGGTTCATGAAAAGAATAGACATGCAATGACACTGGTGGATCCATATGTGGTTTATGCAAACAATAGACATGCAATGACACTAGGTCTGGTTCATTGAAAGAACATATATGCAATGACACTGGTGGACCCATATGTGGTTTGTGGAAAGAATAGACATGAAATGACACTATCTGTGGTTCATGAAAAGAACACACATCCAATGACACTGGTGTATACTTATGTGGTATGTGAGAAGAACAGACATGCAATGACTCTAGCTATGAAGAACACACATGCAATGACAATGGTTTATCCTTATGTGGTTTGTGAGAAAAACAGACATACAATGGCTCTAGCTGTGGTTCATGAAAAGAACACACATGCAATGACACTGGTGGATCCATGTGTGGTTTGTGAAAGGACCAGACATGCAATGACACTAGGTGTGGTTCATGAAAAGAATAGACATGCAATGACACTCGTGGATCCTTATGTGGTTTATGGAAAGAATAGACATGCAATCACAATTGGTGGATCAATGTATGGTTCATGAAAAGAACAAACATGCAATGATACTGGTGGATCCATGTGTGGTTTCCGAAAAGAACACACATGCAATGAAACTAGGTGTGGTTCATGAAAAGAACACGCATCCAATGACACTGGTGGATGCTTATGTGGTTTGTGAGAAGAACACACATGCAATGACTCTAGATGTGGTTCATGAGAAGAACATACACGCAATGACACTAGTGTGTCCTTATGTGGTTTGTGAGAAGAAAAGACATGCAATGGCACTGGGTGTGGTTCATGAAAAGAACACACATGCAATGACACTGGTGTATCTTCATGTGGTTTGTGAGAAGAACAGACATGCAATGACTCTAGCTATGGTTCATGAAAATAACACACATCCAATGACACTGTTGGATCCTTATGTGGTTTGTGAGAAGAACATACATGCAATGACTCTAGAGGTGGTTCATGACAAGATCAGACATGCAATGACACTAGTGTATCCTTATGTGGTTTGTGAGAAGAACAGAGATGCAATGACTCTAGCTGTGGTTTTTGAGAAGAACAAACATGCAATGACACTGGTGTATCCTTATGTGGTTTGTGAGAAGAAAATGCATGCAATGGCTCTAGCTATGGTTCATGAAAAGAACACACATGCAATGACTCTAGCGGATCCATATGTGGTTTGTAGAAAGAACAGACATGCAATGACTCGGGGTGTGGTTCATGAAAAGAACACACATCCAATGACATTGGCGGATCCTTATGTGGTTTGTGATAAGAAGATACATGCAATGACTCTAGTTGTGGTTCATGAAAAGAACACACATGCAATGACACTGGTGTATCCTTATGTTGTTTGTGAGAAGAACAGACATGCAATGACTCTAGCTGTGGTTCATGAAAAGTACACACATGCAATGACACTGGTGGATACATGTGTGGTTTATGAAAGGAACAGACATGCAATGACACTGGGTGTGCTTCATGAAAAGAAGAGACATGTAATGACACTGGTGGATCCATATGTGGTTTGTGAAAAGAACAGACATGCAATGACACTAGGTGTGGTACATAAAAAGAACAGACATGTAATGATACTGGTGGAACAATATGTGGTTTGTGGAAAGAACAGACATGCAATGACACTATCTGTGGTTCATGAAAAGAACACACATCCAATGACACTAGTGTATCCTTATGTGGTTTGTGAGAACAACATACATGCAATGACTCTAGCTGTGAAGAACACACATGCAACGACACTTGTTTATCCTTAAGTGGTTTGTGAGAAGAACAGACAGCCAATGACTCTAGATGTGGTTCATGAAAAGAACACATATGCATTGACACTGGTGGATCCATGTGTGGTTTGTGAAATGAACAGACACGCAATGACACTAGTGTGGTTCATGAAAAGAATAGACATGCAATGACAGTGGTGGATCCTTATGTGCTTTATGAAAAGAACAGACATGCAATCACACTTGGTGGATCAATGTGTGGTTAATGAAAGAACAAACATGCAATGATACTGGTGGATCCATGTGTGGTTTGTGAGAAGAACACACATTTAATGAAACTGGGTGTGGTTCATGAAAATAACACACATCCAATGAGACTGGTGGATCCTTATGTGGTTTGTGAGAAGAACAGACATGCAATGACTCTAGATGTAGTTCAGGAGAAGAACAGACATGCAATGACACTAGTGTATCCTTATGTGGTTTGTGAGAAGAAGATACATGCAATGACTCTAGTTGTGGTTCATGAAAAGAACACACATGCAATGACACTGGTGTATCCTTATGTGGTTTGTGAGACTAACACACATGCAATGACTCCAGCTGTGGTTCATGAAAAGAACACACATGCAATGACACTGGTGGATCCATGTGTGGTTTATGAAAGGAATAGACAAGCAATGACACTGGGTGTAAACAAGAGACATGCAATGACACTGGTGGATCCATATGTGGTTTGTGAAAAGAACAGACATGCAATGACACTAGGTGTGATTCATAAAAATAACAGACATGCAGTGACACTGGTGGACCCATATGTGGTTTGCGGAAAGAACATACATGCAATGACACTATCTGTGGTTCATGAAAAGTACACACATCCAATGACACTGGTGTATCCTTATGTGGTTTGTGAGAAGAACATACATGCAAAGACTCTAGCTGTGAAGAACACACATGCAACGACATTGGTTTATCCTTAAGTGGTTTGTGAGAAGAACAGACATCCAATGACTCTAGCTGTGGGTCATGAAAATAACACACATGCAATGACACTAGTGGATCCATGTGTGGTTTGTGAAACGAACAGACACGCAATGACACTGGGTGTGGTTCATGAAAAGAACAGACATGCAATGACAGTGGTGGATCCTTATGTGGTTTATGAAAAGAACAGACATGCAATCACACTTGGTGGATCAATGTGTGGTTCATGAAAAGAACAAACATGCAATGATACTCGTGGATCCATGTGTGGTTTGTGAGAAGAACACACATGCAATGAAACTCGGTGTGGTTCATGAAAAAAAAAACACATCCAATGACATTGGTGGATCCTTATGTGGTTTGTGAGAAGAACAAACATGCAATGACTCTAGATGTGGTTCATGAGAAGAACATACATGCAATGACACTAGTGTATCCTTATGTGGTTTGTGAGAAGAAAAGACATGCAATGACTTTAGTTGTGGTTCATGAAAAGAACACACATGTAATGACACTCGTGGATCCATGTGTGGTTTATGAAAGGAACAGACATGCAATGACACTGGGTGTGGTTCATGAAAAGAACAGACATGCAATGACACTAGTGGATCCATATGTGGTTTGTGACAAGAATAGACATGCAATGACTCTAGCTCTGGTTTGTGAGAAGAACAAACATGCAATGACACTGGTGTATCCTTATGTGGTTTGTGAGAAGATAATACATGCAATGACTCTAGCTATGGTTCATGAAAAGAACACACATGCAATGACTCTAGCCGATCCATATGTGGTTTGTGGAAGAACAGACATGCAATGACACTAGGTGTGGTTCATGATCAGAACACACATCCAATGACATTGGTGGATCCTTATGTGGTTTGTGAGAAGAAGAGACATGCAATGACTCTAGTTGTGGTTCATGAAAAGAACACACATGCAATGACACTGGTGTATCCTTATGTGGTTTGTGAGAAGGACAGACATGCAATGACTCTAGTTGTGGTTCATGAAAAGAACACACATGTAATGACACTCGTGGATCCATGTGTGGTTTATGAAAGGAAGAGACATGCAATGACACTGGGTGTGGTTCATGAAAAGAATGGACATGCAATGACACTAGTGGATCCATATGTGGTTTGTGACAAGAACAGACATGCAATGACTCTAGCTGTGGTTTGTGAGAAGAACAAACATGCAATGACACTGGTGTATCCTTATGTGGTTTGGGAGAAGAAAATGCATGCAATGGCTCTAGCTATGGTTCATGAAAAGAACACACATGCAATGACTCTAGCGGATCCATATGTGGTTTGTAGAAAGAACAGACAGGCAATGACTCTGGGTGTGGTTCATGAAAAGAACACACATCCAATGACATTGGCGGATCCTTATGTGGTTTGTGATAAGAAGATACATGCAATGACTCTAGTTGTGGTTCATGAAAATAACACACATGCAATGACACTGGTGTATCCTTATGTGGTTTGTGAGAAGAACAGACATGCAATGACTCTAGTTGTGGTTCATGAAAAGAACACACATGCAAGGACACT
This sequence comes from Avena eriantha, assembly GCA_910589775.1. NCBI lineage: Eukaryota > Viridiplantae > Streptophyta > Magnoliopsida > Poales > Poaceae > Avena > Avena eriantha. The sequence continues at coordinate 447,297,615 of OU342742.1, forward strand.
AGTGGATACATGTGTGGTTTATGAAAGGAACAGACATGCAATGACACTGGGTGTGGTTCATGAAAAGAACACACATTCAATGACACTGGTGGATCCATATGTGGTTCATGAAAAGAACACACATGCAATGACATTGGTGGATCAACATGTGGTTTATGAAAAGAACACACATGCAATGACACCGGTGGATCCATGTGGTTTATGACAATAAAACACATGCAATGAACTCTAGTGGGTCCATGTGGTTTATGAGAAGAACACACATCCAATGAACTCTAGTGGATCTATCTTGGCATAATTTGATGTATGCCATGATGTATTTCATTGTACAAGGCACTCACTTTCCATTTTTATACTACTCAGTTTTTGTAACTACGTTGGTGAATTACGCTCTTAGTTAATGCCTGGATGAACGAAAGTGGTTAAAATAGTACGGTGGGGCCTAGGGCCACTCACGGTAGACCTTTCGGCCGTCCTAACCACTTTCATACAACGGGTCAAGAACGAGCGGCGTAATCGGCAGGCGAAGGGATCAACTACATACACAAATGAGTATGTATGCAAGCCACATACAACAGTCCTCAGAGCCATTCCATCTAAAAGAAATAGAAATATTGCAACGCCATACGGCAATATCCAAATGTCCTAGATAGATATAATAATTTAGGATAGCTCCTCATACATCACACATTAGAGTATCAGGCGGAAGCGGAAAAAAAGATCCGAGTACGGATAAGAAGCAAATTGGCATAAGATGCCCCATAAATAAACACATCCCGCCCACAAATCACACGGATCCCCATTCCCGGAATCTCTACACCGAATGATCGTTGCCAACATCATCTATCTCTTCCACCCAGTATCCATCTTGCGGGTACATCTGTTCATCTGAATCAAACAATTTATCGTGTGAGACCCTAGGGGTACTCAGCAAGTCTTTATGCGGCTAAAGGGGACACAACCTGGGGTGACGCAATTGCAGCAAAAGATAATACCTAACAGTTCTACAGATACTCGCTAACCATCCGCCTAACCAATGATAGACGGATGTCCGTGAACTAAGAACAACAGTATAATTAACAGATCCATCCTCCTCCTCGCTTACCAACGAGGAAGCAGACGAACAACCCCCATCATCCGTTGGCAGTTTTATTAACCATTCCATGAGTATTGCACTATTTACTAGCCAAGTTCTTAGTCAATTTAAAAGCGGTACTTTAGTTATACTTGTCTATGATCGAGAAACTGTGCTCCAAGTCGTCCATAACCGCGGATACGGCTTTCAGAAAGATTTACCCTACAGGGGTGCACGAATAGCAACACACACTCGATCAACCTCGGAAAAACCAAATCAAAACCCAACGAGGCATTCACGACAAAGCAATCACAGGATTCAGAAATATTTCAGGGGGCCACCCCATTAAGCTACCCGCAACGAAGTTGGCCGGCTCCGAGACGGACCCAAGGTTTGCGCCAATGGCTGTCAACGACTGGGAACCCGAAAATGTGACTGGTCTTGTCGATACCGCGAAAACACTCCGCAATTCTTAAACAGTACAGGTGCTCCTCGCACAATCTTAAATAAAACAGTAACATGGCATAAGTACAGGATAGTAATAAAGCCCCAAACTAATTGTGGCCCCAAGAAATAAGAATGAACCAAGCTCTGGATCAGGGGGTCCATAAGGCCTCCCGGATGTGGATAGTGCGAATAAAAAAGGAACAGGAATCAAGTACTCGGGGTCCTACGGGACACAAGTGAGCATGAAAAACCAAATAGCAGATATTGCTCACCGGTGCCTCTTTCATTAGTTATCCCATTACTACTCAGGTTATGTTGTTTAGGTACCTCGTTATTCGTCAGACACTCACATACCCTACACATGCTTTGCTACGACTCGCATGGCTCAAACAACTCCTGTAGTAATGGCTCATGGGATGGAGGAACAAGCTTCGGTGGGGTTTAAAAGTAAAGGCTATGCAGTACTTGGGATTCAATTTAATGCAATCGCGACTCAATGATGCAAGAATAAGATAGAGGCAATAGGTACTGTATGTATGCAAGCATGTGGTAGTGCTTGCCTGGCAGCTCAGTTGAAGCGAGAGATGGATCTGGGTAGTACTCTTGTGATTCCTGGTAATTCTCCTGCTGGGAGTCTATTCGAAGAAGAACCAAACAAACAAGGGCCAACATAAATAAAGTGCACAAGCATATGAATTAAAATGCTACAAGCAAACAAGCATGCCATGATGAATGATGCACAATTTGCATGGCATTAAAGTAGCATGGCAAAGGTTAGGTGTGGATACAGGAAATAAAGCATTTTATTATTTATTTATCCAAGTTTTATTGTCATAAACAGTTCAGATTTTTAATAACAACATGATGCATGCTTCAATTCAGAACAAGGACTGCATAGATAGAACGGGCTCGTCGCGCCGATCGATTTAGACATATTATTTGTCAAATTTGGAGTTATAAAACAAAAGTTATTAATTAATTAAGGAAAGGGGCATTTATTGTAATTTTAATCATCTCGAAAATTTAAAGTGTTCAAAACATATTTTGAAGGGCATATTTGAATTCCTCGCATTTTTCTGATTCCAAAACATATATTATATGCATTATTTGGATTTGTATTTTAAAAATTATTTGAATCTGATTTGAATTTGAATTTAAATCAATTTGAAAAAAAATTAATTAAAAACAGACAGCCAGAAATACTTTTCCTACTCAGTCAGATCTAGCCACAGCCACTGACGGGTGGGCCTTTGCGCTGACTAGGCCACGCACGGGGAATCTTTTTGTCACCGCGTCTCGGGCTAGCCACTGAGACTACGGGGTAGGCCAACTGACGCAGGCCCACGTGACAGCGGTGAGGAAGGCAGGGGCTGACAGGTGGGGCTGGGGCTGGAGCGCGGGTTACGCCGAAAAAAGCAGAGGGGCTTTCCTGCAAAAGTACTAGCGCGGCTGACTTGTGGGGTCGCTAGGAGCGCGGTTTGCGAGCGGAATAAAAAAGGGGGGGCTAACTGTAATTTTACCACGGCCCGGTACTGTTCTTCGTGTTCACGGTTTGACGACGGTGTGCGCGCAGCGCGGAGCGGGGATTCGAACCCGGGACGCGGGCGAGCGCGCTGAGGGGGCGGAGCCACTTCAGTGGGCTAGGGGAGCTGACAGGTGAGGGGCTAGGGCCTAGTTAGGGTTCTGCGCGGCGCGGGGAGGCTACAGACACCGGCGAGCGGTGCGCACTAAGAGCGCTCGGCAAAAGTAACGGCGGGCTAGGGCGGTACGGCGAGGCGGAGCATGTCAGGGCAGTCGAGGGACTCACCGCGGGCTCGGCGGTGGTGTTGGATCGGGCGGGGAGGCTCTGGAACGGCGAGGATGCTGGCGCACTGGCGGCTAGGGTTTGGTGTCGGGTGGCGGCGGTACTAGCGTCCCTGGGGCTTCTCCTCCTCGATGACACGTGCGGGAAGCAGCCAGGTGGTCGCCTCGGTCTCCCAGGCTACCCCCACAACGAGCACGCCGGCTAGATCGACGAGGGTGAGGTGGTGCTGGCGGCGAACGGCGGCAGGTGTTGTGGTCGGAGAGGAGGAAGGAGAAGAAGAGGGGCAGCTCTGGGGCGGATCTGGGGATGCAGGAGAGGCGTGTGGGCGAGGGAAAACGAGAGGGAGAGAGGAGGGAGGCAGGCGGGGCACGGCAGAGATAAAGGTGGCCTCGGTGCCACCTTTTCCTCCTCCTCCTCGGCACGTGCTAGCTCGGCTGGGCAGGTAGGGCGAGGTAGGGGTGGCTGCAGGTGGACCAGGATGGCGTGGAGGCTGGAGGGTGGGGCTAACTCGGCCGATAGAAGAAGAGAGAGGGAGAGGGGTAGATCGGGCTAGGTCTAGATGGAACTCGGGTTAGGGCTTGCTAGGGTTAGGGAGAGGGTTAGGGTTAGCTGAGGTGGCTGAGGTGTGGGCCAGGGAGAGAGGGGCTTGGCATGGAGGCCTTGCTAGAGAGAGAGAGAGGCTTAGGGTTTAGTGTAAACTAGAGAGAGAGAGAGATGAAAATGCTAGGTTAGGTTTTATTAGGTATTAGATTTTAATTTGGTTTATGAGGCCAAGCCAAGAAGAAAAATGAAGCTTGATCTTGCTTGAGATAATGTGGAGGAGAAACAAGAAAGAAAGAGAAAGAAAAGAAATAGGTGGAAAGGGTCACATATGGGTCATGGATGTAGAAAATAAAATAAAAGAAAGAGATGTGGGTAAGCCTATGGGGATGGTGGAATGGTGGTAGATGGTTCCCCAAGATAGGATCCCTCAAATCCAAAGAAAACCCAATGGAGTACAAAGGTGGTGAAGAAGCTTGCATGGCCTGGAATGGTGGTAGATGGTTTCCCAAGATAGGATCCCTCAAATCCAAAGAAAACCCAATGGAGTACAAAGGTGGTGAAGAAGCTTGCATGGCCCATGCAAAAATAATAATGCCATTATGTATTTTGTGAAAACAATAATAATATGATGGCATTATTCTTATGCATTTCCAAGAAATGGAACAAAGCCAAGCAAAGGAATTTAATGGACTAGATCCACCCTATTGCCCATGAACTAGATAAAACCAAAATAAAGACAACAAGCTCATGAACTAGTAGGATGGTGGAATTATAAAGTGGTATAAAAGAAAGATGATGGAATTGAAACAAAAGATATGCCCCCAACTCAACTTGGGCATTTAGACAATATATCAATAGCCAAATACAATATCAAGAGGCAAATACAATTAATAATGCATGTGAGAGAAGAACCAAAAGAAAAAGGTTTGATATGATGCTCAAATGCAAGGTGGCATGATGACATGAGCATGATATAATTATGATGCAATAATAATATATATGAAGTAGCCAATATCTTACTAGGACAAGTAGCATTACAATTATTAGACAATTGGGATGCTACAGTTTTGCCCTTGGTTTTTTGATACTACTCAGTTTTCCCCCCTCTCTCTATCTTTCGTAGAAGCCCAAACCTGTGCTCACTCTGTCTGCTACTCCCTGATAGGTTGTCACAGTTGTCACACGGATCGTGCACACCAACCGTTGATTCTGTGTGATCCAACGCTGATCGTTGCACACGTCGTGCCCTTCACAGTACGGCGTGAGACAACACGGACGTTGCCCTCAACGAGACTTCTACAAGAAGGAACATGAAGCCGTCCATGGAAAAGTCGTCGAGCGGTCATGTCATGTTTAATCAAGTCTAAAAAGCCTACTACTGCTACTACTACGCCACACCACATGCGTCATCGAGTGCACGGTCGTCAATGGACAGCTGCAATTTATTGCCACTTGATTTTATTAAGACATATCCCTTTTTTTACGCAGCGGCTCTCAATCTCATTTCCAACTGGGCCCCACCGTAAGAAACTTGCACGCACTAGCCGGAGGCCGAAGAGCTGAGATCGAAGAGACCTACCGTCTCCGCCTTCATCGAGTCACTCGAAGTCATCAACACATCCCTCTACCCGATCTAGCACAACCCCACAAATCTCGCCATACAGCCACCTACCTTCCCCTCTACATTTCCACTTTTAATTATCGCCATTAGGGCCGTGTCAAACTTCGTACATAGAAATTGTGTATGCGCCCTTTGCATGCGGCTCAATACAGAACTGCCATGCATGGCCCGGGAAAAAAACGTGACGTACCGTACGCGTGTCGCAGTGCACGGTGCAGTAGACTACACGGCGCGTTGCACGGTGATGCAACGAAATGTGCCTTGCTTCCATCCAACTTAACTATAGAGCCCCTCTCCGCACACCCACTCTCACTCTCGCTCACTCTCCCCACGCAACCCTCTCCACTATCCCACTAGCATCTACAAACTCCCAAGAATTCCCCATCCGCGCCAACGATGGCGGAGGAGGATACGATGTCCATCGTCGCTGCCAAGACCGCCGGCGAGGAGGCCCCAGTCGAGCCATCGATGGTAGCCGATGTTCCTGTCCAGGCCCTCGTCCCTGCTACCAATGTAGCTGCCAATGTACCGGAAGTATTAACTGTTGGATCGATTTTGAAGAAATGTTTGTTAGCAATTTCTCAAGTACGTATCAGAGGCCCAACAGGCCATAGACCCTAGCAATGTGCAAGCAGAGACCGAATGAGACAGACCAAGAGTTCCTAACCCGTTGGTGCACTGTGCGAAACTCTTGTGAAGGTGTAATTGAGTCACAGGCCATAGCTTGGTTTGATCAGGGGTGCAGATATGCGAGCATGCTATGGCAAAGATTGCAAAGGGATATGCCAACTACCTTGGCAGAAAAGATCCGAATCGCTGATTCATATACCTTGGGTGATCCGACTCAGCCCAGGCTCATGTCAAACGAGTCAAGCGAGGAGGGTTGTCAACGAGATGGGACTGGATCATCCCGGACAAATGATTACCGGGGTAAAAGAAGAGATGACAGACCGGATTACCGGTACAGTTCGCAACAAGTTGTGGCTATGAATCAAGATCAGCCCAGAGCAGGAAGCAACCAACGTCAGAAAACTGGAGGACAGCAATGGACACCAAGAAATGATGGCAAGAAAACTTGGACGCCAGAGCAGAAGAAACAGTGGCAGGAAAAGAAGGACTGTCCGAGGTATACTTATGAGGTAATGTTGGATCAGCCGTGTAAATTTCACATGCCAAATCCAAGTAACCCAGCGGGTCACACAACCAGGCAATGTGAATGGATGAGAAAGATAGAACAAGGTGGTTCGGGGAATGCTCAGGCACCTTGGAATGATCAACCTCAGTAGGAGTTACCCCGGCAGCAATTGCTCTCTGGAGCGAACACACAACAGTTAATGTTGCCTCCCACTCTGCCAAGGTATGACAACCATGAGAGAAGGGATGCTATGCATCAAGTGGAAGACCAGCATCAACCGGATCAGAGGTACCCCAGAAACGAGGGAAGGAATGAGTATAGAGAGCATCATCAGAGTTACTATGTGTTCACCACAGAAGAGACAAACAGAAAGAGTTTGCAGCGCTGACATATGGAAGTAAATGCGGTAATGCCAGCTGTGACGAGGTATATGCCTTGGTCGGATCAGGAGATTACCTGGAGCATCAAAGATCATCCAAAGCTTATGCCTAGTCCTGGTTCGTATGCGCTGGTGTTGGATCCAACATTCATTGGGCCTAACATCAATGTGAGGTTCTCAAAGGTGCTAATTGACAATGGCAGTAGCATCAACATCATGTATGTGGACACGATGCGCAAGTTGGGTATCTCAGAGAACATGCTCCAAGCTACGAGGACAACTTTCCATGGCATTGTGCCAGGCATTTCTTGTGAGCCCATAGGCAAGGTCCGGGTTGACGTGTTGTTCAGTATGAGAGATAACTGCCAGACTAAGAATTTGGAATTCGAAGTTGTCAGTTTGGAAAGTGCGTATCACGCGTTGCTCGGCAGGCCAGCCCTGAACAAGTTCATGGCAAGTTGTCACATCAGTTACTTAAAGATGAAGTTGCCCGGGCCAAATTGTGTGATTACCATAGCTGGTGATTTCCGACGTTCTATTGAGTGCGCGTCAGCCGGGTCTAACCTGGTCGAGTCACTCGTGATTGCGCAAGAGAAGAGAAAGATCCAAGAAGTGGCAGCATTGGCTCAGTCCACGTAGCAATGTATGCTGGCGCTGAGTAACCCGCATGGTAGTGTCTCATTCCAAGCGACAAAAGATACCAAGAAAGTGCCTGTTGATGATATGTTCACAGGGCGCACCGTAACAATTGGTGCCGGGTTAAATGACAAATAGGAAAGCGAGCTCGTCAACTTCCTCCGTGAGAATCAGGATATTTTTGCTTGGTCCACATAGGACTTGCAAGGTGTTCCGAGGGAGTTGGCCGAGCACTCTTTGAATGTGAGACCCGGAGCAAAGCAGGTTAAGCAACCTCTCTGCCGCTTCGCCGAAGACAGGAGAAGGGTCATAGGAGATGAGATAGCTCGGTTGTTGGCTGCTGGATTTATCATGGAAGTGCTTTACCCGGATTGGCTGTCTAATCCGGTGCTGGTAGAGAAGAAGAAGGACGATCTGAACGTGGCAGTGGTTTGGCGCATGTGTATTGATTACACGAACCTGAATAAGGCGTGTCCAAAAGATCCATTCCCACTGCCAAGGATAGACCAGGTCATAGATTCCACTGCTGGGTGTGAACTGTTGTCATTCATTGATGCATATTCTGGTTTCCACCAGATACCTTTGCACCATAGTGATCAAATAAAGATTGTATTTATCACCCCGTACGGGGCTTATTGCTATCGCACAATGCCTTTTGGTTTACTAATGCAGGGGCAACGTACCAAAGATGTATGCAAAAATGTTTACACGACCAAATTGGTCGAAATGTGCAGGTATACGTGGATGATGTTGTTATCTAGACGAAGGAAAGCAAAACGCTCCTTGACGATATCAGGCAAACATTCGCGAACCTAAGGAGGTTCCGAATGAAGCTTAACCCGGAGAAATGTACTTTCGGTGTCCCGGCTGGAAAATTACTCGGATTCCTTGTCTCCAGCCAAGGTATTGAAGTTAATCCAACTAAAATCCGGCCATAGAGCGAATGGAACTGCCGAAGTGTCTTAACGATGTCTAGAAGTTCACTGGTTGCCTGGCATCCTTAAGTCGGTTTGTATGTCGGTTGGGAGAAAAGGCAGTGCCTCTCTATCAACTCATGAAAAGTCGGACAAGTTCATTTGGACGCCGCAGGCCAATGAAGCCTTTATCCAATTAAAGAAGATGTTAGCCACTGCACCAGTGTTAGCCTCTCCACTATCAAAGGAGCAAATGTTGCTCTATATAGCCGCAACCAACCGAGTTGTAAGTGCAGTAATTGTGGTAGAGCGCGATGAAGAGGGTAAGTCAGTGTAAAGGCCAGTGTATTACCTAAGCAAGGTATTATCCGCATCAAAGCAGAACTATCCTCATTATCAGAAGGTGGCGTATGGGGTGTATATGGCAACTAAGAAGCTGAAGCACTATTTCGAAGAGCACCCAATCAAGGTAATATGTGAAGCCCCCATATCCGAGATAATGAGCAATAAGGATGCAAGTGGAAGGATTGCAAAATGGGCAACTAAGCTAGCCCTTATGCGCCATAATATGACAGAAGAGAAGCAATCAAGTCTCAGGCTGTGGCAGACATTTCTGTGGATTCGGCCGAGGTGCAATATGAACCACCATTGCCAGATCCGAACTATTGGAGGATGCACTTTGACGAATCAAAAACAAAAACCGGGTTAGGCGCCGGAGTAGTACTTACCTCGCCAAAAAATGACCAGCTGAAGTATGTTCTGCAGATCCACTTCGCAGCGTCAAACAATGTCGCCGAATATGAGGCACTTGTGCATGGACTCAAAGTGGCAAAAGAAATCGGGATACGTCGGATCCAATGCTTTGGCGACTCGGATTTGGTGGTTCAGCAAGTTTCAGGGCTGTGGGACGCTCTCGATCCAAAGATGGCATTATACAGATTCCATGTGCAGAAGATATTTGGTTACTTTCAGGGATGCGAATTCTGCCATGTACCTCGGGTGGAAAATGAGGCTGCCGACGTATGGTCAAAGCTCGGATCAACCCGACAAGAAATTCCACCGGGTGTAGCATTAGAACATCTCTGAAAACCATCTATCAGGCCGTCCCCAGAAACCGACTCAATCTACGTCCTGGAAGAGCCGAAGTCCGGAGCCATACCCATGGACATTGACGAGTGAGGTGGTGCGCGAAACCCGGGGACTGCCTTGGCAAACCCGGGGACTGCTTCGCAGGACCCGGGGACTGCGCAGCGTGATCCGGTTGAAGTTATGCCGGTGGATCAGATGGAAATCGATGAGGATGTGTTCCCACTGAGACTTGTACCAGCTTGGGCACTGGCCATATTTCAATTCCTGAAAGATGGAACTTTACCCACTGAGGAGGTGCTTTCTAGGCAAACTCAGAGGAGAGCAAAAGCATACACGATCATCAATTCCGAGCTATACAAAAGGAGTGTGACTAATGACCTCCAGTGATGTGTTGACCCGGAGGAAGGACTGGACATCCTCCGAGATATACATCAAGGGGAATGTGGGCATCATGCCTCGTCCAGAGCCTTGGTGGCAAAAGCTTTCCGTCATGGGTTTTACTGGCCAAGTGCCTTAGAACAAGTAGAAGATCTGGTAAGAAAGTGCAATGGATGTCAAAGATATGCGACAAAAACGCATATGCCAATGTCGGAGGTCAAGACCATACCAATTACTTGGCCATTTGCCGTATGGTGTTTGGATATGGTTGGCCCCTTTAAACCAGCAAGAGGGAACATGACCCACATCTTGGTCATGGTTGACAAATTTACAAAATGGATTGAGGTGAAGCCAATAAGAAAATGTGATGCAGCTACAGCCGTCACATTCCTCAAAGATATCATCTTGAGATACGGTTATCCTCACAGTATCATAACAGATAATGGCACAAATTTTGCTGAAGGAGCATTTGCACGTTTCTGCCAAGATAAGAAGATCTGGCTAGACGTAGCCTCGGTAGCTCACCCCGCATCGAATGGACAAGTGGAAAGATCCAATGGATTGGTATTATCCGGGATAAAACCCCGGCTCATTGAGCCGCTGCAAAGATCAACGGGGTGCTGGATAGAAGAACTACCAGCGGTACTATGGAGTTTAAGAACAACTCCGAATCGATCAACAGGCTATACGCCATTCTTTCTAGTATATGGGGCAGAAGCTGTATTACCAGCCGACATAGAGCATGACTCACCTAGGCTCACCCAATACACAGAAGCCGAAGTGCAAGAAGCCCGGCAAAATGATGTTGATCTGCTAGAAGAAGCAAGAGAATTGGCATTGTCCAGATCCGCCATATATCAGCAAAATCTCCGACGCTATCCTAGCTAGAAAGTAAGCCCTCGAGTTTTCCGGGAAGGTGATCTGGTACTCCGGTTGGTACAACGTACTGCGAGCATGCATAAGTTATCCCCCCCATGGGAAGGGTCATTCATTGTGAGCAAAGCATTGCACAATGACTCATACTATCTCATAGATGCAAAACCGCAGGAGAAGAACAAGGCGGACAGGTCTGGCGAGGAATCTAAGCATCCATGGAATGTAGCTCTACTTCGACCTTTCTACACTTAGCAAAGAAGTGTATGTATCCGAGTCTCTCATATGTCGGTACGTATGCCGGCAATGAGCTTATCAATGAAATGTTGGCACCTCGAGCAGTAACTCGGGGACTGCCTTAATAATATTTATTGTCTTCTATATTTATTATTTATATGTCGGCTGGCGTAAGTTGCTTCTACCTAAGCCGTATTTGTAGTGTGTGAGCACTAGAAACCCAACTCTTCGACTTGCTGCTGGCCAACAAGATTTGGCTTCATGGCAAGCAAGAGAACAAGTTTGGAATTGCGTAGCACATGAAAAACGACTAAGGAAAGAAACTTAATCGAGGCGACGTTTGTTCTTCTGACTAACCTTGTGTTTACCTTATATTTACCATGCTGGATTATTTTGAGCTAATCCTAAAGTTTCCAAGTATTGTTAAGTCAATTTTTGAAACTCGGACTCGTAAGTCATAAAACCGAACTAAGGTGGACATGAGCCGAGCCAAGAAATTGGAGAAACAAGAAAATGAAACTCGGGGACTACGCCCAAGTTAATCCGGCACAAAAACTTAGTAGCAAAATATCACTTATGTGCTTAATACAATTGCACCCGGCATACCAGAGATCTGATAAACTTTAAAGTGTTTCTAATCAAGGAGCAGCGGGAGGAGGTAATTCGGCGCCAGCGGGTGCAGCTCCAGCTTCAGCTTCAGCGTCATCTTCATCTTCCTCGACGTCCGAAGTTTCGTCCCCTTCGTCCTCACCCGAATCATCTTTGGCATTTTCATCGTCGGCAGCGCCAAGGAAGCTTGGTCCCTCGTTCCATTGATGAATGGGGGCGTATTGGACGAGGCTATGGGTGCAAGCCTTGCGCCGAGCTATCCAATCCGGGTCAGTGGACCACCTTGATCTGGTGCGCATGCGCTCAAGGAGATTGAGGTTGATCTTCTCATACCACGTAAGCACGTAGTGGAGAACGATCTCAGCTCCGGCGCGTCCGGCAGATTCCCTCCAAAGATCGAGCTGGGTCTCGCAATCCATTAACTTGGCGACGAGAGCTGCGGTCCCCTCTGGAGTATCTTCATCAGGCCAAAAGGCATTGAAGATCCGGATTGCCACATCAAGAATATCCTTGCCATAATTCTTCACAATTTCGACACGAGAAGACAAGCTGACCAGTAGGTCCTCCATGTCATAAGGAATTTCTCCGGCGCCAGGAGCAATTGGGGTACCCCTCTGCTGGCGGAACTTGGCAACAACAGTGGTTGCAATGGCATTACCCTCCGGAAATTTGTCTGAAAATAAGACAAGTGAAATAAGTAAAAGAGGTTGACCCGGAGAGATTCATGCCGACTGAAGGAAAAGAACTTACGAGAAATGTGGCTATGAATCTGGGTCAGCTCCTTGGTACAGTCATCACGCCTTTTCCGGAGTTGCGCGAGTTCAGTATTCGCTGACTCAAGCTTGACGTCGGCCTCCTTAAGAAGTTCTTGGTCCTTGGAGATCTGGAGATTGAGGCGCTCTCGTTCTTCAGTAAAGTCTTGGCCTGCTTTCTCCAGTTCGGACTTGTGCTGCGCCTTGAGTTTCTTCATGTCTGCCTTAATCTTGGAAATTTCTTGTCTTTGGTCCGAAGGAGGGCAAGCTCGTCGTCCTTCTTATTGAGTTCGGCTTGGTGTTGCCCTGCTTGTTCGAGAAAATGCAGCATCATGTCAGGCACGCGCACACTATCTTCAAGAGAGGCTGAAATAGTTTGTTGACCCGGCAAAGCCGATGTATGAATATTTGCCGAGCCAAGGGGAAAAGGAGATAGAGCGTGGAGGAAGAGTAAGCAAAAATGACTTACCCTTTATCTGCTCCAAGTTCTTCCTCATAATGGTGTTCTCGGCCTCCACTTCAGCTGCGAAATCCGAATGACAGATTAGTTCGGCGGAAAAAGATAAAGAAAAATGGAAAAATGCCAAAGAGAAAACTTACCCCTTTTCTCGAATTCGGCGAGAAGTGTAGTAAGCTTTGCGTGCAGCATCTTGTGAGTATCCAAGAGACACTGAAACTCAGCGCTCTGATGATTGGTGGTCACCTGAAAAGAGTAAAAAAGGACATCTTAGTCTTGTGCATATTCGAAGTGTACAAAATCCGGGCCAAGTGGAACTTAACCCGACTCTAGGTGTTTGCATATTCGAAATGTACAAAATCCGGGCCAAGTGGAACTTAACCCGGCTCTAGGTGTGTGCATATTCGAAGTGTAAAAAATCCAGGCCAAGTGGAACTTAACCCGGCTCTAGGTGTGTGCATATTCGAAGTGTACAAAATCCGGGCCAAGTGGAACTTAACCCGGCTCTAGGTGTGTGCATATTCGAAGTGTACAAAATCCGGGCCAAGTGGAACTTAACCCGGATCTAGGTGTGTGCATATTCGAAGTGTACAAAATTCGGGCCAAGCGGAACTTAACCCGGCTCTAGGTGTGTGCATATTCGAAGTTATTAAGGAGCTACGTTAATTCTCTAAGGAGCATCCAGCCGAGTAACAAGTTACTCCCCCGAAGGCTCGGGGACTAATGGTTATGTCACTAATATCTACTAAATGCTAAGGAAAGGGCGAAGTAACGTACCTCCATCATCCGACCTGCAAGGTTGATGGCCTTGGCAGCGGTATTCATTTGGGCAGCAAACTTAGCGGGCCCGAACTTCTCCGGGAGATTGTCATTGTGGACGAACTCCGCCTTGTTCCAGTTATTAACGAACTCGATCAAGGTCGGAGGATAGCGTTGGCCGTTGAGCATGTGGGGTGCAACTAGACCCTTAGCATGAGCCTCCCTCCTCTCAACCTGGGCAACAGCGGGGCTGGTGTGCAAAACGAGTTCCGCATCAGCTGGCTCGGCAGGGGCGTCCTTCGGTGGTGGAGTCTTTTTCGGGAGCATGGACGCAAGTGTACGCTGTCCAGCCTCGATTGACGCTGCCCTGGTGGCGTCAGGAGCCTTTTTGCCTTTGGATTGCTCTTGTGAGGTGGAAGTTGCTGTGGCGGATTTGCCCTTGGGAGCGGCCTTACTGCTTCCCTTGCTGCTGGTGCCTTCTCACCGAGTCTTGGAAGACTCGGACGAGGCGGAGGGGCTTGGTGCTACTGCTGGTGCTTGTGTTGTTGCTGCTGGTGCTAGAGCCGAGGTTGGTGCTGGTGTTGGTTTTGGCGGAGGCGCGGTAGATACCTCAGTGGTGGCTGGGGCAACCGCTGCTTCGGCAGAGCTGCTTCCCCCTGTTCCGAGGTTACCCTCCTCTTGACGAGGTGGGCTAGAACCCGGAGCAGCCGCTGAGCCCTCCTGAATGGGGCTCAACAGGCGTGAATCATCACCACGAGGAGGAGAAGGGCTATGTCGGAGCGGGGAGGCAATGCCGGATCCACTCTGAGGGACCTCCAATGCGGCCTTGCCGAATCAAATCATGAATGATGAGAAACTACAACAAAGGAAGAACAAGTGAATAGCAAAGGGATAAGTGACTTACTCATCCATGGTCAAAGGCTCCTTGGGCTTCCGAGCCCTCCGGGTTATGGCATTGGTCGTAGGCTTGGTGGCAACTTTGTCTGCGGACTTCTTTCGCCTTTTAGTTGGCTGAGAAGGTCCGGAGGAAGAAGCAGATGCGGCCCCCCTCTTCTTCGGTGCGACCAGGACAGGCTCACCCGTGGCAAGGGGAGGATCTTCATGGATCTGCCCACTGGGGTTAGCTGATGCCGGAAAAGCATAAGAAAGGGGGACAGCGCCAAATGCCTCCATCACCTCAACGTCTGAATCATCTTCATCGTCGGGCCAATCTCTATGGAAAAGAGTATACCGGTATGTCGCTTGGTCACGTCAGGCATCGGCGGGAACATCTCCTGATCCAGTTCCTCGTCCGAGGCATCCCGATCAGGCGCCCATTTGAGAGAAGGCTTGGTGCCATCCTCAATGGTTTGCTGAAGAAACATCTAAGGGAAAGAAAAGGCAACAGGATTAAACCTACAACAAAAACCGACGTATGATTTAATTCGGAAAGGGTTTGGGGCACGAGACTTACCGCAGGGGAAGCCTATCTCGGCAGAAGTGTTCGATCCCCCATGTCCACTCAACGGAGAAGTCCTTGTGGGTGGTGAAGAGGGCCTTGACCCGGCGGTAGATCTCGGTGTTGCTCAACTCGAATGAGGAGGTCCGGTTGGGGTCACGGCCCCAGCTCATGTGACAGAGTTTATGCGTGCGTTTCTGGAGGGGGGAGATCCGGTTGCGGACAAATGTGATCATTGCGTCCTCATTGCGCAATCCCAGATCCTTCAGCTCCTGGAACCTTTTGTTGACTTGGTTCGCCAGGACAGTGGGCTTCTTGGGGACCTTGTCCCACAGATCCGGATTAGGAGGACCCGGAGCGTAGGGGCGCAGCCGGATTAGATCTTCAGTTGTGCCATTTCGTACATAAAAGAAAGTTCGGGCCTAGCCCTTGCAAGAGTCAAGACCCGTGACTCGGGGGAAAATGGATTGTTTCCAGGGAGAGATGGAAGCTGCACCAAACTGTGTGAGCTGCTTGTCCTCCGGATTAAGATCAATATTCGGAATAACGTTCTGGCGGAGGCCAAAGAACCGGATCCAGAGCTCCTTCGTGGGCCATAGTCCGGCGTAGCCCTCGATGGTGGAAGCGAAAGCGGATAGAGAGGTGATGGCATTATCCGGAAGATGATGCGGCTGAAGCTCATATGTGTTGAGCCAGTCGTGAAAAAAATCGCTAACAGGGAGACCGAACTCACGTTGGAAGTGGGAGAGGAATACCACATACTCACCCGGATTGGGTGAGGGGGCAAGCTCTGCAGCGGCGAGGCGTCCGATGACGCCCTCCGGGATGCGCCTGGTGCGATACAGCCAGTCTAGATCGTCCTGGCAAACCTAGGACCCAGCCCAGGCACCGCGGTCGGCGTTCCCCGCGTCCTCCTCCATTTCCTGCTCCGCAACGGCGAGCTCCTCTTTTGTCATCTCAAGGTCACTGACCTCACTAGCGCTAGCGGCGGTGAGGGGCAGTGGCCTAGACTGGCGAGGACCCGTGGTGGAGGAGATGCGCGGAGGTGGCGGTGACGCAGTTGCGCGAGCAAACGGTGCGACGGCGGCGGCGCTGTCGCGGGGAAGAAGAAGAAGAAGAGGCAGAGGGGTGCGAGAGTGGGGAAAAGACCCAAGGGGCGTGCCCCTTCCCTATTTAACCACGCCCTAGAGAGGTAGTGGGATCGCGCTGTGCGGACGGGCCACACGGTGTGGCCGTGTATGACCCGGATCGACCAATCAGCGACGAGCCACAGGAAGGGCCATAGGGCGCAGTAGATCCCACGACGCGACGTTATGATAAAGTTAACGAGGAGGCAGGCACGATGCGACGTGTGCTACAGTAAATTCTGACAATAACTGCGGCGGTTACTGTCGTAGGCCCTTAAAATGAGGCAAAGTAATGATTAGCCTCCACGTGGGAAAGCGTACAAGAGAAGGAAGAATAACCCGGATGGGTATGAGGTGACCCGGCCAGCGAGTGAAAACTCAGAATGTGCCAAGGGAAAGTAAACCTATCAAATCCGGACTATGAGGTAACTCGGAAAAGAAGCAAAAGGCTCGGTAAAATTGAACCTGTTGTGGCCTTAGCGGCCAAGGCAGCTAAGACCGCACCAGCTTCGGGGACTAATGTTGGGGGGATACCCCTGGGTAGGGTCACGCCGGGGTATAAAGGCCGAGTTGGCCGAGCTACGGCAAGGTCAAAGCAAGTGCTGGCTGAGTCACCTCAAGTTAGGCCGAATCATGGAGTAACTCGGACCAGGGTATGTCCACCTAACTGACTCTCAGCCGACTTATGCCGTATGTCGGTAAGATGTATATGACTAATATGCAGGTACAGGTGTGGCTGGATCAACTAAGTACGATCTGGGTTATATCAAGCTTGCAAGAGAAGGAAGGTATCTCGATGGTCAAAGGGTGACCACTGTCTACAGAGCGTGAGCGAAGCAGACAGAGGCTAGGACCACCGAGGCGTGGCCGACAAAGGTGACGATGCCTATGTCGGATGACGCGGGCGCCGCAGAGGCTCACGTAGCCTCTGCATGGATGACGCTTGGAAAAAGTGACCCGGTCGGCTTAATATTTTGGGAAGAGGCATATTCCTTGGAATATGCCTCCACGTATGCCCTAATTGGAGACCTAGCCACCCCTATATAAGGAGGGCTAGGGCCTCTATAGAAAGGGTTGGTCTTTACTTGGTTGATCTCTAGTGGGTTGTGGTTTACTAGTGTGTTCCTGAGGGCCAGCTAGTGGTGAGAGTAAGAGAGTTCTTCTTCCTCGTCTCCCCAATACAGCTCAAGGAGCGCTTGTAAAATGTGGAAGTGAATCAATCACAAAGCAACTGTGTGTGGAATCACCACACTATCCCTCCCTGGATTCCTCTAGTGCATTTAGTCCCCACCTTTAGCCTATCCATGGCATCTGCCGTGACACCACCATGACAAACGCCTACATCACTAAACACCAGGCTCTCGGCATTCACCTCCGAAACCTCCAGCGGGTGGCCATCGAAGAGGGTCGCATGCCTCCAATCAGGCCCAAGCCCCCCCCCCCCAAGATCAAGGGACTAGGCAACAAGAAGTGGAGGAAGTGCCGGAGGGAGGAGGCGGAGGCACGGGCGCATGCAAGGAGGGGTTGAATGTGTCTGCTACTGCTGCTGCTAAGCAGCTTCTTTTGATTTTCTATATTTTGCTTGCATCCTATTTCTGGTTGAATGCATCGAACCTTGTTAAGCAACCTACTTTCTATTGCTATATCCTATTTAGCTGCGCACAGCAATATCAACATTTGTTTTGTTTTCTGAATGAATGTATTCTGCCTGGTGTGATTTGCTTCTCTAGATTTGCTACCTGATCGGAGGCAAAAAGAGGTCCAAAAGGGAACGAATTATCGAAGAGAGAATCTTCTCTAGATTTGCTACCAGTTTGGGCAAAATGAAACATATCTGTGTAGCGAGAGAGGAAAAGGTACTCTTTCAAACCGCCAGTTAACGAGCTACCATCTTGACAAGCTACAAGACACATACATAAACATAACACAAAGAGGGTTAAATTTATTTTACTACTCTCACTTGAGGTGCTAGACATCTTGATAAGATAAATGAGTTCCACAAAATAGAAACATAACATTGAAAAGTAAAATTTAATTCACTTCTCATCAGCCCACTTGAGGTGCTTGCCATCGTTCCTAGGCGACCAACTGCGATCATTCCAGGTGGATCTTACATTATTGGCACTCCACATCACACGAAATGCTTCGTCCCACCTAGGATCTTACTTGCCTTCCCTATCTTCAGCGTCCTGTGGCACAATTAGCGATGCATCACAGACCTGATTGTTGCCGCTAGAAGATGCTGCCTCTCTATTTGCTGCTTCAGCTGCAGCCTCTCTGTCAGCTACTTTTGCTTTAGCTGCAAGCTCTCTTTCAGCTGCTTCTGCAGCCTCTCTGTTAGCTGCTTCAGATGCAGCCATTTCCTTTGCATATGCAGCTTCAAACTCAGCTATTCTACATTTTCTACAAAGGGCTCCCCTAAGCTCGTCTTCTCTCTTGCAAATAGGGAAAAACACGAGGTAACGTAGAAAAAAATGGATCTTCTTGTACAGCTGGTAGGTCTCATAAGCATCTATGGCTGCATACTTCAGGTTTATATCAGATAACGACCACTCGTTCCAGAAATCGTGCCTATCCGTAGGGAAATCGGCCTTCATTATGTCGTACGACTCATCGAGGATTCTAGTTGCAAGTGATGCCATTCCATCCTTCCTCGAGCCCCCTAAGATCTTGATAAGACTCTGAATATCGATCCAGTTGTGCGCAGGAATTATAATTCCCTCTCGATAAAATTTCGAAAAATCTGTTGTATTATCGATAGTGCAGAAAACAATTCCCTTTTCTACAAGGAACTGGCGCAGAGCCGGACAATTCCTGTCAGTCCGAAAGTATGTAGTTTGTCATCACCAAAATTTGCAACTACAAATATTTTGTCAATGCAAGATTATTATCTGAATATAATTTTAAAAAGTTTAGTAAATGCAAGATCAAGAGTCTCAACATTGTCTTGTCATAATTTATTTGGTCCTAAATAAAATTCAGTAGTTGCAAGATGAGCAAATGGATAACGAACAAGAGGAGAAAACCCTAAAAGCGGTTAGCTACAGAGAGCAGATCTATAAACCGGGAGAAGTGGTAGACGAGGACGTGTTTCCTCATGGCCAGTTGAACGACGGCGACTTCACTCCCTTCATATGGGTCCTCTGGGGGTGTACTCGAGGTCCAATCCCACAAACTTGTCCTCGTCTTTCTCAAGCCAACCCTTATACATCCTCAGAACTTGCACCACTGTCTCCTCCTTGTTGGTGTATACAACGTCTATCTTCTTATTGTCAAGGGTAGTGAAGCTTGTCTCTAGAGTGCGACTACCTTCCATGGCGGCAGGAGAAGATGGGAAGAAGACAGATGACATGAAGAAGAAGAGTGATTTCTGCGAGGCAGGGGAACGGTGTAACCGTCAATGCGCTTTTAAGGTAGTGGTTAACGACGGGGACGGAAGTCCAAGGAGAGACGCGTGGCGGTGGCTGTTCCAGCTTCTGAGTAAACAAAAAATAATTATAACGCCAATACATGTGCCCTGTTTTGTCATGTCAATACACTGGGCCGGTGGTGTTGTCCTATCCACTGTGTCAGCGCTGCAAGCCTACGTGACAACCACCCTGCCTAAGCGACGGGAGCGACATAACAGCGAGAACTGATAGGGGGCCCAACTTGACGGTCGCTAGCCTGATATTTTGTATTGAAACGTAAAGTTGAATTCGTGCCCAAAAAGATCCTCTGAGTATTTGGCACGCCAACTTTGGGCAACGCAGCTGATTGTAAGCAACTTGGGTACCGCGTTGCCTGGACAGCCCAACTTCCGGGATGCAAAATGATATTTTCACCATCGCCCCCCAAAAAAAACCAAGATGATGAACAACCTAAAAATGAAGCTATTTTGGCCTAAACTATCCACACGCATGGATTCGATGACCCCCCTCACCATTGATGACCTAGGTCGTTGGCGGGGGAAGCCACCAGAGGCCGGCGCCGGAAGGCTGGAGCCCTAGGGTGAGCTAAATTTTTTTCACCCCTAGTGGCGCATACGTCTTGGGAGATTGATTAGCAACCTTTAAGTATCTCAGAGTCTCGGAAATCCATTCGTCAAGTGAAGGTCTTAGAGATAGCCCCTAAGATTGTATATACTAGATAATACCCCGCGCGTTGCTGCGGAAATTGGTAGCAAATACATTGGAAAGATTGAACTCATAACACATGTGACCCTATTGGAAGATCCTTTTCGTGGAGAACATACATAAAACCATTTTGAACAAAATGATGTTTAGTATGTATTGAAAATAATGGCACTCGAGTTTAGAAAGTTTGAGAACAACTTATATAGATGTTAGAAGGAACACAATATCAATCTAAATAAATGAAACACAATATATTAAGATGTTACAATGATGCCATTGTCCATCTATATTCGTTGGAATGATGACCTAAAGAAATTTTGAAGGCGCCATGTTTCATTTGCTGCACAAACATGAACACCAACTTCATTAGAAATGCCTAGCTATAACTATTCAAAAGTTGAAGCGGTACCTCTATTTTCACAAAAAAATTATCTACCTTTCCATGTGGTCAAGAAAGCATCTTATAGCAAGCGAAAAAAGCAAAATCACTTTTTTCACATATACCAATCATTTTTCCCTAGCAATAGGATAAGCAGACATGCCATTATTTACCTTTACCCATGCGAATTATTTTGAAAGATCACATGCATATTGGCCAATATTTATGAGGGATTAATCATAATCAAATTGAAACTTGTAGGATAAATTTAAACATGAAACAAATGCTTGACAACATATGTTGGTTCTAATAGGTCTAATTGTTGTCGTCGGAGGTCGTACACGTGACCCTTGACGTAAAAAGCTAGCCTCCAAGCTCCAAGTTGCTCAATCGATCCACTAGCACGGCCGTATATGAACCAGTTTAGCTAGCATGCTCACGCGATCGATTAGCTCGGCCACTTCTTCTAGAACGTGGCGACGGAAACAAATACACAGATCGGAAACTGAATTTGGATTGCCACATGCACGCCTCGTGCATGTCTTGCTCTTCTTTATTTCTTTGGCGATTTTTGTTGATATAAGTTGTAGCCCTATGGGGGCTTTTATACACGTCCACGCAGGGACTAGAAGGTTAGACTAGGACTAGAACTCCTAGTTCTACTAGGACTCATACTTGCACCTAATCCTATTCCTATACGTACTGTAGCAACGAGGTTAACCATGTTTCCTTGCTTCACTTCTTGGACTCCGACTTTCTTCCTCATCTCGATGAACTTTTGTTTTCCGAGGGACTTGGTAAGAATGTCGGCAAGCTGGTCGTTGGTGTTCATGTGTTGAAGTTCGATCATCCCCTCCTCAATGCACTCCCGGATGTAGCGAAAACGGGTGTCTATGTGGTTGCTCCTCTCATGATAAAATGCGTTTTTGCACAATGAGATTACAGCTTGGTTGTCGATCTTCAGTGACACCTTCTGCACCTCCTTCTTTGCAAGATCATCTAGGAGCCTTCTCAGCCACACACCTTGACAAGCCGCTATGCTCGGCGCGATGTACTCTGCCTCACATGAAGACAGTGCCAGCACCTTCTATTTTTGAGAATTCCAGCTGATAGGATTCTGACCTAGGTAGAATACCATGCCCGATGTGCTCTTCTGATCATCAACATCACATACATGTCGTTGTCTGAATATCCATGAAGGATCAATCCATCTTTTCCATTTTTGTACATGCAGCCAAGATTGATAGTGCCTTTCACATAGCGCAGGATTTGCTTGACGGCGCTCATGTGTTCGATCGTGGGGTTCTCCATGAAACGACTCATGATCCCAACTAAATATGCCAAGTCCGATCGGATATGCACCAAATATCTTAGGCTGCCCACACATACGTTGTGGTGTCCACCGGCGGATTTCAGCTGGTCTTGCTCAAATTGTGACGTTGGTCCATTGGAACTTGTAGGGCGTTGCAATCTGCCATGCCACACTTGTCCAACAACTTGACCGCGTAAGCCGATTGACATAGGGAAATTTCTCTGGAGTTTTGCTTGACTTCAATGCCTAAGTAATTTCTTAGTAATCCCAGATCACTCATACTAAACTTATTTTTCATCTGCGCTTTGAAACTTTCAATTTCTTGCGCGCTATCTCCGATTATAATCAGATCATCAACATAAACTCCAACTAGCAGGTTTGAGCCTTAGGAGTTTCTTGTATAGACTGCATGCTCGAGGGGACATCTCTTGAATCCGAGAGAGACCATACATTGGTCCAACTTTGAGTTCCAAGCTCTTGGCGCGTGCTTCAGCCCGTATAGTGCCTTCTTGAGCTTGTAAACCTTCTCTTCTTCGCATTTCATCTCGTAGCCAAGGCGTTGTTCCAGGTACACTTCTTCCGTGTGATCACCGTTGAGGAAAGCCGGTTGAATATCCATATGATGAACCTTCCACTCCTCTTGTGCTGCCAAAGCTAGGAGCATTATCACGGTTTTGAGTCGAGCAACCGGTGCAAACACCTCCTCATAGTCAACTCCTTGATGTTGCACGTAGCCCTTTGCAACGAGTCTTGCCTTATACTTCACAACAACGCCCTTCGTGTCCTTTTTTAACTTGTATACCCAATTCAAACCAATAGGCTTATGGTTCGGAGGTCGGGTAACCAAAGACCACGTGTTGTTGTTCTCAATCGCCTTCAACTCTTCATCTATGGCGTGCTTCCAACTTGGATCTTTGCTCGCCTCTATAAAATTCGCCAGCTCCTCAACGCCAAGTAAACATAATCCAGAGTACTCGAGCGTAGACTTGGCGTTCTTGTAGACTTTCTTGAGGGTATTATTGTAATGTGGACTGAAGGGGTCCACTGTGCCTTGCGAAGGAAGAGACCCAGATTGTGTCATACTACATGCACTTGAGGAATATAGATACTTTCTTGGCAAGCTTGATGTCAGGTCGTTGGCATCCGTATCATCGGCGTAGTTGTTGTGATCGTGACCATCATCTTGATTGTCGTTATCACTTTGTGCCTCTTGGTGATCTTCCCCACCATGTGTCGCGTCATGTACAACATTATTGCCAAGAACTTCACCTTATGTCCTCATTATCATCATCGGTGTCCACATCGTGCTGATCTTGATCACCTTGGTCACCATCGCCAGGCTTGTTTCCGGGTAGCTTTGGTGATACCTTCTTATCTTGAAGTAGCACCTTGCAGTTCGGTTTCACAACCATCGTTTGATCGAGATCACAAACTTAGGCCATTAGAAGAGTTGGTTCGTAATCTTCCTCCTTTGCCAAATTTGCCTTCATCTCCCTTTTGTTAGGCTCTAGACATTGCTTTGCATAGTGACCCATAGTATTGCAGTTGTAGCACTTGACCTTGGACATATCCAAGTTCTGTGGCTTCTGCTCATCATATTGATTACCTTTGCTATGTCCTTGTGGCTTGTCTTTTCCTTTGCCCTTTTATTCATTCCCATTGCGCTTCGAGTTGCTTGATCATTCGCCATCACGCTTTCCTTTGTTGCTTGGTGCTTCCCAGTTAGCGCGTGGGTAGAGCAATAGATCGCTGCCTTCTCCTTGGCCCTTCCGACATCCACGAGAATTTTCTTTCCACGTTCGTAAGCGTCTGATCGCCTCCATTATGGTCATGTTCTCGATGTCGGTAAGTTGCTCAAGAGTGCCGATTATGTATATGAATTTATCAGTCACCAAGCTGAAAAACTTCTCCACGACATCGACTTCCTCAAGCTTTGCACCGAGAGTGCGGATCTCTCCCACCAAGGTGGTGAGACGCATGGCATAGTCGTTCACCGATTCCGTTTCCTCCATCTGGAACTTGTGAAGTTGGCGCTTTGTGCCCGAGCCTTCGTGACGCGATCTTCTCCAATCCTCATCTCCTTTAGTGTGTCCCATGCCTCTCTTGCCGTCTCGAACTCCGTCAATGTCATCAGCACGGAATCCGGTACAAACTGGGCTATGGCGGCCATGGCACCTTGGTCGCACTCGTCATCGACCTTGTCGTCAGTGATTGCCTGCCACACTTGGAGCATTTGGAGAATAATCTTCATCTTCACTGCCCAAACACCGTAGTTGGTGTCAGTGAGCTGCAGGTACTGCACGGGGATGTTACGCTGCACCATGGCGTTGGCACCAGTCGCCCCGCTCGTTGCCATCGTCGCCTTCTTCTTCAACTTGACGTCGCCCTTGTTCGCCTTGGAGCCACTATTCTTGCCGGACTTCGAGTCATTGACGGAGCTCTCCGTCGCTACCCATCGTAACAGCAAAAACCTAGGCTCTGATACCAAATGTTGGTTCTAATAGGTCTGATTGTTGTCGTCGGAGGTCGTACACGTGACCCTTGACGTAAAAAGCTGGCCTCCAAGCTCCAAGTTGCTCAATCGATCCACTAGCACAGCCGTATATGAACCAGTTTAGCTAGCATGCTCACGTGATCGATTAGCTCGGCCACTTCTTCTAGAACGTGGCGACGGAAACAAATACACAGATCGGAAACTAAATTTGGATTGCCACATGCACGTCTCGTGCCTGTCTTGCTCTTCTTTATTTCTTTGGCGATTTTTGTTGATATAAGGTGTAGCCCTATGGGGGCTTTTATACACGTCCACGCAGGGACTAGAAGGTTCGACTAGGACTAGAACTCCTAGTTCTACTAGGACTCATACTTGCACCTAATCCTATTCCTATACATACTGTAGCAACGAGGTTAACCATGTTTCCTTGCTTCACTTCTTGGACTCTGACTTTCTTCCTCATCTCGATGAACTTTTGTTTTCCGAGGGACTTGGTAAGAATGTCGGCAAGCTGGTCATTGGTGTTCATGTGTTGAAGTTCAATCATCCCCTCCTCAATGCACTCCCGGATGTAGCGAAAACGGGTGTCTATGTGGTTGCTCCTCTCATGATAAAACGCGTTTTTGCACAATGAGATTACAGCTTGGTTGTCGATCTTTAGTGACACCTTCTGCACCTCCTTCTTTGCAAGATCATCTAGGAGCCTTCTCAGCCACACACCTTGACAAGCCGCTATGCTCGGCGCAATGTACTCTGCCTCACATGAAGACAGTGCCAGCACCTTCTATTTTTGAGAATTCCAGCTGATAGGATTCTGACCTAGGTAGAATACCATGCCCGATGTGCTCTTCTGATCATCAACATCACATACATGTCGTTGTCTGAATATCCATGAAGGATCAATCCATCTTTTCCATTTTTGTACATGCAGCCAAGATTGATAGTGCCTTTCACATAGCGCAGGATTTGCTTGACGGCGCTCATGTGTTCGATCGTGGGGTTCTCCATGAAACGACTCATGATCCCAACTAAATATGCCAAGTCCGATCGGATATGCACCAAATATCTTAGGCTGCCCACACATACGTTGTGGTGTCCACCGGCGGATTTCAGCTGGTCTTGCTCAAATTGTGACGTTGGTCCATTGGAACTTGTAGGGCGTTGCAATCTGCCATGCCACACTTGTCCAACAACTTGACCGCGTAAGCCGATTGACATAGGGAAATTTCTCTGGAGTTTTGCTTGACTTCAATGCCTAAGTAATTTCTTAGTAATCCCAGATCACTCATACTAAACTTATTTTTCATCTGCGCCTTGAAACTTTCAATTTCTTGCGCGCTATCTCCGATTATAATCAGATCATCAACATAAACTCCAACTAGCAGGTTTGAGCCTTAGGAGTTTCTTGTATAGACTGCATGATCGAGGGGACATCTCTTGAATCCGAGAGAGACCATACATTGGTCCAACTTTGAGTTCCAAGCTCTTGGCGCGTGCTTCAGCCTGTATAGTGCCTTCTTGAGCTTGTAAACCTTCTCTTCTTCGCCTTTCATCTCGTAGCCGAGGCGTTGTTCCAGGTACACTTCTTCCGTGTGATCACCGTTGAGGAAAGCTGGTTGAATATCCATATGATGAACCTTCCACTCCTCTTGTGCTGCCAAAGCTAGGAGCATTCTCACGGTTTTGAGTCGAGAAACCGGTGCAAACACCTCCTCATAGTCAACTCCTTGACGTTGCACGTAGCCCTTTGCAACGAGTCTTGCCTTATACTTCACAACAACGCCCTTCGTGTCCTTTTTTAACTTGTATACCCAATTCAAACCAATAGGCTTATGGTTCGGAGGTCGGGTAACCAAAGACCACGTGTTGTGGTTCTAAATCGCCTTCAACTCTTCATCTATGGCGTGCTTCCAACTTGGATCTTTGCTCGCCTCTATAAAATTCGCCAGCTCCTCAACGCCAAGTAAACATAATCCAGAGTACTCGAGCGTAGACTTGGCGTTCTTGTAGACTTTCTTGAGGGTATTATTGCAATGTGGACTGAAGGGGTCCACTGTGCCTTGCGAAGGAAGAGACCCAAATTGTGTCATACTACATGCACTTGAGGAATATAGATACTTTCTTGGCAAGCTTGATGTCAGGTCATCGGCATCCGTGTCATCGGCGTAGTTGTCGTGATCGTGACCATCATCTTGATTGTCGTTATCACTTTGTGCCTCTTGGTGATCTTCCCCACCATGTGCCGCGTCATGTACAACATTATTGCCAAGAACTTCACCTTGTGTCCTCATTATCATCATCGGTGTCCACATCGTGGTGATCTTGATCACCTTGGTCACCATCGCCAGGCTTGTTTCCGGGTAGCTTTGGTGATACCTTCTTATCTTGAAGTAGCACCTTGCAGTTCGGTTTCACAACCATCGTTTGATCGAGATCACAAACTTAGGCCATTAGAATAGTTGGTTCGTAATCTTCCTCCTTTGCCAAATTTGCCTTCATCTCCCTTTTGTTAGGCTCTAGACATTTCTTTGCATAGTGACCCATAGTATTGCAGTTGTAGCACTTAACCTTGGACATATCCAAGTTCTGTGGCTTCTGCTCATCATATTGATTACCTTTGCTATGTCCTTGTGGCTTGTCTTTTCCTTTGCCCTTTTCTTCGTTCTCATTGCGCTTCGAGTTGCTTGATCATTCGCCATCACGCTTTCCTTTGTTGCTTGGTGCTTCCCAGTTAGCGCGTGGGTAGAGCAATTGATCGCTGCCTTCTCCTTGGCCCTTCCGACATCCACGAGAATTTTCTTTCCACGTTCGTAAGCGTCCGATCGCCTCCATTATGGTCATGTTCTCGATGTCGGTAAGTTGCTCAAGAGTGCCGATTATGTATATGAATTTATCAGTCACCAAGCTGAAAAACTTCTCCACGACATCGACTTCCTCAAGCTTTGCACCGAGAGTGCGGATCTCTCCCACCAAGGTGGTGAGACGCATGGCATAGTCGTTCACCGATTCCGTTTCCTCCATCTGGAACTTGTGAAGTTGGCGCTTTGTGCCCGAGCCTTCGTGACGCGATCTTCTCCAATCCTCATCTCCTTTAGTGTGTCCCATGCCTCTCTTGCCGTCTCGAACTCCGCCAATGTTATCAGCACGGAATCCGGTACAAACTGGGCTATGGCGGCCATGGCACCTTGGTCGCACTCGTCATCGACCTTGTCGTCAGTGATTGCCTGCCACACTTGGAGCGTTTGGAGAATAATCTTCATCTTCACTGCCCAAACACCGTAGTTGGTGTCAGTGAGCTGCAGGTACTGCACGGGGATGTTACGCTGCACCATCGCGTTGGCACCAGTCGCCCCGCTCGTTGCCATCGTCGCCTTCTTCTTCAACTTGACGTCGCCCTTGTTCGCCTTGGAGCCACTATTCTTGCCAAACTTCGAGTCATTGATGGAGCTCTCTGTCGCTACCCATCGTAACAGCAAAAACCTAGGCTCGGATACCAAATGTTGGTTCTAATAGGTCTGATTGTTGTCGTCGGAGGTCGTACACGTGACCCTTGACGTAAAAAGCTGGCCTCCAGGCTCCAAGCTGCTCAATCGATCCACTAGCACAATGATATATGAACCAGTCTAGCTAGCAAGCTCACGTGATCGATTAGCACGGCGAGTTCTGCTAGAACGTGGCAGCGGAAACAAATACATAGACCGGAAACTGGATTTGGATTGCCACAGGCACGTCTCGTGCATGTCTTACTCTTCTTTATTTCTTTGGTGATTTCCATTGATACAAGGTGTACCCTATGGATTTTATACATGTCCACACAAGGACTAGAAGATTAGACTAGGACTAGAACTCCTAGTTCTAGGACTCATACTTGCACCTAATCCTACTCTTGTCGTGATGGTGGCATGGCAGCTGCCATGGATAGGCTAAAGATGGGGCCAATGAGTGCTAGGGGAATCCAGGGAGGGAGAATGTGGTGATTCCACACACAAATGTTTCTGTATTCTTTCTTTTAATGGTGTTTACAAGTACTCTTCAAGCTCTTGCCGGGAAGGAGACTAAGTCTCTTACTTCCTACAAACTAGCTCAAGAGTTCTACCTTAGATAGAGAAAATGGTCCATCCCTCTCTATGGAGGCCCCGGTGCTCCTTATATAGGGTAGCCCAGGTTACAAACTTAGGGCACACGTGGCAGCATATTCTCCGAATATGCCCCTTAACTAAAAATAGATGCTTCTTTATTCTCTTTAACGGCTCGTCCGGGCTTTGGACGTAACCCGCAACGTAATCCTCGTCTTTATGCGTCATCTGACACGGGCTACGTCAGCCGACATTGCCCACGTCATCTTGGTCGCCCCTGACCCGCTGGTCCTCTTCTTTGCTTTACTTCGCTCATGCTACGGCTCATAAAGCTACCTTTCGACCAATGGGAGATTCCTTCCTTCTATTCGAAGCCTTATGATAGTCCGGCTTTCACGTGGCTAATCCGGCAACCGAGGTACCTGCACAACAGATAAACCAACATGGCCGGCATATATTTTATGTCGGTCGAGCTACCGTTAAGGTGATGCTTCACAGGCCGGGTCACTCCGTGGTTCGGCTTGCCTTGAGGTGACTCGGTCAGCACTTGCTTTGACCGCACCGTACCCTGGCTAACTCGGCCTTTATACCCCGGTGTTACCCTACCCGGGGGTATCCCCCCAACATTAGTCCTCGAAGCTGGTGTGGTCTTAGCAACTTTTAGTTGTTAAGGCCACAACAGGTTCCCATATCCAGATCTCCGCGTCCTTGGCCGGGTTATCCAGTAAATCCGGGACTTCCCCTCTGGCGATCCCTTGGCTCATTCCGAGTTATTTCTCGCTGGCCATATTTTTGCCTGCTTATCCGGGTTACCGTTCCTTCTCTTGTATACTTCCCCACATCCTATGTGGAGGGTAATCATCATTTTGCCTTATTTTAAGGGCTACGTGCATTTAATGCGTCAGTTACTGTCGCAATGTCAGAAATAACTGCAGCGTGTGTCCCTTCACTCTAGCGCCTCGTTAACCATAACATTACATCACGTCATGGGATCCTTTGCCCCTGTGGTCCTCGTTGCGGCCACGCTCTGACTGGCTGATTTGGTTGTGTACACGCCCATCGTGCGCGTCGTGGAAACCGCAAAGGATCCCACTACACGCCCATTGTGCGCGGTTAAGTAGAGGGCATGTGGCAATCTCTGGGGAAGTTCCCCATTTTCTCCGCGCCTCCCAGCCTCCTTTCTCTCTTACTGCAGCCTCGTCGTCGCTGCTAGTCCCTTGTCGTACCAGCATCGTCGCAACCGCGTACAGGCAGCACCTTGCGTCTGCGCCGCCATTCCTGCTCAAGAGCTTCATCACGGGGACTTGCGCTTCCCGTTTCCCCTCCACCGGTTATTTTTATTCCAATTTCCTTCTCGAAGACCTTGAGTCCACCATGACAGAGGAGGAGCCAGCAGTGGTGGCGCAGCAGGAGGAGGAAGCAGAAGGCCGCGAGCACGGCTGCTGGGACGGCGCGTTCGTCTGTGAGGACGAACTGGAGTGGCTCCGTACCACACGCCGCATCCCCGCCGGCGTTGCCTGTCGCCTCGCCGCCGACGAGGTTTCTCCTTCCCCCAATCCTGGGGAATATGTTGTTTTTGTTTCGCATTTTCAGCGTGGCTTCGGCCTTCCTACCTCAGATTTCTTCTTTGATTTCATTTCTACATACCAACTTCAACCACATCATCTCCCTGCCAATGATATCACTTCTTTGTCCTTGTTTGCCTCTGGCATCGAGGGATATATTGGTCTCTGGCTAACCAAGGAACTGCGGATCAAATTCTTCGGTCTCCGGAGGAATGTGGTTCCGGATAAGGAGCTTACTCCGGAGGAGAAGCACCTGACCCAATGCGGCGCTGCCTCCATATCTCCCTGCAAGACCTCCGCATTTCCCCGGGTCACTAGGCTCGAGTCCTGCAAAGGTTGGGCCCAGACTTTCTTCTACGTCCGGAACACCACTGAGGTAGACATGATCCGGCTCCTCCCCTTCAAACTCGGGACTCCAGATACCTCTCTTTGGGAGAGCATCCCTAAGCGACCCACAGCCCTGGCGAACCAAGTAGAGCACCGGATCAAGGAGCTGCTCAAGGAGGGACTTCAGGGGGAGGACATTATGATCAATTTTGTCCGCAGCCGGGTCTCCCCCTTTAGAAGCGTGCCCACAAGATTTGCTACTTGAGCGGCCCCCTTGACCCTCACCGGACCTCATCTTTTGAGCTCAGTAACTCGGCGGTTTACCGCCGGGTTAAGTCCATTTTCAATGTGGAGAAGGAATTCTTCGAAGATTGGGAGTGGGGGCTCGAGCCCTTCACCCGGGACAATCCTCCACCAAAGGTAATTTTACTTCTTACTGTTTTTCGGATCTTCTCTGTATGTCGGATTATTTCTATAACTTAGCAATTGTCATCTTGTTCTCAGTGATTCCTCCAGCAGCCACTGGAGGATGACGAGGTTCTGGCGGGCAAGTGGGTTCCGGACCGCACTAAGTAGGACGAGGAGGAGCCTGATTCGGAGACCTTCCTGCCCACTCCGGATGTCGTCAAACACGGCTCTAGTAAGGCCTCTTCTCTAAGGGATTGGCCAGATGATGATGTTGAGGTCCTGGAGGTACTTAACCTGGTTCTCATCTCTTACGTATATCTGGTTATGTTTGAATCTTCAACTAACCCGGCCGGTTAGGTCCACGAGGTTCCCCTGGCTACGGGAGGTCCGGTCCCTGCTCCTTCCCAAAAGCGCGCGGCTACCTCGGCCGCAGCTTCAGAGGTACCGCCGCCCAAGAAGAGGCAGAAAAAGTCCGAGGTGAAAGCCTCGACTAAGCCGGCCGCCAAGAGCACTGTCCGGAGGACGCCCAAACCTCGGGCTCCCCCAACCACAGATGAGTAAGTCTTTTTGCATTTTCCCTTCAAGTTTTTCCTTTTCCATGTTTCCTCCTATCTTTTATTGGTTCTTTTTCTGCTTTCCAGAGCACCTAGGGTCATCCGCTAGAGCGCCTCCGATATAGCATCCCCAATTCGAAGCAGCCCTTCTCCCTCTGTGACGACGACACTCGCCCGCTCAGCCCTATCCAAGAGGGCTCCATGGCTGCGCCTGATCTGAGCTCACCTCGTCATGAGGAGGGCAATGTCAGCGCGGGGGGTGGTGGGGCAACTTCGAACACGGCCATGCCGGATCTCCCCAGTTCCTCTTTGTCCCCAGCACCAGATGTTGAGGTGCCAATTTCATCGGCAGCGCCCCCAACAAGTTCTCCTCTAGTTCAAGTTTCCTTCGAACCAGCAGTACTAGTAGCAACAGCGCCAGCAGCAACATCAACACTAGCAGTAGCACCACCAGCAATAGCAACACCAGCAGCAACAACATCAGCAACAACATCAGCAGCAGCAATAGCATCAAAAGCCTCAACAGCTTCCACCAAGCCTCCCAAGAGGAAGGCCCCGTCAGGTCCCTCCGGATCAACTCCCTCAGTCGCGGATATCTTCTAGCCAGCTCCTCAGGCTTCATCCGGCAAGCTCAAGAAAGCTGCTGGATCAGCTAAAGGGACCTCGTCTGGGTCACATGCTACCGGATCAGAGGGTAGCAGGCAGCTGGTTCTGCATACCAGCCCTACTGTAGCTCAATCTGCAAGGCGAGAGGCCCACACCAAAGGCCTTGTGGTGAACTACTCTCCTAGCAGCGAAAGTTATAGTCCACTGCTCCTAGAGTACGTGAAGAACTGGAACAATGCAGAATTCATTGACCCACAAGATGATATGTCGGAGAAATTCGGCCCAGCCGAGTTCAGCGCACAGATGAACTCCGCTACCAAGGCGATCTCTTTGGCTGGCCGGATGATGGAGGTAATTCTTTTCCTCCGCTCTGGTACTTTGCATAGATGAGCACCTTATATATATCGCCTAGTCCCCGAGCCTCCGCGGGAGTAACTTGTTACTCGGTCGGATGCTCCTTATAGAATTTAGTTTCGTTCGTAGCAACTTCAAATTTTAACAAGGTTAGAGTCGGGTTAAGTTCCGCTTGGCCCGGATCTTGTAAACTTCGAATATCCACACACCTAGAGCCGGGTTAAGTTCCACTTGGCCCGGATCTTGTAGACTTTGAATATCCACACACCTAGAGCCGGGTTAAGTCCCGCTTGGCCCGGATCTTGTAGACTTCTAATATCCACACACCTAGAGCCGGGTTAAGTTCCGCTTGGCCTGGATTTTGTAGACTTCGAATATCCACACACCTAGAGCCGGGTTAAGTTCCACTTGGCCCGGATCTTGTAGACTTCGAATATCCACACACCTAGAGCTGGGTTAAGTTTCGCTTGTCCCGGATCTTGTAGACTTCGAATATCCACACACCTAGAGCCGGATTAAGTTTCGCTTGGCCCGGATTTTGTAGACTTCGAATATCCACACACCTAGAGTCAGGTTAAATTCCGCTTGGCCCGAATTTTGTAGACTTCGAATATCCACACACCTAGAGCCGGGTTAAGTTCCGCTTGGCCCGGATTTTGTAGACTTCGAATATCCACACACCTAGAGCCGGGTTAAGTTCCGCTTGGCCCGGATCTTGTAGACTTCGAATATCCACACACCTAGAGCCGGGTTAAGTTCCGCTTGGCCCGGATCTTGTAGACTTCGAATATCCACACACCTAGAGCCGAGTTAAGTTCTATTTGGCCTGGATATTGTAGACTTCGAATTTTTCCTTATCTTATTTTTGATCTTGACATTGCATTGCTTATTTTAGATTACCACCAACCGCCGATCCGCTGAGTTCCAGCGCCTGCTGGACTCCTATAAAGACATCCGTGCGCGTTATGGCAAACTCCTAGAGGATCACCAGAAAAAGGGTAATGTCCTTTACTTAGACTTCTCCTTCTTTCATTTTCGTTCATTCGAATTGTCCGTGATCCGTATTAATTTGTTATCCGAACAATGCAGCCGAGGTTGAAGCTGAGAATATCATCATGCGGAAGAACCGTGCTGAGTTCAAAGGTAATCTTATCTCCTTCGCACGATCATTGTACGCTCCTTTCTTTACCCGGTAGACGTTTATAATTCGGTTTCTCCGGATTATGCCGTTGTTGCAGTTGCTCTTGAAGACAACGTTACTATGCCTGAAATGATGACCCATTTCCTCGAACAAGCAGGAAAGCATGAGGCTGAGCTGAAGAAAAAGGATGAAGAGATAGCTCGGTTGCAGCTCCAGGACTCAGAAATTACTCGGCTGAATGCCGAAATTCAGAGGATCAAGGGCCTCCATAAGTCCGAATTGGAGAAGGTTGACTAGGAGTTTGCCGAGGAGAAAGAGCGTTTGACCATGCAAATTTCCAAGGACCAAAGCTTACTGCAGGAAGCCGACGTTAAACTTACGTCGGTGACCACTGAGTACGAGAAACTCCAGGCCCACAGCACCAGCGTTGATGCCGAGCTCCAGCGTCTCCTTTTCCAAATTTCCTGTGAGTTCCTTTGCTCTTGCTTAATTTTCCTTCCTCCGGGTTTGGTGCTTTTGCTCATTGTCTCCTCTGCTCTGTTCTCAGGTAAATTTCCAGAAAGTGACACTCTTGCTAGCGCTGTCGTAACCCGGTCCCGCGATCAACGAGGTGTTCCTACGGGTCCTAGATCCGGGTCAATCCCTTACTCGACGGAGGATCTGCTTGTTAGCATTGCTACTCATCTGGAACTGGTAAAGAACTATGGCGCTGACATCATGCCAGCTGTGACGCGGATGTTCAGCTCCCTCTGGCCCACTGAGACCATTCCAAAAAGAAGTTCGGCTTTCATAGCCAAATTAATGGAGTGCGATACTCAGTTGCATCTGTGGCGTGAATCTGCCGCACGGGCTAGGGTTGACATTGCCTTGCAGTTTGTCCTTTCGTGGTATGAAGGAATTGATCTGGGGTTGCTTACTCGCATGCGCACTGGGTCTAGGTGGTGCGAAGATCAGGATTGGATCGCGCGCCGCAAAGCCTGTGCCAATAAGCTTATTCAATACAGCTTCTGCCACGCTTGGAATGAAGGGTCGAGTTATCTCGACGTTTTTGATGATGAAGCTGCTTCTGGAGATGAAGAGGATGGAGGGAGTGAGGGTGAGGCCTCCGAGCTTGGCGACGAGGCCGAAATCCCAGAGGATGGCGAGGTCGTCCTTGAGGTTCAAGCTGAGGCTAGAGCCCCTCCCCTAAATTCCGAAGTGCCACCTCATTCAGCTGACGATTCGGCTGCTGCTCCTGCTCCTTAAAAACACTTATCATATCTGTCAGATCTCCGGAATGCTGGGCGGAAGTGTATTTGAATACTTTAATTTGGTTATGCTACAACTTATCGTTTGGAACTAAGTTCTTAATGTTGGATTATCGTGGGTGAAGTCCCCGAGTTTCGTTTTCTTGTTCTCCCAATTTCTGACTCGGCTCGTGTCTACCTTGATTCGGCTTTTCAACTTACGAGCCCGAGGTTCAAAAAATTGATTTAACAATACTTGAAACTTTGAGACTAGCTCAAAATGATCTTGCGTTAAGTGAATACAAGAAACCAGGGGTTAGTCAAAATAACCAATGTCGGCTCATTTAAGTTCTTTTCCTTAGTCGTTTTTCATGTGCTTTGCCATTCCAAACTTGTTCTCTTGCTTGCCATGAAGCCAATTCTTGTTGGACAATAGCAAAGTCCAAGAGTTGGGTTTTTGGTGCTCACACATTACTAACCCGACTAAGATATAAGCGACTTAACCCAACCGACATAAAAATATGAAAATGAGAGACAATTATTACGGCAGTCCCGAGTCTCTGCTTGGGGTGCCAAAGTTTTATTAAGAAGCTCATTACCAACATACATACCGACATATGAATAGCTCGGATACATTCACCTTTTTGTTAGGTGTAGAAAGGATGAAGTAGTGCTACATTCCACGGTCGCTTAGACTCTTCTTCGGACCTGTCCACCTTGTTCTTTTCTTGTGGTTGTGCATCAATAAGATAGTAGGAATCATTGTGCAAGGCTTTGCTTACAATGAATGGTCCTTCCCATGGAGGGGATAGCTTATGCATGCCAGCGGTGCACTGTATCAACCGGAGTACCAGGTCACCTTCCCGGAAGACTCGGGGGTTTACTTTCTGTCTATGATAGTGTTGGAGATTTTGCTGATATATGGCGGATCTAGACAAGGCCAATTATCTCGCTTCTTCCAGCAGATCAACATCATTTTGCCGGGCTTCACGCACTTCGGCTTCTGTGTATTGGGTGACTCTTGGCGAATCATGCTCTATGTTGGCTGGTAATACAGCTTCTGCCCCATATACCAGAAAGAATGACGTATTGCCTGTTGATCGATTTGGAGTTGTTCTTAAACTCCACAGTACTGCTGGTAGTTCTTGTATCCAGCACCCCGCTGATCTTTGCAGCGACTCTATGAGCCAGGGTTTTATCCCAAACAATACAAGTCCGTTGGATCTTTCCACTTTCCCGTTCGATGCAGGGTGGGCGACTAAGGCGGCATCTAGCCAGATCTTCTTTTCTTGTCAAAACCTTGCAAATGCTCCTTCGGTGAAATTTGTTCCATTATCAGTTATGATGCTATGGGGATAGCCATATCTCAAGATTATATCCTTGAGGAATCTTACTGTTGTTGCCCCATCACATTTCCAAATTGATTTCACTTCATCAATCCATTTGGTGAACTTGTCAACCATGACTAGGATATGGGTCATCCCTCCTTTGGCCGGCTTGAATGGCCCTACCATATCTAGGAACCATACAACAAATGGCCAGGTAATGGGGATAGTTTTCAGCTCCGACATTGGTAAATGAGTTTTCGTGGCGTATCTTTGACAGCCATTGCATTTTCTCACCAGATACTCTGCTTGCTCCAAAGCACTGGGCCAATAAAATCCATGCTAGAAAGCTTTTGCCACTAAGGCCCTTAAGGAGGCATGATGGCCACATTCCCCCTGGTGAATATCTCGAAGTATGTGAAGTCCTTCCTCCGGATCAACACACCGTTGTAGCACTGTTGTCACACTTCTTTTGTATAGTTCAGCGCTGATAATTGTATAGGCCTTCGCCCTTCTCTGGATCTGCCTTGTGATTATCTCGTCATTCGGCAAGGTTCCTTCTTTCAGGAAATCAAATATCGGCTTGGCCCAAGATGGTATAGCTCGGACGAGAAATGGTTCCTCATCAATTTCCATCACATCTACCGACATAACTCCGGTCGGGTCAGGCTGATCAATCCCCGAGTTTGCTCAGGCAGTCCCCGGGTTTGTAGAGGTGTTTCCCCACTCTATCTCCATAGGTACAGCTCCTGATCCGGATAGGGCCAGGATATAAATTGAGTCTAATTCGGGCGATGGCGTGATAAATGGTTTTCTCAGGTGCTCCAAAGCAACGTTTGGTGGGATTGGCTGCCGGGATGAGCCTAACTTGGACAGCGTATCTGCTGCCTCGTTTTCAATCCGAGGTATATGATGGAACTCACACCCTTCGAAAAACCCACTTATCTTTTGAACATGGAACCTGTATAGGGCCATGTTTGCATCCAAGGCATCCCAATTTCCAGACACTTTTTGCACCACCAAATCCGAATCTCCAAAGCATTGTATCTGACGTATCCCCACTTCTTTCGCTACCTTGAGACCATGTACCAATGCTTCGTACTCCGCAACATTATTCGAGGCACTGAAATGGATTTGAAGGACATATTTCAGTTGATCCTTCTTGGGTGAGGTAAGAGGTAAGCACTACTCCGGCGCCCATCCCATCTTTTAGCTTCGATCCATCGAAGTGCATTCGCCAATAATTGGAGTCCGTAGAGGTGGTTCATACTGCATTTCAGCCTAGTCCACGAAGAAATCTGCCACAGCTTGCGACTTTATAGCGTCTCTTCTGTCAAATTGTGGTGCATATGGAGCTAACTCGATTTCCCATTTCGCTATTCGGCCACTCGCATCCTTGTTACTCATAATGTCTGATATGGGTGCCTCTAATATCACTTTGATGGGGTGTTCCTCAAAATAGTGTTTGAGTTTCTTGGCCGACATATACACGTCATATGCCATCTTTTGATAGTGAGGGTAATTCTGCTTCGAAGCAGACAATACCTTGCTCAGATAATACACTGGCCTTTGCACCGACTTTCCCTCTTCGTCACGTTCCACTATGATTACTGCACTTACGACTCGGTTGGTTGCGGCTACGTAGAGCGACATTGGCTCCTTGGGTAGTGGTGCTGCTAGGATCGGTGCAGTAGATAACATCTTTTTCAATTCTCGAAACGTAAGGTCTGCCTGTGGCGTCCATGTGAATTTGTCTGCCTTTTTCATCAATTGGTAGAGGGACAAGGCCTTCTCTCCCAACTGACATACGAACCGACTAAACGATGCCAAGGCAACCAGTGAACTTTTGCACATTGTTAAGGCATTTTGGGGATTCCATTCTTTCTATGGCCCGGATTTTGATTGGGTTAGCTTCGATACCTTGACTAGGTACTGAAAAACGTAGTAACTTCCAGCGGGCACGCCAAAGGTGCACTTCTCCGGGTTTAGTTTCATTCGAAACCTTCTTAAGTTCACAAATGTTTGCCGGATATCATCAAGGAGCGTATTGCTTTCCTTGGTCTTTATCACCACATCATCCACATAAACTTGCACATTTCGACCTATTTGGTAATGTAAGCATTTTTGCATGCATCGTTGGTACGTTGCTCTTGCATTATAGCATAGTGCGATAGCAATAAGCCCCGTACGGGGTAATAAACGCAGTCTTTATTTGATCATCCGGATTCAGGGGTATCTGGTGGAAACCAGAATACGCATCAATGAATGACAGTAGCTCACATTCGGCTGTTGAGTCTATGACTTGATCTATTCTAGGGAGCGGAAATGGGTCTTTGGGACATGCCTTATTCAGGTTCATGTAATCAATGCACATGCGCCATACCACAACCACGTTGGGATCATCTTTCTTCTTTTCCACAAGCACCGGATTAGAGAGCCAATCCGGATAGAGTACTTCCATGATAAATCTAGCCGCTAGGAGCCTAGCTATTTCATCCCCAATGACTTTCCTTCTGTCTTCTGCGAAACGTTGGAGAGGCTGCTTTACCGGCTTAGCCCCGGGCCTTACGTTTAATGAGTGCTCAGCCAACTCCCTTAGTACACCTTGTAGATCCTGAGTGGACCAAGCGAAGATATCCCGATTCTCATGGAGGAAGTTGATGAGTTCTCTTTCCTATTTGCTGCTTAACCCGGCACCAATGGTTATGGTGCGCTGTGGGAACTGATCATCGATTGGCACTTTCTTTGTGTCCTTGGTTGCTTGGAACGACACGCTTCCATGTGGGTTGGTCAGAGCCGGCATATGTTGTTGTGCAGATTGAGCCAATGCCGCTACTTCCAGTATCTTCCTTTTTCCTGAGCTATCACGAGTGACTCGGCTAAGTTAGATCCAGCTGAGGCGCACTCGATCGAACGCCGGAAGTCCCCTGATACAGTTATCACGCCCCTTGGCCCGGGCAGCTTCATCTTAAGGTAGATGATGTGAGTAGTTGCCATGAACTTGTTTAGCGCTGGCTTGCCGAGTAACGTGTGATAAGCACTCTCCAGATTCACCACTTCGAACTCCAAATTTTTAGTCCAACAATTACCTCTCGTGCCGAATAACACATCAACCTGGACCTTACCAATTGGCTCATAGGAAATACCCGGTACGATGCCATGAAAAGTGGTCCTCGTTGCTTGCAACATGTTCTCTGTTATTCCCAACTTGTGCATGGTATCCTTGTACATAATGTTGATACTACTGCCATTGTTAATCAGTACCTTGGAAAACCTCACATTGAGATTTGGCCCGATGAACGTTGGATCCAGGACCAGTGCATAAGTCCCAAGGTTAGGCATGATATTTGGGTGATCCTTGATACTCCACATGATTTCCTGATCTACCTAGGGCATGTATCTCACTACTGCTGGCATTACTACGTTTACCTCCATATGCCGGCGCTGCAAGCTTTTCTGGTCATTTTCTTCCGTGGTAAACACGCAGTAGCTTTGATGATGCTCCCTGTACTCGTTTCGTCCCTCATTCTTGTGGTAACCTTGACCTTGTTGCTGGTTACTACCTACTTGATGTACTACATCCCTTCTTTCCTGATTCTCATGCCTCGGCAGAGGTGGTGGCAACATCAGTTGCTGTCCATTCCCCCCTATTAGTAACGGTTGTCGTGGTGCTTCGTTCCTAGGTGCCTGAGCATTCCCCGAATTGCCCTACTCTAACTTTCTCATCCACTCACACTGCCGAGTTGTATGGTTTGTCGGACTATTCGGACTTGGTGTATGGAACTTGCAAGGTTGATCCAACATAGACTCGAACGTATACCTCGGTCTATCTTTTTGCTCTTGCCATTGCTTTTCTGCTCTGGGGTCCAAGGATTTTTACCTTCGTTTTTGTTGCCAGTTTTGCCCTCCTGTTTTTTGGCATTGGTTGGCACCGGCATTGGTCTGATCCCGGTCTACCGCTGCCACCTGTTGTGAGTTATATCGGTAATCTGGCGCTCATCCCTTCTCTTTCCTCGAAAATCATTCCTCCTTGATGATCCAGAGCCATCTCGGTTGTAATATTCCTCGTTTGCCTCGCTCGACATTAGCCGGGGTTGCGTTGGATCTCCCAAGGCATACGAATCCGTGATCCGGATCATCTCAGCCAAAGTGGTTGGCATATCTCGCTGCAGTCTCTGCCACAGCATACTTCCCTATCTACATCCCTGGGCGAACCATGTAATAGCTTGTGATTCAATTACCCCCTCGCACGAGTTACGCACGTTGCACCACCGAGTTAGGAAATCTCGGTCTGGCTCATTCGGTCTTTGCTGGCATAGCGCCAGAGTCTGTGGCCTGTTGGGCCTCTTGTAGGTGCTCGAGAAGTTCCTAACAAACAACTCCTCAAAGTCCAGCCAACAGTTGACACTTCCTAGCGGCAAATTGTTCAGCCAAACTCTCGCTGGTCCTTCCAACATCTGTGGCACATATCTTACTGCCCATCTCAAATTTCCTGTTGCGATCTTGACCGCTGTTGCGTAATCAATCAGCCAGTCTTCTGGCCTAGTACTACCATCATAGGTTCTGGTTCCTCTAGCCAGCTGAAAGTTCGGCACTGGTGGCTCCTTCATGATCCGAGGCCCAAAGCATGCCGGACCCGGTGGACCTTGTACCTCAATTAGCTCTGACCTATGAATTCTATCCAGTTTCAGCCTCGCATCATCCTGCTGCAAGTTCCTACTTCCCAGCCTTGACCCAATTACGTGGTGATCCGGTCTAGGGTATTCGTCGTTGATCATAGCCGAATAAGCATCATTGTATCTTTCCCGATCCAGGCAAGCATTTTGTTGTTGTGCTGCTTGTCTTGCACTTTCCTCTTGCCGAGGTGCGCACTGTCACTGCTGCCGAGGTACATTTTTCCCTGTTCCCATGAGATCACGCTATCCGGCATTGCCGTTGGCAGTGTTTCTCTGACCGGCATCGCCTTGGTCTCGGTTACCTCGCCCGGCCGCACCTCGGCTGGTACTGTGCCGATCTTCATCAACTTGCACTGCTTTGCCTTTTTCGGCCCTTACTGGATCATAGGGAACCATCTGTTTGTCTCTTCTCCCGGAGTTTACTACTTCTTCTCTCCTGGGATTGTTATCCGGAGATGACGCGGCTCCTCCGGATCTTGCCAGATTATGTCTAGCCGAATGTACTACATGTGATGTTCCTGATGGTGCCGGGTTTGCCTTGTTCATTTCTTCATTTTGCTGGCAAGCAACTCTCAACAAGTGATTCACCCTCTCTTGTTGCCTTTGTGGGCCTCTCCGGTTAACTCTTCCAACTTGGATGCGGCTGCATTTGCTGCCCTGAGGTTCTTTGTCGGGGTACTGTACCTATCCAGCCCTCCTGTTACTATCGTGGCTGTCTGATCCGGCCTAGGCTCGTGTTTCTTGTCAATCTCAGTGATCAGGTTCCTACCTCGGATTTTCACTCCGTCTATGAGGTTTGCCTTTGCATATTCCCTCAAAGTAATGTTCAAAGACGGATGCAGCTCGGCTACCTTCTTTGCCCCAGCTAACATTTTCCGCCTAGTTTCCTAACTCTGCTTGCGCCTGAGCCGGATCTACCACAGGTGATATCGGTGTTGCTAGGCTATCTATTGCTTGCTGGAGCACATTCTCTTGCCTTTCTAGTGGAGGAAACCTAGACCTGGTCTGCTTTGGCGTAACTTCCGGCTCTAGTGCCGGGCCCTTGCTTGGTTCCGCGTTTAGTGCGGTCATCAAGACCTCAACGCTGCTGGTGGGGCGAGTGATATGCACTCCACGAGCTGCGCTGAGAGGTGGTTCGCCTCCCTCGACGATGTGCCGCGGATGAACGCAGGACTCGTCCACGCCGACGTAGATCTTGTGCGTGCCAAGCTTGAGGAAGACGTCGTTGCGCGGAGGGGGGTGCCTGCCGAAGCTCCCTGTATTGTCGCTGATGTAGTCCAGCGCTCCAAAGCGTTGAACCAGGCCGGAGACTACGCGCTCGCCGATGCTGGAGAAGTTTCCCGTCTGGATTTTCACCCCTGCTAGCACCGCTAGCCCCACGGTGGGCACCAACTATCGTGGTGGTGGCACGGCAGATGCCATAAATAGGCTAAAGATGGGGCCAATGAGTGCTAGGGGAATCTAGGAAGGGAGAACGTGGTGATTCCACGCACAAATGTTTCTGTATTCTTTCTTTCAATGGTGTTTACAAGTACTCTTCAAGCTCTTGCCGGAAAGGAGACTAAGTATCTTACTTCCTACAAACTAGCTCAAGAGTTCTACCTTAGACACAGAAAATGATCCATCCCTCTCTATGGAGGCACCGGTGCTCCTTATATAGGGTAGCCCGGGTTACAAAGTTAGGGCACACGTGGCAGCATATTCTCCGAATATGCCCCTCGAATAAAGCTAGATGCTTCTATATTCTCTTTAACGGCTCGTCCGGGCTTTGGACGTAACCCGCAACGTAATCCTCGTCTTTATGCGTCATCTGACACGGGCTACGTCAGCCGTCATTGCCCGCGTCATCTTGGTCGCCCTGACCCGCTGTTCCTCCTCTTTGCTTTACTTCGCTCATGCTACAGCTCATAAAGCTACCTTTTGACCAACGGGAGATTCCTTCATTCTATTCGAAGCCTTATGATAGTCCGGCTTTCACGTGGCTAATCCGGCAACGGAGGTACCTGTACAACAGATAAACCAACATGGCCCCGGCCGGGCTAC
Source organism: Avena eriantha (assembly GCA_910589775.1). Lineage (NCBI taxonomy): Eukaryota > Viridiplantae > Streptophyta > Magnoliopsida > Poales > Poaceae > Avena > Avena eriantha. The sequence goes on from OU342742.1 coordinate 447,340,489, forward strand.
GACTAAGGTGATGCTTCACGGACCGGGTCACTCCGTGGTTCAGCCTGCCTTGAGGTGACTCGGTCAGCACTTGCTTTGACCGCACCGTACCCCGGCTAACTCGGCCTTTATACCTCGGTGTTACCCTACCCGGGGTATCCCCCAACAACTCCTATACATACTGTAGCAACGAGGTTGCTTTCTACAACATATACTATCACGCTGAGAAGAAAAATATGTGTTGCACCAGATATGTAACTATTTCGAAACAACGTTGGCTCAACCATGAAACAGGATATGATATAAACTGATTAAGTGAGTTGGAACCAACATAAACCCATGCAAAATCTATCGGCACCATATGATTGAATACGGGATGATGTCACTTTTATTGTAAATCGGCTGCCAATAAAAAATTATAGCTAAAAAACAGACATGGAAAATATATGATCTCTAAAAACAATGACGCTGCAATTTTAATGAAAAATAATAATCTCATGGTGGGTTGCTGCACAAAATGATAGAAAGAGTTAGGACAGTGAGAAATGACCGGACTATGTGAATCAGGTAAAAACATGTGCAATCGAGCACTTGAAAGTTATGGATGTCAGATCTCAGATGGTTATGCACGTTGCTATGAGGCACCAAATCGTTAAATTCAAGATAGTAGTCTAACCTTTTTTTAATATGATTCTGTATGAAACTGGAAGATTGCAGTGGATCTATTGATTAAACCGGTTTGCTAACCTTGAAACAGTTGAGAGAAATAATAGCATTGTTGTACCTGTGTCAGTGTAATGACTGAATTCCCATTTCAGCTCACTGCATAATCAGATATACACAAAGGACAAAAACAAATGTGGCATAGGATATCAAAACAGCCGATTAAGATTTGTGCCCAAGGATTAACATCACGAAAAATCAGTTTAAACAAAACTTATACATGCATGTCATCTTATCCATCAAAAGAGTATCATGCATTTGCACAAAAAACCTTGCATGGCAGCCTTGACATTCCATCAAACGGTTGAAGCGCCGAGGAGATAACCAAAATGACTTATTTACTCCCTCCGATCTAAATTAACTGACTTAAGTCTTTCTAAATTCGGATGTATCTAGTACTGAAACATGTCTAGATACATCCGAATATAGACAAATCTAAGTCAATTAATTTGGATCGGAGGGAGTACACTGATACACCCCCAATTCAACGGCAAGGCAGAAAACGATATCCTGCTATGAACAACCGAAGCCTGTAGTTAAAGCCTGAGAAAAATCCAATGGAAACAATCCAATAGATCTGTTCCTGAAGGGGGCTCATAGAAAGGAGCGCTTGCTGATGGTTAATCTGGTCCAGCATGACGGAGGTAATGCCATGTGAGTGCATCATCGCCTAGCAGGCCATGGGCGTCGAGGGCGTTGGCCTCAAATTCGTGGTGTCCATCAGACCATCAGGCTAAGCCTGGCGACGGGGATCGGAGAAGCTCTGGTACTTAAAAGGAGAAAGTAGATCCATCAGTTACCCTTCCATAAGTTTCGTGGAGAAGATGAAGAGAGAAAAGTGAATCGTTTAATCGGTAGGTAGCAACTAGCAAGAGGCATCTGCAGCTTTTCGTCGGAAGGAGGAAGTGAGGAGGCACGAACCCTGAAAGTGGGTATGGAAGAGCCAGAGGGGAAGCGATAGAGCGTTACAATTGGATTAAAGGGACCAGTAAAGAAACCAAGCTAGGAAAGTAGCAAACGTACACAGAAGGGCTTCTTGCGGCTGTCAAAACTAATAGGGGTAACGTGGCTGCACGAAATTGTAGAGAATTACATGTAGTGGGGCTTCCTATTTAGATATAGAAGCAGGTCCGGCTTTGAGGTATGGCCACCTTGGCGACGGCCAGGGGCCAGGCCTGGTGGGGGGCAGGATTGAATCATTCCCCTGCCTATAAGGCTCAGCCAGCCAGACCATTGGCAAAAAATTGCTAACTGGATGGGGAGAAGCAGGGCTAGCAATGCTAACTGGGAGACCGGGAGAAGCAAGCACGCAATCATCCTAAAAAAAGAAGCACGAAATCTAAGTCCATCAGGACGGAAGTTTCGGGAGTCGCACAGATGACTTCGTGCCTCGTCTCCTGTGTGGTCGTCTAGGCCTCAGCCTCGCTTGATCACCTCGCCTCGTCCATGCGACGCTGCTCTGGCTCGGCTACTCCATCGCCGTTACACCGACACGACCCTACCCTCGGTATGACTTAATCCCTCGTCTAATCATCCATTTAATTCATGATTTAATCCCTCAATTGAGGTTTTAGATGTTAAGGTTATGATTTTCTTAAACTTCTTCACCATTGAGACAGATTGAATTGCCTTCGCCACGTGTTGCATTGAGAAGAATATATTGGACAATATTGATCTTGATATTTTTCTCGATGATTTTGCATTAAAAAATGTGAAAAGAAGCTTTTTCGAAGCACGGGAGCATAATTGTCGATAAATGACTCATTGAAATTTTCGTTTTATTTGAGATAATCAAACTAGCAGGAAATATTTGTTATATTTTGCTACCATTTTTATTCCTTTTATCTTAATATGGCACTATTTTAGTGCTTAACAATTATTTGTAGACATCTCAGACTATGAATGTGGGATTAGATGTTAACTTTATTTTTGCAAGTGAAAATAGACCCATATATATATAGTTATTTCATATATATATATAGAGTGACACTATTTGACATCCAAAGTGTAGAATAGTTATTCTTTACCCACCCTCTATCTTTCAAATCGTACATGATTTTTGTGCCACGTAAATTTTTTCTTATCTCAGAAGTCAAGAAGAACATAAGAAAATTTAGACATGTCGTAAAAAAAATTGTTTACATACCGCATAAAAATACGATATAAAATGCATATTTTCTATGTATTTTACACTATAATGACTAAAAAATTATATTTTTATGTCGTTTTTTTGCATTTCTAATAAATATGAACATAATTATTATCATACAAAACATAAATTTCTGAATGTGAGAACATAAAAATATGTGGGGTGCAAAATAACTATTCTGCACCCTCGGTGATGAATAGGGTTTCTATATATAGAGTGACGCTATTTGACATCCAAGGTGTAGAATAGTTATTCTTCACTCACCCACTATCTTTCAAATCGTACATGATTTTTACGCCATGTAAATTTTTTCTTATCTCAGAGGTCAAGAAGAACATAAGAAAATTTAGACATGTCGTAAAAAAATTTGTTTACATACCGCATAAAAATACGATGTAAAATGCATATTTTCTATGTATTTTACACTATAATGACCAAAAAATTATATTTTTATGTCGATTTTTTTGCATTTCTAATAAATATGAACATAATTATTATCATACAAAACATAAATTTCTGAATGTGAGAATATAAAAATATGTGTGGTGCAAAATAACTATTTTGCATCCTGGGTGATGAATAGGGTTTCTATATATAGTGACGCTATTTGACATCCAAGGTGTAGAATAGTTATTGTTCACTCACTCTCTATCTTTCAAATCGTACATGATTTTTACGCCACGTAAATTTTTTCTTATCTCAGAAGTCAAGAAGAACATAAGAAAATTTAGACATGTCGTAAAAAAAGTTGTTTGATGTAAAATGCATATTTTCTATGTATTTTACACTATAATGACTAAAAAATTATATTTTTATGTCGATTTTTTTGCATTTCTAATAAATATGAACATAATTATTATCATACAAAACATAAATTTCTAAATATGAGAACATAAAAATATGTAGGGTGCAAAATAACTATTCTGCACCCTGGGTGATGAATAGGGTTTCTATATATAGAGTGACGCTATTTGACATCCAAGGTGTAGAATAGTTATTCTTCACCCACCCTCTATCTTTCAAATCGTACATGATTTTTACGCCACGTAATTTTTTTTCTTATCTCAGAAGTCAAGAAGAACATAAAAAAATTTAGACATGTCGTAAAAAAATTTGTTTACATACCGCATAAAAATACGATGTAAAATGCATATTTTCTATGTATTTTACACTATAATGACTAAAAAATTATATTTTTATGTCGATTTTTTTGCATTTCTAATAAATATGAATATAATTATTATCATACAAAACATAAATTTCTGAATGTGAGAACATAAAAATATGTGGGGTGAAAATAACTATTCTGCACCCTGGGTGATGAATAAAGTTTTTATATATAGAGTGACGCTATTTGACATCCAAGGTGTAGAATAGTTATTCTTCACCCACCCTCTATCTTTCAAATCGTACATGATTTTTACGCCACGTAAATTTTTTCTTATCTTAGAAGTCAAGAAGAACATAAGAAAATTTAGACATGTCGTAAAAAAGGTTGTTTACATACCGCATAAAAATACGATGTAAAATGCATATTTTCTATGTATTTTACACTATAATGACTAAAAAATTATATTTTTATGTCAATTTTTTTGCATTTCTAATAAATATGAACATAATTATTATCATATAAAACATAAATTTCTGAATGTGAGAACATAAAAATATGTGGGGTGCAAAATAACTATTCTGCACCCTGGGTGATGAATAGGGTTTCTATATATAGTGACGCTATTTGATATCCAAGGTGTAGAATAGTTATTGTTCACCCACCCTCTATCTTTCAAATCGTACATGATTTTTACGCCACGTAAATTTTTTCTTATCTCAGAAGTCAAGAAGAACATAAGAAAATTTAGACATGTCGTAAAAAAATTATGTATATACCATATAAAAATACGATGTAAAATGTATATTTTACACTATAGGGCCCGTCTCTGGTTGTTCAGCTGGCCCGCGTCGTGTCGCTGCATGTTGCGTTGACCATTGAGCTAGACGGCGTCGCTGCATTGCGTTGTCTGTTGGTGTGTTGTGTTGTTGTGAACCTCCCGTCTGAGCCCGTGTTTGCTTTGGTTATTAGGCCATGCACTATGTGACGCCAGTTCAACAAAAAAGTTGTGAGGTTAGGAATCGGTAGAAATTTCTTGCTGTGTATGAAATCGCATCATACAGTGTTGATGGGGCCCAGTATATACATAAAAGAATGGATATTTTCTTCTTTTATACTCTTTCCCGTGAACTCTGTTCCTCTACGTTGCTTTGTCTTGGACATGAGATTGATTGTTTATGGGTATGAACCGAACCAAGAAATTGGATCGCTTTGTTGTCAGAGCATGTGGTACGATGCTGTGCTATGTGTGGAACCGGCTCAAAGTCCTCTTTGAACCACTTTATGCACACATAGTGCATGGTCTTACAGAACAAGTCTTATTCTAGTTTGGACCAACAGAGACAGCTAATTGACTGTATTTTTTTGTTTTTTTTTTCTTTTGCCCGCGGGAGTGTGTGGTTTGAATAACTCTAAGCCATTCATTTTTCAAGTATGACCATTTTTTTTGTTTTTACTTGTTTTTATGACTTTTGACGTTTTGTTTTTTTCTTTTTTCAGATTGGCTTAACTTAGTACTCCTCTCGAGTAGCTGTCTGAATTTTTTTCTAGTCTGATTAAACTTTTTAACAATCCGTTTGTACCATTGGTTTTGACGCACATGAGATTGTAATTGGATTTTTTATCTAGTTGTAACTAGGGTTGCAAGTGACTTCTGTACTGAGGTAGTTTCATATGGACTTGTAACTGGATTTTTCTCACCCTAGTTGCAACTAGACTTGCAACTAAGTTATTTTGTGTCCATAATGTTCTCCAGCTTCTTTTCACCGTGAATAGTGTCTAAACTTGTAACTCGTTTTTTCTGTAGGACGGGAAGGGGAGTTCCATCTGGACTTGTAATTAAATTTTTCTCGTCCTAATTGCAACTAGGCTTACAACTAAGGTATTTGTCCATAACGCCCCGCTTTTTTTCACTATGAGTTGTATCTGGACTTGTAACTGATTTTTTCTTAGTCCAGTTGCAACTAAGCTTGCAACTAAGATATTTTTGTATCCATAACGCCCCTACATTCTCCTTCACCATGAGTTGCATCCGACCTGAAACTGCTTTTGTAGGAGAGAGTTTCATTTGGACATGTAACTAGATTTTTTCTTGACCTAGTTCCAACAGGAGTTGCAATTGACTTCTGTACGAAGGTAGTTCCATCTGGACTTGTAACTGGATGTTTACTCGACCTAGTTTTAACTGGGGTTGCAACTGGTTTTTGTACGTACGGAGGTAGTTTCATATGGACTCGTAAATGGATTTTTTTGCTCAGCCCGGTTACAACTAGGTTTGCAACTAAGGTATTTTATCCTCACTAGTAAGCGTGCACGTGCAATGCACGTCTAAATAATAATAATTGTAAACATGTGATGCAAGTCTCTAAGATATAATACACTTTCTTAAATTTTCTTTCTTCTTCTTAATGAGATTGTTCACGGTCAAACGGTGTAAAACCGACAAAAGAATACTTTATTAGCAAAAAAAATGAATAGAGAAAAAAAGTTCCGTACTCCAATAGTCCAATGAAAGGATATCATGATTCTTGATTCTTTTTACGAAATGGAGAAAGATCATCAGCCATGATGTATAAGTTCAAACTTATCTATTGGAAGTCAGAGATTTTTTGGACCGGCAAATGGTGAAAAGACAAAGGATTGTGATAGGAGCTCAACTCGATGACTTTTCTATAAAATAATTATAAACTAAAATTGCGGATTTAAATTAAGATTTAATAAGACGTCAGTTGAAAGCAATTATAAAATAAATTTTAATAGATTTAAATTAAGATTTGAGAAAAAATATTAATATGATTCTAACATAATAGTAGGAGTACAGTATTTTTCTTTGGAAATCCTTAAAACATCTTTTTTTTCCTGACAGTAGGAAAAGTATCCTGACTCATAGACATATCTCGACCTCACTCCCAATTCCCCAATCCCATGCTCTTCCCCTCACTGTCACTCAAGAGTCAAAGACACGATGTCATGTCTCCCCGGCGCCAGCGCCGGCGCGAACACCGTCCCCTCTTGTTCCTCCCGGTTGCTGCGGCAAAGAATCCACCTCCCTTGCCGCGACGACGGCTCTCCTCCCCTCCCTCCTTGCCGCTACCGCCATTCCCGCACACCGGCCACGCGATCCTGCAATAGGTGCTGACGGTGGATTCCCCTGGATTCGCGGCTGCGGCCACCACGCGAGAATCCACAAAGGCCGCCTTCTCCTCGCCCCGGACGCCGGTGTGGACGCGCAGCTCCAGCGCGTTGTCCGTGTCGCGGGGCTCCCAGAGGAACCAGCCAGGGAGCATCGGGGGAGTGATATGCCTGGAGGATGGGAGGTGGTTTGGCTGACCATGGCAGTATTCAGCGATCCAGAAGCCACGGCGGCTCTTCAAAATGGTTTGCTTTTCCACTCAAATAGTTTGCTCCCCCTTTGTGGCACAAGTATCTTGTTATACCCAATCTTCTTGGTCAAGTCCTTGTGCTAGAGGAGTGCTTAACCGATGTATATTAGAATTTAATAGTAGTGTCATAACCTCTTATGTACTTGGTTTTACTAACTCATATGGATATATTATCTGTTAGGATTGGGAGGATTTGTGGAGGCCTGAACTTGCCGGAAAGATTTCAATTTTTGATTCTCGTAGAGATTAAGCAGTTGAGATCATCAGATAACACGATTGACATGAAAAACACAAGTCAGTGATAATAGGGAAGCAGGTTTGCATAGTTATAGAAGCAGGTTTGCATGAAATGACCCATCTTCTCTGTATATTTCTTGCATTCCATCTGGTAAGCTATAGCACAAAATAATTATGTGGATAGTACAGCATAACCATTGAATGCTACGAACAGCTATAAAGGGTGGACTTAGATGGTATCCGGAGAAAATGACTTATTTGATCAGAAATTTAGTTTAACAATTTTCTAGGTACTTAGCAAAGTAGCCACTGCAGCTGACTTATTTCAGAGCAATAATGAACAATGGGAGCTGACAAAACTCTAAAAGCACTTTTTTTTGTTCTGTCCAACAAATCCAGCTTGCTTATATGGCTGGAGAGCTTCTGCTGGAAAGAGGCCAACCTCATATTTTGATGATGAAAAGTTCATTCCTTTTGTCTTTTGCACCTCCATCATAGTTAATATTTGTACAAATATGATGCAACAAAACTTAGTCTAACTTAATTTTCAAACACAAAATGGTTCGAGAGCTAGGGATTAAATAAATATCACTCTCCTCAATTGTAATAGCAGTAAATCGGTTGGTCGTATATATGCTTTCTGTATGGACTGCTGAAACAAAAGATCGAAATACAAACTCTAGCGCCGTATCTCTGCAAGTCTCGAGGGATTTCTTGTTGCTTCCAACATTATGTCCAATAGTTGATTTCAGTTTAATACGGTGCCAAAAAACATGCTGACTCCGAGACCATGCCTCTTCATGATTATGACCTGCAATACAAAAGCTAATATTAGCATTGACATTTGCTGAAGTGTTTTGAAATGCTAGATATCTAAATGTACAACGTGCGTTAGATAATGAATGATTGGACTATTATCATGCTAAAAAAATGTTGTTGTTAGTTACCCAAGGCGTGGGTGTTGATTATATCCTGAAATGGGGTGCGCTCCCGCGCTTGATTGGGAGATGGCATACCGTCGCCTTCCTGTAAATATTCATGTCAATAAATGAAAAAAATGGATAATGTGGAATATTATCATGAACACCACCATCTGTAGAGCAAGATCTTAGCATGGTTTGTACTACATTTCCTGTAAAAAAAAGTGCATTTGCAATTGGGTGTTGGGTGGGTATTTTCATTTTCGTCATCTACATTTCCTGCTCACTTTTACTGAATTTTATTGCCTCAATCACTTGGTTTGGGCAAGTGCTAACTATAATTGTTCTTGCTGTGATAAGAGAAGACAATGTTCTTTTCCCTTTTGTATTACGCGTTCCTCAATGAAAATGCCTCTGGTACACTCGGATTAGAGGGCCCAGGTTGGTGGTATATTTTTGTATAACCTGATAGCCTTTTTCTCGAAGTATCGCTACTTAACACATTTTTGGATGGTGCAGAGCAAGTTGCAGTAACCTAGCGGTAGAGTATGAGAAAAATCTGGGCTCTACTTTTAAATTCAGTGTTTCATTCTGCTAGCCTCCTCCTTCGGATGAGTTTTCGTAAAAAATGGTTTATCATATCATCATGCACATCTCAATATATATCTTGCGCCATGGTAGTATCCGTGTTTCTATTGATTGCACATGAATGAATGCAGAAGATTTTCAAAGTAAGCTAGTACTTTCCATCATCACACATCTTCTGTTATAAAGCTTTTCTTGTGTATTTCTTCAGTATTTTTCAATGCATATATATCACCACTTATATGCAAAAGACAGGGAACCATAAATCTAGCTAACATTGTCAAGTTCGTATTTGTTTGCTTTCTATGTGTTCTTCTAGTGAGGACGGTTTAGATTATCAGACCACATTTGCTTTTCAGAAAATGAATATTTTCTGCATGTTTGTTCTACATTACGTGCTAACAGTGAGTTAATTGATTTATGTTTTTTGGTTGATCGGAAACTGGAAGCATAACAAAGTGGCATTATTAATTGTCCAGGACGCCTCCAGATCAAGGGTAGATTACTTACCTAAGATAAGAAAGTCCCGTGATCGCCGGTGAGTTTGGAGGCGGCGGCCGCCGGCGCACTGTGCGAGGGCAGGCTCCTGGGTGTTGGCGATCTCGATGACGTATGCCACAGTTTGAGGCCTAGCCCATGGACTCTGGCGATCTCGCTGACGGATGGCACGCTGCGAGCAGCAACAGTCGACGATGGCGATCATGCAGCGAGGGACAGAGCGGTGCAGTGCTGCGAGGTCGCCGTGCAGGCAGGAGACGGTGCTTCTGCGCGATGTCTGGCGTGGTGGTGATGCAAGGCAGGCAGGCGTTGAGGTTGAGGGCGAGGGGAGGCAATTTATTTTGGTTTCCTTTTTGGCGATCCGAGAATTGCGTGATTGTAGGGGTGCTGGACCGAGAGTTGGAATATTCCTCTGCTGGTGGAGTACGGTCCGTCGTTTTAATTTGCTAAGTCCACACCATAGAATGGTTAGGTAATTATAGATGTTAGATTGAGATTAGTGGGTCTAATCGTGCGGTGCTGATTGGATCTTGTAAGTAACTGGGGTGTTGCTTGTTTAATAGTAGTGGAGGTAATGCGATCCCGCTTCTTTTCATCATGAGTTGCATCTGGACTTGTAAATAAATTTTTTACAGGTCGGAGGGGGAGTTGCATATGGACTTGTAACTAGATTTTTCACGCCCTGGCGCTTATCCATATATGATAATAGAAGCTCTGCTTTCTAAGAATAGTAGTATCTATACTATTAAATTGCTTGAGGTCTTGATGGTCTGGTACGTCATTTGTGATTTCCAATTCTACCCCTGTGTGTTAGAAAATATTACACATTTTTCCACCGCTAATTCATAGGTACCGGTTCGCTCCGGTAAAAAAACATATCCTGTCCCGCCTCTCCCTCTGTTGTCACCTCTTCCGCCGCATCAGAACGGTGGGCAGGCGCAATGGTCGTCCGTACGGATTTCTGTCCGTCCAAAAAAATCAACTCGCAGTGCCTCCCATGCCTCCGTGCAAATTCCCACATCCGCCCCCGTGCCTTAGTCGCTACCGCCGCTCGATTCCCAGTTGCGCCGCCGCCTCGCCTGCTGTCTTGCCTCGCTGGGTGGTAGATCATCACGTTCTCTGCGCCGTTGCTCGTGGGCAGTCCCAGCACTGCACGCCCATGAAGCATGTACTAGTTGGGGTCAGTCAGGGATGGAGATTTTGTCGTGTGTTCATACATAAAATTACATTCCCGTAAAATACATCATACTCCCTCCGTCCCAAAATTCCCAAAATAAGTGATATGAGTTTGTCTAGATTCGCATATATCTAGACATATTTTAGTATATAGATATATGCAAATCTAGACTAATTCAGATACGAAAGAAGTATTACATACACTTCTTTATCGGCGCACGCTTTTCTTGGTGGCACCTGTTGTACCTATCTATATCTTCTTATAAAATTGCCCCCACTAACTATTCTATCTCAACATGCAAGCTATCCACATCACATACTTTAATAGCCACTCAAAAGTCCATGTCATCCCACTAACAATCATTCGTAATAGTGTATTTTACATGCAAACCAATCCATGTCATATATCTTCTTCCATCCAACTATTCACGTCACCAATTTATGTTCGTCAAATATATGATAATTTTACATCAATTTAATTTACGATTTAAACTAATTTGAACAAATTCAATCTTTCTCTATAAATTGTTTTAGAAAACTACAAGTTTTATACGTATTAGACCTTTTTATTTATACAATGTAGTTTTTGAAGAGGATTTCGCTGCATCGCGCGGGGTATTTTCTAGTACTACTAATAATAAAGGATGGATTGTTTCTCCCGATCCAACACTTTTTTGGACCATATTGCCCTCCCTCAAACACGAAATTATATACCACTGCCACCGGTAAGTAAATTGTACGTGTGTTCCTTCAAAAATAAAAAACTATGAGTCATGCGCGTTAATGGGCTTCCAAATTCTGGCCCGGTCGGGCAGTCGGGTAGCTCACGATATATAAACGTACAGCTAGGCTAGGGTTTGTGTCGGAGATGCGAGAGAAAAAGAAACAAAACATGACTGTCTGCACCGGTTGCGGCCGATGGCAAGGGCCGTCCGGCAATGGGGCACGAGCGTCTCACGATCTTGGCATCAGGATCCTCCCTCCTGTTCCTCTTTCAATCAGTGATGCGGTGGATCTTCCCAACGACGGACTTCGGCTCCAAGGCATCCAAACCGCACCTTCTACTGTAAAGAGTTAATTCAGCGGTAGGTTAAAAGGCATACTCTTGATTGAGTCTCAAATCGGAACTACATCGCTTCAATACGAGTCGTACCTCGATGCATGCCCACCAGCGCGCCGTCTAGGGCTCCGCCGCGCGCTGCCAGGTCGTTCGTGGCGTCTACCCTCTAACCTGCCGCGACTACATCGAGGCGCTGGGCCACGAGATCGTACGTCCGCCTGCCGATCGATCGATCGTGCTCCCCGCACTCTCGCGAGTCTATCCCGATCAAGGAACATGGCGCACCAAGCATTCTACATGCGAGTGTTACTTGGGAAGCTGCGGCGGCGGTGTGGGGTCAGCAGCCAACAGGTGTCGGCTTTTTGTGCATGGCGTTGCTGATAAGCACCAACTGCGAGTCGCGGATGCAGCAGTGCTTCATGGACGTATCTGAGCTGGTCTGCAGCAGGGAAGACTGCGCATGTCGCATCCTCACCGAAGCGTGTTGTTCAGCTGTCTACCCATCAACTGCACCCTCACCATCTCCCTCCCCACGATCTGCAAATTAATGTCCCTCCCGCTCAAGTGCCTACCCAAAATCATTTTTTTGTCCCCATTGCTCGGTAATAGTAGTACCATATACGAGTTTATGACTTGCAGGGAGAGAAAGAGTTTATGACCCATCTCTTTCAGCTGTGCGTTCCTGCACCAAAAAAACAAGTCGGACAGAGAACAACCAAGTCACTTCTTGTCAGATCTCCTATAGAAAGAATTTGGATGTTACGTAAATTTTCTTGTCAATACACGCTAAATCTTCCATCGTTATTAATTAAAAGTTAGCCTCCTGATCCGGTTTATTAAATGCCGATGTATGGTACTCCAAGGCTGCAGAAAGAAGCCTGAAACCAAGGTTCTCGACTCCATGGTTCGATCGGAACATGATCTATACTGATCCATTCATATTTTTTAATGCTTCAGCTCATTTATTTTGCTAGCAGGATTAGCATCTGGCTTCTACTGTCGCTCCGTAGCAAAGTGGGATAAAGTTGCTGCGGTGGAAGCCGATCTTATGCAATCCTCCCGAACACTTTGGACAAGCTCACGTAGTCCAGAACCTTCTACCTTCCAACCTATAGGCAAGTAGGAGTGTTGTTCATGTCGGCGAGACATCGCATGTTGCTTCGACAGGCAGCGACGAGTACCGCCAGCGGCAATTCACCTGCTTGAGAAGATAGCTTCTAACTTGGAGCTGCTCGACGTGTGCTCCAGGGATCTCGCTGTTTTTTTGGAATCGTGTGACCCCTTCTGCCTCTAGAGGTAAACTGGACTGTTAATGCAATCCACATATGTAAAATCTGTCTATTTTAGCTAAATTGTGTCCCATGCATCTGCATGCTTTGAGGTGGAGGTCGGTCGGACCAGCAAAATTCTGCTTCAATTTTCTTACAATTTTTACCTCCGCTGATTTGATCTAATATTGTTGGTTTTAAGGTTTGTGTGGGGCAAGATTCGAGTGTCGTGCTGCTTTATTTCAGTGGCAAGGACATCAAAAACGCAGAGAAGTGCCGTTGCAACACTTGCTGCTCTATTTCAATGGCAAGGAGAAGCTAAGCGCAATTGGAGTAATTAATGTTGATTATCTTGTGGTGATGGTTTCCTCCAATAATAGGTTTGATTCTTTGCCATCTACATATATCTCGTTTGGTTCTACAAGGAAATCCTTGAGCCATTTTAATTCATGTAGTTCATTATGAGAGTATTATTGATAAAGATTATGGATTGGTTCTTTTAAATTTTCTTAAGAATGCACGCATAAAGAAAGCGGGATATTAGTCTAAATAATATTCAATACAAAATAACCTATAACAACTCATGGGCATGTTAATCACAATTTCTACTATCAAATTAATGCATTGCAAGTTTACATAATTTATTTATACGGGTCAGATTAATACACACTATACAAGGTATTGGACACAATGCTATGTTAAGTTTGGAGGATCCAATTTCACTGTTATTATTGTTGAAGAATTCATGGTAGAATTCTTCCTAAGATAGTACTCGGTTTGGAGTAATTGAGTTTTTCTTATTATTGCTAATTTGAGGTAACTATAAATACGGACCTGCCTAATGCGTGAATAAATTCTTTGTTGTGATTATTTGATTTGTGGATTTAGTTTTGAGGTTAGTTGGGATTTATGAATCTGAAGATATTGCTTAGCATTGCGATTTGTAGATTTGGAAACAAATTAAAAATAAAGTCTAAAAGAATAGATCGAATAAAAATATATTACAAGTTAAAGATTAACATGAAAGAGCAAACTAAGGCTAGGGTTACTCGGGCCGATTGACTTCGTGGCAAAATTTGTATCCCGCCTATGTCCAAAGTTTGATTTTTTTTTCTATCCCAGTGCAACACACGGGCACTTTTTCTAGTATTTAGAATATACACGAGATGTATATATCCACATGCAGAAAAACCCAAGAATATCGTATGCGTGCTGCCAATTTATATACTATACCTTATGGACTAATAGATGACAAACTAATTAGTTATATGTAATTAACTGGACCTGCGCGCATGTTAATGAGCCGAGAGGGATTAGTGGATGCAAGCATAGAAAGATAGAGATGAACGTCTTGTCAGTTACGTATCCATCAGCTAGCTAGACGGAAGAAAGGATCAGCTTCCGCCAGTTTACGGTGACGTCAGCTGACTGTGACGAAACGTATGTCACAGTCGAGTGTGACCTAAAGAGACCCATAAAAATATCATCCATCCGATTACAATTCATTTTTACGCCGATGCATTTGAGCTGTGCCCATCCATACCAAATCGCACTCTATAAGGATTCCATGGTTAGGTCGAAGAACGCATTAGAGCTCCGCTGAAAACAGAAGAAAACTAACCCTTTCCATACTTAATCCACGATCAAAACTACTAACACAAAAGATACAACAGCAAAAACCAAAAGCTCCAATCAGAGCACTCCAATGAATCTTGTTCCTACAGAATTCGAAACCCAAATGCACAAACATTTTGACCATAACAATTGAAGTAAAGATCAGCACGCGCACAATACGAACTTCAACTTGGAGCACATAATATGTGGCGCTAGCGCTACGACATGGCGACAACGTCGACATCCCCGTTCACCTCCGCCTTCGCAAGGCTCCCTTCATTGCCGCTCCTCTCTTCCACGACGTCCGAGGCCAGGAGCCGGCCTTCCCCAAGCACGACG
This sequence comes from Avena eriantha, assembly GCA_910589775.1. Taxonomy (NCBI): domain Eukaryota; kingdom Viridiplantae; phylum Streptophyta; class Magnoliopsida; order Poales; family Poaceae; genus Avena; species Avena eriantha. The sequence goes on from OU342742.1 coordinate 447,355,528, forward strand.
TTGAGAATCCTGAGCATCTCCTCGGGTGCGACGAGCTGCGGGAAGTGTCCGACCGAGTCGATGGTCTCCAGCACGGCGTTGGTGCAGCGCTTCAAGCGGCCCTGCATGTACCGGCCGAGGGAGGGCGGCACTGCGAAGTCCCCGGACACGTGCACCAATGTGCACGGCACGACCACGCGGTCCAGCACCTCACGATGGTCGCCCAGGAAGAGCATGCGCGCCAAGCCGTGCGCCACGCGCGGGTCCATGGCGAAGAAGCTTCGTGCCAGGAGCTCCACGGCCGACTAGTCGCGATGCCGATGGCGAGCGCCATGAAGCCATTGGCCCAGGAGTGGAAGTCCGGCGAGATGCTGGAGAGCATCTCGTCGATGTGACTTATCAAACCCGACCTCGTAGTCCTCCGAGTTCATGTACCTGATCGAACATTCATAGGAATATAGGATATGTGCCTCCATCGTGAGTATATACTGTACTATAGTAGTCTTCAATCAGATTTCTGAAAAATGTATAGCCTGATTTTTACTAACTTCCTAAGTTCCGCCAATTCATGTTAGACATCTATGTGTTGCCCATGCGTGCCTATAGGTGCTCAACTAGATTATCCTACAGCTGTTGATGCACTATCGAGTCTCGGATCTCCTCACGCATGGCGATGAAGGCAGTCCAGGTTGGCGGCACATGGTGATCAGACTGTGAAAGAGGTCCCTGTCTATAGTATGGGTCATTCTGCTCGACCAAACTCACTAGGTCCTTCCTCTCATCCTCAATGATCGTGTTTGTCACATAACAATTCATCACTTCTCACATCTGATATTTTGACCAGGTCATAGCAGGAAACCGGACAACTGCGAACCTCTGTTGGAGCACACCAAATGCCCGCTCCACGTCCTTCCTGCAAGCTTCTTGTTCCTTGGATAGTCTTCACAAATGTTGGTCATCTTGGATAGATGTCATCTGCAAGATAGTATACCTTGTTATAGTGGTGTCTATTGATCTCAAAGTCCACGGGGGGAGCATTGTTGGAGATATGCCCAAGAGGCAATAATAAAAATGATTATTATTATATCTTTGTGTTTATGATGAATGTTTATATCCCATGCTATAATTGTACTATAAGGAAACACTAATACATGTGTGTTTTGTAAACATGTAAGAGTCCCTAGTAAGCCTCTTGTTGAACTAGCTTGTTGATTAATTGATGATCATGATTTCCTGATCATGGACATTAGGATGTGATTAATAACAAGGTTGTATCATTAGGAGAATGATGTGATGGACACACACCCATAGTAAGCGTAGCATAAAAATCAAGTCATTAAGTTCGTATTGCTGTAAGCTTTTAAATGCATAGTAACCTAATCCTTCGACCATGAGGTTGTGTTAGTCACCATCACCGGATGGGTACTTTGATGACATCAAACACCGCTTCGTAACTGGGTGGTCATAAAGGTGTCATTGGGTATTCTGAAAGTATGTGTTGAGGCGCATGGACCAAGATTGGAATTAGTCCATCCATATGACGGATAGATATGCTCTGGGCCCTCTCGGTGGAATGTCATCTAGTTAGCTTGCAACCATGTGACTGGGTCACAAGAGATGACATATCACGGAACGAGTAAAGAGTACTTATCAGTAACAAGGTAGAACTAGGTATGGAGATGCCGATGATCAAACCTCGGATAAGTATAGTATCGCGTGACAAAGGGAATTGGTTTCGTATGTAAATGGTTCAATCGATCACGAAGTCATCGTTGAGTATGTGGGAGCCATTATGGATCTCCAGGTCCCGCTGATGGTTATTGATAGGAGATGTGTCTCTGTCATGTCTACATATTCACGAACCGTAGGGTGACACACTTAAGGTTCGAAGTTGTTTTAAGTAGATATGGAATGTACGTTGGAGACCGAATGTTGTTCGGAGTCTCGGAATGGATCCGGGACATCACGAGGAGATCCGGAATTGTCCGGAGAATAAGATTCATATATTGGGGATCATTTTCTGAGTTAGGAAATGTTCTGGAGTGTTTGTATGAGGATTCTAGAAGGTTTCGGAATGTTCCGTAAGGTTCTGGAAGGTTTCTTGGAGTTTGCTTGAAAACCAAGGAAGGGATCAAGGAGTCCTGGTGGATCAAGACTAGGAGTCGTGGGGGAGGAGGACTCCTCCCCCCTTCTCCAATCCGCCGGCCCAAGGAGGTGGGGAGTCCTACTAGGACTCCCCCTCCCCAGGCGCCCTCCCTCCTTTAAATAGAAGGGGGAGGCGCCACCCCTTGCCGCTGCTCCATAACTCCCAATCTCTGCCGCCTCTCTCCTCCTCCTTTCTTCTGCACAGGCATAGGCGAAGTCCTGTAGAATTCTCTACTCCACCACCACCACCACGCCGTCGTGCTGCTGGGATTCCGTGGAGAAGATCTACTACCTCCGCTGCTCACTGGAACGAGGAGAGGAAGGTCTGCTTCGACTCCGCACGTGTGACCGACTGCGGAAGCGCTGCCGAAACGCGGCGCCGGAAGGATCGTCCACTTGACCGACTGCAGAAGCGCTGCCGGAACGCGACGCCAGAAGGATCGTCCACACGATCTTGAGATCGGCAAGTGATCGACTACATCAACCACGAGATCTAATCTCGTTAACGCTTTCGGATCTACGAGGGTTAGTTCCTATCTATCTCGTTGCTCATGTCTAATAGATTAGATCTTGGCCTTTATCTAGATTAGATCTAGGTTTTGTTCGTTCTTGCGGTAGAATTTTTTGTTTTCCATGCTACGAACCCATCAGTGGTATCAGAGCCGTATCTATGCGTAGATCTGTTGCACGAGTAGAACACAATGTTTTTGTGGGCGTTGATGCTTTTATTGTCGGTGTCTTAGCGTGTACTTTGCATCTTGCGGCATGGTGGGATGAAGCGGCTCGGGCTAACATTACATGTCATCGCACATGAGACTTGCTCCACGCTTGACGTGCAACTTGCTTTGCACAAGTGGCTTTGTGGGTGTCTGTCTCTCCCACCATAGTTAAGATTCAATTTACAATGAGCATCTGACAACACTTGTATCAATGTTGTGGTCCTTGTTCGTAGGTAAGATCGGTCTTATGCGAAAGCCCCAAACCACGTAAAAAACATGCAAAGAAAATTAGAGGCGTCTAACTTGTTTTTGCAGGGGTTTTGTGATGTGATATGGCCATCATGTGATTGTGATTGTATTTGATGTATGCAATGATCCTTGTTGTAATATGGCAACCGGCAGGAGCCTAATGGTTGTCTTTAATTCTGTTAAGACCTGCGTGTCTATTCATCTTGTAATAGCTTTATTCCAAGTAGTTGTAATAGTTGCTGGTGATGATGGACAACCATGAAGTGGCGCCACTGACCTTGACGCAATGCTGGTGATGATGGAGATCATGTTCGTGCTTTGGAGATGGAGATCAAAGGCGCAAGAAGAAAAGGCCATATCATATCACACTAATTATGAATTGCCTGTGATGTTAATCCTTTATGCATCTTGTATTGCTTAGATCGCGACGATAGCACTATAAGATGATCCCTTTCACTAAATATCAAGTAATAAAGTGTTCACCCTTAGTTGGCACCGTTGCTAAGACTCGTCAAGCATCTCGTGATGATCGGATGTGATAGATTCTACGTGTGCATACAACGGGTGCAAGCCAGATTTGCACATGCGGAAACTAAGGTTATCTTGACGAGCCTAGCATGTACAGACATGGTCTTGGAACACGGAATACCGAAAGGTAGAGCATGAGTCATATAAATGATATGATGAACATGAAGATTGTTCGCCGATGAAACTACATCTTCTCTCGTGAAGATCGGACTTGGTGTAGTGGACTTGGTTCATGTAATCACTAAGACAATGTGAGGGATGTTGTTTTGAGTGGGAGTTCACCTAGTTAGTTTAAGAATTAAATTTGAACTCAATTTGTCATAAACTTAGTCTAAACTACTTGCAAATTGTTGTAGATTATGGCGACCCCCTCCATCAATTTCAATGCGTTCCTAGAGAAAGAAAAGCTTAAGAACAATGGAAGCAATTTCAAGGACTGGTTCCGTGGACTGAAGATCGTCCTCAGGGCTGGTCAGTTGACCTATGTGCTCGAAGCACCGCTAGGTGACCCACCTGCAGATAATGCCACCGATGACGAAAAGAATGTTTTCGCCACTCGGAAAAATCATTATCCACAGTTCAGTGTGCCATCCTGTACGGTTTAGAATCAGAGCTCCAAAAGCGTTTTGAGCACCACGACCCGTTCGAGATCATTAAGGAGCTCAGGCTAATTTTTGAGACTCGCGCGGCCATGGAGAGCTATGAGGCCTCTGAAAAGTTCTTTAACTGTAAGATGGAATAGGGAAGCTCCGTTAGCGAGCACGTGCTCACCATGTCTAGGTACGCAAAGAAGCTCCAAGAGTTGGGAATATCGATTCCTAATGAATTGGGGATTCACCGTCTCCTTCAATCACTGCCACCAAGTTACAAGAACTTTGTGATGAACTACAACATGCACTACATGAACAAGACGTTGCCTGAACTGTCGTCCATGCTGAAAACTGCTGAAGTGGAGATCAAAAAGGAGCACCAAGTGTTGATGGTCAATAAGACCACCAATTTCAAGAGACGGGGCAAGCCTAAGAACAAGGGCAACTTCAAGAAGGACGGCAAGAAAGCTACCGCACCTGCTAAGAAGCCCAAGGCTGGTCCTAATCCTGAAACTGAGTGCTTCTACTGCAAGGGTGCTGGTCACTGGAAGCGTAACTGCCCCAAGTACCTGGCGGATCTGAAGAACGGCAACATCAAGAAGAAAGGTATATTTGATATATGTGTTATAGATGTGTATCTTACTAGTAATCGTAGTAGTGCCTGGGTATTTGATACTGGTTCGGTTGCTCATATTTGTAACTCGAAACAGGAGCTGCGGAATAAACGAAGACTGGCAAGAGACGAGGTGACGATGCGCGTTGGAAATGGCTCCAAGGTTGATGTGATCACCGTCGGCACGCTCCCTCTACATCTACCTTCGGGATTAGTTTTAAATTTGAATAATTGTTATTTGGTGCCTGCGTTAAGCATGAACATTATATCTGGATCCTGTTTATTGCGAGACGGTTACTCTTTTAAGTCCGAGAATAAAGGTTGTTCGATTTATATGAGTAATATCTTTTATGGTAATGCACCTGAGATGAATGGTTTATTCTTACTGAATCTCGATAGTAGTGATACACATGTTCACAATATAGATGTTAAACGAATAAAATTGAATGATAATTCTACATACATGTGGCACTGTCATCTTGGTCACATTGGAGTGAAGCGTATGAAGAAACTCCATTCTGATGGACTTCTTGAATCACTTGATTTTGAATCACTTGAAAGATGCGAAGCATGTCTAATGGGAAAAATGACTAAGACTCCATTCTCTGGTACAATGGAGCGAGCTACAGACTTATTGGAAATAATACATACCGATGTGTGCGGTCCAATGAGCGTAGCATCGCGTGGTGGATATCGTTATGTTCTCACTTTCACGGATGACATGAGTAGATATGGGTATGTCTACTTTATGAAACATAAATCCGAAACTTTCGAGAAGTTTAAGGAATTTCAAAGTGAAGTGGAAAATCATCGTAACAAGAAGATTAAATTTCTGCGTTCTGACCGTGGAGGAGAATATCTGAGTTATGAGTTTGGCATGCATTTAAAGAAATGTGGAATACTTTCGCGATTGACACCGCCGGGAACACCATAGCGTAATGGTGTGTCCGAACATCGTAATCAAACTCTCTTAGATATGGTTCGGTCTATGATGTCTCTTACAGATTTACCGTTATTATTTTGGGGCTATGCATTAGAGACAGCCGCATTCACTTTAAATAGGGCACCATCTAAATCCGTTGAAACGACACCGTACGAATTGTGGTTTGGTAAGAAACCTAAGTTGTCGTTCCTTAAAGTTTGGGGTTGCGAAGCATATGTAAAGAAGTTACAACCTGATAAGCTAGAACCCAAAGCGGAGAAATGCGTCTTCATAGGATACCCTAAAGCAACAATTGGGTATACCTTCTATCATAGATCCGAAGGCAAAGTTTTCGTTGCAAAGAATGGATCCTTTCTTGAGAAGGAGTTTCTCTCGAAGGAGGTGACTGGAAGGAAAGTAGAACTCGATGAGGTTATTGAACCTTCTCTCGGATTTGAGAGTAGCGCAGCACCGGAAGATGTTTTTGTGCCGCCTGCACCAATTGGAGAGGAAGCTAATGATAATGATCATGAAACTTCAAATGAAGTTACTACTGAACCTCGCAGGTCAACGAGGGTTCGTACCACTCCTGATTGGTATGACTCTGCCTTGAACGTCATGTTGGTGGACAACGCTGATGACCCTGGACGTATGAAGAAGCTATGGTGAGCCCAGATTCCGACAAATGGCTAGAAGCCATGAAATCCGAAATGGGATCCATGTACGAAAACCAAGTGTGGACTTTGGTGGACTTACCGGATGGCCATAAGGCTGTCGAGAACAAATGGATTTTCAAGAGAAAAACAGATGCTGATGGTAATGTTACCGTCTATAAAGCTCGACTTGTCGCGAAAGGGTTCCGACAGATTCAAGGAGTTGACTATGATGAGACTTTCTCACAAGTAGCGAAGCTAAAGTCTGTGAGGATTTTGTTAGCAATTGCTGCACATTTCAATTATGAGATTTGGCAGATGGATGTCAAAACGGCATTCCTTAATGGTGACATTGAGGAAGAGTTGTATATGGTACAACCCAAGGGTTTTGTCGATCCTAAAGATGCTGACAAGGTATGCAAGCTTCAGCGCTCCATTTATGGACTGAAGCAAGCATCCCGGAGTTGGAATCAACATTTTGATAAAGTAATCAAAAACTTTGGATTTATACAAACTTATGGAGAAGCTTGTATTTATAAGAAAGTGAGTGGGAGCTCTGTAGCATTCCTAGTACTGTATGTAGATGACATATTGTTGATTGGGAATGATATAGAACTTCTTAATAGCGTCAAAAGCCTATTTGAATAATAGTTTTTCGATGAAGGATCTTGGCGAAGCGGCATATATTCTAGGCATCAAGATTTATAGAGATAGATCAAGACGCCTAATACCGCTTTCAGAAAGTACATACTTGGACAAAGTTCTAAAGAAGTTTAGAATGGAAGATAGCAAGAAAGGGTTCGTGCCTATGTTGTCAGGTAAGACCTTGAGTAAGACTCAAAGTCCAGCTACGGCAGAAGATAGAGAAAGAATGAATAATATTCCCTATGCCTCAGCCATAGGTTCTATCATGTATGCCATGCTGTGTACAAGACCGGATATAGCACATGCTGTTAGTTTGACTAGCAGATATCAAAGTGATCCTGGAATGGAGCACTGGACAGCGGTCAAGAATATCCTAAAGTACCTAAATAGGACTAAGGATATGGTTCTTTCTTATGGAGGTGATGAACAACTTGTTGTAAACGGTTACACCGATGCTAGTTGGAACACCGATCCGGATGACTCGAAGTCACAGTCGGGATACGTATTTATTTTGAATGGTGCCGCAGTGAGCTGGAGGAGTGCGAAGCAAAGCGTTGTGGCGAAATCTTCAACTGAATCGGAATACATAGCTGCTTCGGAGGCTGCACAAGAAGCCGTATGGATGAAGGAATTCATTACTGAACTTGGCGTGGTTCCTAGTGCATTGGACCCGATGGCCATCTACTGTGACAACACAGGTGCCATAGCTAATGCACAGGAGCCAAGGTCACATAGCAAGCTGAAGCACATCAAGCTACGTTTCCACGCTATTCGCGAGTATGTCCGAGATGGTGACATAAAGATTTGCAAAGTACACACTGATCTGAATGTGGCAGATCCGTTGACTAAACCTCTCCCTAGGGCAAAGCATGACCAACACCAGAACGCCATGGGTGTTCGGTATATTACCATGTAATCTAGATTATTGACTCTAGTGCAAGTGGGAGACTGTTGGAGATATGCCCAAGAGGCAATAATAAAAGTGATTATTATTATATCTTTGTGTTTATGATGAATGTTTACATCCCATGCTATAATTGTATTATAAGGAAACACTAATACATGTGTGTTTTGTAAACATGTAAGAGTCCCTAGTAAGCCTCTTGTTGAACTAGCTTGTTGATTAATTGATGATCATGGTTTCTTGATCATGGACATTAGGATGTGATTAATAACAAGGTTGTATCATTAGGAGAATGATGTGATGGACACACATCCATAGTAAGCGTAGCATAAATATTAAGTCATTAAGTTCGTATTGCTGTAAGCTTTTAAATGCATAGTAACCTAATCCTTCGACCATGAGGTTGTGTTAATCACCATCACCGGATGGGTACTTTGATGACATCAAACACCGCTTCGTAACTGGGTGGTCATAAAGGTGTCATTGGGTATTCTGAAAGTATGTGTTGAGGCGCATGGACCAAGATTGGGATTAGTCCATCCATATGACGGATAGATATGCTCTGGGCCCTCTCGGTGGAATGTCATCTAGTTAGCTTGCAAGCATGTGACTGGGTCACAAGAGATGACATATCACGGAACGAGTAAAGAGTACTTATCAGTAACGAGGTAGAACTAGGTATGGAGATGCCGATGATCAAACCTCGGATAAGTATAGTATCGCGTGACAAAGGGAATTGGTTTCGTATGTAAATGAGTCAATCGATCACGAAGTCATCGTTGAGTATGTGGGAGCCGTTATGGATCTCTAGGTCCCGCTGATGGTTATTGATAGGAGATGTGTCTCTGTCATGTCTACATATTCACGAACCGTAGGGTGACACACTTAAGGTTCGAAGTTGTTTTAAGTAGATATGGAATGTACGTTGGAGACCGAATGTTGTTCGGAGTCCCGGAATGGATCCGGGACATCACGAGGAGATCCAGAATTGTCCGGAGAATAAGATTCATATATTGGGGATCATTTTCTGAGTTAGGAAATGTTCTGGAGTGTTTGTATGAGGATTCTAGAAGGTTTCGGAATGTTCCGGAAGGTTCTGGAAGGTTTCTTGGTGTTTGCTTGAAAACCAAGGAAGGGATCAAGGAGTCCTGGTGGATCAAGACTGTCCTCCTCCCCCCCTCCCCAATCCGCCGGCCCAAGGAGGTGGGGAGTCCTACTAGGACTCCCCCTCCCCAGGCGCCCTCCCTCCTTTAAATAGAAGGGCAGGGGCGCCCCCTCCTCCCCTGCTCCATAACTCCCAATCTCTGCCGCCTCTCTCCTCCTCCTTTCTTCTGCACAGGCATAGGCGAAGCCCTGCAAATTCTCTACTCCACCACCACCACCACGCCGTCGTGCTGCTGGGATTCCGTGGAGAAGATCTACTACCTCCGCTGCTCGCTGGAACGAGGAGAGGAAGGTCTACTTCGACTCCGCACGTGTGACCGACTGCGGAAGCGCTGCCGAAACGCGGCGCCGGAAGGATCGTCCACTTGACCGACTGCGGAAGCGCTGGAGGAACGCGACGCCGGAAGGATCGTCCACACGATCTTGACATCGGCAAGTGATCGACTACATCAACCACGAGATCTAATCTCGTTAACGCTTTCGGATCTACGAGGGTTAGTTCCTATCTATCTCGTTGCACATGTCTCATAGATTAGATCTTGGCTTTTATCTAGATTAGATCTGGGTTTTGTTCGTTCTTGCGGTAAATTTTTTTTGTTTTCCATGCTACGAACCCATCAAGCATGACCCTCAACAAGCTTGGCAAAGACATTTGAGGAGTTGAGAACATTGATATCGTTATTCGATCCTGCCATGCCAAAGAAGGAGTGTCAGATACAAAGATCATGTGTAGCAACTGCCTCGAGTATCGCAGTGCAACCTCCTCTATGGCCTTTGTACATCCCCTGCCATGCAAATGGACAATTCTTCCAGTGCCAATGCATGCAGTGTATACTTCCAAGCATTCCAGAGAATCCTCTACTTTCATTGACTGCGACGATCCGAGCACTGTCTTTAGCAGTGGGTGTTCTTAAGTACTGTGGCCCAAACACTGCAATCACTGCTCTGCAAAACCTATACAAGTAATCGATGGTGGTCAACTCGGCCATGCGGAGATAGTCATCAGCACTGTCACCCGGTGCTCCGTATGCAAGCAACCTCATCGTCACTGTGCACTTCTGCAGTGAGGAAAACCCAACCATGTCGATGCAATCCTTCTTACACACGAAATGGGGGTCGAACTCCCGAATGGCATGCACGATCTTGAGGAAGAGCTTTCGGCTCATCTTGAAGCGGTTCTGAAACACGACTGATACGACCATAACGTATCTATAATTTTTGATGGCTTTATGCCAATATTATGCTTGACGCTTCTTTTTATATAAAGTTTATGATTTATTTGGATTAACCTATTAATGGTTGCAAAAGTGTACAATATTCTTGTTTTACACTTTGATGTGTAGGAATTACCAAGAATACAAGTGGAAACCTTGTTGGAGTCAAATTGGAATTTTCCAGAAATCTGTCTCATAACTCTTTTTAAAGATGGTCACGTTACGGGTCGAAGACGGCGTCAAACGAAAAACTCTTTAACAACAAAGTTGTGGGAAATTTCGCGATAAACGTTCTGGACATAAAATTTAGCTGATTTCGAGTCCGAACAGGTCCTCTAGACCCGATTTACTGCAGCCCAAGATGGGGTGACGAAAATCCAAGAAGCTATATAAAGGGAGAAAACTAATTCGTGGAGGAGACCTCCACCCACGAATTTGCAGCCACCAAAGCCACGTTTTTGCCTCCCCCATGGATCCCATCTCCATGGGAGGACTCCCAAGAAGCCATAAAGAAAGGAGGCTAAGGGGCGGTGCTCCCACATGATACCGGCGACGGGGAAGGAGTCCCCCGCGCCGCCGCCATACTCTTCATCATCTTCACCGCCATCTCCATCACCTAATCCTTCTAATATGCAGTGGTTCATCCTCCCACACACCTATGTACCGTCCTATGTAAACATGATGTTTGATGCTATATATAATCCTACGATCCATGTCATGTTTGTGTAGTTTCTTTGTTTTCGGATTGAATGGTTGAACGTCTTTGATTCATTAGAGTTATGTTGATATGGTACAATCCTTTGGTATCCATTATATTTGCGTGCGCATGGATTAAACATCATAGAGTTGTAGTCTGTGTAAAAGGAAGGGGAAGTTCTGTCGAAGTGACAGAACCTGAGGACGCGAACCGGAACGTTGCACGTATGGGAGTAAGAGGACCATTAAACTTAAGGCTATGGTTGGAGAAACCTTAATGCATTGTTAGTAGTTATGGATGTTTGGTAACAATCCAATCATACAGTACATGTAATTCTAAGTAGTGAAGCGCATGTATATTTATCTTCTCTCATATAGAAAACTGCATCAAAGACAATGAACCCGATTTCTTCGCTAATTAAACTTGCACAAAGCTACCACAATTATCACCACTATTCCACACTCATGGTTCTGTTAGTTTAGTGTATTTTATTGCTACAACAACTAACTTTACTTTCTTGTTATTTATTATCATGCAAAGCTATCTCTAGTACTCGTATTGTTGCTCTAGTTTTATTTCCTAGATAATGCAAACGTTTAGTGTGCGTAGAGTTGTATCAGTGATTGATAGAACTTGAGAGAAAATTTATCCTACCTTTAGCTCCTCGTTGGGTTCGACACTCTTACTTATCGAAAAGGCTATACATGATCCCTTATACTTGTGGGATATCAACGAAATCTTCGTGTAGCGGCTCGTCGGCGAAATAGTCGGTGTACAACATGCAGTAGCCCTCCATCCTCTGCTTTTCTTTGCACTTCCGGCGACCCTTCGCCGAGCCTCCATGCTTCGGCGTTGCAGTCTGCATGTACAGCCGTGCCAGAGAGGCGAGAATTTGCACGTGCTCTACATCTTCGGCGGCTGCGGTGTTCTCTTCCTCCAACAACACGGCGAACAGCCCCTCGTCGTCGGAGTCCATGGCCGAAGGGGCAAAACGCCGAACACTTGGCGGGCGAGGTGGCGGAAGCTCGAAGCGTGGCTGAGCTACGACGAAGGATGGGCGGCGAAAGGTGGCCTAGACTACAGCGGGAAGGTGCGGCGGTGGCGGCGGACCTATCTACAGGCGCGACTTCGGTTTGAATCGGCGGAGCTTCGTCGGCGCAAGCATGACGACAGAGCAGCTGGGGGATCCTTCACCACGGGAGAGGGGACTGGTGGTGGAAAATGGAATGTCTCGCCGACAGGGCTAGCCCACTCTCGTTTTCTCTACGTCCGGTGTTCCCAGGCCGTTCTCGGCGCCGCGAGATCGGCCTAGGAACTCCGGACGAAAGTTGGGCCAAATCCGAACGAAACCGGCGTCCTGTAAACGCGACTGGGCAAAAAATCGTCGTCCGGATGAAAAAACGACCTGAGAACGGCATCCTAGGAACCCGAGTGGAGATGCTCTAACGGAGTGCTCCTGTTCGAACCTCGGAATTATTTAATCCCAAGAAACTTTTAAGTTTAAACTTTGAAATGCTTCAAATTAATTAGTAGTTCAAAACGAAAACCTCAGAATTAAATTCTCTTTGAACCAAGGGCAAGGAAGGGAACATCTTGGACGCTTTCAATTAGCTAGTCAGATGTGCACCATGGCACATGGATGCATATGGATCAGGGTCAACCGAACAAAAAAACTTCCATTGACAGAGAATTTCCCTGGACTTTTTTCCTATTTGTGCTCCCCTCTGTAAAAGAAATTGACCGGACAAGCTAGAAGAGCCACACGAGTGGAGATGCATGGAGAAGGAGGATGTCCGTGTGCACGAACCTCGGGGAAGCGCCGACGAGCACGAGATGGGTAAAGAGGCCGGGCCGCCTGATGGACGCAATGCACCCGACCATGCCGGCCATGGAGTGTCCGACAAACACCGCGCCTTTCAGCTTCACCTCGTCCATGAGCGCCACAAGCTCGTCCGCGAACCTGGAGAAGGTATAGCGCTCCTCGGTGGCTCCGGCGAAGTCCCAGTCAAAGAGAAGCACCTGCGCACCGTAATGATTAGGTACACATCCTTCATGCGAGTGCTAATTCGGCTGAAGGTAGATATGCATGTTCAGAGTATCGTACCTTGTTGCTCTTTGACAGGTGAGGCAGCACCTTGTCCCAGATGGCTTGGCTCCCTGCCATGGGACAGAACAAGGGTCTCTCCCCACACCGAACGATTCTTGGATTCAGGTACATGGCTTCTTTGTTCTCCAGACTTTTTTTTTTTGAGGGAGAGTGAGATCCCTCTTGATCTATAGGCCGTATATTTATAGAAGCAATAAGGATTTTTGTCATTCATCCACTTCTTTGTACTCCCTCCGACGCAAATTAATTGACTTGGATTTGGCTAGATTTGGATGTATCTAGACATGTTTTAGCGCTAGATACATCCGAATGTAGGTAAATCCAAGTCAATTAATTTGGGTCGGAGGGAGTACTATGTATGTACAGTACACTCCAGTAGACTTCGCATCAAAAGGTGTCGAATAGTACAGAAATAGGACATACTCCCCCCGTTTAGAAATATAAGACGTTTTAGCTTTGTGAATCGAATGTATCTAGACACTTTTTAGTGTATAGGTTCATAGAGGTTCGGAGTAAACCTATACACTAAAAAGTGTCTAGATATACTCATGCACAAAACTAAAACGTCTTATATTTCTGAACGGAGGGAGTACTTGACAGTGGGATTTATCGTCTAGCCATTTACCCATAAAACATGCACAATGAGTCACCATGGAGTATGTACTTTTTTGAGAACTCGTCAACAAAAACTATCAAGAAAAATCTGCATCTCAAAACCAACTATATTGCTAACCAGCTACATCTTAAGCCCGAGACTTGCGTTAACATATATAACTACTTCTGGACCTAACATTCTTCGTTTTTATTTGCAGGTTTTGATCAATATCTGGCTATTTGTAAGCATTGTAGAAGATTGATGTTGATATGAGCTTAAATCTATAAATAAATGATATTTTTAACGCCATTGAATATTCATGGACAGACGCAGCAGTTGATAACCGGGAGATTCGCAGTACCTGATAACATCACGCTCCAGTATTGCTGCCTGCACCGGCATGGTCGCGGCTAGCAGATTCACGCAAGATGTGGCGGTGTCAAGAAGAGCCAACTGCTCTCCTCCTGGAAACCCCACACACTGCTCTGAATCCGCGGCACGTCGACCGGATCGCCTTCAACTCCGGTGGATAGGGGCATCTAATCTGATGGGAAACGCCCGAGAATAGGGTTGGTTTGAGCTGAAATTACGACAGGGAGAGGACCAAATCTTTTTCAAGAGATTAGGCCATACGATTTGGTGGTGTTATGCATTACCTGGGAGACGGGGATGCACATGGGAATGAATTGGTGAATTTTGCCTGCAGCGCGGACTCCGTAGTACTTGGCTTCGAAGATGGTAGCAGGACATGGCGGTGGCCCATCGCTGGCGGTGGCCCATCACTGGCGGTGGAAGAGGCAACCCTAGCCGCCTCTTTTCCTAGCGTGGCGTCCGAAGCGTCGGAAAGGATGGGAGAGAACATGGGGAAAATAGCGAGGAAGCAACGATGAACCTGTCGGCGGTGGGCCGGTGTATCGAGTGACCCTCTGGTTCGCTGGTTTTACTTGTCGACAATTTACTGTAGCTATAAGCGGAACCGGTGCTCAGTGCACAGGCTTTTCTTCACGCATAAGCTATAGAGTAAGGGTTGGTTTGAGATGAAATTACGGCAGGGAGAGGACCAAATCTTTTTCGAGAGATTAGGCCATACGATTTGGTGGTGTTATGCATTACCTGGGAGACGGGGATGCACATGGGAATGAATTGGTTAATTTTGCCTGCAGCGCGGACTCCATAGTTCTTGGCTTCGAAGATGGTAGCAGGACATGGCGGTGGCCCATCACCGGCGGTGGAAGAGGCAAATCCTAGCCGCCTCTTTTCCTAGCGTGGCGTCCAGAGTGTCGGAAAGGACGGGAGAGAACACGGGGAAAATAGCGAGGAAGCAGCGATGAACCCGTTGGCGGCGGGCCGGTGTATCGAGTGACCCGCCGGTTCGCTGGTTTTACTTGTCGACAATTTACTGTAGCTATAAGCGGAACCGGTGCTCAGCGCACAGGCTTTTCTTCACGCATAAGCTATAGAGTAATGTGATGGACATGGTAAGTCAATTGCTATGACACAATTAAATATACTCTGTCCATCCAAAAATAAGTGACTAGATTCGAATGTATCTTTACACTAAAGCATATCCAGATACATGCGAATCTAAATAAATTCAAGTCACTTATTTCTGAACGGAACGAGTATATAAATGTACTAGCTCAATATACAAATGTAACTGTCCTCGAACTTGTGGTGATACAAAATTTACGTACGTGGGTGACAGTTAAGTATGTGGGTCGCCAAAGTTGCCTCAAACAGCGGACAATGTGAAAGGGACGTCTGTTGCATTGCCCAAGAGGTATTATTGCTTTATGCTAAACTGAGTGTAAATGATTTTTTCTGCGGTCAATTGGTGATCATTGTTCATCCGGTGATTTCTTAGGAATTGTGGTTACCATCGCCTTTAAATAGGATTTTGTCCCGCTATATTAATATAGCAACCACACCGATACACTAGTTCAATCCAACAGAAACTCTGGCAGCAACAACAACATGCCCAAAAAGAAAACAAAGAAACTCGTGGCGAATAATGCTGGTTTTTTAGAATCTTTCCCTCGTCGCTCCCAAAAAACTCGTGGCGAATAATGCTGGTTTTTTAGAATCTTCCCCTCGTCGCTCCCCGGGGGGGGGGGGGGGGGGGGGGGGCTCGGGCGACCCTAACCCTGATCCCACCGCCACCCCTCCTCCCCCTCCACCTCCGCTCGTCGCCGCCGAAGGACGCCGCCGGGAAAAGGCCACGCGGGTGACGGCGGCAAAGGGCCTTTCTCCTTTCGTGCGACGGGTTTTGGGCAGGGGCCTCTCCCTATCAAGCGGTTGGAGCTCCGGGCAGAGCGACATGGCAGCCCTAGACGTTGCGGCGCTTCCAGCGGAGTTGGGCGCCGGGACGGCGGCCCCAGGTTCCTCGGCGGTGCGGTGACTGCGGTGGCCGCGTGGGCGGCGCGGCGGCTGGTCCTAGGAGCTCGTGTCTGCGGCCATTGACATTTGTCCTCGAGCTCCGCGTCGGTGTTGGTCGGCACCCCCTCTCTGTGGCATTCCGGCGGCGCCCATGGTGCTCTTCGGCAGTTCTCCGTCGGCGACATGCTGGTGCTGCCCGACCTATCTTCTCCGCGTGGTGCGGTTGGTGGCGGTAGTGGTCATGGAGCTCTCCGGTTTGGTGTGGTGGTGGTGGTGACTACTGCACGGTGTTGGCGATGTCAGCGTGCGAGGTGGAGGATGGTGGTGGCTATGGTCTTTGTTCCTATTAGCGATGACAGTTGGCCGGGTTCACTCTAGTTGCTTCAATAGCTATCTCGCGGGCAGCGGTGATGATCCGGTGATGATCCGTACAACGGCTTTCATCGCAGTGATGGGAAGCCTAGTTGTGGCGGTGTGCAGGAGGCCGGGTCCAGCTGCCCAGTCCGATGGCTTCAATGGCGGGCGTCACGATCTATTCTAGGTGTTCTGCCTGTGGGATGGTGATGCTGGTCTAGCCGGCCCTCGTGTGGCGGGTGTGAGGTTGCGACTCTCTACCGGGCGAATGTCTTGTTCTGGCTGCGGCCATGGACGACGGCGGCGATGCCTCTTGGCGTTGTTTCCTCCTTGGAGGTGTCATTGTGGTGGTGCTCTTGCACCTCCGTCCTGGTTCTCCGGGGGAAACCCTGATCCCTCGTGGAACCGGGCGAGGGCGACCCTTTCTTGTGTCGTTTGGCTTCCTAGGTCCTCGCCTTGGATGCTTCGTCGGCCAGAGGGACTAGTGGAGAGAGTTGGTTGTTGGCGTCGACGAGAAGTAGGGCTTCTTTGACTCGGCGGTCGGGGGGACATGACTTCGGTTTGGTGTGCTCTGGGTGAAAACCCTGCACCGGCCTCGGCCGATGCCGGTGATGTCAGCGCTCTTGGCCGTTGCTCCCCTTGTTGGAGGCATCACTTTGGAGGCCCTTCCCTGCAAGAATTGGTGTTCGGTTTGTCTGTCTTGTCGGTTTCGTCCTCAGCCCGTCTTCGGCTAGGTGGTGCGATGCCCCGGGGGTCGGCATGGATGTCAGAGCGGCGACTCTGAGTTTTTACCTCCGCCTTGTAGAGTTTTAAGGTGTTTTGGGTGTCGGCCTTGGCCACTTGGGTGGCTAGGCCGTCTGCTCATATGGTGCACGGCCTCGGGGCCGGTGTGTAGTGTTGTGTTGTATCGGTTCCTCGACTGGTTTCCCTTATAAACTAGCCATCTCTCTTCTACTATATCAATGAATGGTAAGCCTCTTGCTTAGTTTCAAAAAAATGAAAAGAAATGAAGACAATGGCGAATCGACAAAGCGATGATGACCTGCAACCGCTGGGCTCGCCTACATTTTCCCACCACGCTCCAAGCACCCTGATGCGCCGAGTACCAAGCAACAGCTTCCCTGAGGGAAGCACCATCAACACGGTGTTGCTACCCGGACCATGGTCCTAGGTTTCCCAGACACTCAGAGTAAAATGGGGACAGAGGATTCCCAAGACGCCCTCCAGGAAGGAAATGTGCCACTCGAAAGTGGCACCGCGTCAGTGTCGAACGAGCCGACAAAGATTTCTCCCGTCCTCCACCCACACAAAAAAACTAGCACAACGGAGCACCACCACCCACCTTCTGCTTCCACAAGCATGCGTCACCACGATATTGAAGTCACCATCACCGTCTCTTCGTGGACACTAGCGCGTGGCCTGAGCGACGGAGGCATACGACATTGCGGATCGAGGGACAACAGCCTAGCAGCCCGCGGGAGGAACCCACCTCCACCGCGTGAGAGGCGATCGTAGACCAGATAGAGCAGACATGGTACACTAGACCAGACATGCCTGACCGGGCCCAGATGGGCTCGTAAAGCCCTATCCGCCCTGTTGCAATAGGGAGGCCGCAACACCGCCATCCCCAAACCTCGCCTAATCGTCGCCGCCTCGTACAGAGAGCTCCTCAACCATCGTGCCCTAGCCCGCCCAAGCCCATCCGAAGCCCTCCTGAGCCTATCCGGGGACGAGATGCCCAGGTCTTGGCCGGGGCAGAGATGCAGCACAACCCTGACACCCCGCCGACACACGACGTCACCGCCAGTTCCACGCAGCAAGCCGGACCAGAATCACCCTAGGAGCATCGCCGCCATGGAGATAAGAGCCCCGATGGGACCCATGACGTGCGCGGGGGGGGGGGGGGGGTGTTGAGGGGGAGAGGGGGCTGGGTTGGGGGCCAAGTAATCCTTCTGTGGTTATGATATGGCCCTGAGGGTTTAGCTGATACATGCCAACTCCTATGTAATACATGATATTTTCAGTAATACAAGTCATTTGGAAAAAAGAAGTAATTGTGAGCTAATTAAGAGTGCCCCATCGACCTCTTGCGTACAAGGGGAGATGGGTCTAAATCTGTGGAGCTAGCACGAGAGAAAACGTCTACAACTGCACAATTAGCGAGAGATAGCTCGTAGAGAGTACCAAGATCAATTCTAAAAACGCCATGGCCTCTTCTTCTATTTTGTACGCGTCTCTCTCTCTTCCCTTTTGATTATAATATCAACATAAAATGTACGTGTCAATTTGAAGAGTGTCATGTCTTTGTAGTTTTGTACCCCTCCGATCCATAATGGTGCTGATGGATTGGAGGGAGTACGACTTTTTCCATATGATATAAGTTGTGATCATAGAGTCGTATGTGCTTGATCGCAGAAATTGGTGACAATATTGTTGTGTCCCTGTCGCTTGTGCCAGAGAGTATCATGGAAAAGTGCTAGTTTGTCGTGTGGCTGGGTAGGCGTCGACTGCAGGAGTCCAAGGTTTCGTATACTGAATATGTAGTTGCATTAGAGAAGAATCACCAATCCGGTCAAATGATTATTGATCGCCTATACTCTGGCGTAACAGCCTCAGCAACCTCTTGCATACAAGTAGTTGAGGACCGTGTGGACTCTAATTAACCACACGAACAAACTACTAATGCAGTAATCAAAACATCTAGCACAAGGATGCATGCATGCAACTCTCCTGTGGTCGTTCTGAAATTAATCAGAGCAACAAATTACTCCATCCGATCCAAATTAATTGACTCGAATTTCTTTAGATTCGGATATATTTAGACATGTTTTAATACTAGATACATTCGAATCTAGATAAATTTAAGTTAATTAATTTGGATCAAAGAGAAGTCCCACGTCCATTTGGTGCTAGCTCGCTCGATCATACAACGAGCCTAGAGTACAAGCATGCTGGTTGTTGGACAGACACCAATCATGTCAAGAGTGTTTACAAAAGAATCCCGAATAAGTGGAGGGAAACAAGTGGTCACTTGTCCCATATTTTGCAAATTCTTGGTAACAAGCCGGTGACCGTCCCACCAATCGATCTGCAGAAGTTCTTCGAGTATCAACAACAACCACGAGCCTCCCCTTCTTCCTTTTTTTCTTTTGAAAGGAAAGCTGTGTGGGAAACCTAGAGTTTGGTTTTTAAAATACTCCCTCCGTTTTAAAATATAAGATGTTTTAGCTTTATAAAGGGAGTGTATGTAGACCTTTTTAGTGTGTAGGTTCACTCCAAACCTAGATAAACCTACACAGTAAAACAGGTCTAAATACACTTTTTTCACAAAAGCTAAAACATTTAATATTTTGAACCGGAGGGAGTAGTAAGAAACCAATTTTACATTTGTGGGAACTTGGCCGGGTTGTACATCCACTCCTCTAACCAAACGAGATATGCTCACTTCTTCGAGCTTCCCCTTCTCCTAGCCTATCATGAGCCATCCTCGATTGTAAACATATCCACATAGGGAAAAATTTCAAAACCTGATCACGTTTTATTTCAAAATCTCAGTCACCATTTCATGATTCAGGGCAAGGAGTACTAGTATATATTCTAATGCACGTCACCCCATGACCTATTTCTAAAACTTAACCGAAAGCTAAAAATGAGCCCAAGTTTTGAAATTTAAATTGTAGCAATCTCATTTTCACATTTTAAAAACTTAGCAAATGATAATAATATTTTACGGAAATTTATATGGGTAAGTTTACACACTATATTTTATTTTATTACTCCCTCCGACTCAAATTTATCAAGATACGGAATCTAATACTAAATCATGTCTAGATACAATCAAATCTGTTAGCAATTTACCCAAGATAAATGCTAAATAAAACATGAATAGAATAACAGAAGTTAAACTAATCATATGATTTAGCGGATACAAAATACGACAGATATTGAAGAGATTTGCAAAGCATATAACGTGATATAATATCAGAGCAAGATCTGTAGCAACCCAAAAGGAACGAGATACTATCTAACTAAGATAAACAAGATTAAGTAAGAGGATGTACATCATAGCAGAGGAACCGCTAGAAGAACCGCCGGTGTTGGTGTTGGCACCGTTGTTAGCCATGTCGTCGAGGAAGAGGTTGCTGATGTCGGGGAAGAAGTCCTTGTTGGGAAAAACATCATTGGCACAGTCGCTATCCGTGAAGGAGTCCGTGATGAAATCAGTAATCGCATCGATAGCGCTCCCCAAAAACCTTATCGCCCTTCTCCCGAACAGGTCTCAAAACAACGGGGTCTCGGAGACCTACTATGCCGGCTAGCGGTGCACGTCGTAAGACGGGATAGAGAAGAATAGAGCGGCAACACAAGTTTCTAAAACTGGAGGCGATGTACTGAAGTGTGTCCTAGGAGAGGAGCGACCCCTCACTTTTATAGGCACAGGTAGGCAGACGAACAGACAACATCGGGAGAGGAAACGACCCTCAGAGAAATAGTCGAATTAATTCTCAAGAAAATGTTCGAATTAAATCACAGAGGAAATGTTCGGATTAAATCTCCATTGAGTGCATATTAAACATCTACTTACGTAGACTGTTCAAATTATTAATCATTCATGCTTGAATGCATATTAAACAACCACTTGCGCATACTGTTCAAATTCTTAATCCATTCATACGCGGCAAAAAGAAAGACGGTTCAAATTAATCCATTCATGCTTGAGTGCATATTAAATATCGACTTCTTATGCAGACTGTTCAAATCATTAATCCAGTCATGCACGGCAAACAGAAAGAGAAGCTCTCGGCTCGAGGCATTCCCGCAACCCGTGGTGTGCGCGCGCGTCGTGACGAGGCGAGGCAGGCGGCGGAGGAGGAGCGCGCATGTACGTCTCTCTCCTTCTCATCATGTTACCAAGTGGTGGAAAAACCCCTTGTAAGGTGGTGAAATCTTCCTTCAACTAGCAATGTGGGACTAAACATTTTTCCCACCTCTTGGCATGCATGAATGGGCCACATGGACCTCTAGGATTTTTAGGAATTATTAAAATGGAATATGGGTTGAGCCATTTAGGCAAGAATTCTAATAATCCCCTACCAGATCCCAGAGGCACATGAAGTTTGTCTTTGGTTCCAAAATATTGTTTATATACCGGTACTATAGTGAAGACTGTTAAGTTGAACTTCCACCTAAAACTTTATGCTACACTAGGCTGCAACATGTACAGTGGACTATGCATTGCTGCAAGTTTCCCGCAAACCTAGATTCACACAAAGTCTTTGTTAGAATACAACTGTTGATACGTTTAAGAGTCCTAATCGGTTTGTTATAGGGCCAGGCTGGTGCACCTAGACCCTCATATATACCTCTTGTAATTGCCACAATATTATCATCGATTATTATTGTATACAATTCTACATGGTATCAGACTTTCGATCCTAGGGTATGGCTCACCCGCCGACCCCGCAGCCACCGCCTCCACCCAGCTACTTCGAGCGGCGTGTCGTCATCGTCGCCGCCAAGGTCGCCGCGGCCACGACCCCCTCCACCTCTACCTCTACTTTAACTCTACCTCCACCAATAGCCCCTTCAATCTCTTTCACCGACACCATATCTGATATTAGCCCCTACATACCCGTAACCCTAGACCTCGCTGCTCACAACTACTACCATTGGTGTCACCTCTTCGACGTCCACCTCGGGCAATGCAACCTCCGCTCTCACGTTGATGATGACGCTCGCCCTCAACCTCACGATCCGCAATGGGACAAGGATGATCTCGCCATTATTCAATGGATCTACATGCGAGTCTCCACAAAAATCTTCAATCTCGTACATCGTGATGGTGCCTCCGCCGCCGATCTGCGGGCAGTCGTTCATCAGCACTTCCAGCGCAACGTTGACGCTCGCGCCAACAATCTCCACACCGAGCTTCAGAACACGGTGCAAGGTGATGCACCCGTCGGCGTCTACTGCCAACGCTTTAAGGCGATCGCGGATGAACTCCGCGAACTCGGTTATCCGATCGATGATCGGCAGGTCATCAACATCCTCCTCATCAGCCTCAGCGAGCGGTTCGAGAAACATGCCTCCTTCATCCCTATGATGCGTCCATGCCCCTCCTTCATCGAGGTTCGCTCGATGCTATAATGGGCCGATCGTGCCCAAACCAACAAGGACTCCCGTCCTCAGGTCTTCACTGCTGCTCCTCGATCGCCTGCACCACCACCACCTCCTCCAATCGCTCCTCCTCAACCATCATGCTGGCATCCAAGTCCCAACTACAGGGGTAGAAATCCTAAACCGTCACAGTTTCGTATGGCGCCTGCTCCTCCTCCACCCTCGGCTCTGGCTCCACCGTCTGCACCACCGACCGCATCACTGCCTCCCCCCGGCTTTCGTCCTTCTCCTAATCCATGGACCGGGCTAGTCCAGGCATGGCCTATGCCCTGGTCTTCCCCGGCGCCCTATGGTGCCCCGCCTGACTACACTGGTGGCTGGCAGCCCGGTGCCTGCCCTCACACCGACGCTCCCGTACTCACGCCGTGACAGCCGATGGCCGCATACCACGCCGCCCCTGCCTACACGCCAACAATCTACAACGCTGCTCCTTATGCTTCTTATGGCGCTACAACCTCACCCTACATGCCGTAGTACAATACATCGCAGTACAATGATGGTGGCTCTATCTATACGCTGATGCCGACCCTACTGCCGACACTGCCACACCCGCCAGCTCCCATGTCTACAACGGCCTCTACTTCGACTCCGAGCTAGGACCAAGCTGCTTTTCTGCAATCCATGAACAACTTTGCTGCACAAGGAAACTTAGGTACGGATTGGATTTTTGATTCTGGTGCTTCTAGTCATATGTCTATGCGGCGACCCAGCATACCACTACATGTGTAGTACACTATAGTCGTTGATATGACACTCACAGAACACCGTTCCGTAAATATCACACCCCTCAGAGTGGTACAACAGAAATATTGCGGGTCCATATTACAAACATACACACTTTATTATTACAAACCGAGAGTTCTCACACTTCAAATATTATGAAAGTACAAACCAAACTTAAGTAGTTTCAGTGGAAGATATTAAAAACTAAACTCATACTCCGTATTGAGCTCAACAACTTATTCTATATAGTTCCTGCTGCTCAGCTCAATTGGTTTACTAATAACTAAGGCAACTACTCGGACTCGTTGCCCTCCACTCCATAGCGTATCTCGTAGTCGACCCCTTCAACTCCTCTGGACAGGTCAGGTTCTTCATAGCAGACGTCCTCTTGTCCATCAGCTACGTACATCGAAGTGTCTTCTGGATTCTCAGAGTCTAAGCAGGGGTTCAAAGGAAAGAGTGAGTAACAGCGTTACCCAGCAAGTTCATTATATGCAATGTGGGAAGTTTGATGCTCTATCTACCACCTCGGACAATACGTCCTTGGTACTATGCATTTTTCGTAAACATTTCTTCATAGATTGATTTTATTATAAAAAACTATGCCCATCAGCCTTCATAGGTTGACCAGAACTTCTTGGATTTCCTTTCCTGCCGCGTTCATAGCTCTTTCCCGGGACAGGGAGTAACATGTCACAATTCTTACACTTTGCAGAGGTGCGTTGCTTTATGCATGAGAGACCAACTCCTTGTTGCACAACTGGGCATACTTTCCCGTCCACAATTCCATGATGTGGGGCCCAATAGGTGATCTAAGCCAATCACTGCCCTCTCCGCGACCCCATATGTCTGCACAATCCTCCGGGGCTGACTACACCTCCGTTAATCCTCCAACTAGGGCAAGCTATAACCCTGGTGAGTTCCCGAAGACTCTATGAAGTGGTGATGCCCCTGGTAAGCTCCATAAAAGGCCCGACTATACCTCCGGCAGCCACTCATAAATAATCTAGACACCAAAATCGTGGGGCCTAAGGGTGCCCACCCATATGTTGGATCCATACCAGGAATCCCAACGTCACGATAAGGTCATCTTGCCTCCATATGAAAGGAAGAAGTTACAGCTGACTTCTCTGTCCCATTCCAAATCTCATGGTTAACACGTATTATACGGCGCTAGAATCACTGATTTCATGGGTTGTTAAGCCTATGTGACTTACGCAATTGGAACCCTAAGTTCCATTGCTGATCTTTATCATCACTTAGGATGATACTATATCTTATTTATTAGAGAAGATATCATTTTCTATTTCCAAATCATAGATGATAACACACAATTTGCAATATCTTTGGTAAAGACTCTTCAAAGGACATGAGCAAGTTATGAACTTGCCTTGTGACTGCAAGGTGGTGAATTCGGATGCTTCCACCTGACCTTGAGCTCCGGTTTCTACAAAGAACCATTATTGCCCGATAAGGACAATATTTAAAGAAGCAATATGCCATGCATAGTAATGTCATGCAATGATTTATTATTTGCTTCCCTGCATGTCTTACCCTTTTAGTAAAACTTACTATTTTATTTAATCAATAAAAGACAATATGATTCTATGAATTTATTTCCTTTGAATATTTTATGAAATTCCTTTAAGGAAATAGGATTTATTTTTATCACACCAAATTCACATTGCAAAAATACAAATTAGCATTTTTCTACAATAGTATATTCATTTAGGATCTTAAAAGTGAGTTTTATTCAATTTTAGGTGTTTCCGATATTTTTGTAAAATTCAAAAGTAATTAGCATCCTATTATTATTAACCCTAAATTTTAATTGCCAAAAATTCTATTGATTATTTTTATTCAATAGAAAATACTTTTGTGAATTTATAGATATATTATTTGTGTTTTTAGGATTTTTATTTCTTTATCTAGAGCCATTTTTATCTCAGGGGTATATTTGTAATTATTATTTTTAAATAAACCTATTAAGATACGGGCCTGGCCTACTGGGCTGGCCCGGCCCAACTTAAACCGGCCCACCTGGCTTAGTTACACTCACCCGAGTGGTACTGGGCTGCCCACAGGCCCAGTACCCCGTTCACACGCTCACTCGTCTCTCCTCTCTCACTCTCTCGCGCACACGACCATCTCCTCAGTCTGCCGCCGCCGTCGCACACGATTCCGGCCGAGTCCGGCCGCTGTTGCCGCCACCACGGTGTAGGGTGAGTTAGTCGATGATGCTGTGTCATCTTGTCCAAGTAGATCCGCGGTTGGTGCTTTCTCCTGGCCGTGCTGACCTCTGCCCTAGGCTAGGGTTAGGGTTTGCCGCTCTGGAGCATAGGCGATGGTGCGCCGGTTCTTCACTGTGTTCGCCGCTCTTCTCCGGTGGATCAAACGCGCGGTTGGGTGCGGGTTGCAGCGCCCTTCGGGGTGCTCCCCGTACCGCCGTTCCTACTTTGCCACCGGTCAACTTCTGCTTCCTCTTTGGTTCTTTTTGCGAGGCCCTTGAGTAAGATTGGCTACTCCTCTTCTGTGAGCCACTCTACCTTGCACAATACCCTCTGTGTGCCTCTAGTGGTAAATCCCTAATTGATTTTATGATTCGTTTAGGGTTCATCCCTCTGGCCTGAGCATGATAATTCTATTAGGACTGATTGTAGTGGTTATATTGTCCTGAATGTTTACCCCCTTATGCTAGTGATGTGAATTTCACTGCGGTTTCATGAGCCTAGTTCTGACAGTGGTTCTGTCAGTAATGTGCAGTTGATCTTTATACACTGAATTATGTTGATCTCTTACATTGGAGTGAAAATGGTACTCCTATGCTTCCCTGATTATAGAAATGCAACCATGATTATGATTCCTGAATATTTATTTCAGGAAAATAATTAGTTATCTTTTTGTAAGTTAACTGTTCAAATATTAGTAAACATTGGCTTGGTTTTAGATGTGACATTTGTGACACCTTCTTTAGAATGGTACACAAATGCCTGTACTTCTATTGCCTAAATCTTCCTGTCTTCAAGTTTGGCTGGTTAAGTAACCGAGAAGCTTCTGCTTGCTTTATTATCCTAATCTGCTATAGTCTATTAGCCTATGATGTTGGTCTGAGGCATGACTAGGAAGTACTAAGGTGTTTCTAGCTGTTTCTCAAATATATGCTCTGATGCATGTATCAACTGATGATTCTTGAATCCTTTTAAGAAATGATTGATCTCCTCACTATCAAATATTGATCCTTAAGACCGTGAGATTATAGAGGTGCTACTGCCTAGGAGATGTGCCCTTAATCTAGGTCTAAGACTGCTGTTTATTTATAAATGTGGAGAATTTAATATAAATCCAAGATCTATGATGCAAAGGCTGAGATCTTGGATTTGTTTGTAAGGATTTGTCATTGGCTGTCATTTAAATGCTTTTGGGATGAATCTACACCCCACTTGGGTGTTTTTCTGAGAAGTTTAAGTAAAAATTATATGCTCATATGATTCTATGATGATCTGATCATGTGGTGATGTGATTTGAACTCACCAGATTGCTTGTTGATTGATGATGTTGTGATGTAGCTTGCTACTTGATCTTGCTCTGCACCACCTGGTGCTGCTCCTGTAACTTGCTGCTTGATCTCTCTTTCCACCTGCTCCACCCCCTCCTTATGTTACCATCAAGTAGAGATTTGATGGTTGATGTGGTTAATTTGGTGGAGAAATGGGCTATGGTTTCAGCAAGTTCTATTGCTATGTGTGTGACTAAGAAGAAGAGCTAGACTTCTGTATTGCCCCTTTGACTGGTGCTCTGTGTGATACCTTGTACTGCTACTGGTAGCTTGATAGCACACCCCATGCAGTCAGTCGACTAAGCTGTGTGTGTGTGTGCTGTGCATGTGGATCAGCTCAAGTAACTGGGTTGTTACTCTTACCTGTTTACTAATTGTCAGTCTGGTGAAACCTATTTGTTTATCCACTTGACTTTTACTATAACTTTTGCTATTAACTGAGAAGAACAGATACTTCACTATTGGTGAAACTTACCCTTTTATTTACTCAATGATGTACCACAAATAGTGCACTTCACTATTAAATACTGAGAGTAAAATTACCTTACTAATCCCTAATCTTCCTTTCTAGTTGTTTTTCTTACTTGCAGGAACAAGATCTGGACTTCCAAGATTAGTGTAGGATAGATAGTTAGTATAGGTTCTACTTGTAACCTTCTTTGTAATTCTTTTGTAAAGGATCTTGTAAAGATGTTATTACAAGTTTAATAAAGTTAAATTCCTGGTCTGTGTAATCTTATACCTTTGATGTATTTGTCATCATTTGTGACCTCATTATAAAAAAATAAAGAAATAAGCATTATTTCTTATTTAATTCTTTTTCCTTGTCATTAAATCTTATTGTTGATTACTATTACTTTCTTAAAATCAAACAATGTTAATAAGGTTTTCTTTTGGAAAACCCTTCAATATTAATAACTTCTAATATTTGAATAATTTCAAATTGATTTGAATTTTCAAATTTAAATTCCAAATAACTCCCCGAATTTCTTAATATTGCCTAAAGATCATGTCAGAATTCATAGCAATCACTAACAAGAACTATTCCTACCTCCAGTTAGTGAAAGAAACTCTGATCCCTTTATTGTTTTGTTTGGCGAAAAATTTATCCAGATTTTACAGATGCATGCATGCACAAACTTATATTCCTATTTCTACCCTTCGTTGGATCCTAATGCTGGGATGTTACAGACTCCCCCCCTTAG
The DNA here is from genome assembly GCA_910589775.1 of Avena eriantha. Classification (NCBI taxonomy): domain Eukaryota; kingdom Viridiplantae; phylum Streptophyta; class Magnoliopsida; order Poales; family Poaceae; genus Avena; species Avena eriantha. The sequence continues at coordinate 447,383,643 of OU342742.1, forward strand.
ATTAAACTTCGTCCCGAAGTTTATAGATGGTACCTAAACAACTCTGGATATGCTTCTCTCAAGTCATCTTCCTTCTCCCAGGTAGCTTCTCGTTCTGGGTGATGTTCCCACTGTACCTTGCAATACTTGATTGCCCTGTTTCTTAACCTTTTCCAGTTTTCTTCTAGAATTTTACAGGGTTTCTCAACATAAATCAAGTCTTCTTGTAACTCAATCTCTTGATGAGTGATAGCATCATCGGGAACTTTCAGACATTTCTCAAGTTGGGAAACATGGAACACATTGTGAACCTGAGCTAACCTCTTTGGTAACTCTAGAGCATAAGCTATTGTTCTCTTTTGACTTAATATCTTGAATGGTCTAATGTACCTTGGACTTAATTTTCCTTTGACTCTGAACCTCTTTACTCCCTTCATCAAACTTACTTTGAGATATACCATATCTCCTACTTCTGGATGCCATGATCTACGACTTTGATCAGCATAACTCTTTTGTAGACTCTGAGCTATCTTCAACCAATCTCTAATGATATCAATGATATCTTGCCTTTCCTTGATATAATCTGGTGGAAATTCTTTGCTACTACCAGGTTCATACCAGCATATTGGTGATCTACACCTTCTTCTATATAATACTTGATAAGGTGCTGCCTTCAGGCTACTCTGATAGCTATTGTTGTAAGAAAATTCTGCCAATGGTAAATGATCTTCCCACGAACCTCCAAAATCTAATGCACAAGCTCTAAGCATGTCTTCTAAGATTTTATTTGTTCTCTCTGTTTGGCCTCCAGTTTCTGGATGATAAGCTGTGCTAAAATACAACTTTGAACCTAGTGTTGCATGTAATTATTTCCAAAATGATGATGTAAACACATATCCTCTATCGGACACAATTTTCTTGGGTACCCCGTGTTTACTCACAATCTCTTTAACCTAAATTTCCACTAATTTCTCAGCATTATCCTTTTGATTCACTGGAATAAAATGAGCATTTTTTGTGAGTCTATCGATAATCACGCATATCATATCCTTCTGTTTTGCTGTCATGGGTAGTCTTGTGATAAAATCCATACCTATTTCTTCCCACTTCCATTCTGGAATTTCCAAAGGCTGTAATGGTCCTGCTGGACTTTGATGTTCTGCTTTAACCCTTTGGCAAGTATGGCATTCCGATACATATTTTGCAATATCCCTCTTCATATTATTCCACCAGAACAACTCTTTTAAATCCATATACATCTTTGTACTACCCGGATGTATGGAATATGGTGTTTCATGAGCTTCCCAAAGTATCACTTCTCGAATCTCTGTCACATCTGGTACACAAAGACAGTTTTGAAACCATAAAGATCCATCATCTCCTAGGTGAAAAACTGAGGTTTGACCTTGAGAGATTCTTCGAACTTCTTCAGTAATAAAAGGATCTTCAACTTGATGTCTATAAATTTCATGTTGAAGATCAGTACTCTGTTCTTCAATCACTCGCATGGTAGCTAATCCTCCAAGAACTGCTGTACTTATAAACTGTAATTCCATCCTTTACAAATGCGTCTGTAGTTCTTTTGGCAGTTCTTTATTGAAAGGTTGTATATCTGTGCTTTTCCGACTTAAAGCATCTGCCACAACATTTGCTTTTCTAGGAGTGTAATTGATTGTTAGATCATAATCTTTAATCAACTCCAGCCAACGCTTCTATCTCATATTCAGTTCCTTTTGAGTGAAGAAATATTTGAGACTTTTGTGGTCAGTATATAACTCACATCTTGCCCCATAGAGAAAATGTCTCCATCCTTTTAAAGCAAACACTACTGCTGCTAATTCTGAATCATGGGTTTGATAGTTCACTTCATGTGGTTTAAATTTCCTAGATCCATAAGCGATCACCTTACGATCTTGCATAAGCACACAACCTAATCCTTCCTTGGATGCATCACAATAAACTGTGTAATCTTTTCCAGGTTCTAGAATTGCTAGGATTGGTGCGGTAGTTAATCTGGTCTTCAACTCCTGAAAACTTGCCTCGCACTTCTCATCCCATATGAAAGGTGTATTCTTTCTTAATAATTCGGTCATTGGTTCAACTATCTTGGAGAAACCTTCTATGAATCTTCGATAATAACCGACCATACCTAGAAACCCTCGGATTTGCTTCACATTGATTGGTGCCTTCCAATCTAGTACTGATTGAACTTTGGACGGATTTACAGCAATTCCATCCTTACTGATCACATGACCAAGAAACTCTACTTCATCCAACCAAAATTCACACTTACTGAACTTAGCATAAAGCTTATGTTCTCTTAAGATTTGTAATGCTACTCTCAAATGATCTGCATGCTCTTCTATATCTTTGGAGTATATCAGAATATCATCGATGAATACTATGACAAACTTGTCCAAATACGACATGAAGATTTTGTTCATCAAATTCATGAATATTGCTGGTGCATTAGTCAGACCAAAAGGTACAACTAAATACTCATGATGTCCATACCTTGACACAAATGCTGTTTTAGGAACATCTTCAGGTTTAATTTTTATCTGGTGGTATCCTGATCTTAGATCAATTTTGGAGAATACTCCTGCTCCCTTGACTTGGTCAAATAAATCTTGTATTCTTGGTAATAGATACTTGTTCTTGATAGTGAAATTGTTGAGATTTCGTAATCCCCACACATTCTCCGTCCACCATCTCGTTTATCCACAAAGATCACCGGAGTTCCCCACGGAGATACACTTTCCTGTATGAATCCTTTCCGGGCTAATTCATCAATTTTCTCTTTAAGCTCTTTTAATTCCTTGGGCCCCATCTTATATGGTGCTTGAGCTATTGGTGCTGCACCGGGTATCAGGTCAATAGTGAATTATATCTCTCGATCCGGTGGCATTCCTGGTAATTCTGCTGGAAAAACATCTTGAATCTCCTTCACCACTAGACTATCTTCTAATTTGGCCTCCTTCATTGAGTTCAACTGTAGATCTACCATGATGTGACTATGTTTATCCGCCTGATAAACTATCCTTCCTCCACTTGGAGATCTGATTGAATTGGTTTTCTCTTCACAATTGATCTAAGCTCCATAGTCTGGCATCCAATCCATTCCCAGCACTAATGCTATTCCTTTTAATGGGATCACATAAAGATCCGCATAATAGGTTTGACCATAAATTGAGATAACTTGGTTTAGTTTAATATGTCTAACTACCACAATTCCTTCGGTGGTAACTACGGTCATAGGTTTTTCTAACTGTGCCCTTCTAATCCCGAATTTATCACAAAACTCTTTAGATATGAAAGAAGTAGTTGCACTAGTATCAAATAAAACTTTTCTGGGATTTGTGAGAATATTGAGCGTACCTATCACCGCCTGATTTGAGTTATCCACCTCCTCCAGGGTTGCGCAATTCAGCTTTCCCGTAGGTCTACCTCTCTTGCCATTATTATTTTTGACGTAGCTTCCACCTCTGTTAGGCTATCCACCTCCGCCTCCACTGGCTTGTCCTCCACCCTTTAGGGGCCAACCACCGGGTGGTTTGTTTGGGCAATCAGGCTTAATATGACCCTTTTGTCCACATCCATAACAAATTATCACTGGTTCCTAGCAATCCTTGCTGATATGTCCCGAAAGTTTGCAATTATGACGTATGACATTCCTTCTAGGATTGAATTGTCCTCCAGTGTTATTGCTACTCCTATTGTTGTTGTAGTTGTAGGTTCTGTTTCTAGGTTGAAACTCCAGATTAGTTTTGGGTTTACTTGCCTGAATCCTCTTTTCTTCCTTCTTTGCTCTCTTCCTATGGTCCTCTTGGAAATTTTTGTAATCATCTTCAAAAGTGATATCTGCATCAAGCAACTGTTGAAAAGTTTGAGTGTTGGCAAGCCTCAACTGCATTTTCACAAATGGATTTAATCCACGCATGAACCTTTTCTTCCTACTCGCCTCCGTGCTAACTTCTTCAGCAACATAACGAGATAAATCACTAAACTCCCGAATATACTTCATGACACTAGAGTATCCCTGTTGCAGTTCTTCAAACTCCCTACGCTTCAACTCTATGATACTCTCCGGAACATGATATTCACGGAATCTTTGTTTAAACTCCTCCCAATTGTACTCTCTTCCTGGAGGTTGCATTGCTAGCTGACTCTCCCACCATGACACTACAGGTCCGGTCAATAAATGCATTGCATACCTCAACTTCTCTTCCTCATTGCATCCTACAGTTCTCAACTTTCTTTCGGTATCTGTTAACCAGTCCTCCGCATCCATTGGTTCAGGAGCGGATGCGAAAGATAAAGGCCTCGTATCCTGGAAATCCGAAAGACTAACACCACATCCTTGAGGTGCCCTCGGCTGTCCCACATGGTCTACTAACCCCTCCATGAATTTATTCTGGGACTCTTGCATCATTTGCATGTACTGCATAAAGTTTTGCTCCATCAATGGTGTAACACCCCAAATCTTTAATCAAGGTTAATCAAGATCAAATCTACCCAATTTAGGTTTAACAAAAACTTTTCCCATTTAAAATCTTTAAGCCTTCATATGTGTGTGCATTTAAATAGGAATTGTTTTGAATTGCCATCATTGAGTGATCTATTGGTTGTAAAATGACTCTAAGGTGAATTACCCATCATCTAGATCATCCCCAAGAAAATCGCAAAGAAAACGAAATAAAAAAGAATTAAATAAGGCAAATGGTCAGTTTTGCCATTTTAATCACCTAGCCCACTTTGGGTGTTCCTAGCACTCAATTTCCAACAGAGACAATTGTGGATCTTTGCACCCCTTGCTAGTATAAGTAGTGATGTGCCAAGGCCCACTTTATGATCTCCCAAAAACATTCAAACTCTAATTTTAAATGACAATTGAAAATTGAATCTAGTGTATGTATCTAGATCACACTTTTTCAAAAACCATCCAAATGAATTCCATTTGGAAAATCCTAGAAACCACAGATGTTTAAGCTTGTGATAAACAACTCCACCAAAAATCTTTGAAAAATTCAAATCTTTTTGTCATGCGGCCATTTGATCAAACACTTGGCATGCATGACTCACACTCTAGTTTAGGCTCACTGTTTCTACAGGGTTTTGCCACCCATTTGACCTCAATTTACTCCCTATGTCCCTCCTAGCTCTAACCAAACCTTAATAAACCCACCCCTTGTCCCTAGAAGCAGTACCATTCCACCCCGAGGACATGCTCGCTGGCCAACCTTGCAATGCCACAACAGACCGCCAACCCCTCTCTCCCGCTCCAGGAAGCACGGCGTGACCTCACCGCCGTCCACTGTTCACCCCATGATCACTGCCAACCCCTGGACCACCTGTCGTGGAATTGGCCACGGCAGATGCTACAGGGTAGCTTACGTAGAGGAAAGGGCAAGGCGATGTAGGAGAATCCAGGAGCGAGATTGGCACACGATGTACCTAGGTTCACGTCCCCTCGGTGGAGGATCGCTACGTGCTGCTGTCAATTCAGTATATGATCATAGATTGGTTTACATGGAGTCGCCGGAGGCGGAGGGGGAGACTAGATCTAATCTTATGTGGGAGAGAGAGCTGTCCCCCAAAGGGGTGCCCCTGGTGGCTTTATATATGCAGCCAGTTAGGGTTTACAAGTGTGCTAATGGGCTTTGTATTGGAGTCACCGTCTTGGGCCTCCAGTCGGCGTGGCGTCTGGGTCAAGTATGCGCTAGTCGTCGTACTTGGCGAGTCGCGGAGTCGCTGTTCGAGCCGATTGGGCCACTCTGCTTCTTCCTGGGAAGATTGGGTCCAGTCGCCGGTTCCCGCGAGCCCACTCGCCATGGGCGACTCCGTTCCGTGGGTATACCTATTGGACATATGCCCAAGAGGCAATAATAAAAGTGATTATTATTATATCTTTGTGTTTATGATGAATGTTTACATCCCATGCTATAACTGTATTACTAGGAAACACTAATACATGTGCGTTTTGTAAACATGTAAGAGTCCCTAGTAAGCCTCTTGTTGAACTAGCTTGTTGATTAATTGATGATCATGGTTTCCTGATCATGGACATTAGGATGTGATTAATAACAAGGTTATATCATTAGGAGAATGATGTGATGGACACACACACATAGTAAGCGTAGCATAAGATCAAGTCATTAAGTTCGTATTGCTGTAAGCTTTTAAATGCATAGTAACCTAATCCTTCGACCATGAGGTTGTGTTAATCACCATCACCGGATGGGTACTTTGATGACATCAAACACCGCTTCATAACTGGGTGGTCATAAAGGTGTCATTGGGTATTCTGAAAGTATGTGTTGAAGCGCATGGACCAAGATTGGGATTTGTCCATCCATATGACGGATAGATATGCTCTGGGCCCTCTCGGTGGAATGTCATCTAGTTAGCTTGCAAGCATGTGACTGGGTCACAAGGGGTGACATATCACGGAACGAGTAAAGAGTACTTATCAGTAACGAGGTAGAACTAGGTATGGAGATGCTGACGATCAAGCCTCGGATAAGTATAGTATCGCGTGACAAAGGGAATTGGTTTCGTATGTAAATGGTTCGATCGATCACGAAGTCATCGTTGAGTATGTGGGGGGCATTATGGATCTCCAGGTCCCGCTGATGGTTATTGATAGGAGATGTGTCTCTGTCATGTCTACATATTCACGAACCGTAGGGTGACACACTTAAGGTTCGAAGTTGTTTTAAGTAGATATGGAATGTGCGTTGGAGACCGAATTTTGTTCGGAGCCTCGGATTGGATCTGGGACATCGCGAGGAGATCCGGAATTGTCCGGAGAATAAGATTCATATATTGGGGATCATTTTCTGAGTTAGGAAATGTTCCGGAGTGTTTGTATGAGGATTCTAGAAGGTTTCAGAATGTTCCGGAATGTTCTAGAAGATTTCTTGGAGTTTGCTTGAAAACCAAGGAAGGGATCAAGGAGTCCTGGTGGGTCAAGACAAGGAGTCGTGGGGGAGGAGGACTCCTCCCCCCTCTCCAATCCGCCGGCCCAAGGAGGTGGGGAGTCCTACTAGGACTCCCCCTCCCCAGGTGCCATCCCTCCTGTAAATAGAAGGGGGAGGCGCCACCCCTTTCCCCTGCTCCATAACTCCCAATGTCTGCCGCCTCTCTCCTCCTCCTTTCTTCTGCACAGGCATAGGCGAAGCCCTGCCGAATTCTCTACTCCACCACCACCACCACGCCGTCATGCTGCTGGGATTCCGTGGAGAAGATCTACTACCTCCACTGCTCACTGGAACGAGGAGAGGAAGGTCTGCTTCGACTCTGCACGTGTGACTGACTGCGGAAGTGCTGCTGAAACGCGGCGCCGGAAGGATCGTCCACTTGACCGACTGCGGAAGCACTGCCGGAACGCGACGCTGGAAGGATCGTCCATACGATCTTGAGATCGGCAAGTGATCGACTATATCAACCACGAGATCTAATCTCGTTAACGCTTTCGGATCTACGAGGGTTAGTTCCTATCTATCTCGTTGCTCATGTCTAATAGATTAGATCTTGGCCTTTATCTAGATTATATCTGGGTTTTGTTCGTTCTTGCGGTAGAAATTTTTTGTTTTCCATGCTACGAACCCATCAGTGGTATCAGAGCCGTATCTATGCGTAGATCTGTTGCACGAGTAGAACACAACGTTTTTGTGGGCGTTGATGCTTTTGTTGACGGTGTCTTAGCGTGTACTTTGCATGTTGCGGCATGGTGGGATGAAGCGGCTCGGGCTAACATTACATGTCATCGCACATGAGACTTGCTCCACGCTTGACGTGCAACTTGCTTTGCACAAGTGGCTTTGCGGGTGTCTGTCTCTCCCACCATAGTTAAGATTCAATTTACAATGAGCATCTGACAACACTTGTATCAATGTTGTGGTCCTTGTTCGTAGGTAAGATCGGTCTTATGCGAAAGCCCCAAACCACGTAAAACATGCAAAGAAAATTAGAGGCGTCTAACTTGTTTTTGCAGGGGTTTTGTGATGTGATATGGCCATCATGTGATTGTGATTGTATTTGATGTATGCAATGATCCTTGTTGTAATATGGCAACCGGCAGGAGCCTAATGGTTGTCTTTAATTCTGTTAAGACCTGCGTGTCTATTCATATTGTAATAGCTTTATTCCAAGTAGTTGTAATAGTTGCTGGTGATGATGGACAACCATGAAGCGGCGCCACTGACCTTGATGCAATGCTGGTGATGATGGAGATCATGTTCGTGCTTTGGAGATGGAGATCAAAGGCGCAAGAAGAAAGGGCCATATCATATCGCACTAATTATGAATTGCCTGTGATGTTAATCCTTTATGCATGTTGTATTGCTTAGATCGCGACGGTAGCTTTATAAGATGATCCCTCTCACTAAATATCAAGTAATAAAGTGTTCACCCTTACTTGGCACCGTTGCTAAGACTCGTCGTTTCGAAGCATCTCGTGATGATCGGATGTGATAGATTCTACGTGTGCATACAACGGGTGCAAGCCAGATTTGCACATGCGGAAACTAAGGTTATCTTGACGAGCCTAGCATGTACAGACATGGTCTCGGAACACGGAATACCGAAAGGTAGAGCATGAGTCATATAAATGATATGATGAACATGAAGATTGTTCGCCGATGAAACTACATCTTCTCTCGTGAAGATCGGACTTGGTGTAGTGGACTTGGTTCGTGTAATCACTAAGACAATGTGAGGGATGTTGTTTTGAGTGGGAGTTCACCTAGTTAGTTTAAGAATTAAATTAGAACTCAATTTGTCATAAACTTAGTCTAAACTACTTGCAAATTGTTGTAGATTATGGCGACCCCCTCCATCAATTTCAATGCGTTCCTAGAGAAAGAAAAGCTTAAGAACAATGGAAGCAATTTCACGGACTGGTTCCGTGGACTGAAGATCGTCCTCAGGGCTGGTCAGTTGACCTATGTGCTCAAAGCACCGCTAGGTGACCCACCTGCAGATAATGCCACCGATGACGAAAAGAGTGTTTTCGCCACTCGAAAAAATCATTACTCCACAGTTCAGTGTGCCATCCTGTACGGTTTAAAAGTGGAGCTCCAAAAGCGTTTTGAGCACCACGACCCGTTCGAGATCATTAAGGAGCTCAGGCTAATTTTTGAGACTCGCGCGGGCATGGAGAGCTATGAGGCCTCCGAGAAGTTCTTTAACTGTAAGATGGAAGAGGGAAGCTCCGTTAGCGAGCACGTGCTCACCATGTCTGGGTACGCAAAGAAGCTCCAAGAGTTGGGAATATCGATTCCTAATGAATTGGGGATTCACCGTCTCCTTCAATCACTGCCACCAAGTTACAAGAACTTTGTGATGAACTACAACATGCACTGCATGAACAAGACGTTGCCTGAACTATCGTCCATGCTGAAAACTGCTGAAGTGGAGATCAAGAAGGAGCACCAAGTGTTGATGGTCAATAAGACCACCAATTTCTAGAGACGGGGCAAGCCTAAGAACAAGGGCAACTTCAAGAAGGACGGCAAGAAAGCTGCCGCACCTGCTAAGAAGCCCAAGGCTGGTCCTAAGCCTGAAACTGAGTGCTTCTACTGCAAGGGTGCTGGTCACTGGAAGCGTAACTGCCCCAAATACCTGGCGGATCTAAAGAATGGCAACATCAAGAAGAAAGGTATATTTGATATATGTGTTATAGATGTGTATCTTACTAGTAATCGTAGTAGTGCCTGGGTATTTGATACTGGTTTGGTTGCTCATATTTGTAACTCGAAACAGGAGCTGTGGAATAAACGAAGACTGGCAAGAGACGAGGTGACGATGCGCGTTGGAAATGGCTCCAAGGTTGATGTGATCGCCGTCGGCCCGCTTCCTCTACATCTACCTTCGGGATTAGTTTTAAATTTGAATAATTGTTATTTGGTGCCTGCGGTAAGCATGAACATTATATCTGGATCCTGTTTATTGCGAGACGGTTACTCTTTTAAGTCCGAGAATAAAGGTTGTTCGATTTATATGAGTAATATCTTTTATGGTAATGCACCTGAGATGAATAGTTTATTCTTACTGAATCTCGATAGTAGTGATACACATGTTCACAACATAGATGCTAAACGAATAAAATTAAATGATAATTCTACATACATGTGGCACTGTCGTTTTGGTCACATTGGAGTGAAGCGTATGAAGAAACTCCATTCTGATGGACTTCTTGAATCACTTGAAAGATGCGAAGCATGTCTAATGGGAAAAATGACTAAGACTCCATTCTCTGGAATAATGGAGCGAGCTATAGACTTATTGGAAATAATACATACCGATGTGTGCGGTCCAATGAGTGTAGCATCGCGTGGTGGATATCGTTATGTTCTCACTTTCACGGATGGTTTGAGTAGATATGGGTATGTCTACTTTATGAAACATAAGTCCGAAACTTTCGAGAAGTTTAAGGAATTTCAAAGTGAAGTGGAAAATCATCGTAACAAGAAGATTAAGTTTCTGCGTTCTGACCGCGGAGGTGAATATCTGAGTTATGAGTTTAGCATGCATTTAAAGAAATGTGGAATACTTTCACAGTTGACACCGCCGGGAACACCACAGCGTAATGGTGTGTCCGAACGTCGTAATCGAACTCTCTTAGATATGGTTCGGTCTATGATGTCTCTTACAGATTTACCGTTATCATTTTGGGGCTATGCATTAGAGACAGCCGCATTCACTTTAAATAGGGCACCATCTAAATCCGTTGAAACGAGACCGTACGAATTGTGGTTTGGTAAGAAACCTAAGTTGTCGTTCCTTAAAGTTTGGGGTTGCGAAGCATATGTAAAGAAGTTACAACCTGATAAGCTAGAACCCAAAGCGGAGAAATGCGTCTTCATAGGATACCCTAAAGCAACAATTGGGTATACCTTCTATCATAGATCCGAAGGCAAAGTTTTCGTTGCAAAGAATGGATCCTTTCTTGAGAAGGAGTTTCTCTCGAACGAGGTGACTGGAAGGAAAGTAGAACTCGATGAGGTTATTGAACCTTCTCTCGGATTTGAGAGTAGCGCAGCACCGGAAGATGTTTTTGTGCCGCCTACACCAATTGGAGAGGAAGCTAATGATAATGATCATGAAACTTCAAATGAAGTTACTACTGAACCTCGCAGGTCAACGAGGGTTCGTACCACTCCTGATTGGTATGACTCTGCCTTGAACGTCATGTTGGTGGACAACGCTGATGACCCTGCGACGTATGAAGAAGGTATGGTGAGCCCAGATTCCGACAAATGGCTAGAAGCCATGAAATCCGAAATGGGATCCATGTACGAAAACCAAGTGTGGACTTTGGTGGACTTACCGGATGGCCGTAAGGCTGTCGAGAACAAATGGATTTTCAAGAGAAAAACAGATGCTGATGGTAATGTTACCGTCTATAAAGATCGACTTGTCGCGAAAGGGTTCCGACAAATTCAAGGAGTTACTATGATGAGACTTTCTCACCAGTAGCGAAGCTAAAGTCTGTGAGTATTTTGTTAGCAATTGCTGCACATTTCGATTATGAGATTTGGCAGATGGATGTCAAAACGGCGTTCCTCAATGGTGACATTGAGGAAGAGTTGTATATGGTACAACCCAAGGGTTTTGTCGATCCTAAAGATGCTGACAAGGTATGCAAGCTTCAGCGCTCCATTTATGTACTGAAGCAAGCATCCCGGAGTTGGAATCAATGTTTTGATAAAGTAATCAAAAAATTTGGGTTTATACAAACTTATGGAGAAGCTTGTATTTACAAGAAAGTGAGTGGGAGCTCTGTAGCATTCCTAGTACTATATGTAGATGACATATTGTTGATTGGGAATGATATAGAACTTCATAATAGCGTCAAAACCTATTTGAATAATAGTTTTTCAATGAAGGATCTTGGCGAAGCGGCATATATTCTAGGCATCAAGATTTATAGAGATAGATCAAGACGCCTAATAGCGCTTTCACAAAGTACATACTTGGACAAAGTTCTAAAGAAGTTTAGAATGGAAGAGAGCAAGAAAGGGTTCGTACCCATGTTGTCAGGTAAGACCTTGAGTAAAACTCAAAGTCCAGCTATGCTAGAAGATAGAGAGAAAATGAATAATATTCCCTATGCCTCGGCCATAGGTTCTATCATGTATGCCATGCTGTGTACAAGACCGGATATAGCACATGCTGTTAGTTTGACTAGCAGATATCAAAGTGATCCTGGAATGGAGCACTGGACAGCGGTCAAGAATATCCTAAAGTACCTAAATAGGACTAAGGATATGGTTCTTTCTTATGGAGGTGATGAACAGCTTGTTGTAAACGGTTACACCGATGCTAGTTGGAACACCGATCCGGATGACTCGAAGTCACAGTCGGGATACATATTTATTTTGAATGGTGCCGCTGTGAGCTAGAGGAGTGCGAAGCAAAGCGTTGTGGCGAAATCTTCAACTGAATCGGAATACATAGCTGCTTCGGAGGCTGCACAAGAAGCCGTTTGGATGAAGGAATTCATTACTGAACTTGGCGTGGTTCCCAGTACGTTGGACCCGATGGCCATCTACTGTGACAACATAGGTGCCATAGCTAATGCACAGGAGCCAAGGTCACATAGCAAGCTGAAGCACATCAAGCTACGTTTCCACGCTATTCGCGAGTATGTCCGAGATGGTGACATAAAGATTTGCAAAGTACACACTGATCTGAATGTGGCGGATCCGTTGACTAAACCTCTCCATAGGGCAAAGCATGACCAACACCAGAACGCCATGGGTGTTCGGTATATTACCATGTAATCTAGATTATTGACTCTAGTGCAAGTGGGAGACTGTTGGAGATATGCCCAAGAGGCAATAATAAAAGTGATTATTATTATATCTTTGTGTTTATGATGAATGTTTACATCCCATGCTATAATTGTATTATTAGGATACACTAATACATGTGTGTTTTGTAAACATGTAAGAGTCCCTAGTAAGCCTCTTGTTGAACTAGCTTGTTGATTAATTGATGATCATGGTTTCCTGATCATGGACATTAGGATGTGATTAATAACAAGGTTATATCATTAGGAGAATGATGTGATGGACACACACCCATAGTAAGCGTAGCATAAGATCAAGTCATTAAGTTCGTATTGCTGTAAGCTTTTAAATGCATAGTAACCTAATCCTTCGACCATGAGGTTGTGTTAATCACCATCACCGGATGGGTACTTTGATGACATCAAACACCGCTTCGTAACTGGGTGGTCATAAAGGTGTCATTGGGTATTCTGAATGTATGTGTTGAAGCGCATGGACCAAGATTGGGATTTGTCCATCCATATGACGGATAGATATGCTCTGGGCCCTCTCGGTGGAATGTCATCTAGTTAGCTTGCAAGCATGCGACTGGGTCACAAGGGATGACATATCACGGAACAAGTAAAGAGTACTTATCAGTAACAAGGTAGAACTAGGTATGGAGATGCTGACGATCAAGCCTCGGATAAGTATAGTATCGCGTGACAAAGGGAATTGGTTTCGTATGTAAATGGTTCAATCGATCACGAAGTCATCGTTGAGTATGTGGGAGCCATTATGGATCTCCAGGTCCCGCTGATGGTTATTGATAGGAGATGTGTCTCTGTCATGTCCACATATTCACGAACCGTAGGGTGACACACTTAAGGTTCGAAGTTGTTTTAAGTAGATATGGAATGTGCGTTGGAGACCGAATGTTGTTCGGAGCCTCGGATTGGATCCGGGACATCACGAGGAGATCCGGAATTGTCCGGAGAATAAGATTCATATATTGGGGATCATTTTCTGAGTTAGGAAATGGTCCGGAGTGTTTGTATGAGGATTCTAGAAGGTTTCAGAATGTTCCGGAAGGTTCTAGAAGATTTCTTGGAGTTTGCTTGAAAACCAAGCAAGGGATCAAGGAGTCCTGGTGGGTCAAGACAAGGAGTCGTCCCAAGGAGGTGGGGAGTTCTACTAGGACTCCCCCTCCCCAGGCGCCCTCCCTCCTTTAAATAGAAGGGGGAGGCGCCACCCCTTGCCCCTGCTCCATAACTCCCAATCTCTGCCGCCTCTCTCCTCCTCCTTTCTTTTGCACAGGCATAGGCGAAGCCCTGCAGAATTCTCTACTCCACCACCACCACCACGCCGTCGTGCTGCTGGGATTCCGTGGAGAAGATCTACTACCTCCGCTGCTCGCTGGAACGAGGAGAGGAAGGTCTGCTTCGACTCCGCACGTGTGACCGACTATGGAAGCGCTGCCGAAACGCGGCGCCGGAAGGATCGTCGACTTGACCGACTGCAGAAGCGCTGCCGGAACGCGACGCCGGAAGGATCGTCCACACGATCTTGAGATTGGCAAGTGATCGACTACATCAACCACGAGATCTAATCTCGTTAACGCTTTCGGATCTACGAGGGTTAGTTCCTATCTATCTCGTTGCTCATGTCTAATAGATTAGATCTTGGCCTTTATCTAGATTAGATCTGGGTTTTGTTCGTTCTTGCGGTAGAATTTTTTTGTTTTTCATGCTACGAACCCATCAATACCCCGATTGGTATTCCCCCATCAGTAGTCCCCGAGCGTGTTGTGGATTCAACGCAGGCTTGAGGCAGGGCGCGGAGAGTCTTGGCGATGGATTGTGGCGAATCAATGACGGGCTCCTGAACAGAGGAAAGAACCGTTAAGCGGGAGGCGATCTGCGAGAGCTAGTTGGTGAGAACCAGTCGACGAGAGTCAGTCGGTGAGGGCCAGTTGGCGAAAGGCGCAGGGAGTCGGTGAAGCCACCAATTGCGGCGAGTCCCCGACCGTGGAGCGTATCGAATCCCCGAGTGCGGCGAGTGGCGAGCTCGGGCGAGCGGCGCTGTTTGGAGCGCGCTGAGTTCCCGAGTGGGGCGAGTGGCGAGGTCGGGCGACCGGCGAGTGCCGCTGTCTGGAGTGTGCCGAGTCCCCGAGCGCGGCGAGTGGTGAGGTCGGGCGACCGGCGAGTGGCGCTGTCTGGAGCGCGCCGAGCCCCCGAGCGTGGCGAGTGGCGAGGTCGAGCGACCGGCGAGTGGTGCTGTCTAGAGTGCGCCGAGTCCCCGAGCGTGGCGAGTGGCGAGGTCGGGCGACCGGCGAGTGGCGCTGTCTGGAGCGCACCGAGTCCCCGAGCATGGCGAGTGGCGAGGTCAGGCGACCGGCGAGTGGTGTTGTTTGGCGCGCCGAGTCCCCGAGCGCGGCGTGTGGCGCGCGCCGAGTCCCCGAGCGTGGCGAGTGGCGAGGTCGGGCGACCGGCGAGTGGTGCTGTCTGGAGCGCACCGAGTACCCGAGCACGGTGAGTGTCGAGGTCGGGCGACCGGCGAGTGGTGCTGTCTGGAGCGCATCGAGTCCCCAAGTGCGGCGAGTGGCGAGGTCGGGCGATCGGCGAGTGCCGCTCTCTGGAGCGCACCGAGTCCCCAAGCGCAGCGAGTGGCGAGGTCGGGTGACCGGCGAGTGGCGCTGTTTGGAGCGCGTCGAGTCCCCGAGCGCGGCGAGTGGTGAGAAAGACACCAGACCGTTTTGCTGAGAAGGAGAAAAAGTACAACTGCAGTAAGGTGTATTTATAAAATATATTGAGCATTTGTAAAGAGTGCGATTTGCAGATGTTGAAATAAAATGCATGTTGTTAAATGGATCAGTTAGCAGTATGAAAGGTTTATGCATGTCTTTTCATGAGTAGGCAGACCTCCAGCATCAAACGCTTGCCGGATAACAGGGACGCGATGCCAGACTGTTGAACCCGGAGACAAGGTCGGCCTTTTGGTACCCAGCCTCACTACTTCGACGGACGTGATTAAACAGCAGACAAAACTGAAACCGATGCCATGCAAGGTTTTGTAGATTGAACGGAAAGATGAATATGTTTTGGACTCGTAGCATGTATAAGTGTAAAGAAACTTAGCTGTTAAATACGGACAGAGTCGACGCGGCGGGGGAGTCCCCGTGTGCGGTGAATATGCAGCGGGCGAGCGCGCGACGGCGGGGTCATGCTAGCGAGTCCGCGACGCGCAAGTCGCCGATCATGGTGTGCCGATGATGACGAGTCCGCGGCGGGAGAGTCGGGACAGGGGAGGCGAGGCCCCCGAGCGCGATGAGTCCATGAGGATAGCGAGACCGCGATGATGGCGAATCCACGGCGAGAATTCACTGCGGGCGAATTCACAGCGGGCCAGGCGCTGAGTACGTAGACGTCATGGACTCCACGGTGCTGCTACTGATGTTGTGGGCCGCGGCTGTTGCAAGTCCAGAAAGCCCGCGAATTTGTGCCAATGAACACTTCTCCGATCTAATCTCACATTCATGGTTAAGACTTCAAAAGGTGCATACGACCCACATGCATGCACATTGGATCCAAATATAATAATCAATGGGATTAGGAATAGTTGAGAGTAGGAGATAGAGAACTGCTCATCTGGATCGCACACGCTCCTGTGCCCGATTGTGGATCAATCGCTGATTCCCACAAAATCATCCATCCGCTCTCCATGCGTACAGAAAATTGCATACAATGGTTAAATCTAAATTAAAAACTTAATGAGCAATCAGTGAGAGATAGATTGAATTAAATACTCAGATAGATGCATGCAACCGATCGGTGTACGCACATGTCTTCATGCATGTGTGACTTTCCAGATCCACTAGCGAGCACTTGTGTGTGCTTGGTGGCTGGACCAAACTGGTCAGCCTACGGAACACCCAACCTTGTTGGTGAAGACAAGATCGGCCGCCGCCTGATATCGATGAAGAAATCCAGTGCACCGACGTGGATGATCCTGTTGACGGCGAGTGATCCCGCCCGGATCATCACCTCCAAGCACCGCTTGCCCCACGGTGGGCGCCAACTGTCGTGGAATTGGCCACGGCAGATGCTACAGGGTAGCTTACGCAGAGGAAAGGGCAAGGCGATGTAGGAGAATCCGGGAGCGAGATTGGCACACGATGTACCTAGGTTCACGTCCCCTCGATGGAGGATCGCTACGTCCTGCTGTCAATTCAGTATATGATCATAGATTGGTTTACATGGAGTCGCCGGAGGCGGAGGGGGAGACTAGATCTAATCTTATGTGGGAGAGAGAGCTGTCCCCCAAAGGGGTGCCCCTGGTGGCTTTATATATGCAGCCAGTTAGGGTTTACAAGTGTGCCAATGGGCTTTGTATTGGAGTCACTGTCTTGGGCCTCCAGTCGGCGTGGCGTCTGGGTCAAGTATGCGCTAGTCGTCGTACTTGGCGAGTCGCGGAGTCGCTGTTCAAGCCGATTGGGCCGCTCTGCTTCTTCCTGGGAAGATTGGGTCCAGTCGCCGGTTCCCGCGAGCCCACTCGCCATGGGCGACTCCGTTCCGTGGGTATACCCCGATTGGTATTCCCCCATCACCACCCTAGAGCAGCACCGCACTATCCTCTCTATGCCGCGCCAGAGCACGCCAGATCGCGATCATCACCAGCACGCCACAGATCGCGCCTCGACCACTGACTGCACACGCCGCTCTGCCTTGACCACCTCACCCCGCTAGACACAGCCGTGCGTCGCCGCGCGACCCACGATCGCCGGGAACCGCGTCGAGCACCACCTCTGTTCCCTAGAGCGTGCGACGCTCCCGCCCGATTGCCACCGCCCCTAGATGCGCCATAAAGCCATAGAGGACCACCAGGAGGCAAGCCACCATCTTCCTATGCCGCCCATGCCGATAGCGCCCTGTATCATCGTCACCGACGAGCTCGCCGTCCCCCCTTCGGTCCACTCCTCGAGCTTATATAAGGAGGCCTTCCCTAGCCTCAAACGCCACACCATTCCACTCCCCTCTCTCCACCAGTCCTTCCCCACCTCTCGCTGGAGCAGCTCGAGCAGCAGGTCGCCAGAATTTCAGCGGAGCCAGCCACAACAGAGGAGGAGACGTTGACGTTGACTTCGTCCACCCTAGCCTCTGCCGCGACTTCGCCTAAGCTCGCCGTCGTCTACTCGTTCATTTGCCCACCTCGCCACACTAGCTGGAGCCCCGGTACGTCCCCACTGCACCCCCACCGAGTTGCTAGGGTTCAGTCTCGCCGGCGATGAGTCCGTCGTTGACGATGACCGTGAGCCGTTTGATCTAGTTCTAATCCTACGGTCCAGCTCGCCCCGTATCGCTTCGTGCGTAACGAGTCACTGACATGTGGACCCCCCTGTCAGCAGCCCTCAGCGCCGCAGAGTGGATCTGGGCCGGCCCAATTAGTTTCCTGCGCTGGCCATGTGATTCAAATAAATCTTTTTCTTTTTAGACTTAGACTTAGTTTTGTCCCTTAGTTTAAAAATCAATTAAGAGAGTTTTACATATCCAAATTGAGTGATTCCAATTTTGTTAGAAAGATATGAAAATCTCTATCCAAGCCAGTTGGATTTAAAACATTTAGAGTTAGAGATCTCTCCTAGTAAAAATAACAAGATAGAAGCTTTTGCACATTCAAACATTTTTATAAAATCAACCATAATAGCTTTTGAGTTGATTCCAACTCTCAAAAATCACATTTAACCATACCTATATGAATATGTAATAATTTTAAGGTTTGCAGGCAGTGATTTTGGACTAGTACCAAAACAATGCTATATAGGAATTTTTAGTCACTTTAAATCATTAATTATTAAACTTAAACTCATTAAATTACGATACAACCTTTAAATCACATTCCCATATATTAGAATATGTGGTGATGACATGTGTCCACATGATCCCATATTTTAATTGGAGAATATTAAATCTTAGTTAATTTCAATGAGTAGAAATTAAATTTCTCAAATAAAAAGAATGAAGCTAGTTCATTAAACTTTGTGATGCTTGTGATGATAATAGATCATCAAATGTGTGCCTTAGTGTGCTAAGTAGACTGGTTAAGTATTGTTTGGTGATTGTGTATCCCATAGTATTTATAGATGATAGTACTGACCAAGCTTTCGAGGAGGAGTTCTACCAAGAGGAGGAGGAAGAAAACTTCAACCACTACACTACCCAAGGCAAGCTAGCACTATACAAGTAACCCTTGCAAGTTTTACTTGAAAGCCTAGCACTTCAAGTAAACTGAGCAAGTTTTCATTAGCAAGCTACTATTGGCAAGCTAAACCTTGCAAGCTAGATAATCTAAGCAAAGGCATTAGGCATGCTTTGGTTATATCGTGTGGACTATTTACCTACTCCAATTTTTATTTACAAGCTTTACCTTCTTTACTTTACCAAAGTCCTTTACTTGTTTAAAGGTAGCATAAAGAGTATAAAACTTGACCTATCTAGTTAGACTTAGATGCCATTCTATGGCATGAGATTGACATTAGCATCCCACATTGGTGAACACTCTTAACTTAGTAATTTAGAGCTAAACCCAAAACTTGGTTCACTTTAGATGGGAGTACTTGGTGAAAATGACTTGTGAAAACCTTGGAATGATGAGTCATTCTATTGAGATGTTTTGACATGTGTTGAGAAACACAAATGGTTTATGATGATGAAAATGTTGAGGCATGAGACTTAGCCCTTTTACAAAACTGATGCTTGGGTTCGGATGCGATACCATTCCAATTTTACCGTACAACCACAATACCTGAATTGGGTAAGGCTTAGCCGGCAATTTATATGCATTAGTATTAGTTCCCTCGTGGGAGAGGTTTGAGCTGAGGCTACCTCTCAATGTTGTCCACCTATGTAGTGCCCAGGATGACAGATGGTCATGGCTGGGAGGCCATACTCATAGGAGAGGTGCTTATACTAGAGAGTGTAAAGGAAAGGTTATGTTTGATTATCTGCATACTAAGTATGATGATTCAGGGTTATCCCTGACAGATGTATCGAATCTTGTGGTGAAAGTGTACCACCTCTCCAGAGTGTCAAACTATTCGAATAGCCACGTCTGTGGTTATGGACACTTGGAGTGGCCATACTGTTCCGTTGTCAGATGTTTTCAAAACAACTTATGAAATGATTTGTGACATGACTTGACCACAACAGAGTTGTGACTATGACAATGAAGTTCCCACTTAGGTGTTTTCAAACATTATTTTATCTTTCTTTGTTTCTGAACTCATCTTAGGTTTCAAACTGAACTTTAAAAATAGACTTAGAACTTAGCATTCCTACTAGAACTATCTTACTTGTTAGTGGTAGTTTGCGAGTACTTAAAGAGTACTCATGGCTTTTGTCCCTGGCTATTTCCGTGGCAAGACTATGAGGAGGACTACCCCGAAGGAGGATAGCAGGACGGCTACGCTCCCATCGTCAGCATTGCCTGTGACTCTGAAGATGGACCCCACCGCTACGCTATTTATTCCGCTACTTGATTGTACTAAGACTGGATCATGAGATTCTTTATTTGTGTAAGACCTTATTATGGGTTGTAATAGATGATGTACTATGATATCCAATCTGTTATGTCTCGCAAAAATGGTAATCCTAGGATGGCGATGTATGGCATAACAGGCATCTGGGATTAAAAATCCGGGTGTTGACAAGTTGGTATTAGAGCCATCCTGACCATAGGAGACCCTAGTTAGAATGGACGTCCAAAACAAAAACTTAGTTTCAAAAACCAAAGTGAGTATTTATGAAAACTATTTCCTCTCTTACCCTTGGGAATTCTTTCTCTCAAAAATTCATGTTCCTCCAAATTCTTACATTACTACATAGAACTTAACACACTTGATCACTTCACTAACTTTCTCATCCTAAATTCTTATAGATGGAAGCCCAATACAGCAAGTTCTACCAGTTGGGAAACGGAGGCCAACTGATCTTCGAGAGGGATCTGGATTCACTGTCTAAGTTCTTGGAACGTCCGCATCCGAAATTTCTTGGAGCTCAACTCCCGGGTCCACCAGGAGGAGATTTACAATGGCTAGTGACTGCTGATCTTCGAGGCAAGATAGAAGCACGAGTATCTGGGAGGATTCAGTTCTCCGTGAGAGAGAACAACTAGCTAGATGGATTAGCTAGGACAATGCATGAAGCTCATGCACGTCTGTGTGCCCTGAGTGTCAACCTAATCTAAGGAACCCGCTTTGTTCACTATGCAAGGCGTGATTCCATGGGAATGCCGCTAGAGATGCCAAGTCACCCAATACTTAAGCGTCAAGTGGAGAACCTCGACTTCCTACTGTACGACCGACAGAAGGAGTTGGACAATGCTAGAGAGGTCGCCAACAACAACCTCGCCCTTGTCGCCCAGAAGGCCCAGACTTTCTCACTGCTCGTCAAGGATTGTCAGTCTCTTCGTTGTCAACACGCAAAGAAGGATCGCACCATCGACCGTCTTCGCAAGAAGGTGGCCGACCTCGAGAAGACCATCAAGGAGCAAGAAGCTCAGCTTGCAGCAAAAGAAGAAGAAGAGGAAGGTGAAGATATCCAAGGGGATATTGACTCCTATCTCAGCGATGATGATGACTATCTGGAGGAGGATGCTGTGGACTTCTACACCGACGATGATGACTCCAACTTCATCTATGATGAGTAGATGCACTAGAACACTATCATAGAGTGAGGAGTATCGGTCCCATTGTATCGTAGCTTGCAGAATGGTTCTTAAAACCATCTGTTTTCCTTTGATGTTGTGGTGTTTGTGTGTGTTTGTATCGGGTGCTTTCCTTGAATGAATGAAAAGAAGTTAGTTGCAAAACCTGAGTCAAACTCAAAGTTTTATCTTTGAAATCAAAACCATGAACCTTAGAAATTTCCCTCTTACCCCTATACCTACCTCAATATTCAGATGACTCGTGGAAACCAAGGAGGGAGCAGCTCATCGCAAGACCCAATGCTGCAGATTCTGCAGACTCTCATTGCAGACTGTGAAGCTAGTAGGGCAGAACGCCAAGCTAATCTAGCAACACTACAACAGATTGCCCAGATGGCTCACAACAACCAGAACCATGGAAATCAGGATCATCATGGATCCAAACTCAAAAACTTCCAACATACCAATCCCCCAATCTTTAGCACTTTAGAGAACCCACGGGATGCTAATGACTGGTTGCAAACAATGGAGAACAACTTAGAAGTAGCCGGAGTGGATGCCAACGAGAAGGTTCTTTTTGCCACCCACTATTTGGCAGGAGATGCAAGAGCATGGTGGAACAGCACTAGCACAATGAACCATGGTCAAGTGATGACATGGGAAGCCTTCAAAATCAAGTTCAACTACACCCACGTGCCGCAGGGTCTAGTCACCAGAATGAGAGATGAATTCAGAGAGTTGAAGCAGGGCAGAATGACTATAGTGGAATACCGTGACAGATTCTTGTCCCTTGCCAGGTATGCCCCTAATGAGATCAACACGGAGGCCAAGAAGAAGGAGAGATTCTTGAATGGACTGCATGATGAGATGCAGACTGTCCTTGTTAACATCCGTTTCGAGGATGTCGAAGAGCTAGTCGACTCTTCCATTCAGATGGAAGGGAAGATTACCCAAGCAAACGACAAACGCAAGCATCGTAGATGCACCAGAAGTATCGTCACAACTCTTCTGCAGGATATGCACCGCGAAACAATTGACCCCCAATGTCTCGCCCAAGCTACCCCAACCGTAGCAGAGGAAATGTGAAGTCCGGCGGAAACAACAATCACCCGACAACTCCAACAATTTCAACCATGCACCTCCCAAGCACAACAACAACAACAACAACAACACTGCACCCAGAACTGGAAGCAATGCTGTGCCCGTGGCAGCAAAAGACAAGTCTCAGATCACTTGTTTTTGAGTGTGGAGTGAAGGGTCACTATTCCAATGAGTGTCCCAAGAAGATTGCCTCCACTGCCACTGTGAATGCCCCAGCTCAATAGCAGCGTCGTTTCAACGAGGAAGAAGATTCACCCCAGGGAACCCCCACAACCGCAATGGCCGTCTCTTCCACATGAACGCCGAAGAAGCCCAGGAAGCGGCAGATGTAGTGTTGGGTATGTTTTCTATCAACTCAGTTTTAGCAAGAGTGTTGTTTGATTCTGGAGCATCGCACTCATATGTCACCGAAGAATTTGCATGCACTAGTAAGATTCACCCAACCAATTTGAAGCATGTCATGATAGTTCAAATCCCCGGTTCAACTACAAAAGCTAGAAAAATTTGCAAAGCTGTGCTTATCAGAATACATGGGATGGATTTTTATGCCAATCTAATAGTACTTGGAACCAAAGGTTTGGAAGTAGTACTAGGAATGGATTGGATGTCGAAGCATAAAGGATTGATTGACTGTGCCAAGAAAGCCATCACCATGACCTGTAGCTCTGGAGTCTCAGTAGAGCATATATCTGAAACCTTGCCCCATCAATTCAAGTGCAACAAGAGTCTAGCCGTACCCACCATAGACCAAGTCAGAGTAGTCTATGAATACCCCGACGTATTTCCAGATGAATTGCCCTATATGCCCCCGGATAGGGATATTGAGTTCATTATTGAACTAATCCCCGGAACCGGACCCATAGCCCAGAGACCCTATAGCATGAACCCCTCAGAGTTAGTGGAATTGAAGAAGCAGTTGGATGCTATGTTGGCAACATGCTTGATTCAACCAAGCGCCTCGCCATGGAGATCGCCCATGTTATTCGTCGACAAGAAAGATGGATGCTACCGTTTGTGCATAGATTACAGGAAGCTGAATGACGTCACCATCAAGAACATGTACCCTTTGCCAAAGATAGAGGATCTATTTGATCAGTTGACTAGAGCAAATGTGTTCTCTAAGATTGATCTTAGGACTGGTTATCACCAACTTAAGATTCATGCAACGGATATTCTGAAGACCGCCTTTACTACTCGTTATGGTTTATATGAGTATACGGTCATGTCTTTTGGATTAACCAATGCCCCTGCTTATTTCATGAATCTCATGAATAAGATCTTTATGAATTTTCTAGACAAGTTTGTCGTTGTTTTATCGACGATATCCTTATCTACTCCAAGTCAGAAGAAGAGCATGAGCAACATCTGAGAATCATCCTTGAAACCCTTAGAGAGCATCGGTTGTATGCCAAGTTCAACAAATGTGAGTTTTGGCTGAAAGAGATAGGATTCCTAGGACATATTGTCTGCCGGAGGAATAGCTGTTGATCCTACCAAGATCAAAGACGTCGAAGCCTAGGAAGCCCCAACCACTCAAACCCAAGTCCGTGCATTTCTCGGATTAGCGGGATATTACCGCAAGTTCGTAGAAGTGTTATCAAGCATCGCCAGGCCCATGACCCAATTGTTGAAGAAGGACAAGAAGTTTGAATGGACCGACAAATGTGAAGCAAGTTTCCAAGAGCTAAAGAAGAGATTGATTTCAGCCCCAATATTGATTATGCCAGATATCAAGAAGCCTTTTGATGTGTATTGTGATGCATCCAAGATTGGTCTCAGATGTGTACTAATGCAAGAAGGCAAAGTCATCGCTTATCTATCTCGTCAACTGAAGCAGCATGAGCAGAACTATCCGACCCATGATCTTGAGTTAGCAGCCATAGTTTTGGCATTGAAGACCTAGCGTCATTATCTTATGGGTAATCGCTGCGAGATTTACTCAGACCACAAAAGCTTGAAGTATATTTTCACTCAGAAGGAGCTGAATATGACGCAAAGGATATGGATAGAGTGAATCAAGGATTATGACCTTGACATTCACTATCACCCCAACATAGCCAATGTGGTAGGCTCTTAGCAGATTGCCATGTCAGCTAAGCACCATGATCAAGGAGAAGCAACCAAGTTTGTATGAGGAGTTGGAGCAGTTTAGAACTGAGCTAGTTAGCAAAGGATTTTTAGCTAGCATTGAACTTCAACCCACTTTGATTAGCCAAATCAAGGAAGCCCAGAAGGGAAATGAAAGTATCAACGGAATCAAACATCGTATTAGTATAGGAAAGGTACGTGGATTCACCAAAGATGAAGAAGGAGTTCTGTGGTAAAAAGGACGTATCTGTGTGCCAGCAGATTCGGAACTGAAGCAAGTTATCATGCAAGAAGCTCATGATACTCTTTATTCCATCCACCCCGGAGGAACAAAAATGTATCAAGATTTGGAAGAGCAATTTTGGTGGCACAAGATGAAGAGAGAAATCAGAAGCTACATCGCCAAGTGTGACATCTATCAAAGAGTCAAAGCATAGCATCAGAGACCCACAGGACTGTTGCAACCATTGCAGATTCCGGAATGGAAATGGGATTCCGTCGGAATGGACTTTATCACCAGTTTGCCTACTTCTAGTAGGGGAAATGACTCAATCTGGGTCATCCTAGATAGATTGTCCAAGGTAGCTCATTTTATACCTGTCAAGACAACCTACCAGAGTTTGAAGCTAGCAGAGCTGTATATTGCTAGAATTGTTAGTCTGCATGGAACCCCCAAGACCACAGTATCAGATTGAGGAACCCAATTTACCTCGATATTTTGGCAGAAAGTCCAAGAAGGATTGGGAACCAAGTTGAATTTCAGCACAGCTTATCACCTGCAAACCGATGGACAGATTGAAAGAGTCAACCAAATCCTAGAAGATATGTTGAGAGCTTGTGTGTTAGAGTATGGATCAAAATGGGAAGATTGTCTGCCTTTCGCAGAATTCTCATATAACAACAGTTATCAAGCCAGTTTGCAAATGGCACCATTTGAGTTCCTATATGGAAGAAAGTGCCGTACCCCTTTGAATTGGTCGCAAGTAGGAGAGAGTGAGATTTTTGGACCCGACATTCTCCGAGAAGTCGAAGAGAAGGTTCACAAAGTCCGTGAGCACCTCAAGACCACCCAATCTAGACAGAAGAGTTATGGTGACAAGAGAAGGAGAGACCAAACTTTTAATGTCGGAGATTTTTTATATCCCAAGGTTTTGCCATTGAAGGGAACACAACATTTTAGTCTGAAAGGAAAGTTAGCCCCCACATATATCTGACCCTTGAAGATTCTGAATCGCCGAGGAGAAGTATCGTATCAACTGGAACCACCAGAGGAAATGTCATCAATCCACAATGTTTTCCATATCTCGTTACTTCGCAAATGCTTAGAAGTGCTGTAGAAGATCGAAGTGTTTAAAAACATCGATCACCGAGCTGTTGATATCAACAAGGATCTGACATATCATGAAGTGCCCATCCGTATCTTAGAGGAAGCTTACAGAACCACCAGGACCCGGAGTATCAAATTTCTCAAGGTTCAATGGAGCAACCATACCGAAGAAGAAGCCACTTGGGAGCGAGAAGATTACATTAGGACGGAGTTCCCAGATCTCTTTGGTTTCTAGTTTTCTTCTTAAATCTCGGGACGAGATTTTGTTTAAGGGGGGAAGGTTTGTAACAACCCAAATCTTTAATCAAGGTTAATCAAGATCAAATCTACCCAATTTAGGGTTAACAAAAACTTTTCCCATTTAAAATATTTAAGCCTTCATATGTGTGTGCATTTAAATAGGAATTGTTTTGAATTGCCATCATTGAGTGATCTATTGGTTGGAAAATGACTCTAAGGTGAATTACCCATCATCTAGATCATCCCCAAGAAAATCGCAAAGAAAAAGAAATAAAAAAGAATTAAATAAGGCAAATGGTCACTTTTGCCATTTTAATCACCTAGCCCACTTTGGGTGTTCCTAGCAGTCAATTTCTAATAGATAGAATTGTGGATCTTTGCACCCCTTGCTAGTACAAGTAGTGACGTGCCAAGGCCCACTTTATGATCTCCCAAAAACATTTAAACTCTAATTTTCAATGACAATTGAAAATTGAATCTAGTGTATGTATCTAGATCACACTTTTTCAAAAACCATCCAAATGAATTCCATTTGGCAAATCCTAGCAACCACAGATGTTTAATCTTGTGATAAACAACTCCACCAAAAATCTTTGAAAAATTCAGACCTTTTTGTCATGCGGCCATTTGATCAAACACTTGGCATGCATGACTCACACTCTAGTTTAGGCTCACTGTTTCTACAGGGTTTTGCCACGCATTTGACCTCAATTTACTCCCTCTATCCCTCCTAGCTCTAACCAAACCTTAATCAACCCACCCCTTGTCCCTAGCAGCAGTACCACGCCACCCCGAGGACATGCTCGCCGGCCAACCTTGCCAACGCCACAGCAGACCGCCAGCCCCTCTCCGCCGCTCTAGGAAGCACGGCGTGACCTCACCGATGTCCACTATCCACCCCACGATCACTGCCAACCCCTGGACCACCCCAGAGCAGCGTCGCACTATCCTCTCTGCGCCTCGCTAGAGCACGCCAGAGCGCGATCACCGCCAGCACGCCACATACCACGCCTCGACCGCTGACCATGCACGCTGCTCTACCTTGACCACCTCACCCCTCCAGACACCGCCGTGCGTCGCCGCGCGACCTACAATCGTCTTGAACCGCGTCAAGCACCACCTTTGTTCCCCAGAGGGCGCGACGCTCTCGACCGATTGCCACCGCCCCTAGCTGCGCCATAAAGTCATAAAGGACCGCCAGGAGGCAAGCCACCGTCCGCCTACGCCACCCATGCCGATAGCGCACTATATCATCGTCACCGACAAGCTCGCCGTCGCCCATTCGGTCCCCTCCTCGATCCTATATAAGGAGGCCTTCCCCAGCCTCAAATGCCACACCATTCCACTCCCCTCTATCCACCAGTCCTTCCCCACCTCTCGCCAGAGTAGCTCGAGCAGCAGGTCGCTGGAATTTCACCGGAAGCAGCCGCAGGAGAGGAGGAGATGTTGCTGTTGATTTCGTCCGCCCCAACCTCTGCCACGACATCGCCTAAGCTCGCCGTCATCTACTCGTTCGTTTGCCCGCCTCGCCGCACTAGCTGGAGCCCCGGTACGTCCCCACTGCACCCCCATCGAGCCGCTAGGGTTCAGTTTCGCCGGCGATGAGTCCGTCGTCGACGATGACCGTGAGCCGTTAGATCTAGTTCTGATCCTACGGTACAGCTCGCCACGTACCGCTTCGCGTGTAATGAGTCACTGACATGTGGAACCCCCGTGTCAGCAGCCCTCAGCACCGCGGAGTGGATCTGGGATGGCCCAATTAGTTTCCCGCGCTGGCCCTGTGATTCAAATAAATCTTTTTCTTTTTAGACTTAGACTTAGTTATGTCCCTTAGTTTAAAAATCAATTAATAGAGTTTTACAAATCCAAATTGAGTGATTCCAATTTTGTTGGAAAGCTAATTAAAATCACTATCCAAGCCTGTTGGATTTAAAACATTTAGTGTTAGAGATCTATCCTAGTAAAAGTGACAAGATAGCAACTTTTGCACATTCAAACAGTTTTATAAAATCAACCATAATAGCTTTTGAGCTGATTCCAACTCTCAAAATTCACATTCAACCATACTTATCTGAATATGTAATAATATTAAGGTTTGTAGGCGGTGACTTTGGAGTAGTACCAAAATAATGCTATATAGGCATTTCTAGTCACTTTAAATTATTAATTATTAAACTTAAACTCATTAAATTATGATCCAACCTTTAAATCACATTCCCATATATTAGAATATGTGGTGATGACATGTGTCTACATGATCCCATATTTTAATTGGAGAATATTAAATCTTAGTTAATTTCAATGAGTAGAAATTAAATTTCTCAAATAAAAAGAATGAAGCTAGTTCATTAAACTTTGTGATGCTTGTGATGATAATAGATCATCAAATGTGTGCCTTAGTGTGCTAAGTAGACTAGTTAAGTATTGTTTGGTGATTGTGTATCCCGTAGTATTTATAGATGATAGTACCGACCAAGCTTTCAAGGAGGAGGAGTTCTACCAAGAGGACGAGGAAGAAAACTTCAACCACTGCACTACCCAAGGCAAGCTAGCACTATACAAGTAACCCTTGCAAGTTTTACTTGCAAGCCTAGCACTTCAAGTAAACTGAGCAAGTTTCATTAGCAAGCTACTATTGGCAAGCTAAACCTTGCAAGCTAGATAATCTAAGCAAAGGCATTAGGCATGCTTTGGTTATACCGTGTGGACTATTTACCTACTCCAAGTTTTATTTAGAAGCTTTACCTTCTTCACTTTACCAAAGTCCTTTACTTGTTTAAAGGTAGCATAAAGAGTATAAAACTTGACCTATCTAGTTAGACTTAGGTGTCATTCTATGGCATGAAATTGACATTAGCATCCCACATTAGTGAACACTCTTAACTTAGTAATTTAGAGCTAAACCCAAAACTTGATTCACTTTAGATGGGAGTACTTGGTGAAAATGACTTGTGAAAACCTTGGAATGATAAGTCATTCTATTGAGATGTTTTGACATGTGTTGAGAAACACAAATGGTTTATGATGATGAAAATGTTGAGGCATGAGCCTTAGCCCTTTTATAAAACTGATGGTTGGGTTCAGATGCGATACCATTCCAATTTTACCGTACAACCACAATACCTGAATTGGGTAAGGCTTAGCTGGTAATTTATATGCATTAGTATTAGTTCCCTCGCGGGAGAGGTTTGAGCTAAAGCTACCTCTCAATGTTGTCCACCTATGTAGTGCCCAGGATGACATATGGTCATGGCTGGGTGGCCATACTCATAGGAGAGGTGTTTATACTAGAGTGTGTAAAGGAAATGTTATGTTTGATTATTTGTATACTAAGTATGATGATTCAGGGTTATCCCTGACAGATGTATCGAATCTTGTGGTGAAAGTGTACAACCTCTGAAGAGTGTCAAACTATTCGACTAGCCGCGTCCGCGGTTATGGACAGTTCGAGTGGCCATATTGTTCCGTTGTCAGATGTTTTCAAAACAACTTATGAAATGAATTGTGACATGACTTGATCACAACAGAGTTGTGACTATGACAATTAAGTTCCCACTTGGGTGTTTTGAAACTTTATTTTATCTTTCTTTGTTTCTAAACTCAGCTTAGCTTTCAAACTGAACTTTACAAATAGACTTAGAACTTAGCATTCCTACTAGAACTATCTTACTTGTTAGTGGTAGTTTGCGAGTACTTAAAGAGTACTCATGGCTTTTGTCCCTGGCTATTCTCGTGGCCAGACTATGAGGAGGACTACCCCGAAGGAGGACAGCAGGACGGCTACGACAACTAGGATCATCTCCCATCGTCAGCATTGCCTGTGACTCTGAAGATGGACCCCACCGCTATGCTATTTATTCCGCTGCTTGATTGTACTAAGACTGGATCATGAGATCCTTTATTTGTGTAAGACCTTATTATGGCTTGTAATAGATGATTACTATGATATCCAATCTGTTATGTCTCGCAAAAATGGTAATCCTGGGATTGTGATGTATGGCATAACAGGCATCTGGGATTAAAAATCCGGGTGTTGACAAATGGCCTCATTGGTGGTGGTGGTAAGTTTTCTTGTATTCTGGCGTCTCCATCCGCCTTTTCTTTGGCTTCGCGCTCCACGCGCTGCTGCTCAACCTCATTTTCTACACCCGTTTCCATACCCCCTAGTCCTATAACATAAGCGAATACTCATAATTCCATCATGCATATGTGTTCTGAGCTCAACTTCATGCACATAACTAGTCACTCAATGGAAAACAATATCCAAAAGAACCAAATACGCATTACACACATATTCTACATTACAAGCAATACAATTTATACAACGTGATTACAAGCCCTTACCCATTAGACATTACAAGCTCATGTGGTACTACCTCACTTATTTATTTACATTAGTCCTCCAACTCCAACTCTCGTCTCCTATGGAAATGTTCCTAATCAAAGTCACACTCCCCAGAAGTTGCATCGTTCATCATATACCCGGAATACAATCGTGCTGTCGTGAAGTACGACGCACCGACTGTGAAATGACTTGCCTTTTTGACGAACGATATTCAATATCAGAAGTCTCCAGACTTGACACATCATTCAGCTGAAGTGTATCCATACCTTCCAACTCATCTGAAGTATCTATGTCAACACCCGGATTTTTAATCCCAGATGCCTGTTATGCCATACCTCGCAATCCCAGGATTACCATTTTTGCCAGACATAACAGATTGGATATCACAGTACATCATCCATTACAAACCATAATAAGGTCGTACACGAATAAAGGATCTCATGATCCAGTCTTAATACAACAAGCAGCGGAATAAATAATAAGCTTAGCGGTGGGGTCCATCTTCAGGGTCAGAAGCAATTGTCTTTGGATTGAAGACAAGTACGCCATGAGAGGGTCCTCGAGGCGTGCGGAAGAGAGGGGTGTGAGACGTACGGTATTCCGGGACGGTGAGCACACAAGTTTACCCAGGTTCGAATCCGCCAGCTTTGGATGAATCCTACTCCTGCTAGCAATCCAGTAATACGGCAGAGCCGAAATATGGGTTACAAGGGTTTTGCCTGTGCGAGTTGAGATTTTAGATTATTGTGTTGTAAGGTGTTCGCCCTAAAGGCTCTCCCTAGGACGGCTTATATAGATATCTGGCCTAGGGTTTACAGGAGAGATCAATCCGGCTACGACTAAGAGTTGGTTATAGAGTACATCTTGAACTACAAGTAACATTATGGGCGTAAGTTGGTAAGTCTTCTGGGCCTTCCCGTAGCCGGATTGGACTCCGTCTTCTCTCTCTCTCTCTGACTGGGCCGCCCGTGAATCAAAGCTCTAACCCGAAGTGGGCCACCCTGGTCAGCGAGGAACTGTGAGGATACCCGGAAAGTATATCCCCAACAGCAGCCCCCGGAGGCCTCCAAGATCCAAAGTCGGATTTTATCATCGTCTAGCTTGATCTTCGGCTTGCAGAATCTTGAAGGATTCCTGAAACTTCACAACAAAAAATACGATACGGGTCTTAAAACTTAGTCGGACCTTTCAATAGGTTACTCGGATTTTCCAGCTCGCTTTTAAACTAAGCCGGAACTTGGTCTCTAACGCCACCTGACACAAGCATGGTCAAGTCACGTCATCTGACAGACGTTCCTTCAGCACGACCGTTGGTGGGTCCGCGGTTCGCGGAACCGAGGCGCCGTTTCAATGCGTGCATGGAGATCGAGGCGACGCAATCATCGCGTGGGCCCTTTCCAGTTCTTTCCACGACGCGTGGCGGTTACACTGTAGCTTTTACACGAATCTTGGCGCAGGTAGGTGGATATAAGGGGTTCAGATTTATTCTTCTCTTCTCCACCAGTCCTTTGCCGTTCCTTTCCTCCCAATCCCCCTGCGCGCTCAGAGCCTCCTCGCCCTCCCCCCACAGAGCTCCTAGCGCCGCCCCTTTTAGGTCACTTTCTCACCGGAGAAAAATGGCTTCATCATCTTCTTCCTCTGGTTTGGCGGCGGCAGCGGCGGCGGCGTTGGCGGAAGCAGCTGCGGAGAAGGAGAGCTTCCGAGGAATCTGGATCTCCTGCGCCCTTGACGAGGACGACCTCAAGAACGTGGAGAAGGAGGGGCTTCTCGCTGCCAGCGACTGGCGGACCGGCTCCGGCGAAATCATCCCCAACCCACGCGAGGGCGAGCGTGTCCACTTCGGCACCCATCTGGACCGAGGTCTGTCTTTTCCTCCCTCGAAGTTCTTCTCCGAGGTGATAGATCACTATGGAGTTCAACTCCACAATCTTCCTCCCAATTCTCTTCTAGAAATGAGCGCATTTGCTGCGCTTTGCGAGGGCTTTCTCGGCATTAGGCCGAGTTTGCTTCTGTTCCGATATTATTTTCATGTCCGGAGAAATTCCATCACTGCCGGTGTTCCTTACATCACCGGCACCATTAGCTTTTCTGTTAGACGAGACCGGGCATATCCCAAAATTTCCGCAAGTGACTCGGTCAAACAATGACCAGCCACTTTTTTCTACCATAGGGATATTCCGGATCCCGGCAAAGCTACTGCTTTGCCGGCTTTTGTCGACGGAGCCGCCACAGCCCAGTCTTCCTGGGACGAGGCTGCTCCGGCTCTCACCAACGATCTGATCCTCGCTAAGAGGCGGATCGAATATCTGATCAAACACATGGGTCTGAAGGGATCCGACTTGGTCCAGTGCTGGGTCTCACGTCGGATCCAGCCACTTCAGTACCACGGGGATAGACTGATGCACTCCATCACGTCTTCCAAAAAGACTCCCTCCGCATCGGCCCCAAATCCTACACCACTCAAGGCTACATCAGCCAGATCAAGTGGCTGATCAAGGAGCGGATCGAGAGGAGGATTCCAGAGATTTCTCTGGATATGTACACAGGGGAAAACCCCGTGGTGCCAGTAAGCTTCCATCAATACACCTTTTATGTGTTCCAATCTCTAAGTTATATACTACAGTGCTGATATGCTTTCTTGTTTTCAGCTTGCTGACCTCCCCGAGTTGGAGCTTGCTCCACTCGAAGGATATCCTCCTGAGTTTTCTCAGGAGACTGAAGTGGTCCCATTGCCGGACCTTGCGGTCAAGAAGCGCAAAGCTCCGACAGTGGTTGTTGGCACAAAGGAAGTGCCTGTTGTGAAGAGGTAACTTTCATTCACAATTTCCGCCTTTGAACCTTTCTCGAATTTCTTTCTGAGATGTAATGTTTCTGACTTTACTACATTCTCAGAGCAAAGCCTCTCATCAAGGGTAAGGGGAAAGGGATTCTTGCGAAGCCCCTGCGACAGACGAAGCTCACCATAACTTCTCCTGCCGTGGCTCCTCCAACTCCTGCCCCTCAACCTTCTGCAACTCCGGCGATCATTCCTTCTCCGGTGGTCGCAGAAGATCCGGCTCCTCCAACGGAGCCTGCGATCCTTAGGTCGCAAACTGACGTCACCGTGGGTGCATCAGCTCAAGATAAGGGTGAACCCTCTTCGGGTAATGATCCCTCGGCTGAAGTCTTCGCCAAAAACCTTATCATCAATCCGGGACTTGCCAAGTTTGGCCTATCCCAGAAATCTACAGAGGAAATCCAGCGGCTAGCCAGGCAAGTCCTAGACAAAAGCCATCTATCCCCCGAGGAGGAAGCGCAAGAAGCAGAGGACGTCAAGTTCTCTGACCTTCTCGCTCAAGTCTGCCTTCGTGACGAGAGGATCAGGACTGGCAAGCTTCCAACAGCCCCAGTAATCCCTCTTACCCTCGCCGAGAAGGTGGCAGCTGAAGTGAACGCGGGTTTGGACAAACTCACCCACGAGCAATATGTAAGTCAGAATTCCAACTCTTGTTTTTACATTATGTTATATCATATCCTCTAGCCCCCAAGCATGAAGTAGGATATAGAATCCGAGTTTATGCTTCATTAGGATGCCAAAGAATGAACTAGTGTAGCCCCCAAGGCTCGTGCTGAGATTTAGCAAAAAATATTAGCCCGAGTCTTAAGTAGCTTTCTGACTTTGGGTATTCTGACTTACAGAAAGTATGTTCCTATAACCAGGAATTATTATCCAATGTCTGTGATAAGTGGAGAGAGATCAAAGCTCTCCGGCTTAAAAATGCTGAGCTCAAGGTAGCCAAGGATGAAGCCGAAGGTAAACATTTCGAGATTCAAACCTTGTCTTTTGCTTTTTCAATGTCGAATTTTTCTGAACTGTTGTTCTTTTTGACTTACAGAGTTGGTGAAACAATCCATCGCTATGATTGAAGAGGCCGAGAACCTCAAGACCCTAGTGGTGGAGATTAAGGGACTTCGCCAAGAGCTAGATAAGCTCAAGGCGGATCATGAAACGAGCATAGCTCAAGTCCTGGAATCCTCCTCCATGGCCACTGAAGAGCGCGATCGCAAGATTTCCACTCAAGATAAAGTTATCTCGGACCTCAAGAATGAGCTTGGCAGAGAGAAGGACATCTCCCAGGCGCTGCGGGCTGAACTCCAGAGTCTCCGGGAGGAGAAGGCCAAGATTGACGACGTCATTCTTGGTATGTTTCCCCTCTCTGACTTATCTTTTCTTCGACTTCTATCATTGTCGGTTTTTTTTTCTTAAATTGTTTTGTGTATAGGTCCTCTGAACTTGACGGACTCTTCCTCGTCCGAGCCCCGCGCCCATCGGCTTACCCAAGTCGGTGATCTTCTTCATGACTACCGCTAGTCCCTTGATAACATTAGCGAGTCCCTCAAGATTCCGGACATGCCAAGCATGTCGGAATTTCAGGTGCGGGAGAAGGCCAAGGAGATGCCGCAGCTTGTTCGGGACTGGAACATGTCCTATGCACGGACTGCTGCGCAGAACGCTCTGACCATGGTCATGAGCCACCATGGAAACATGGAGATATGGCAAGTGACCAGAGGGTACTGCAAGGTAGATGAAGACGGCCAGGAGCAAGACCTTCAAGCCATCATGCACTCCTATGCCGGATATGGGTGCCACGTAGCTGATCTGACCAGCTACGAGATCACCTTCTTCACTCACGTAGCTACTCCGCCACCTCCTCCAGAAGAATCCGAAGAAGTTTCTAACGATGAACGGACCACCTCGGATCCGGACATCTCGGCACGATATCAAGGCGGAGTAACCAGCGAGCCAACAACTCCTTCATCTCCTCCTGCATCACAGACCACAAACTTATGTATTATTCTGTGAAAGAACATGATGCGTTTGTAAATATTAAGTACTATTGACTTTTGCTAGTGCTAAAATTTTAATCTATTCATTACTTTTTGGCTTTTGAAATTTTTGCGTGCCTAAAATGTTCACATAAGCACTTGAAATTTTCCGTCTCTACTTATCGTTTATCTGGCTTTCCGCCTCGTCCCTTTCGTGAGCCGGCTAAACCTTCAGCCAGAAACTTTGCCGAGCAACGGAGCTCAATTGCTAAACTAGTTTAAACTCAGAAACAAAGCCGGCTTCCAGTACCAACAATTCACTACTCGGAAAATACCCGCATCCAGCAATCAGACAAATAACCCAAGTAAAGACTAGAATTTTTAGAGTTATACCCGAAGGTAGCAGTTTTAGAATCGGAAATCTAAACCAGAACGAACATGAGCATAAAGTACTTTCAAGCATTCTGGGATTTTCGACTATGACATGATCATTAGGAAATAAGATGGTAAAAACTTCTCAGAAAAACTTTGAGGTAACCAAAACTTTTATTTCTCACAGAACATGTACATATGTATGATTACAAAGAAGGATAAACTAAGAATAAAAGGGACATAGCTGAGCAATATTCCACGGTCTGTCTAACTCATCTGGATTTGTACTGCCTCCAACTCTCTTTCTCTTCTTAGTAGCAGGTCTTTTTTGACTAGCCTCATGTCAGTTAAGTAGTACGATCCATTGTGCAATACTCGACTAACTAAAAAGGGCCCTTCCCATACTAGGGAAAGTTTGTGCTTTCTTTGTTGCACAAGCCGGAGAACCAAATCACCTTTATTGAAAGATCTAGTTCGGACTCTCTGGCTATGATACTTGCGTAACTTCTGCTGATAGGCTGTAGATCTCATTTCAGCAACGACGCAAACTTCTTCGACTAAGTCGACATCATTTTGTTGAGAAATCTCGGCATCCTCTTTGATATACGCGGCCACTCTAGGAGAAGTATGAATTAAATCGCTAGGAAGAACTACTTCTGCGCCATAGACCAAGAAGAAAGGTGTGTATCCTTATGACCTGTTCGGAGTCGTTCGTAAACTCCAAATTACAGAGGGTAATTCCTCTGCCCAAGCCCCCACAGCACGTCGTAGTGGTGCTTCGAGTCTTGGTATCAAGCCTTGTAGAATTAAACCATTTGCTCTTTCGACTTGTCCGTTAGCCTGTGGATGTGCGACTGACGCAATGTCAAGCCAGATATTTTGCTTATCGCAGAATTCAGCCAATTCTCCCATGGAAAAGTTACTCCCGTTGTCCGTGATAATACTATGTGGATAACCATACCGGATTATAACATCCTCGACAAATCTTTTGGCTGTTGCTCCATCACAACTAGTGACAGGTTTAGCCTCGATCCACTTTGTGAATTTGTCCACCATCACTAAGAGGTGAGTGAATCCACTTGGGGCTCGTTTAAAAGGTCCTACCATATCAAGCCCCCAGACTGCAAAGGGCCATGTTATAGGTATTGTTCGCAGCTGATCAGCCGGAACATGAGCTTGCTTGGCATACTTTTGGCAACCTTTGCATGTCTTGACTAATCGTTCAGCATCTGCCTGAGCTGTAAGCCAGAAAAATCCATGTCAAAAAGCTTTTGCCACTAAAGATTTGGCTGCGGCGTGGTGACCACACTCGCCTTCGTGGATTTTCCTTAATATTTCCACTCCTTCTTCCGGAGATACACAACGCTGAAAAACCCCAGAAACACTCCGTTTATGGAGCTCACCTTTAACAATAGTATAGGCTTTTGCTCGTCGGATAATCTGTCGGCTCAGTACCTCGTCTCGGGTAATTTTCCATCTACCAAATAATCGAGGTAGGGTTGAGTCCAGCTGGGGATTACAGCCAGAACTGCTATCAAAGGTGAGTCGGATTTGGTCGGATATTCCTCATCTACTCCCTTTATCGAGGGAACTTTGAGGTTCTCTAAAAATGCGCCATCCGGGACCTCTTTCCGCGCAGAGCCTATTCCAGATAGTGCATCTGCTTCCTCATTTTCTGCTCGAGGGATGTGTTAAACTTCAAACCCCTCGAATGATTTAGATAGATCATCCATGACAGCTTTATATGCTGCCATGTGCTTATTTGCATTACAAATATCCGAGACTTGCTGAGCAACAAGATCCGAATCTCCGTAACACATCAAACGTCGGATGCCAATATCCTTGGCAATCCGGATTCCATGCATCAGTGCTTCATACTCGGCAATGTTGTTTATCGCTGTGAAGTGGATCTGCAACACGTATGAAAGTTTATCTCCTTGGGGTGATTTGAGCACCACGCCAGCCCCCGAGCCCCCTCGAGCCTTAGACCCATCGAAAAAGAGGGTCCAATATTCCGACTCAGGGAGGACCATGTTCTCCTTGGTCTCTGTCCAATCAGCGACAAAGTCAGCAAGGATCTGGGATTTGATTGATGTCCGGGGTTTGTACTCAATATCGAAAGCTGCAAGCTCTATGCCCCATTTGGCGACGCGTCCTGTGGCATCGCTATTGTTGATTATATCTCTCATGGGAGCTTTGCTCACCATGGTAATTGGATGCTCCTGAAAATAGTGTCGTAAATTATGAGATGCTAGAAAAACACTGTAAGCCAACTTTTGATAGTGCGGATACCGTTGTTTTGATTCTGTCAGGACCTCGCTGACAAAGTACGTCAGACGCTGCACCAGATGTTCCTGATTTTCTTCTGGTCTCTCCACTACCATAATGATACTGACAACCTTATTTGTCGCAGCAATGTAGAGCAACATCGGTTCCTGAGGTTCCGGTGCTGCAAGGATAGGAGCATATGAGAGTACTTTCTTCAGGTCTTGTAGTGCAGCTTCAGCTTCGTCAGTCCAGACAAAATCCTTGGTCTTCTTCAAGAGTTTGTATAATGGTGCAGCTCTTTCACCAAGCCGGCTTATAAATCGACTGACCACATCAATGCAACCCGTTAATCTTTGTACGTCCTTGAGGCGAGTTTTCCTGGAAATATTGAGAATAGCCTTGATCTTGTCGCGGTTCACCTCTATGCCTCTTTGAGACACGATGAAACCTAACAATTTTCTGGCTGGTATTCCAAAGAAGCATTTCTTCGGTTAAGCATGATGTTGTATTTTCGTAGATTGGCGAACGTCTCCTCCAAGTCGGAAATCAACGTTTCCTTCTTTCTGGACATGAACGCGATATCATCCACGTATGCATGTACATTGCGTCCGAGTTGATCATGGAGGCAATGCTGCATCGTGCACTGGTACGTAGCTCCTGCGTTCTTCAGCCCAAAGGGCATCGTAACAAAATAGAAGGTTCCGAAGGGGGTTATGAATGAAGTCTTGACTTTGTCAGATTCCTTCATCCGGATATGGTGATAACCAGAATATGCGTCGAGAAAACAGAGGAGTTCCGAGCCTGTCGTAGAATCGATAACTTGATCAATTCTAGGCAGAGCGAACGGATCTTTTGGACAAGCCTTGTTCAAGGCAATATAATCAACACACATCCTTAAATCAGTGGTGTCCTTTTTAGGGACCATTACAGGGTTGGCCGACCAATCAGTATGGATGACCTCTTCTATGAATCCGGCTAGCTCGAGCCGCGCTAGTTCCTTAGCTATTGCCTTATGCTTTTCATCGCCAAACCGTCGTAAGGACTGTTTGACGGGTTTAGCGTTCGGGTTTACATTTAGAGAGTGCTCGGCATGTTCCCTAGATACTCCGGTCATGTCAGATGGCTGCCATGCGAAGATATCTTGATTTGCTTAGAGGAACTTGACGAGCGCGCTTTCCTATGCGCTACTTAGGCCTACGCCTATCTGGGTCACCTTGGAGGGGTCATCATCCTTCAACGGCATCGTCTTCGTCTCTTCTGATGCTTTGAATTCCGGATTTGGCTTTGTGACCTCCTTCTTCGTTGCGGGCATCTCGGGCGGATCTATGCTCTTCTTGATCTCCTGGTACTCCTGGGCGTGCAACACGGCTTCGGCAAAGGCGGCATTTCCATCTTCGCACTCTCGCGCCTTCTTCGGGTCTCCCCTGATGGTGATCACGCCGTTGGGACCTGGAATTTTCATCATATTGTAAATGTAACATGGACGAGCCATTAAAGCCCAGTAAGACGGACATCCGAATATAGCGTGGTATGCGCTCTTGAACGGGACTACTTCGAAGGAAAGTGCCTCCATCCGATAATTCTTTGGAGTTCCAAAAGTAACATCTAAAGTTATCTCTCCCAGGGAATTAGCTTGTCTTCCTGGGACAACTCCGTGAAAGATCACAGAGCTATGGTTCAGCTGTCTTTTTGAGATCTTCATCTGGCGTAGCGTTTCGACATAGAGAATATTGATGCTGCTACCACCGTCCATGAGGGTCTTGGAGAAACCATAACCATCAATAAGTAGATTGACGATTAAGGCGTATTTTCCTCGCTTGTGTAGTTTAGGCGGATGATCAGCACGGTCAAACGTGATTGCCACTTCCGACCAGTCCAGATACCGAGGGACAGCCGGAACTGTTGCATTGAGCTCGTGGAGAACTGCTTTCTTGACCTTTGCTGGTTGAGATCCGAGGAAGGTGATGTAAGTGTCCTTCTTGGTGGGAAAAGTCTTCTTCCCTTCCGGCTTGGGATTTGAAGTATCTGTTTCCTCCATGTCGGAATCTTCCTTGGTCTCCTTGTCTTTTTTGGGGTTTTTCTTTCCTTTCTTCCGCTTAGCTTTGTAGCACGCGGTATCATCTCTCTTGATGTCGTCATTAAAACGACATTCAGCGTTGGTGTGGGACGAGCCCCCATTGGCGTCTAAGTGATGCACACATGGGTTATTGGCAATGTCGGCCCAAGTGTAGGTTTTTCCTGGTTGTTGCTCTCCTCTGCCTTGGACCCTTGACGTCCCACGGCCACGCCCGCGGCCTCCGCCACGTCCTCCTCATCCTCTAGACCCGGAAACAGTAGTGACCACAACTATCTCCGCGTTGGGTTTTTCTTCCGAGGTATTTTTGCGCTTCTGAGCTTGTTGCTTTGGTTGTTTTGCCGACTGAGGCACAGCCAGGACATTGAGTAATCCCTCTGAATCGTCGTGAGCATCTGCATACTTGCTCGTTGTTTCTATCATCTCTCCTATATCAGTAACCTTGTCACACTTCAAGCGATGGCGTAGTAAACCAATTGGGAGACCTGCGATGAAAGCTTCAATCGCAGTTTGATCGTTTACTCCTTCGCAGGAGTTCTTTGTGTCGATCCATCATCCGAGATAATCCTGGCAAGTTTCTCCGGCTTTCTGGGTGCAACGCTGTAGGTCTCCAACCGTACCGGGCCTCCGATATGTGCCTTCGAAATTCCGAAAGAACGCACTTTGCAAGTCATACCAGTTGTGGATGGTGTTTGCCAGAAGTTCACTGAGCCATGATCGTGCCGTCTTCTGCAACATAAGTGGGAGATATCGGGTTGCGACCAGGCTGTTTCCGCCTTTAGCGATGCAGCAAGCTTGGAAGAAATCCTGTAACCAGGTGTCTGGCCGAGCAATGCCGTCGTAGGCTTGGATATGTCTTGAGATAGCAAATCCTTCTAGGAATTTTGTAGCTCTGATGCGTGGTCCGAAGCACTTTGGGCCCACGTACACGCCATCGTTTTCATAGCTCCGAGCCTCTATGTTGGAGTTGATCATGTGCCTTGCATCGTTCGGGGATAGAGATCTTCCCGAATGTCGGCTGCGGCTGCGGTGCCCTGGAGCCGTACTTCGGCTTCTGCCACCACCTCCTCCGCCATGTCGTCCTCCTTGACCTCCTTGGGGGCCGTTGTGATAACTATGTGGTGGAGAGGGTGGTGCAGCTGGATAGTTTCCGGCTGATCGCCGGCCTCCGTCCAGAGCGTCATTATTCCGGTTCCGGGGAGGTTCTTGACTATGACAAGCCCCCTGCCGGCTTGTTCCAGCGTGGTTTCTGTCGTTCCTTCGTCCATCGTTCCCACCACGGTGAGGCTCAGTCGGACGGCTCTCATGTCTAGGAGGTGGCATTCTTTGACGATCCTCCTCCCGACATTTCTCCTTATCTTCTCCCTTTCGATCATTGAATTCTCGTCGGGGAGGATTCCTCAGATTCAGTGCAGCGATCGCGTCTTTCTCGGCTGCTGGAGCGACATTGCTCCAATTATGTGTAGCTCTACGATGCTGTCCCGACGATCCGGTTCTTGAATAATTGTCTTCCCTGCGTTCGGGGTGATGGTACTGCGCCCGAATGTAATGGGATCTTATGTCAGCCCATGCCGGATCTGTGCGATATTGGTCAGAATCCGAGACCAGTTTTTGACTTCCGGACAGGGCGACCTTCTGCTGCTCCAGTCCCTTGTTGAGTAGCTTGATACCCAAGCGTATCTCCTCTGTCCCTGGATTAGCTGATAGAATTTCACGAGCTGCCACGGTATTTTGCACTGGTGTTGGGTATACCCAATCTCTGTTGCTATCCTTCCGTGGCTTCCCCATCTCATCTCCGAAAAGGACGGCACAGACACGTGGGAATTGGTTGTCATCTATGTGACGCTTCCGTGTCTTATGATGTAGACGGGACATGTACTCCTTATTTGACATGCGCTTCTTCTCCACCTCGATGTTTTTGGCTTCATCAAGGAGTTGTTGATGACGCGCTTCTAGGGCCTAGGCCCTTTCGTCCAGCTCATCTGCAGTAAGTTCTGCAGCTGTAGGGATAGGTGTGGTTAAAGCGGCATCGATGAGTTTACGCGCACCTTCAGTGATCACGTGTCCATCCACCGATGCTTCTTTTTTCGGCTCGTCTGGGATAAGTGCTCCATCCGAGTCTTCTTTGTATTCCTCAGCGATTACCTCCTCTGTGAGGGGGTCTTTTGTCAGGGTCTTGTTCTTCTTCTTTGCCTTCTTGGCAGCGCCGGTAGCAAAAACGGCTTTGGGTCCATTTCCCGGAGTCAAGCTCTGATCGGTACTTTCGGACATCTGGACTTCGGGATTATCTCTGACGTCCATGTCATCCTGCGCTTTGGGAGAGTGTTCCCCGGATGCTTCATCCATGGCTTCTCCTTCTTCTGCAGCTTTGGAGTTGTACTCCTCTTCATATTCCGCGGAGAACTTTCGGAAATCTGCCGACGTCATGGATTCATCCGAGGATGCGGGAACGTCGGCGTTTGTTCCAATTGCCTCTAGCACCGAGTCGGTGTTTTCTCCTACATCGGAAGAGCCGGATCTGGATCCGACATACCCGACGAAGTGCGATGCATGCTTCCTAAGGTACCTGCGGCTTTCGCGATCAGCCATATCAAAACTTTTAATGTTTTCGAGGATTGCATCTGCGCTAGAGCCTTGCAGTATCATACGTCTTAGTGTGTACCTGAGGAAAGGCCTGTCTGTCCCGGCACCGTCAGAGCCGGAATCAGTGTCGTTGATATGCTCCTCCTGGATTTCGACTTCCACGGGTGGGTCGATCTGGGATCCGGCTTCTCCAGGGAGATCCACTCCAGATTCGACTTGGACCGTGAGGTCTTCTTCAGGCTCAGATTTCTCCACTATCTCCGCAACTGGTGCGGGCTGGGTGGGATTAGGGTTTTCTGAGATCCGGAACTCTGCCGCCTCTGCGGAGAAAGGGGACCAGAAGATTCTTCTGCTTCTATCATCACCGCTGGGGTGGGTTGGGCAGTTTCAGCGAAACCGATGTAAACATCGATCTCGCCAAAAGACATGATTGTATAAGCAGTCACGGTCTCCCTAGCCGGAATCCAAGTCTTGTCGAGAACGATGAGAGGGACATTGCTGGCGTAGAGGATGCGACCGATGGCGATGGTCTCGCCGATTCCGATTCTTGCAGATTCCGCTCGGAACGCATATTCGAATCTCACTTGCCCCACGCTGGGCGCCAACTGTCGTCGGATTGAGGACAAGTACGCCATGAGGGGGTCCTCGAGGCGTGCGGAAGAGAGGGGTGTGAGACGTATGGTATTCCGGGACGGTGAGCACACAAGTTTACCCAGGTTCGAATCCGTCAGCTTTGGACGAATCCTACTCCTGCTAGCAATCCAGTAATACGGCAGAGCCGGAATATGGGTTACAAAGGTTTCGCCTGTGTGAGTTGAGATTGTAGACTATTGTGTTGTAAGGTGTTCGCCCTAAAGGCTCTCCCTAGGACGGCTTATATAGATATTCGGCCTAGGTACAGGAGAGATCAATCCTGCTACGACTAAGAGTTGGTTACAGAGTACA
The DNA here is from genome assembly GCA_910589775.1 of Avena eriantha. NCBI lineage: Eukaryota > Viridiplantae > Streptophyta > Magnoliopsida > Poales > Poaceae > Avena > Avena eriantha. The sequence continues at coordinate 447,427,247 of OU342742.1, forward strand.
TCTTGAACTACAAGTAACATTATGGGCCTAAGTCGGTAAGTCTTCTAGGCCTTCCCGTAGCCGGATTGGACTCCGTCTTCTCTCTCTCTTACTGGGCCGCCCGTGAAGCAAAGCTCTAACACGAAGTGGGCCACCCTGGTCAGCGAGGAACTGTGAGGATACCCGGAAAGTATATCCCCAATAGCAATGCTGGCGATGGAAGATAGTCCTAGTTATCATAGCAGTCCTGCTATCCTTCATGTTGGTAGTCTCCTTCATAGTCTGGCCATAGTAATAGCCAGGGACAAAATCCATGAGTACTCTTTAAGTACTCGCAAACTATCACTAACAAGTAAGGTAGTTCTAGTGGGAAAAGCTAACTCTAAGTTTATTTGTAAAGTTAAGTTTGAAACCTAAGCTGAGTTCAGAAACAAAGAAAGATAAAATAAAGTTCTAGAATCACTTAAGTTGGGAAGCTAGTGTCATAGTCACAACCCGGTTGTGGTCAGGTCAAGATTCATCATTCATTTCATAAGTCATTTTGAAAACATCTGACAACGGAACAGTATGGCCACTCCAACTGTCCATAGCCGCGGACACGGCTATTCGAATAGTTTGACACTCTGTAGAGGTGGTACACTTTCACCATAAGATTCGATACATCTATCAGGGATAACCCCGAATCATCATACTTAGTATGTAGATAATCAAACACAACCTTTCCTTTACACACCCTAGTATAAGCACCTCTCCTATGAGCATGGCCTCCCAACCATGACCATCTGTCATCTTGGGCACTTCATAGGCGGACAACATTAAGAGGTAGCCTCAGCTCAAACCTCTCCCGCGAGGGAACTAATACTAATGCATTTAAACTTCCGGCTAAGCCTTACCCAATTCAGGTATTATGGTTGTACGGTGAAATTGGAATGGTATCGCATCCGAACCCAACCATCAGTTTTGTAAAAAGGGCTAAGGCTCATGCCTCAACATTTTCATCATCATAAACCATTTGTGTTTCTCAACACATCTCAAAACATCTCAATAGAATGACTCATCATTCCAAGGTTTTCACAAGTCATTTTCACCAAGTACTCCCATCTAAAGTGACTCAAGTTTTGATTTAGCTCTAAGCTACTAAGTTAAGAGTGTTCACTAATGTGGGATGCTAAGGTCAATCTCATGCCATAGAATGACATCTAAGTTTATCTAGATAGGTCAAGTTTTATACTTTTTATGCTACCTTCAACAATTAAAGGATTTTGGTAAAGTAACGAAAGTAAAGCTTGTAAATAAAATTTGAAGTAGGTGTAAGTAAAAGGGCATAACCAAAGCATGCCTAATGCATTTACTTAGGTTATCTAGTTTGCAAGGTCTAGCTTGCATTGTTAAAGATGGCTTGCTAGTATAATACTTGCAAGTGTTAGCTTGCCTTGGGTAGTGCAGTGGTTGAAGTTTTCTTCCTCCTCCTCTTGGTAGAACTCCTCCTCCTCGAAAGCTTGGTCGTTACTATCATCTATAAATACATACGGGATACACAATCACCAAACAAAGCTTAACTAGGCTACTTAGCATACTTAGGCACACATTTGATGATCTATTATCATCACAAGCATCACAAGCATCACAAGGTTTAATTAATTAGCTTCATTCTTTTTATTTGAGAAAAGTAATTTCTTCTCATTGAAATTAACTAAGATTTAATATTCTCCAATTAAAATATGGGATCATGTGGAGACATGTCATCACCACATATTCTAACATATGGTAATGTGATTTAAATGTTGGATCACATTTTAATAAGTTTAAGTTTAATATTTAATGATTTAAAGTGACTAGAAATGCCTATATAGCATTATTTTGGTACTAGTCCAAAGTCACTGCATGCAAACCTTAATATTATTACATATTCAGATAGGTATGGTTAAATGTGATTTTTGAGAGTTGGAATCAACTCCAAAGCTATTATGGTTGATTTTAGAAAAATGTTTGAATGTGCAAACGCTTCTGTTTTGTTATTTTTACTAGGAGAGATCTCTAACTCTAAATTATTTAAATCCAACGGACTTGGATAGAGATTTTCATTACCTTTTCAACAAAATTGGAATCACTCCATTTGGATTTGTAAAACTCCTTGAATTGCTTTTTGAACTAAGTGACAGAATTGATTTTAAACCTAAATAGAAAAATCCTAATTTGAAATACTGGGTCAGCGTGGGAAAGTAAATGGGGCAGCCCAGTGACGCTCAGCAGCGCAGAGGGCGACTGACAGGCTGGTCCCGCATGTCAGCGACACATAAAACCCGAAGCGGTATGGGACGATCTAGGCCACACGATTAGAACGTAGATCAACGGTCAACAGTCGTCATCGACGACTGACTCGTCGCCGGCGCGACCGAACCCTAAACGGCTGGTGGGGGTCTATTGGGGACGTACCAGGGCTCTAGCTAGTGCGGCGAGGCAGGCAAACGAACTGGACGGCCATGGCGAGCTCAGGCGAAGTCGCGGCAGGGGTTGAGGTGGACGAAATCAAATGCAACGTCTCCTCCTCTGCAGCGGGTGCCTCCGGTGGAATTCCGGCGAACGGAGGCTTGAGCGGCTCCAGCGAGAGAGGGGAAACAATCAGTGGAGAGAGGAGAGTGAGATGGTGTGAAGAAATGGTGCTGGGGTGGCCTCCTTATATAGGCTCGACGAGGGGACTGACGGGTGTGGGCTCGCGTCTCCGGCAAGGGCGGTATAGAGGTCTACCGGCGTGGGCGAGGTAGGCAGATGGTGGGCGGTCTGCTGGTGGTCAGCTACGGCGTAATGGCTTGGCAAGGGGCGGTGGTTAACGGTCGGGGAATTCCTTCGCTCTGAGGGACAGAGGCGATGATCGACGCTGCTCCCGGCGATTGTGGGTCGCGCGGCGGTGCACGGCCGTATCTAGCGGGTTGCTAGGTTCAAGGCGGAGTGACGTGCGTGATTTGGTGTTGAGGCGCGGTCTAGGGCATGCTGGCGGCGATCGTGCTCTGGTGCACTCTGGCTGCACGTAGAGAGATAGGGCGGCGAGGCTCTGGGGTGGTCTAGTGGCTATCTATGGCCGTGGAGTGGACCGTGGGCGGCGGTGAGGTGGCGCCTTGCTTCCTGGAGCAGCGAAGAAGGGCTGGTGGTCGCTTGTGGCTTGCGCACGTTTGCCCGACGATCATGGCATCGGGGCGGCATGGCACTGGCTCTAGGGGCTAGGGATAGGGGTGGTTTTGGTCTGGTTCGGCCTAGGGGAGACCAATTGGCTTGACAAGATTTTCTCCAAAACAGTGTTAGGCCAAAAATTCTCTGCCTGCCACCTGTTCGATCAAATGGTCGCATGAGAGAAAGTTTTGAATTTTTGAAAGATTTTTGGTGGAGTGGTGTAACTTATGCTTGAGCATCTATGTTTTCTTGGGATTTTGAAATGGAGTTCATTTGAGTGGTTTTTGAATTAGTGTGATCTTGATACATACACTAGATTCAATTTTCAAATGTCATTTAAATTTAGAGTTTGAATGTTTTTGGGAGATCACAAAGTGGGCCTTGGCACATCACTACTTATACTAGCAAGGGGTGCAAAGAACCACAATTTTCTCTATTGGCATTTGAGTCCTAGGAACACCCAAAGTGTCCTAGTTAGTTAAAATGGCACAAATAACCATTTCCTTATTTTATTCTTTTTGATTTCTTTTTCTTTGGGATTGTTTGGGAATGATCCAGATGATGTGTAATTCACCTTAGAATCATTTTACAACCAATGGATCACTCAAACATGGCAATTCAAAACAACTCCCATTTTAAATGCACACACATATGAATGCTTAAATATTTTAAATACAAAAAAGTTTTTGTTAACCCCAAATTGGGTAGATTTGATCTTGATGAACTTTGGATTAAGTTTTGGGATGTTACAAACCTTCCCCCCTTAAACAAAATCTCGTCCCGAGATTTTAAGAAAGAAAACTAGGAACTAAAGAGATCGGGGAACTCTGTCCTAATGTAATCTTCCCGCTCCCAAGTGGCTTCTTCTTCAGTATGGTTACTCCATTGAATCTTGAGAAATTTGATACTCCTCGTCTTGGTGGTTCTGTAAGCTTCTTCCAAAGTACCCCCTTCGCACACTCACTCTTCTCCCTCTCTCACTCTCTCGTGCACACGGCCATCTCCTCTGTCTGCCGCCACCGCCGCGCACGATTTCGGCCGAGTCCAGCCGTTGTTGCTGCTGCCACGGTGCAGGATGACTTAGTCTATGACGCTGCGTCATCTTGTCCAAGCAGATCGGCGGTTGGTGCTTTCTCCTGGCCGTGCTGACCTCTGCCCTAGGCTAGGGTTTGGGTTTGCCGCTCTGGAGCATCGGCGATGGTGCGCTGGTTCTTCACTGTGTTTGCCGCTCTTCTCCGGTGGATCAAACGCGCGGTTGGGTGCGGGTTGCAGCGCCCCTTCGGGGTGCTCCCCGTGCCGCCGTTCCTACTTCGCCGCCGGTCAACTTCTGCTTCCTCTTCGGTTCTTTTTGCGAGGCCCTTGAGTATGATTGGCTACTCCTCTTCTGTGCTCCACTCTACCTTGCTCAATACCCTCTGTGTGCCTCTAGTGCTAAATCCCTAATTGATTTTATGATTCGTTTAGGGTTCATCCCTCTGGCCTGAGCATGATAATTCTATTAGGACTGATTGTAGTGGTTATATTGTCATGAATGTTTACCCCCTTATGCTAGTGATGTGAATTTCACTGTGGTTTCATGAGCCTAGTTCTGACAGTCGTTCTGTCAGTAATGTGCAGTTGATCTTTATACACTAAATTATGTTGATCTCTTACATTGGAGTGAAAATGGTACTCCTATGCTTCCCTGATTATACAAATGCAACCATGATTATGATTCCTGAATATTTGTTTCAGGAAAATGATTAGTTATCTTTCTATAAGTTAACTGATCAAATATCAATAAACATTGGATTGGTTTTAGATGTGACATTTGTGATACCTTCTTTAGAATGGTACACAAATGCCTGTACTTCTATTGCCTAAATCTTCCTGCCTTCAAGTTTGGCTGGTTAATTGACCGAGAAGCTTCTGCTTGCTTTATTATCCTAATCTGCTATAGTATATTAGCATATGATGTTGGTCTGAGGCATGACTAGGAAGTACTATAGTGTTTCTAGCTGTTTCTCAAATATATGCTCTGATGCATGTATTAGCTGATGGTTCTTGAATCCTTTTAAGAAATGATTGATTTCCTCACTGTCAAATATTGATCCTTAAGGCCCTGGGATTACAGAGGTGCTACTCCCTAGGAGATGTGCCCTTAATCTAGGTCTAAGACTGATGTTTATTTATAAATGTGGAGAATTTAATATATATATATCCAAGATCTATGATGCAAAGGTTGAGATCTTGGATTTGTTTGTAAGGATTTGTCATTGGCTTTCATTTAAATGCTTATGGGATGAATCTACACCCCACTTGGGTGTTTTTCTGAGAAGTTTTAGTAAAAATTATATGCTCATATGATTCTATGATGATCTGATCATGTGGTGATGTGATTTGAACTCACCAGATTTCTTGTTGATTGATGATGTTGTGATGTAGCTTGCTACTTGATCTTGCTCTGCACCACCTGGTGCTGCTCCTGTAACTTGCTGCTTGATCTCTCTTTCCACCTGCTCCACCCCCTCCTTATGTTAGCATTAGGTAGAGATTTGATGGTTAATGTGGTTAATTTGGTGGAGAAATGGGCTATGGTTTCAGCAAGTTCTATTGCTGTGTATGTGACTGAGAAGAAGAGCTAGACTTCTGTATTTCCCCTTCGACTAGTGCTCTGTGTGGTACCTTGTACTGCTACTGGTAGCTTGATAGCACACCCCATGCAGTCAGTCGACTAAGCTGTGTGTGTGTGTGTTATGCATGTGGATCAGCTCAAGTAACTGGGTTGTTACTCTTACCTGTTTACTAATTGTCAGTCTGGTGAAACCTATTTGTTTATCCACTTGACTTTTACAGTAACTTTTGCTATTAACTGAGAAGAACCGATACTTCACTGTTGGTGAAACTTACCTTTTTATTTACTCAATGATGTACCAGGAATAGTGCACTTCACTATTCAATACTGAGAGTAAAGTTACCTTACTAATCCCTAATCTTCCTTTCTAGTAGTTTTTCTTACTTACAGGAACAAGATCTGGACTTCCAAGATTAGTGTAGGATAGATAGTTAGTATAGGTTCTACTTGTAACCTTCTTTGTAATTCTTTTGTAAAGGATCTTGTAAAGATGTTATTACAAGTTTAATAAAGTTAAATTGCTGTTCCGTGTAATCTTATACCTTTGATGTATTTGTCATCATCTCGGACCTCATTATAAAAAAATAAAGAAATAAGCATTATTTCTTATTTAATTCTTTTTCCTTGTCATTAAATCTTATTGTTGATTACTATTCCTTTCTTAAAATCAAACAATGTTAATAAGGTTTTGTTTTGGAAAACCCTTCAATATTAATAACTTATAATATTTAAATAATTTCAAATTGATTTGAATTTTCAAATTTAAATTCCAAATAACTCCCCTAATTTCTTAATATTGCCTAAAGATCATATCAAAATTCATAGCAATCACTAACAAGAGCTATTCCTACCTCTAGTTAGTGAAAGAAACTCTGATCCCTTTAGTGTTTTGTTTGGCAAAAAATTTATCTAGATTTTACAGATGCATGCATGCACAAACTTATATTCCTATTTCTACCCTTCGTTGCATCCTAATGCTTGGATGTTACAGTCTGCATCAAGTAATTTGCTGCCTTCTTGCACACCGTCGCCTTTTTTCATCTATTACTCTTGGTGACGGATCATCTATTCCTATTTACTGTGTTGGTCAAGCCCAAATCCAATCTCTAATCAAACCTTTGCTTCTTCACGATGTTCTTGTAGCTCCTGCACTAATTAAAAATCTGATTTCTATTCGCCAATTCACCAATGACAATCACATTTCTATCAAATTTGACACCTTTGGTTTGTCTGTGAAGGATTACTGGACCACGCTCGGTTCAATAGCTCCGGTGATTTGTATTCCCCCCATGGTGTTCTGGCCGCTGCCCCTCCATCGTCTATGGTGGCCTCTGTTGATCTATGGCACCATCGTCTCGGCCATCCAAATAATAATGTGTTATCTACTCTTCTTAGTGAATTTTCAATATCTTGTAATAGAGATTCTCATAATTCTTCTATTTGTCAGTCGTTTCAATTAGGCAAACATGTTCGTCTCCCCTTTAGCTCCTCTCTATCCTCTAGTACTTTTCCTTTTGAGTTACTTCATTGTGATCTATGGACCTCACCAATAGAAAGTGTTTATGGTTTTAAGTATTATCTTGTTATTCTTGATGATTTTATACACTATGTTTGGACCTTTACCTTACGCAAAAAATCTGACATTCACAATATTTTTCTTAATTGTAAGTGCTATGTCTCGGTCTAACTTTTCCTTCCTATAAGATTTATTCAATGCGATAATGGTCGTGGATTTGACAACTTTAAAAATAGAAAATTCTTTCTCCAATATGGAATTCTTCTGTGTTTTTCCTGTCCATATACCTCCCCTCAAAATGGCAAGGCTGAGCGTTCTCTTCACTCTCTTAATGACATCACTCGCACCCTTCTTATTCAATCTTCTATGCCTCTGAAGTTCTGGGCTGAAGCTCTCCACACGGCCACATATCTAACTACTTCTCTTTATTTCTTTCTCACCCAAACTACTCCGGCGTTCGTTTCTTCGGCGGTATTTGTTTTGCTAACTCCTACTCTACTTCTCCTAACAAACTTTCACCCCGTTCTATCTTGTGCGTCCATCTAGGTTTTTTTGACGAACACAAAGGCTATTGTTCTCTAGATCTTATTAGTGGTCGCGTCCATGTGTCCCTTCATGTAACTTTTGCTGAAAATATTTTTCCATTTTTTGAGCGTCAATCTCTTGATCCTAAAACATCTGCACCTCTACTAGTCCCCCTCGTCCAAATAATTTTCCCTTCTTTCATCAGCCACCTCCTGCCGTCGCTCCTGCCGCGGCAGCAAAAACGCCCAAATTCTCTGCCGCGCCTTCTCCTACCGCCACCTCTGTCGCGGCTATTGAAACCGCCGAAAACTCTGTCGTGACAGACTTCCTGCCGCCACCGTCTCCACCACTGACTCTCGCATGCACTTCTTCTGCTACACTGGGCGCGTCTTCCACATCATCACCTGTCCCTCCTCCTCATGCTATTATCGTACCAACTCCCACTAATGATCATACCATGCGCACAGGTGGCAAATCTAGTTTTCGTTTACCCGCTAAAAATCATCTAAATCTCAATGCATCTCTGTCTTCTTCCTCTATTCCCAAATCTTACAAATCAGCTCTCCTAGATCCTAATTGGACCGCAGCCATGAAAGATGAATATGATGCTCTCATTCAAAATAATACGTGTCAATTAGTTCCTCGTCCATCAAACACTAATATAGTTTCTAGCAAATGGGTTTTTCGACACAAATTTAATTCAAATGGAAGTCTTGCATGTTATAAAGCTCGATGGGTATGCTGTGGTTACTCTCAGCAACACGACATCGATTATGATGAGACTTTCTATCCAGTTGTCAAACCCAGCACTATTCGTACCGTTCTTAGCATCGCCATTTCTTCTTTTTGGCCCATCCATCAACTCGATGTCAAAAACGCTTTTCTCCATGGATCTCTTCAAGAAATAGTTTCTTGTCAACAACCTCTTGGCTTCGAAAATTCCTCTTATCCTAATCATGTTTGTCTTCTTCAAAAATCTCTCTATGGTCTAAAACAAGCACCACGGGCTTGGTTTCAACGTTTTTATACTTATGCTCAAACAATTGGCTTTACTCCTTCTCATTCTGACACTTATCTCTTCACCTTTCATCATAATACTGACACCGCTTATCTGCTTCTCTATGTTGATGATATTATTCTCACAGCTTCCTCGCAACACTTTTTAGATCATATTATCTCTCTTCTTCGCAAATAATTTTCTTTTTCCAATCTAGGTCTTCTTCATCACTTCTTAGGTATTGCTGTCATCCGTGACTCATCTGGTCTTTTCTTATCTCAACGTAAGTACACCCTAGATCTTCTTTCTCGTGTTGGTATGTTTGATTGTCAACCGTCTTGTACTCCTGCTGATACAGGTTCAAAACTTTCTGCTGATGGTGATCCCTTTTCTGATCCTTCTCTTTATCGTAGTCTTACTGGCGCCCTCCAATATCCTGCTCTTATTCGTCCTGAAATTTCTTTTTCTATTCAACAAGCTTGCCTTTACATGCATGATCCTGATGTTCCTCACTTCAACCATGTCAAACGTATTCTTTGGTATCTCAAAGGTACATTAGATTTAGGTCTTCATATAAAAAAATCCTATCCTACCTCGTTGATAGCTTACTCTGATGCAGACTGGGCTGGTTGCCCTGATACTCGACGATCCACATCCAGATTTTGTGTTTTTCTTGGTAACAATTTGGTTTCTTGGTCTTCAAAAAGGCAGGTTACGATTTCTCGCTCGTCAGCCGAAGCTGAGTATCGCGCAGTGGCTCATGCGGTTGCTGATACGGTTTGGTTGCACCTGTTGCTATCGGAGCTGCATTATTGAGGAAGCTACTATTGTTTACTGTGATAATATTTCAACTGTTTACATGTCAGGGAATCCGGTTCAACACCGTCGTACCAAGCATATAGAGATCGACATTCATTTTGTTCGAGAGAAGGTGGCTCTCGGTCAAGTGCGTGTTCTACATGTGCCTACTTCAACTCAGTTCGCTGATATCTTTACTAAAGGCCTGGCGACTACTCCGTTTCAAGACATTCGTTTCAGTCTCAACGTCGTTGAGCCTACCGTTGACACTGCGTGGGGATGTTAGAATACAACTCTTGTTAGGTTTAAGAGTCCTAGTCGGTTTGTTATAGGGCTAGGCCGGTGCACCTAGACCCTCATATATACCTCTTGTAATTGCCACAATATTATCATCGATTATTATTCTATACAATTCTATAGTCTTGACTGATACTCGGCTGCCGTGGGACTTCCCCGTGGGTGGAGCTGATGCATCATACTCCATGGCCTTTCATGAGTTTATTAGAGAGCACCCTACTCTCATAGACTGCGACGTTTAATAGTCAGACTCATATAGGTGTGTTCTTCAAAAGATGTTCTGCAGGATAACATCTCTATTTAAGAGAAGCCACATAGAACACATTAAGATAATAAATCAACTTGCCATGCAGAATAGGAAAGTATTGCATCTTCACAGAGTGGTGTTCATTAAAGTAGGGATACTTTCCTCTCAGCTAATCAACAGCTTGTCTCCCAATTCTAATTCATGGGATCTCCGATCACATAGACTAGTTTACCACTGAGAAAAACTCATATTGTGGGTCTCATACCCATCTCCTTCGATGCATTTTCTATCACATTGCGTGAGAGACCCTTTGTGAAGGGGTCTGCCAAGTTTTTAGATGTTTGGATATAATCCAATGCAATAACTCCGGAGTTTCTCATTTTCCTGTCATATTTTAGTCTCCTCTTCACATGTCTTGATGACTTCATATTATCCTTAAAACTACTCACTTTGAAAATCACTGTTTGATTATCATAGTTCATAAGGATTGCGGGTATTCATTTGTCAACCACAGGTAAGTTCATCAAGAGTTCAACTGTGGCTGTGTGTAATGCTATGAGTTCTGCTTCCATAGTTGACCTCGTTAAGACGGTCTGCTTGCAAGACTTCCAAGAAACAGCACCACCACCAAGTGTGAATACATATCCACTCGTGGCCTTTATCTCATCATCATCAGATATCCAATTTGAATCACTATAACCCTCTAGCACCCTTGGATACCAGGTATAGTGAATGTCGTAGCTCATAGTGCCTTTTAGATTACGCATAACTCTCTTAAGAGCATGCTAGTGATCATCCCCTGGATTTGAAACAAATCGACTGAGTTTGCTCACAACAAAAGTGATGTCAGGCCTCGTGGCACTAGCTAAATACAAAAGCGAGCCAATAATTTGAGATTATCTTAGTTGGTCTCTAGTATTTCCTCGATTCTTTCGAATTATCGCACTAGGATCATACGGTGTAGGAGAAGACTTGCAGTCGCTATACCCGAAACGACTCAAGACCTTTTCCACATAGTGGGACTGAAGAAATGTAATCCCACCATCATCATCTCTCAATAGCTTGATGTTCAGGATAACATCAGCTACACATAGATCTTTCATCTCAAAGGAATGAGATAAGAAATCATTGACTTCCTTAATTGTATTAAGGTTGGTTCCTAAAATCAGTATGTCATCAACATACAAACAAAGGATGACTCCTTCACCCCCACCATGGCAATGGTACACACATTTGTCATCTTCATTTACAACAAAACCTACAGTAGTTAAAGTTCTTTCAAACTTCTCATGCCACTTATTAGGGGCTTGGTTTAGGCCATATAAAGACTTCAACAATTTGCACACTTTTCCTTCTTGACCATTTACCACAAAGCCATCTAGCTGATCCATGTAAATTTCCTCATCCAACTCTCCATTTAGGAAAGCTATCTTAACATCCATTTGATGAACAAGAAGACCATGAGAGACATCCAATGTAAGTAGCACTCGAATGGTGGTCAATCTAGCAACAAGTGAGTAAGTGTCAAAGAAGTCTTCACCTTCTTTTTGAGTGTATCCCTTGGCCACAAGACGTGCCTTGTACTTCTCAATAGTACCATCAGGTCTAAGCTTTTTCTTGAACACCCATTTACATCCTATAGGTTTGCACCCATAAGGACGATCAGTGATCTCCCATGTTCCATTGGCTAAGATGGAATCCCTCTCACTATAGACGGCTTCCTTCCAGTAGTCAGCATTAGGAGATGCATAGGCTTCTAAAATAGAAGTGGGAGTATCATCCACGAGGTACACAATGAAATCATCACCAAAGGACTTTGTAGTCCTCTGTCTCTTGCTCCTTTTAGGAATTTAATTATCATTCTCCTTAGTATTTTCAACATGTTCAATTGAAGTGATGGGTTCAGAATTTGTAGAAAATTCTTGACTGGATGAACTAGGCATCTCCTAATTTCCCGAGCTAGGTATATCCTTCATAGGAAAGATATCCTCAAGGAAATTCGCATCAGTCGACTCCATAGTTGTACCGACATGCATGTCAGGTACCTCAGATTTTACTATCAAGAATCTATAACCAATGTTATGGAAAGCATAAACCAAAAATACACAGTCAACGGTTTTTGGTCCAAGTTTGCGCTTCTTGGGAATTGGCACATGAACTTTTGCCAAACACCCCCAAGTCCTTAGGTAAGAGAGTTTTAACCTTTTCTTCTCCAATTCTTGAAATGGAGTAATTTCTTTGTTCTTCATGGGAACTCGGTTTAGGACATGACACACGGTCAATAGAGCCTCCCCCACCATTCCTTAGATAGAACCGATGTATCTAACATGGTGTTAACCAAATCTATTAGAGTACGGTTGTTTCTTTTGAAGGGAATATGCTCGAGAGGCAATAATAAAGTTGTTATTATCTTATTCCATGTTTATGATAAAAGTTTATTTTACATGCTATAATTATATTAATTGGAAATGTTAATGCATGGGTGTTTAATAAACAAATACAAAGTTCCTAATTATGCGTCTCTTATAAACTAGCTCGTTGATTAACAAGATGATCAAGGTTTCCTGATCATGGACATTGGATGTTGTTAATAACGAGATCACAACATTAGTGGAATGATGTGATGAACATTCATCGGAAGTATAGCATTACGATCAAAGTCATGATGTTTATATTGCTATAGCATCATACAAAGTAATCTTTATCCTTAGACCATGAGATCATGTTAATTGCTAACACTGGAAGAATACTTTGATAACATCAAACGTCACACTATAACAGGGTGACTATAAAGATGGGTTTGAGTATTCCAAATGTGTTATGTTGAGGCTCGTGGATCAAGAGTATAACTTGTCAATCTCGATGACGGATAGATATACTTTGGGCCCTCTCGGTGATATCACATTAAGATAGCTTGCAAGAAAGTGATGTGTTCACTAGAATGTTATATCACGGAAACGAGAAAAGAGTGCATGTCGGCAACGAGAACAAACTAGGTATGGAGATATCAATGATCGAATCTCGGACATGTACTATATCGCGAGACAAAGGCATTTAGTTACTAGCATTAAAGGTTCTCATGATCACAGAAGTCATCGTTGAATGTGTGGGAGTTAGTATGGATCTCTAGGTCCCACTTCTGATTATTGATCTGAGAGGGGTCTCGATCATGTATGTATTATTCGAGAACCGTATAGTGACGCACTTAAGGGATACCAACACCATTTGGAGCAAATATGTTTCAGATGAATGAATTGCAAAGCGCTGGAATTATTTCAATAGACACCGAAACTGTTTCAGGTGAAATTGCTGAAGTTGGTTCTGCATGTAATATTGAAATGTTGCAAGGGGTTTTATGTGAATGTTTGTTAAATAAAGTAATTAACAAAATTCTGAATAAAATCAATAAAATAGTTTTATTAAATGAGAGAGCATTAAATTTGGAGAAATTCAATGCATTTAAAGTTGAGACTTTAATAGAGAATTTGAAGGGGAAAATTTATGTGGAGGGGGTTATCAACACATGAATGGGGGAGGTGAGGGGTCACCTCCATGGGGAGCCGACCATTGGGAGGGCTACCTCCCCTCCTATAAAAGGCCCCCGTCTCACTCCTTCTCACTCATACCTTCTCATGAAGGATTCCTCTCCCCCTCTAGAAATTATTCCCCATGGTCTCGAATTAGCGAGATACATGTTCCCAGTGACTTTATCTGGAAAGGAGTTGCTGCTTTCGCTGCCTTGCTGGAGTGAGGGACGGAGGTTTTCGGGGTACCGGGTGTGTGTGTAATCACGGATGCACCGCTGCTTTTCGGTGCTGGACTTGGTGGTGTTGGACCTGCTGGACTTGCTGGTGCTGGACCTGCTGGATTCGCTGGACTTCATCATGATCTTGAGATCAGCAAGTGTACGACTACATCAACCATGAAATCAGTTTCGTTAACAATTCTTTGTCGACATTCAAGGGTATGTTCTTTATGGATGTATATCCACTCGTTGCTTGTATCTAGTATATAGATCTTGGCGTATAATAGTTCCCATCATAGGAATTTTTTTATTTTCTATGCTGTGAACCCAACAGTGGTATTAGAGCCTGATCTATGCGTAGATGCTTTGCACGGTTAGTACACATAAGAGTTTGTGGGCGATGATGATCATTCTATTGGATCTTCTATGTATTTTGGATATTGGTGGCATAGTGGGATGAAGCGGCCCGGACTAACTTTACATGTCCTCGCACATGAGACCTGTTCCACGCTTGACATGCAACTAGTTTTGCATAAGTGGCTAGCGGGTGTCTGTCTCTCCTACTATAGTCAATATCTGATTTACAACGAGTTGCTAATAATTTAGGTTATCATCGTTGTGGTTTCATTTTTGTAGGTAAGACCGATTCTATCTTCGAAAGCTCTATGCCAAGTAAAACTTGCAATTGATAAATTAGAGGAGTCTAGTTTAGATCGTTGCTAGGCTAGTGTCATGATATGGTAATGTTGTAAGTTGATGTATAGTTGATACTCTTACAACACACCTAACGTGTAGGTTCCATAGACCTTGGCCTTACACACAAAGGAATGATAAAGATCATACCACGATGCACATGGTAGTGATCAAGTGCAAGAACCATATCATTTCACTTTACACATTTGATGTTTGCATCTTATATTGCTTGTTTGGTGTTTGAGTAGCATTATAAGATGATCCCTCAGTTAGATATCAAGATAAAAATGTGTTCTCCCTTAAGTACGCACCATTTTATGTTTCACCGCTTCAAGACATCATGTGATGATTGGGTGTACTCGAATCCACGATCATAAACGGGTGTAAGACAGTTTTACACACGTGAGTACTAAGGTTCTTACTTGGCGAGCCTAGCATGTACATACATGGAGTCAGAACACGGACTGAAAGGTTAAGCATGTGTCATATAGTAGATATGATACCCATATAGATGCTCGCCTTTGAAGCTACATCGACTCACGTGATGATCGGACTTGATGTAGTGGGTTTGGTTCATGAAATCACCAAAACAACTCGAGGGATGTTGGTTTTGAGTGAGAGTACATTTCTAATTTGGATTAGTTGAACTCAATTTATCATAAACTAAATCAAAGTGAATTTTCATAATTTGTTATAGTCATTGGCATCCATTTACTACCTTATTCTTAGTTTTAATTGACACAATAGAACCATAGAATTCTAGATATTTACTTTACGAACTGGTATCGTATTGTTTTAAGTGTCAATTTAAAGTTTAAAAGTCCTATTGCAAACTTTCAACAAACTCCATCTACTCCATAAAGTTTAATAAGTAGTATTAAACCAAGAGTAACAATTCCAGTGTTAGTATCTAAAGTATCATGTTTGCCTCTATGATTCTTGATATTCAAATGCTGTTTTAATATCGAGGTTATCTGGGAGCTGAAAGAATTGTTTCATAAACCATCATGTGTGGAAGATATTGTGATATCTAAAACAATGTTTATGGTTGCAATATGATAGAGTATAATTTGGAAAAATACACGTTCTTATTGTATGAGAATTTGCGAAGGTTGGATTACACTCGCGATTTGTCCTTATAGGCTATACTAGCTTGATGATGAAAGTTTTCATGATAAGGATGAATAGAAGATGTAGGTAAAATGTTTACTACACTAATAGATTACTAAAGAATGGATTTTTGAAAAGAATTCCAAACATTTGATGATGGTAATCCACTTCAAAGTGCAAGTCCAAAGGTATTAGTATTTGACTATATATGCTTTGTACTATGTGTCATGTGTATGACACCACTATTGATGTTGATAGATTCTTTTAAAAAGAAAAGTAAATGCTGAAATAGAATCTATAAAATATTTGGTGGAAAAGAAAATACTAGAAATGTCCAGCTTAGGTATATAGATTATATACATGTTATGGCTGTATTCTTTGCTTGTTAAACAATGTGGTTCTTGGGTATAGGATACCGAATTGGTTGGTATGAAATGTCATACAGAATAAAGCAATTCATGAACTACAATGGCCTAAGTAACTAGCAAGAGAATATGTGATGATGTTTATCGAAAACAAATAAAGTGTTATTGTGTTCATCATTGACATGAAATCTTGCCTTCAAGATTTGTTTAAACAATTGTTATTTTGTGTCAGTATTATGAGAACAATGGTTGTTCAGATAATTACCGTAACCCATAGAATATGGATAAACTTTTACAAGTCTAGTTGGAGAAATCACGTCCATAAAACTAATGCTAAAATGTCGCAAGACAAATGATTGAAAGATCACTTATGAAGTGACATCACCGTTTCAATTATACTAGAAAGAAAACATGAAGAAACTCCATTTTGATGGATTTTTGGAGTCTTTGATTTTGATCAAGTGACACTTGTGAGACTTTCCTCGAGATAATTGAAACTCCGTTCACAAGCCAAAGGGGAATGGGTGACTAACTTATTGGAAATTGTGCCTGTTGATGTATATAGTCCATTATGCATAGTCATGTGTGGTGGATCTTTTGACTTCATATGCTTTCTCCGAAAATTTCAGTGAATATATCTATACATTTACTTAATAAGGAAGAAGTATGAAACATTTGAAAATTGTTCAAAGTCTTTCAAGATGATGTGGAAAATCATTGTAACAAGAAAATTAAGAGTTTATGATACGATCATAAAGGAAGATATTTGAGTTACATGTTTAGCAAAACACCTAAGAATTGAGGAATTGTTCCATGGATTTGCATTTCCCGATAAACCATATGAGTATGGTATGTTCGAGAGATCAAATCGAACCTTGTTTTACATGGTAAGATCAAAATTGTCATTAATAAAATTGCCATTATGTTTTAAAGATTAAATCTTTAGAGACTACTGCTTTTACACTGAAAAGCGCCCCATTATGATCCGTTAAAATGACACCATATTAGTTATGGTTTGGGATAAAAACCAAGTTGTCTTTTCTTAAGTTTTGGTATGCTTGGCATAAGTAAAATGTTTACAATCAAAGTTGGATAAGAACATCTTTGTAGGTTATCCCAAAGCAACAGTTGGGTATTCCTCCATAACACTGAAGACAAAAGAGTTTGTCACTTCGAACGTCAAGTTTCTTGAGAAGGATTTTTTTTTGCAAAAGTTAAGTGGGAGGACAATAGAACTTCGATTAGGTTGATAAACCTAAGCAACATGTGCTATGTAGCGCAGAACCAGGAAGTGTCCTGGAAGCAGCCACAATGCTCATGGCTCTCGTGACTACAAAGGTTGTAATCTCGGAGATTAGAGTTCCTATTGAACCGTATGGGTTGGGTAAGAATCAAATAGTGAGATTTGATAAACAAGTTGTTATTGTTTTGACAATGATGAACCAACTGCATGCAAAGAAGCAATGATGGGCCCTGACTCCATAAAATGACTAGAAGTCATAATATCCGTGATAGTTTCGATACACCAGAAATCAAGTTTTAAACATGAAAGGCCCTCTAGAAAGGCGTGAAGCCTATCGGTTGTTTTTGGATCTATAAAAGGGACGGACATGGATGTTTCACATCTATGAAATAGTCGACATGTCGGAAAAGAGTTTACGACAATGTTCAAAGAGTTGACTATGATAAGATTTGATCTTTCGTAGTGATATCTATTCTGGACGGATTATTGTAGCAACCACTACATATGTCAATTTTGATATATGGTAGTTGAACAAAAAAATGTGGCATCCCGCAAAAACCACTACTAGAAAATCGCGGTGTTTTTGTGCATTGCATCATCATGACCGCATGCTCATGTCATCATGCCACATTGCATTTGAGCATCGTCATCATCATGCATGGTTTGCCAAAAGCTATGTTTGAAAAGGCTGGTTTTGTTTTCTAAATGCCCCGTCTTTATTTCAAACTAAAAACCCGGGCTTGTCTGGATTATTTCGTTTCATCTACAAACAGCTTCTAAAAAGCCTTGTTTGAAATAAATTTATTTTAACTATTTTTAGGAGGCAGCCCGCCAGGCCCGAAAGCCCGGCCGGCCACCTCCAAACCCTAAAACTAAACCTACCTAGACCTAACCCTAAGTCAACCCAATTCTACCCCAACCCTCAGCCGACCACAGCCACACTCCACCGTCGCCACCTGCACCAGACCCACACAGCCGCACCCACCGCTCACCCCGCCACCTGGCCCAGCCGCCACCTCACCCCGCTCAATCTGGGCCGGCCACCTCACCTTCCTGGGCCACTCCCTCACCACCTGGGCACGCACCCCAGCCACCAACTCCCCTAGCTGCAACCGCGATCTCCCGCCCACCTGCGTCTCCACCCATCTGTCCACCTGGGCCACCAACTCCCACACCTGGAGGCCGATCCCCACTCCGCCTGAACCAGCCACCCACCCTGCAGCTGGTCCCACTCCCATGCACCGCACGCGGTGCAGCGGATAGCGCAGACGCACCCTGCGATCGATCCCCACCTGGTCGTCCCGACCCCGTCTGGCCCCACCACTCCCTCGTGAAGCGTGTCCATTCCGCGTCGCCCCAGCCCCCACCAACCGCATCCCTCCCCCGTTTGCCTCTCACCCCCACCCACCACTGCGCATATGCCGCCACCGTCCTCTCCTCGTAGCGCCGCCGCGCTCTTCCCCGGCTGCGCCCGTGCCCCGCCGCCTCCACCCGCTTCGCCGGCCGTCCTCCGCGCGCAAGCTCTGGCCCGCGACCTCCCCGCTCTCCCTCGCGCCATCTCCGCAAGCCGCGGCCACCGCACGGCTTCCCGCCGCCGTCCTTCTGTGGCCTCCCCTGGTGCTCCTCCCCGCTTGGCGCGCTGCCGGCCGGTCCCTCGGAGCCCCGCCATCTCGCGGAGTACCGCAGGCCACCAAGCACCCCACGAGGCCGCTGTGATCCGGCTCACCCTGCTGTGGTGGTTGCCCTCGTCTCCACCGATCGCGCCAGCCCAGTCCACCTCACCGTCGGGACCCCGCCGCCGTCCTCGGTCTCCCTCGAGCACCGATCCATCGCCAAGTTCTTCGACCGAGCCGCCGTCGACCTCTCTCCGCTCGCTCCAGATCCGCGACGCCCTCTGCCACCCGCGTCTCCCTCTACGGCGCCCTCTCTGGCCGTCCGTACCGGCCTCCACCTCCACGCCTTGCCGCCTCCGCCTAGGCCGCGTGGTCCTCTGCACCGCCCGCCTTCCACCAGTAGCTCCTCTACAGCCGCCGCATCTGGGCCGGCCCACGCGGCCACGTCACCGGCCTCGTCGCAACACCAACGTCCTCCCCTGCTCGTGATGTCCTTCCCGTGAAGGATGTTCCAGCTAGCTCATGTGCCTATGGTTCTGGTCTGGTTTTTGTTTTTCCTGTAGTGGTGTTGCGATATGGTACTAGAGTTGCTCAAGTGTAAACCAGAGCACCGTCGTTGACCCCGAAGCTAGCCTCGACAAGATCTTCAGAACATAGTCTGCTATTTGTCCCTAACATCTGACGAGCTCTTCGAACCGTCTAGACAAACAAGATCTTCGTCTAGTCGTGTGTGCCGCAACGCCAAGCTCTTCTCGTCGACAGGACCGATCCTGGAGTCGAGACCCGAGGAACTATGCACGACCACGACGCCGAACCCAAGACCGACACCGTCACCCGAGTACTTCGACAAGCACGCCAGGTACGCCGACATGGAACCGACCTGTTCGCCGAGAACCGTTCCTGGAACCGAGACCGATCCGGAGCGCCAAGGCCTTCGATAGGGAGTCGACAAGATCATCGCGGAACTCCAAGGTCTACTTCGTAGGGTGTCGAACGCCAAGGTCGCCGACACGGATACGCCGAGTTCTTCATCCCAAACGCCAAGACCTCCGTCCGCACCCGAGCTCTGCGTCACAGGCGTCAAGATCTCCTACACGGATCCGAAGACCACCGGTAACCGATCCACTCAAGTTTGCCATCGACGACAAGATCGACCGCTTGGCACCCAAGTTCTCCATCTTGTATCCGAACATCGCCGTCCCCGTCGAACCCTGATTCCGAACCCTGAACCCCGGAACCCAAGATCTTCCGAACCCAGATGTGTGACCCTAAGCCCCTATTTTTATAATATGACATTACCAACTGTCGCATCTTAAGTTGTTCATGCATGCATATCTGTCTGTGGTTTGGGGCATTATGTCGATTTATCTAATAACTAAATATGGAGTCTATATGCGGGCTATTCTAGTCTTATATCGGCTCCATTTAAATTGGTGTAGCGAACCGATGCCATGTTTTGTCTTGTTAATACAACATCTAAATTGCGGGGTAGTTAAACAACTCGAATCATCTAATTAATTGTCGGGACCCCGGTTCCACTTAAAACTGCCTAATTGCACCGCACCTGTGCCATGCCATGCATCATATCATAAGCATGCCGGATCTTCTGCCATGGTATTAAATATTGCATCCGGTGTTTCTTTTAGTGTTTGCTTCTTCCCGGATTAGGCCGATGAGTTGATGCGAGTATCGACAAGTTCTCCGGATATGAACCTTCGGCAGTGTTTCCCAGGCGAGCATCTCTCCCCCTTCTACCTATTTTGCATTTATAGTCTTTATTTCCTCCTGTTGATCTATTGCTATCCGTGTCGCGGTGCTTTAGTTTCCGAACACCAGTTATATCCCGTGCAGCTTCTATATTGCCTTGAACACCTCCTATTACCTGTGTTTGGTAGATAGCTAGTCTTGCGAGTCATAGTTGCTTGCTCAGGGTGATCTCGTGTTGTCAAGTACCACAATTGTTGGAAGGTTGGAAGATGCTTAATGGTGGAGATGATCATGACTTTAAATGCAACTATTAAAATGCTAGATATAACTAATGCAGAGGCATCGGTGGGAAATAGATGTTATTTGGTTCTTCCACGCTCACTTGTGTCCCGTAGGACCCCGAGTACTTGATACCTGTTCCTTGACTATTCGCACTATCCACATACGGGAGACTCTATGAATCCCCCTTAGCCAGAGCTTGATTCATTTCTTATTTCTTGGGGCCACAAACTAGTTTGGGGTTTTATTTACTATCTTGTACTTATGCCATGCTTTACTGCTTTATTTAAGATTGTGCGTGGAGCACCTGTACTGTTTTGGATGCGGAATGTTTTCGCGGTATCGACAAGCCCAGTCACATTTTCGGGTTCCCAGTCGTTTACATCCATTGACGCAAACCCTGGGTCCGTTCCGGAGCTGGCCAACTTCGTTGCGGGTAGCTTAGTGGGGTGGCCCCCTAAAATATTTTATGAATCCTGTGATTGCTTTGTCGTGAAAGCCTCGTTGGGTTTTGATTTGGTTTTTCCAAGGTGGATTGTGTGTGTGTTGCTATTTGTGCACCCCTGCAGGGTAAATCTTTCTGAAAGCCGTGTCCGCGGTTATGGACGACTTGGAGCACAATATCTCGATCATAGACAAGCATAACTAAAGTAGTGCTATAAATTTGACTTAATATGTGACTAGTAATCAGCTTCACTACAACGGAATGGATATTAAAAATGCCAACAACTGGTGGATCTTGGTCGTATCGTGTTCTGATATACCTGCCTAGTAAGTATTGCAACTCCAATGGAATGTGATAAAAGTGTCAACAACTGTTGGGTTTTGGGATTCCTCAGGACAAACACATCTGACTAGTAAATGTTCCAACTACAACGGAATGGTGATTAAAACTGCCCACTACTTATGCTATCAGGATGACTCATGAAATCTATGTCTGACTAGTAAGTGCTGCAACTATAATGGAATGAATAAAACTGCCAACTGTGTGAGTTCCTTGGTTTGACTTCCTTGTTTGGTCTCGAGGGGGAATACCAGGATGGGTATGTTTGGTGTTACTATCAGGTTGGAACCGAATAGGTCTTTCTTATCTCTCTCTAATAGCCGATAGTTGTACTGGGTCTCTATAGGTTGTTTAGTGCCGCTGCGCTGCCGCTTCAGCCCACCATACCTATGTAGGCGAGAGCCGCCGAATTCTAGCCTCGCTGTGTACTGGCCTCAGTACTGACGCTCCTCTTTTTCCTTTGCCCTTTGTCGGCACCCCTTTTGTTTTAGCAGGTTTGAGATCGACCCCGTTAGCAGGGTTATCCTTATGGCTTGGCCTGGGCAGGGTTATGGACGCCATTGGTTATTCTTTCGGGCTCTTAGCCCCATTTGCATCTTGTCCGTAGTCGGACGCTCTATCGTTTTCAAGGTGATTTGGATCTTTGTAGTGTATATCTGTATTCTTGACTCTTGGAGTCGTGCTGTATATATATCTGTTTTGTGGGTCCCATCGAGGATTGTTGTGTAATGGTATTACTTCGTTTTTCCACCCACACGAAAGTGCTTGGTGGGCATCCTTGAATCCTTTCTATGCGGGTTTGGCGGAAAGGGCTAAAACTTGCATAGGGCCGATTCGAGGGTGTTACACAAAACAAGATTCTTCTAATAGAATGGTTACCTAGGATGTGTATATGACATAGTCCGAAGGGTTTTGTTAATTCAAAGGATGCTAAAAGGGCGTTCAAACTTCAATGGTTGAAATGAGCATAGCGGAGTTGGAATATTCACCGTGATGAAAATGTTAAAGGAGTTTAATTCATCGGAGACGATGAAGATGCTTGCATTTGCAAGAAATTAAGTGGGAGAGATGAGACATATTTATAACATATTATGTATATGACATGGTTTTTGATTGGAAATGATGTATCTTTTATTGACATAGGCTAAGAATTTCATAAAATTAGATTTTGATGAAAGACTTGGGCAAAACCAGAATATTAGGCATCAATGACTATATGCATAGATTGAGGCACTAATATGGTTATGCCAAACATACATAGATGAGATATTGAATGAGTTCAATATGGAAATGCCAAGAAAGGTTCTTGCCACATGGAAAAGATTGAATCAAGATTCAAGTGTATTGACACTTGGTGAATGAAACGAGATTCAAGTGTTTTGACACTTTATGAGTGAAAGCACATGCATATTTGGATCAATAATATATACCATGATATGTACATATCCAGATATGTCCTATGCTCTAAATGTTATGAGCATATACCAGAATGATTCATAAGATGATGATTGGACGATAGTAAAGATATTCTTATGAGCTTTGGAAGAACTAAGAATATATTATGTATATGTGACAAATGGTTACAAATAGTTCATTGTAAAGTGTTACATTGATACTAGTTTTTTCACAAGATACAAGTTACGTTTATCTCAATTTAAACTATGGGTGGCACAATATAATGGAAATGAGGTTTGATATGTTGCTAATGTATCCATAATTTTTAATGGTCCATGCTTGGTTTTTATCTACTTTCTTATGTTTTGTTCCAACTTTGGAGTACTTTTTATACACTTTCTTGGACTAACCTATTAACAAGATGCCACAGTGCCAGCTTCCTATTTTCTGCGGTTTTTGGTTCCAGGAAAGTCAGAAAATGAATATTCTCGGAATTGGACGGGACAAAAGCCAAAGTCAGTTTTTCACGGAGGGGGACACGGAGCCAGAATATGATACGGAGAGGGGTCAGAGGGCCGCCTCACCACCTGGCCACGCGGCCAGGCCTGGCCCGCGCCAGGGGGTGGTGTGGTTGCCTAGGGAACCCCCTCGGCCTCCCCTTCCGACTATAAGATGCCTCTGATACAGAAACCCTAAGTACCCGACCAAAATTCCACGAAAGAGTCTGCAGCCGCCATCGTATCCGTCCCTAGATCAGGAGGGATCTGAAGCTCTTCCCGGCACCCTGCCGAAGGGGAGAATTCACCCTGGAGGCCTTCTTCATCACCATGCAAGCCTCCGGTGTGATGCGTGAGTAGTTCATCCTTGGACTATGGGTCCATGTAGTAGCTAGATGGCTGGTTCTTCTCCTTTGTGCTATCATGTTTAGATCTTGTGAGCTCCGTTCATGATCAAGATCATCTATTTGTAATCCTACATGTTGTGTTTGCGGGGATCCGATGGATATTGAGATGCTATTTCAGATTGATTATTGATTCTATCATGTCTTTGTTATTTGTGATCTTGCATGTTTTCTATTGTTAGTAGCTATCTTGGCCAAGTAGATGCTAGCAACTCCAAGAGTTAGTATTTATGCTCGATAGTGTGTTCATGCCTCTGGTAATCTGGGGAAGTGACAGAAATCTCTACGGTACTAGATGTGCTGTTGCTACTAGGGAGAAAACAACAATCCTTTGTTCATAGAATAACCATATTGTTTATTTTACACACAGTTCGTAAAGCAACAATCTGTTGCTTGCAACTTAACTGGAGGGGGTTCGGATGATAACCTGAAGGTGGATTATCAGTCATAGATGTAGTTGGACGGCGGTCTATGTATAATGTTGTAATGCCCAATCAAGTCTCAAAGGAGTCAAGATGATTAGTATATGCATGTATTGCTTTCTCTATGTTTGTCAATTGCCCCGTTGTAATTTGTTCACCCAGCATGTTATCTATCTTAAGGAGAGCCACCTCTAGTGAACTATGGATCCCGGTCCTTGTCTTTTATATTCAATCTACAATCTTTTACTGCTTTGTGTTTACTTTCTGCAAACTTTCACTTCTTTTCATTCGATATGTTTAATCCTTTGTTTTCCGCAAAACACGGTGAGATTGACAACCTCATCGCAAGTTGGGGACAAAGTTCTGTGGTTGTGTTGTGCAGGTCTCCACGTTGCTACTAGCACCGGTAGTGCGCCCTACCGAAGCTTAGCTAGTAACACCTTTGGGGTGTTTCCTTGCTCCTACTGGTTCGATTAAACCTTGGTTTCATAACTGAGGGAAACTTACTGTTGTGCTCATCATACCTTCCTCTTGGGGTTCCCAACGAGCTCTACATCAACCACGCACCAGCACTTTTCTGGGCGTTGTGCATTGAGCCATCAAACATTTTTCTGGCACCGTTGTCGGGGAGTCAAGGACATCTTCACAAGGGGAGTCCCTCATAACCAATCTCTTTGCTTTGTTATTTCTTCCACATAATACGTTTAATCCTTTGTTTTCAGCAAAACCGGTGAGATTGACAACCTCACTGTAAGTTGGGGGCAAAGTTCTGTGGTTGTGTTGTGTAGGATTCCAAGTTGGAAACAACACCTTGGAGGTGTTTCCTTGCTCCTACTGGTTTGATAACCTTGGTTTCATAACTGAGGAAACTTACTGCTGTTCTCATCATACCTTCCTCTTGGGGTTCCCCAACGAGCTCGTTATTACACGAGTCAGCAAGGTTCCATGATGGATTTGGATGAGTTCCAAAGTTTAGACATTGTGACGAATACTACAACAAAAGGCTAAGCATATGACTGCTATAGTAGCAGCAAAGGAGGGCATTTGTGTTAACTAGTTTGTTATCAAACTAGGTGTGGTTCACAATGGGCTAATACTATAAAGATATATTGTATGGCAATAATATCAACATATTTTAACCCAAACAAACTAAAGGTCTCACCAAAGGACCAAATTTATACAATGCCATCTCATTTGAGAATGAGTGATGTGTAGAGACGCAAAGACATGCAAATACACACGGACCTGAAAGTGTCAGATCTAGAGATTATGTTTACCACTAGCAAACAGTATATAAAAGAACCAAAAAGCCATAAGTGTTGAATGGTCAAGTTTACAAACTAGCTTATTAACTCTAGTGCAAGTGGGAGACTGAAGGGAATATGCCCGAGAGGCAATAATAAAGTTGTTATTACCTTATTCCATGTTTATGATAAAAGTTTATTTTACATGCTATAATTTTATTAATTGGAAACATTAATGCATGTGTGTTTAATAAAAAAATACAAAGTTCCTAGTTATGCCTCTCTTATAAACTAGCTCGTTGATTAACAGGATGATCAAGGTTTCCTAATCATGGACATTGGATGTTGTTAATAACGAGATCACAACATTAGTGGGATGATGTGATGAACATTCATCCAATGTATAGCATTATGATCAAAGTCATTATGTTTATATTGCTATAGCATCATACAAAGTAATCTTTATCCTTAGACCATGAGATCATGTTAATTGCTAACACCGGAAGAATACTTTGATAACATCAAACGTCAGACCGTAATAGGGTGACTATAAAGATGGGTTCGGGTATTCCAAATGTGTTATGTTGAGGCTCATGGATCAAGAGTGGAATTTGTCAATCCCGGTGACAGATAGATATACTCTAGGCCCTCTCGGTGATATCACATTAAGATAGCTTGCAAGCAAGTGATGTGATCACTAGAATGTTATATCACGAGAACGAGAAAAGAGTGCATGTCGGCAACAAGATCAAACTAGGTATGGAGATATCGATGATTAATACGTCGTAAACGTGTCTATAATTTTTTATGTTCCATGATTGTTTAGTATCTACTTTTTTATGTTTTGTTTACACTTTGAGGTATTTTTACACATTTTCTAGAACTAACCTATTATCAAGATGCCGTAGTGCCAGTTGCCTGTTTTCTACTGTTTTTGGTTTCAAAAAAGCCAAAAAAGAAATATTCTCGGAATTGGACGAAACAAAAGCCAAAGTTCATAATTTTCCCGACACGACACGGAGTCCAAAGGGGAGATGGAGGGGATCTAGGAGGCAGGCACAACCTAGGGTGGCGCGGGTCACCCCTAGCCGCGTCACCAGGTGGTGTGGCCACCCTGGCCCACCTCTGGAATCACCTCTTCACCTATATATTCCCCCTGGGACGGAAACCCTAAGCACAAGATCAGAATTCCATGAAAAGTTCCACATCACCGCTGCCACCGAAGAGGAGATTCGGGGGACGGAAGTCTCTGCTCCGGCACCCTGCCGGGACGAGGACGTGCCCCTAGAGCCATCTCCATCGCCGTTGCTGACTCCCATGATGAGGAGGGAGTAGTTCTCTCTTGAGGCTAAGGGCTCTACCGGTAGCTATGTGTTCATCTCTCTCTCTCTCTCTATGCGTGATCTTATGAAATCATGAGCTTTGCAATCTATAGATATATTCTGCTACTCAAGTACTTTAATGAATCTCTGCTTATCCCCACGTGTGTGAAGTTGACAGTGTGCACACTGTGTGGCACTTTGGCTAAGGTTACATAAATACTTATCATGAGTATAATTTGAGTTGGATGTCTCTATGAGATTGTGGTGTTTGTTGGAACCATCTAGCGCTCAAGGTGACAGTGAGGGGTTATCTAGATGGGGAATGCGAACTTTAAGGTGTTCTGTTATAGCCCTACATCGTCCAACCGGAGAGTAGTTCAGGGTAGCATAATAAAGAGAAGATATTTATATGAGAGTGTCCACTAGTGAAAGTATGATCCCTAGGCCTTGTTTCTAAGTATTGAAACACCGTTTACAGTCAGTCCTATTACATGTTTGCTTGCTGCCACTCTTATTTCAGATTGCAATTACTACTTATAATCATCCATATTACTTGTATTTCACTATGTCTTCGCCAAACTAGTGCACCTATACACCTGACAAGTGTATTGGGTGTGTTGGGGACACAAGAGACTTCTTGTATCTTGATTGCAGGGTTGCTTGAGAGGGATACCTTTGAGCACTTCCTCCCTGAGTTCGATAAACCTTGGGTGATCCACTTAAGGGAAACTTGCTGCTATTCTATAAACCTCTGCACTTGGAGGCCCAACACTATCTACCAGAATAGAAGCGTGCGTAGACATCAAGCTATTTTTTGGCACCGTTGCCGGGGAGGTAAGGTAAAAGGTACTCACATCCTCTGGCTACTAAGCTATCTTCTAGTGCGGTTGCTGGTGTGTGAGTGCTCGAAGTTATTTCCTTTAGATTCTGCAATTATATCTTTCTGTTTCTTGTTATCATTTTTACTAGTTAGGCTTAATGGAAAACAACAACAAAATTAGAGAACTTTTTAGTATTTTTCCTAAGGTAGAACATAAATGGTTTGAAAAGAAAATTAAAATACCATGGAACTTTCTTTGCATGCTAATAGCAATGTTATTAGTATGAATATTTTGAACACCTTTGTTACTAATGCTATGGAAAAGTCTAAGCTTGGGGAAGCTAGTTTTTATGAAAATGATATTTTTAGTCCCCCAAGCATGGAGGAGAAAATTTACTTTGATGATACTATACCTCCAATATATGATGATTACAATGATGAGTATGATATTTTCAATCCACCTACTATTGAGGAGAAAATTAATTATGATTACAATATGCCTCCTATATTTGATGATTATGCTGATGAGAATAATAATGATAGCTATTTTTTTGAATTTTCTCCCAGTACAATTAATAAGAATGACAATGCTTATAGGGAGAGTAATAATTATTTTATGCATGTGGCTCATGATAAGAATGTTTTATGTGTGTCATTGTATTGGGAACGACAGTACCTAAGAAGGTTAGATAGAGGTGTGGGGACTAGCAGGAAGCTATCAACAGTGTCCGCATGCGGGATTGGATACAAGCAAGCGTAGCTGGACGCAGGAAGTACCCAGGTTCGGAGCCCTCGTGGTGAGGTAAAACTCCTACTCCTGCCGATCTGACTATGAGCGATATGCGAACTACAAGTGCTCCTCGAGCTGTATTCTCTAGCTACTGTCTTAAATGCACTGAGACCAACCCTTTCTACTAAGGCCTTGCCTCTCCTTATATAGGCAGAGACGCAACGGTCTCACTGGCCAATCCGACTGGTGGTCCCCACAAGCAGGTCCCAGCCGACTAGTCATCTACAGTAACCGGTACAACCATGTCCCATCAGAGTACGAGCGGTATGGCTGTCGTGGGCACAGTGAACACCGTGCGAGCCTGTCGTCGGCATCGGGCCACTGTTCCCGCGTCATCCCCGCAAATTCTTTGGCATGGCCACGTAGTTGCTAGTCTTGTTGTCATACAGGGCGTACCGCGCACTGTGCTGCACGTCGCCCTGTCCTCTTGATTGGCTCCGGCTACACTACTGGAGCCTGCTGCTTCCCGCTGCTCCGGCTACCTCACAATAGTCGGCCTGACTTGCCTTGTCCGGCTGCACTTGACCAGCCGGACGCGATCCGACCGCCCTATTTCTTGTCTGGTTGAGGTATCCGGGGGTCATCCCCCTGACACTAGCCCCCGAGCGCGTGTGGATTTCGCCCTTAGGTGAAATGTGCGCGCGCTCCCTCTTCGTTTTGAATTTCCGACCGGCTGCGCCTGGCGGTTGCGCTACCCGTGACGTCAGTGCTGACGACGGCCACGCGCGCACGCGACATCATTTCTCTGCAGCGGGCAGTGTAACGTCCCGTCGCACG
Organism: Avena eriantha; assembly: GCA_910589775.1. Lineage (NCBI taxonomy): Eukaryota > Viridiplantae > Streptophyta > Magnoliopsida > Poales > Poaceae > Avena > Avena eriantha. Next base: position 447,456,598 of record OU342742.1, read on the forward strand.
TCGCCTCGGGAAAGCCACCTGTCGCTTCGGTTTTTGCTCTTGGATCTTCTGCGTGCTCCGCGTCTGCACACGGGATCTGGGGCAGCGGTTGGGGTGGGAGACACGTCGATGGACGCCACATTGCGCCGCAGACAGTTGCCCTCCCGGGCCTTTAAAGGGGCACCCGGGGGAGGGATGTTCCTTTCCTTCGTTTCCTCCATTCCCATTTGCCTTCTTCTTCCTCTATGCTCCTGCTTTCCGCGCCTTGCTGCCTCTATAGCCTGCTACGCCGCACGTTTGTCATCGCCTTCAATACGGGCCACCGTCATTCGTCCGCTACCGCGCCCTCCAACGTACCGGAGATGGTCGCTGAGCGCGGAGTGTGGTGTGGCTCCTCCGTCACGGAGGATCACATCCAACAATACCGCGCCACCCGCGTCCTTCCATCGGAGGAGGAAGTAGAGGTGCGGCTTGCGCCGGCGGGAGAGGTGTCGCCGCATCCAGCAGAGGGGGAACGGGTGATTTTCCTCTCGCACCTGGCGCGCGGGTTCGCGTTCCAGGATGTCGAGTACAGTCGGCAGCACTGGGACCTAAAGATTTATGGTGACAAGGCGGAGTTGGACGCGATGCTGCAACGCATGCGCTCCCTCGTCACCTGCCGGCTAACTGGCCTGGACATCACCCTCAGCTGGATGTCTCGGCTGATGATGCCGTTGCAGCAGCGAGCGCACAAGATGTGCTTCTACTCCGGCCGGCTGGACCCGACCCGGCTGTCGCGCCATGATCCTCGCTACCACAACCTGAAGGATTGGGTATGGACGATCACCAAGGAGCGGTTGCCGGAAGGCTGGACCTTCGGGTTGGCCCCGTACAATCGGGACAACCGCGTGCCTCGGGTAGGTCCTTTTAGCCCGATTTTTCTTTTGTATCTCTTGCCCTTTATTTTTGTTTTATCTGACTAATCTTTTGTATTTGGCAGATCTTCGCTTGCATCCTTCGTGAGGAGGGCGACGCCCCCCTCGAGACATTCACGCCTGACTTGCCCGAGCCGCGTGCTCGGCGGTCTGGCGAGGATTCGAACGGGGATGGGGATGCCTTCCCCAGCCAGAATAACGAACCAGTCGCCGACCCCCACGCGGAGGTTGACGAGGAGGAAGAGGTTGCGCCAGCCTCTGATCTAGCGCAGCACCTTGCGACGGATGGCGACTCCAGCCAGTCTGGCGCTGGCGGGAGCGGCTCTAGCCGTTCCAGCGCCAACCGGCCTGCCGCGGAGGAGCCGGCCACCAAGAGGAGCCGGACCAGCGCGCTTCCGCCGAGTCGCCTGGGCCGGAAGAAGGGGCCACCTCTGGTGGTACAGGGGTAAGTTCTTCTCTCGGCGCCCTTGCAATTATTGCTTCTTTCGCTATCTTTGGCTTACTTGCTTCTTTTCTTTCTTCTCTTCTTTTGTCTTTTTAGTACACTGGTCTACTTTGGAGCCGCGAGGCCGGCGCCAGTGCCGATTGGGTCACCACCTCGCGCCCCGGCCACGTTTGTCTCTGCCGCTCCTTCCTCCGGGGCACCGCCTCCGCCGCCGCCTCGAGCTGAACCGGCTGCCTCAGCCGGGGCGGAGGGTCCTCAGCCGGACGTGGTGGTCCAGCCGGAGACGGTTGAGGCCACCTCGCAGGGCGGGGACGGCTCTTCTGCGGGGACGCGGAGGGCGGTAACCAGCAAGGAGCTCGTGGTTGTCGGCGACGACAACTCCGAGGACAAGCCGGGGGAGGAGTGGAGGACAGTGGTGGTCGCTGCGAAGGAGTCCCTGGCCGCCAACGCCGTGGATGACGACACCTCCTCCGCCGCCTCACTGACGGATCTCACCGCCACCCTCGAACTGGCGGTGAAGGAGATCCGGCTGCTGGAGGCTGTAGCCGGCGGGAACCGGTACTTGGAGCAGAAGCTTGCTGCTGCCAATGGAACCTCCCAGAGTAAGTTTGTTTCATCCGGAATCATCTTTTTTTTACGATAGCCGATTTTGTCGCAGCTATCCTTGTGTGCGCTCAGCGCGAGATCGATCGCTTGAAGAAGGCAAACGATCGGCTGAGCAAGTCCAACTCCCTGCTGTGGTTGTAGAACAAGGATTGGCACGCCAAGGTAGACGGTCTGGAGGCCACTGTCAAGGAGCACGACGCCTCGCTCGCCAGCCGGGTTGATGCCTTCAACCTTCCCGAGGCCCACAACAAGGACCAAGAGAAGGATATCAAGCGGCTGGCGATGAAGGAGAAGGCCCTGGTGGAGGAACTGATGCAAGTCGGTCATACGGCTAAGGGTAAGTTCCCTTTTTCCGTCTCCTTTGTCTTTCCGAATCCGATAGCCGAATCTGACTATCTTTTTTCTGTCAGCGTTTTATCCCGGCATAGACCTGCTGGCGTACAACCGGCTGCAGGAGAACTGGCCCGGAGCGCAGCCGACAGCCCAGGAGCTCGTCGTCCTTCTCAGCGAGGAAGCTGCCAAGCTTCGCCAAGAGGCGCATGCCATCTTCTCGTTTCTGTGGCCGGATGCTCCGGTCCTGGAAACGATGGCGCAGCTAGCTGCGAAGGTGGCGGAGGTATCGGCTGCCGTGGACCAGCTACAGGACTTGGCGGCGCGAGCCGGAGCGGAGATGGCTCTGGCCCTCATGCTCTCGTAGTACAAGGACGGCCGCGTCGAGAAGATCGATTGAGGCTTCTGCGCCGGCGCCGATCTTGCCGCCATCCGCCAGGCTCATCCGGAGCTCCGGGGCTCCGCCATCAAGATCGCCGACTACATGGACCCCGACGATGTGCTCACTGACTTGGAGTGCGTCGGTACTCCAGATGCAGAAGCTTCGACGCAGCCGGCTAGGGACGCCGGAACCGGGTCGGCCACCACGCCTCCTCCTCCGCCGGAGGCTGCTGCCAGCCAAAGCGTTCCGCACGGCAAGGGTCCTGCCGTTTAGTTATCGCCCCGGGACAGGTGTATTTGTTTGTCTTGTCTTGTCTTGAAACTTGTCTGTCTATACCGGCTACCTCTAGCACCGGGTAAACTTATGGGAGCTTTGTCTCCCCTTTCTTTTTAATGTCGATTTGAACTAGTTTGGTTTGCCTTCAACTTGTGCGTTCTGTATGCTCCTTGAAATATTTTGCTGATTGACTTTATCCGGCTGACTTCGCACGGCTAAACGCCTTTAGCCGGGGGAACTGCAATTCCAGTGGGGGCGCGCTAGCGCACCCACTGGGTGTAGCCCCCAAGATTCAGAGTAGATGGCATAGCCAGGTACTTCGAATCTTCCTTCTTTCCTCAATTCCTCTAACTTTATTCGACTAGACGCATCCTAGTCGGTTGCTTCCGCTGGCTGAACGCCTGCAGCCGGGGGAACTAACATTCCAATGGGGGCGCGCGAGCGCACCCACTAGGTGTAGCCCCCGAGATTCGGAGTAGCTGGTGTAGCCAGGTACTTCGAATCTTCTTCGTCTTCTCTTGCTTCTGCCCTTGCCCTCAGCTGGGCTCCAAATATCCAGCTAAACACCCTTAGCCGGTCGGGAAACTACAAGATTCCACTGGGGGCGCTCGAGCGCACCCATTGGGTGTAGCCCCCGAGATTCGGAGCGCTTGATGAAGGCACGGACTTCGAATCTTCTTCTCTTTTCTTCCTGAATTCCAACTCAAAGTAGTCGTACAAAATATACATACACATACATTCTCACATGTTAATAGGTTAGTCTGCTAAACTGTAGCCGGAAGGCGGATTTGTTTTTTGAAAACTAGCTTGCGCCTTTCTGGACACTTGGTCGTTTTCCCGTGTGCTCTACTGTTTTCACTGTGTCCTTGCCGGGTAGCCGGGTTGCGGTCTGCAGCCGGAATCGAAGGGAGCTGACAGTACATCATGCACGGTACTAACGGCTTAGCAGCCGGATTGTCTTAAGCTAGTTGCAAAGCCGGGACGCCTGATCTATCGCGTTTCCTCCCTGTTTTTCATGTGGGATGCCTCGGGCTTTTGCTCTTGCTAGCCGGACAGCCGGGTTGCGGTCGGTAGCTGAGACGAAGAGTGGGCCTCTGAGCTCGTCGCACACTACTCACCCGGTTTGTTGACTTAGCAGGTCGGGCCAGCCGGCAAGCCCCCGGGTAGGGGTTGCCGGAGCCGGAAAATCTGACCCGGAAAACAGATGCATACACATTTCTAGCAAGGAGCCCCCGAGCATCTCGTAGGGGTCCGCATTTTCATTCATAGGGTTTGTGGGATACATACACTGTCGGGTGACTAGGTGTAAAACGGGCGCAGCAGGGCCGCGTTCTAGGTACGCTCGGTCTCCTCGTCTGATTTGTCCATCTTGTTCTTGCGCAGCTGCTGCGCGTCGATGAGGTAGTAGGATTTGTTAGGCAGCGCCCGACTGACGATGAAGGGGCCCTCCTAGGGTGGCGACAGCTTGTGCATGCCCTTCGTGTCTTGTACCAGCCGGAGAACCAGGTCGCCCTCGCAAAACGTGACTGGGTGGATCCGGCCTGAATGGTAGCGGCGTAGTCGTTGCTGGTACAAGGCCGATCTGGACAATGCCAGCTCAGGGGCCTCCTCGAGGAGATCCACGCCATCTTACCGTGCCTCCTGGTTGGCCTTTTCATCGTAGAGGAGCTTGCGTGGAGAGTCGAATTCAATATCCACGAAGAGGACGGCTTCCGATCCGTAGACCAGGAAGAATGGGGTGTAGCCGGTTGATCTGTTCGGTGTGTTGCAGAGGCTCCATAGCATAGCTGAAAGCTCCTCGATCTAGCATCAGGGCGACCACTCCAAAGGATCGATGAGGCGCGGCTTGATGTCGGCTAACACCAAGCGTTCGCCCTTTCGACTTGCCCATTGGACTGCGGGTGCGCGATGGAGGCAAGGTCTAGCCGGATGCCCTTGTTGCTACAGAATCGGGCGAAGGCTCCCTTGGCGAAGTTCGTGCCATTTTCGGTGATGATGCTGTTGGGGTAGCCGAACCGATTAATGACGTCGGTGAAGAAGGTGACGACTGTCACCCCGTCCAGCTTCCAGATGAGCTTGGCCTCGATCCATTTTGTAAATTTGTACACCGCCACCAGCAAATGGGTCATGCCTGCGCGCACCCGCTTGAAGGGACCGACCATGTCGAGGCCCCAAACAGCAAAGGGCCAGGTGATCGGTATGGTCTTGAGCACCGAAGTCGGCATGTGCCTGAGCTGCCCGAAGCGCTGGCACCCATTGCACGCGCGGACTAGCTATTCGGCGTCCTCGAGGGCGGTGGGCCAATAGAAACCATGGCGGAAAGCCTTGGCGACTATCGCCCTTGACGAAGCATGGTGCCCGCACTCGCCCTAGTGGATGTCCTTGAGTATCCGGTAGACTGTGTCCACATCGACACACCTTTGGAAGATGTCGGATACGCTGCGTTTGTACAACTCTTTGTTGATGATGGTGTACGTGTGCGCGCGGCGCCAGATTTGCCTGGCCTCCACCTCGTCGTCCGGAAGATCCCCATTGGCGATGTAGTTCATGAAGGGTTGTGCCCAGGATGGTATTTCCCGGATGACGAGGATGCTCCCGCTCTCCGGTTGATGGTCGTCGGGGGGTCGTCCGGATGAGGTACCCGGGATGGCAGCCCCCGAGCCATTTCACGAATCGGCAGCCCCCGGGTCTTGCGAGCCGGCGGGTACTGATTTGCCGGAGTTGGTGCGGGCCTTCTTCTTTGGAGGTTCTGCCGCTCTGCATCTGCCACCCCATCAACCGGAGCGCTCCCTGCCCATATGATGGAATCCGACTCGGGGGACGGGTTGATGGAGGGCTTGCGCAGGTGCTCCAAGGAGACCCCGGGTGGATCGCCTGCCAGGTGGATCTGATTCGGGCGAGCGAATCGGTTGCCTCGTTGTTGGCGCGAGGGACGTGATGGAATTCACAACCGTCGAAAAAGGCGCTGAGCTTCTGTTTGTGGAACCGGTAGAGGGCCATATTTGCGTCGCGGGCGTCCCATTCATCGGATACTTGCTGCACCACTAGATCCGAATCATCGAAGCAAAGGATCCGGTTGACAGCAATCTCTCTGGCTAGCCGGAGGCCATGCGCCAGTGCCTCGTATTCGGCTATGTTGTTGGAGGCCTTGAAGTGGATCTACAAGACGTACTCCAGCCCGTCTACCTTGGGCGAGGTGAGCACGATGCCGGCTCCCAAGCCCCCGAGCATCTTCGACCTTTCGAAGTGCATCTTCTAGTGGTCCGAATCCGGGACCGGTGGGAGGTATTGGGTCTCGGCCCAGTCAACGAGGAAGTCCACCAGCGCCTGCGACTTGATCGTGAGCTGGGGCTCGTACTGGATGGAGTAGGCGGCGAGCTCGATGGCCCACTTGGCGACTCGGCCGGTGGCATCTTTTGTTGCCGATGATTTCCGAAAGGGGTGCCGTGCACACGACCTTAATCGGATGCTCCTGGAAGTAGTGCTTGAGCTTCTTGCATGCCAGGTACACGCCGTAGCACATCTTCTGGTAGTGGGCGTAGTTCTGCTTGGAGAGGGAGAGGACCTCGCTGAGGTAGTAGACGGGCCTCTGAACTGGCTGAGCCTTGACTTCCTCGGGGCGCTCCACCACCAGGACGATGCTGACGACCCGGCTGATTGCTGCTATATAGAGCAACATCGGCTCCTTGCTAGCCGGCGTGGCTAGAACCGGCGCTGTGGATAGCATGCTCTTGAGGTCACGAAAGGCGGCGTCGGCTTGCGAAGTCCAGGAGAACTTGTCCGTCTTCTTCATCAGCTGGTACAACGAGAGTGCCTTCTCCCCCAGCCGGCTGACGAAACGACTGAGGGAGGCCAGGCATCCGGTGAACTTCTGGACTCCAAGCAGGCTCCTAGGGTGGCTGCATCCTTTCGATGGCCGCAATCTTCTCCGGATTCGCCTCGATACCTCATTGCGATATGAGGAAACCGAGTAATTGGCCGGATGGGACACTGAAGACGCATTTTTCCGGGTTCAGCTTCATCTGGTACCGCCAGAGGTTGCCAAATGTCTCTCCTAGATCTTCGAGGAGGGTGCGCTTCTCCTTGGTCTTGATGACCACATCGTCCACATAGGCGTGCACGTTTCGGCCTATCTGCGAGTGCAAGCACTTCTGCATGCAACGCTGATAGGTAGCGCCTGCATTCTTTAGACCGAAAGGCATGGTTACATAGCAGAAAGCCTTGTAGGCGTGATAAATGATGTCTTAATATGATTAGCCGGGTTTAACCAGATCTAATTGTAACCGGAATAGCAATCTAGAAAAGACAACAAATCACAGCCGGCCGTGGAATCGATGACTTGATCGATATGGGGCAATGCGAATGGGTCTTTCGGGCACGCCTTGTTCAGGCTGGTGTAGTCGATACACATGCGCCAGGTCTTGTTCTTCTTCAACACCAGGACTGGGTTCGCCAGCCAGTACGGGTGGTACACTTCCATAATGAACCCGGCTGCAAGGAGCCGGGTGATCTTGTCACCAATAATCTTCCTCTTCTCCTCTGCGTACCGACGCAGAGGTTGCTTAACCGGCTTGGCATCTGGCCACACATGAAGTGAGTGCTCGACGAACTCCCTCGGTACACCTGGCATGTCCTTGGGTGACCATGCAAAGATGTCCCGATTCTCACGGAGGAAGTCGACGAGCGCGCCTTCCTATTTGCTGTCCAGATTGGCACCAATGGTGACGAACTTGGTCGGGTCGGAGGGGTCGAGCAGGATCCTCTTCGTCTCCTTTTCCGGCTAGAAGGCTCCTTCTCTAGCTAGTTTGCTGCCAGCCGGTATGTCTTGCTGGGCCATGGACACATTGTGCATGATCACGCGCTTCTCCTCGGCTATGATGAGGGCCTCTGCCAGTTTGGAACCGGCTGAGGCGCACTCCATTGACCGCCTGAAGCAGCCAGCGACGGCGATCACATCGTTGGGTCCCGGCATCTTCGTCTTGAGGTATGCGTAGTGGGGGACGGCCATGAACTTGGCGAGGGCGGGGCGCCCGACGAGAGCATGGTAGGAGCTCGTCAGGTTTACCACCTCGAACCAGATTGGTTCGCGGCGGAAGTTCTCCTCGGTCCCGAAGATGACGTCCAGCTGGATTTTACCCAGCAGGGTGCAAGCCGGCCCCGGCAGCATGCCGTGGAACGTTGTGGTGGTCGGGCGCAGGTCGCATTCGTGAATGCTCATCTTCTCTAGCGAAGACCGGTAGAGAAGGTTGAGGTTGCTGCCTCCGTCGATGAGGACATGAGAAACGGCAGGTGCGCTTGTTGGAGACGATGAGGGGGTCGAGCACCAAGGCGTAGCCCCCGAAAGTCGGCAGCTGCTCCGGCTGGTCTTCTCGGCTCCAGGTGATGGGGGTTTCTGACTAGTTCAGGCACTAGGGGACCGGAGAGACGATGGCGTTGACCTCCTTGGAGCATCGCCTACGGCTGTGTTTGTCGTCCAGCTCTGTCTCGAAGATGTGGTAGGCGGCGTGCGGCTGGGGGTAGCCATTGTTGTTGTTTCCGCCGTTGCCGCCATTACCATCATTGCCGGCTCCCCTAGCCGGTGGTGGTCCACCAGGAGGGGCGGGGGGAGACGTGGCTGGCCGCCCTGGTCTTTTAGCTGGCGAGTCCAGCTGCAGTTCCGGGTGGTGTGCGTAGCCGGTTTGAAGGGACCGCTGTGCCATTTGCACGGGCCATCAAACATCTAGTCGAAGGTGAGCCATGGCTTCTGCCTCCTTGCATCTCCACAGCGTTGACCTGCCGCACGTGGTACCGGGGCTTCTGCTGTCTGGCTTGGCGGTCCCCATGGACCCGGTTGTCATTGCCGTGGCGTCTGGAGGGTCCGACTTATCCAGCCGGATTGCTCGGACGGTCGCGAGCTGGCTCCATAAGAGTCGGACGTTCGTCAGCATTTACTCGGAGGGGTTTCTTCATGGCGGCATCCGTCGTGGCGTACTAGTCCGCAACTGTCATTAGCTCTGCCATGGTTTTCAGCTCGTTACACAGTAGTTGGTGGCGAAGCATGGTGCCTTCTCGACAACCATCGATGAAGAAGTTGATGGCCTGGCTCTCCAGGATGCCCTCGCACGTGTTGCGCAGATCCGTCCACTTGGCGAGGTACTCGCAGTCAGTCTCGCGGTCACCCTGGACGCACAAGGCCAGGTCGCGTGGGCGTCCCGGACGCTTGTACGTGCCATTGAAGTTGCGGACGGACAACTTCTTGAAGTCCGGCCAGGTATTGATGATGTTGGGCACAAGGCTGTTGAGCCATGTCCTTGCCGACCCGGTTAGCATAAGGGGGACGTAGCGCATAGCTGTGCGCTTGTTCCCATGGGCGATGCCGACTGCTGTAGCATAGTCAGTCAGCCAATCTTCCGGCTTCATACTGCTGTCGTACTTGGGGGTGTCCCTGGGCAGGGTGAACTTATTCGGAAACGGCTCGTTCCGGATGCGGGGCACAAAATAAACCGGTCTGGTGGAGTTTTCTTCCTCCATGATGCGCGCTTGAGCGAGGAGCTCGATGCGGTCATGGGCATCCGGACGAGAGACGGGAACCGGCGGGTCTTGGTGCTCAGGTTGGTGCAGGGGGAGGTGGTGGGTTGCTGTTCACCGTTTGCTCCTGGTGCGGCTGACCCTTGTTGCCAGAGCTGCGGCGCCTGCTGCGGGCCTTAGGCGGCTGCGGGAAGGACGCCTGTTGGGTGTCGCGAGGCGCGCCCTTGCTGTTGGCAGGTGGCTTGCTCCCCCTGGAGTAGCTGGGGTCCTCCTGCATCTTCCGGTTGGCATCGGCCTGCTCATCCGCGATTTGGAGGAGCTCCTGCACGCGAACGTGCTGGCGGGCTCGCTCCTCGCCCTCCAAGTTGGGGAGCTCTTCTGCTGCGGCCCGCGCCACGCGCAAGTTCTTGATGGGCGTGCTGTAGGTGGGCCGGATGAGGGCGGGCACGGGATCCGGCTCCTCGTCCTTTTCCATCCTTCTGCCCAGCTCGCCGCCCCGGTGTCGCACCTGGCCACGCCGGCTCGGCTCTACGGTAGCCGGAGTGAAGCCATGCGCGCGGTCGTACTCGCGCCGGGTGATCGCGAGTTGCTTGCGGGTTGCCGCCAACTCCATGGCCTCCTAGAGGAGGATCTGTCTTTCCATGGCGAAGTTGGCTTCCGCCTCCTCCGGATTGTCCCCGAGGTTAACCGGCGTCAGGAGCCGATCGATGGCCTCCTCTACCGGATTCCGAGGCTGCGGAGGCGCAGAGGTTCCGCATTCGTCCGCCCCCCGCTCCCGCGGCTAGCGGGGGTGGGAACTGGAGCCGGCCATCATGACCTCCACGCCGCAGGAAGCGATGAAGGCGCTACCGCCCGGATGCGGTAACTCCACGATGGAGACGTTCTCCCTAGGGAAACGCTCCGGAATGGTGGCGACATCGACGGGGAGGTCGCTGAAGAGCAGGATGGAGCCATTCGCCGGGAAGGTGGTTTCGCCGAAGCAGGAAGCGTTGTCGATGACGCAGTCGAACTTTCCAAGCGTGAGCACCAGGCTGGAGGCCAAGCGCTCACCGGCTGAAGTACGGGGTCTCGTGCGGAACGTGACTCTGGTCGAAGCCATCTTGCCCCACGGTGGGCGCCAACTGTCGTTGTATTGGGAACGACAGTACCTAAGAAGGTTAGATAGAGGTGTAGGGACTAGCAGGGAAGCTATTGACGGCGTCCGCAGGCGGGATTGGATACAAGCAAGCGTAGCTGGATGCAAGAAGTACCCAGGTTCGGAGCCCTCGTGGTAAGGTAAAACTCCTACTCCTGCCGATCTGACTATGAGCGATATACGAACTACAAGTGCTCCTCGAGCTGTAGTCTCTAGCTACTGTCTTAAATGCACTGAGACCAACCCTTTCTACGGAGGCCTTGCCTCTCCTTATATAGGCAGAGAGGCAACAGTCTCACTGGCCAATCCGACTGGTGGCCCCAACAAGCGGGTCCCATTCGACTGGTCATCTACAGTAACCGGTACAACCATGTCCCATCAGAGTACGAGCGGTATGGCTGTCGTGGGCACAGTGAACGCCATGCGAGCCTGTCGTCGGCATCGGGCCACTATTCCCGCGTCATGCCCGCAAAGTCTTCGGTATGGCCGCGTAGTTTCCAGTCTTGTCGTCGTACAGGGCGTACCGCGCACTGTGCTGCACGTCGCTTTGTCCTCTTGATTGGTTCCGGCTACACTGATGTAGCCGGCTGCTTCCCGCTGCTCCGGCTACCTAACAATAGCCGGCCTGACTTGCCTTGTCCGGCTGCACTTGACCAGCCGGACGCGATCCGACTGCCTTGTTTCTTGTCTGGTTGGGGTATCCGGGGGTCATCCCCCGACAATGTGATAGTTATATTGTTAATTTTATTCATAATAATAGTGAAAGTTATTATGAGAGAGGGAAACCTGGTTTTATGTGTCTCAACAATATTAAGTTTCCCCTCTTTATGTTGAAAATTTTGATGCTTTATTTAGGTTGACTTGGCGCATGCTCACACCATGTTAAGACTATACCAAGTCACCATAGCCTCTATGATCATTTAGTTTTCGACTTGTAATATCACTTTATGCTTTAATTAATAATGTTTTGTCGCTTTGCATGATTATGGCCATTATTGCTCTCTTAGTTGGTCGCTTCCAGTCTTTTGCTAGCCTCCACATGTACCAAGTATAAGTTCCACTCATGCATCGAACTCCAAATAAAACCAAGTTATTTCAAAGAGTCCACCATACCTACCTATTAGCATTATTGCTATTCCAAGTATATTCATGTTTTTATCTACCTTCTGAATTAAACTTGTTATGTGAAAATTAGTGATTAAAGCTCTCACGAACTTGATGGCACACTTTACTTTCTTTCACTTAATAAACTTGAACCATTGTGTCCATCTATGTTGCGTATATGCTTGCGTTTTGTAAGTTGTGAATTAGCAGAACCATGTTACCATGGGGAACGCTTTCAACATTACACTTTATTTAGTTGATATCATGTCCTTTTGCTTATGGATCCCGGTGGTGTGAAATAAAAGGGGAGCTTGTAAGCTCATGGAGTTTGTATATGTGTTAGAGAAACGCCTGGGTGGCTAGCCTAAGCCATGCCTAATCATGGTGGAAACTTGCAACATAACCATAGTGAGCAATCTGTGAAGCATTCTAAAAAAAAGGGGAAAACCCTATGCAAATAGCAAATAAAAGGATCGCTGAGATGCTCATTGTCTGTTGCCTTGTCATTTTGACATGAGAAAGCTCCTGTCTCATGGGGCAAGGGATACCCCGTTGGCGGTTCTCTATGATACACATGTACTTACAATGACAAGAACTTACTTGTGACTAAAGTTGAGTAGCATGAGGTTCGGTACTCGTAAGCAAGGGGCATGAGATTTTCAGCTTATAAGTTGTCAAGCATATCCTCATATTTGTTCACTTTAACCTTAATCACCTAAAGATGCTTATGATAGGGGTAATGAGAGATGAAAGCTAATAAGTACCATAATTTTTGGAAGATCTTTATGAGACTTGAATCTTGTGGCGCCCCGCTAAAACCACTATTAGAAAATCGCTTGTCGTTTACTATTTTGTGCATTATCATGACATCATGCATAGGATTCATGCATTTTTTTGGAGCACAAAATTATTTTATTAAAAATCATATTTTGTTTGCTAAATTATTGGTACGGTTTCATATACATAAAGCCATCCTTCTTTTTCTTAATTTAAAATTAAATAAAATAATATTTCCGGTCGCTATAAGACTGCAAAAGAATTTTCTTTATTTTACTAATAATAAAAGTTGGCAAAAGTCCGTCTAAATTTTTAGCCTAAAACTAGTCTAAATAGACTAGATAAATATCCTAATCCCCTTCTTTCTCTTTCCAAAACCCTAACCCCAAATCTGAGATCTAGATATTGCCAAAATTCCCCACCTTCTACCAAGCCCTTGTCCACTCCACCATGCGCACGCCACCGCAGAGCCCGTCGCCGCAATATCCTTGATTTCTTTGGCCACTGCACATCACCTGCCATGTTCCTTTTTTTATCCGCGTGCAAGACGACACACAATAGCTTAAATCCATTTGCAATATGAGCACCAATCCCCCATCGTGGCCTCCTTGTTTTAATCCTTGAAGCTAGCGACCTGATGATCCACGGCACCACCATCAGCTCATGCCTGTCAATCTCCACGCAATAGCAGAGCAAGATGCTGCTTGGCTGCACGTGCCCTCCTTGATCTGTGGCCAGCTCCACACGCGCGCCGCCGTGGCTTGCCGTGTCCCCTGCCTGCAAACTACAGGGCCAGCATTAGACGCCCACGCCTCCAATTGGGGCTTGGTCAACGCGCCTAGCAGCCCGGCCGCTTGCCCTTCTCGTGCTTCCCAAGAGTCAGATGCTCGCTCGTTGCACTCCGTTGTTGTTCCCCATTAGTCTTAGTTTTCAATCCAGCGCCGCCACAAGTAGCCAGGCAGCGCCTCGGTCTGATCCAACTGCGCCGCAACACACCAGCTCCAGCTACTGTCTTTATTTTCTTTAAAATTGATGCACTGCCGAGGCTTCTTTCCCTTGGTCTGCGTGCGCGGCAACCAACATCCATGGTCGCCGTTTGTTTATCCTCAATCCGATTAGGTGCGCTGCTTCACTATGGTTCTCGGGCCAAGTACAAGCAGTAGCCAAAAAGTCCCACACTCCTACATCTTGTGCCCATCCGTGGCTGCCGCGCAGGTGTTCGACGAAATAATCGTACCAGTTTGGCCTCTATTTTTCTTGTTTTCGGTGACTAATTCCCTACCTCTTTGTTAGGCTGTTTCATCACCAGGAAACTTTTGTCTATTTCCCTTGATAGCGGCCACTCGCACCACATCAGCAACAATCTAAAGACTGTCTTTCCACCCCTCCGATCCGAACTGTGAGACCCCGACCATACCTATATTTTTTGTATAAATACAATATATTGTCGCATTAAATCTAGTCATTCTTGCATACATGTCATATTATGGGTTTGGGATAAATAGCAATTCACCTAAATTAAATATGGAGACCATATGCGGCCTTTTCTACTCTTATATTGTGTCCATTTAAATTGGTGTAGCGAACCGATGCCATGTTTTGTCTTGCTAATCCAACATTTAATTTGCGGGGTAGATAAATAACTTGAACCATATAATTAACTGTCGGGACCCCAGTTCCGCTTAATATTGCCTAATTGCACCGCATCTGTGCCATGCCATGCATCACATCATAAGCATGCCGGATCTTCTGCCATAGTATTAAATATTGCATCGGTGCTTCTTCTAGTGTTTGCTTCTTCGCGGATTAGGCCGATGAGTTGATGTGAGTATCGACAAGTTCTCCGGATATGAATCTTCGGCTATGTTTCCCAGGCGAGCATCTCTCCTCTTCTACCTATTTTGCATTTATAGTCTTTATTTCCTCTCGTTGATCTATTGTTATCCGTGTCGCGATGCTTTAGTGTTCGTACCCTAGTTATATCCCGTACAACCTCTATATTGCCTTGGACACCTCCTATTACCTGTGTTTGGTAGATAGCTGGCCATGCGAGTCGTAGTTGCTTGCTCAGGTGCGATCTCGTGTTGTCGAGTATCACAGTTGTTGGTATGCTGGCAGATGTTTACGGTGGAGATACCTATTGGTAAAGATGATCATGACTTTAAATACAACTATTAAATTGATAGATATAACTAATGCAGAGGCATCGGTGGGCAATAGATGTTATTTGGTTCTTCCACGCTCACTTGTGTCCCGTAGGCCCCGAGTACTTGATACCTGTTCCTTGACTATTCGCACTATCCACATCCAGGAGGCCTTATGGACCCCCCTGAGCCAGAGCTTGATTCATTTCTATTTCTTGGGGCCACAAACTAGTTTGGGGCTTTATTACTATCCTGTACTTATGCCATGCTTTACTGCTTTATTTACGATTGTGCGTGGAGCACCTATACTGTTTAGGATCGTGACACGTTTTTGCTGTATCGACAAGTTCAGTCACACTTTCGGGTTCCCAGTCGTTTACAGCTGTCCACACAAACCCTGGGTCCATTCTGGAGCTGGCCGACTTCGTTGCGGGTAGCTTAGTGGGGTGCCCCCCTGAAATATTTTATGAATCCTGTGATCGCTTTGTCGTGAAAGCCTCGTTGGGTTTTGAGTTGGTTTTTCCGAGGTTGATCGAGTGTGTGTTGCTATTTGTGCACCCCTGCAAGGTAAAACTTTCTGAAAGCCGTGTCTGCGGTTATGGATGTCTTGGAGCACAGTATCTCGATCATAGACAAGCATAACTAAAGTAGTGCTGTAAATTTAACTTAATATGTGACTAGTAATCAGATTCAACTACAACGGAATGGATATTAAAAATGCCAACAACTGGTGGATCTGTGGTGATCTGTGTCATACTATACCTGCCTAGTAAGTATTGCAACTCCAATGAAATGTGATAAAAGTGCCAACAATTGCTGGGTTTTGGGATTCCTTAGGACAATTATATCAGACTAGTAAATGTTCCCAACTATAATGGAATGGTGATTAAAACTGCCCACTACTTATGCTTTAAGATGACTCATGCTATCTATATCCGATTAGTAATTGCTGCAACTATAACGAAATGAGTAAAATTGCCAACTGTGTGAGTTCCTTGGTCCGACTTCCTCGTTTGGTCTCGAGGGGGAAAATACCAGGATGGGTTTGTTTGGTGTTAGCTTCAGGTTGGATCCGAATAGGTCTTTCCTATCCCTCTCTGATAACCGCCAGTTGTATCGAGTCTCTATAGGTTGTTTAGTGCCGCTGCGCTGCCGCTTCAGCCCACCATACCTATGTAGGCGAGAGCCACCGAATTCTAGCATCGCCGTGTACTGGCCTTAGTACTGATGCTCCTCTTTTTCCTTTGTCCTTTGTCAGCACCCCTTTTGTTTTAGCAGGTTTGAGATCGACGTCGTTAGCAGGGTTACCCTTCCGGCTTGGCCTGGGCAGGATTATGGACGCCATTGGTTATTCTTCAGGGCTCTTAGCCCCATTTGCATCTTGTCTGTACTCGGACGCCGTAACGTTTTCAAGATGATTTGGATCTTTGCAGTGTATATCTGTATTCTTGACTCGTTGAGTCGCTGTTGTATATATATATATATATATATTCTGTGGGTCCCATCGAGGACTGTTGTGTAATGGTATTACTTCGTTCTCCACCCGCACGAAAGTGCCTGGTGGGCGTCCTTGAATCGTTTCGATGCGGGTTTGGCAGAAAGGGCTAAAACTTGCATAGGGCCGATTCGAGAGTGCTACAAATCCCTGCTTCCTTCTATGAAGGGCCTTTCTTTTACTTTTATGTTGAGTCTCCATCTTCTATATTTATGCACCTATTGAGAGAACATAGTGGTCATTTTTAGTTTAATGTGCATTGTCCCAAAACTTGTTGATTGATTCATAACTTTGATATTGCTTGTTCTTAAACTATTTGTATCTAGTCACCCTTATGAACTTTGAACGCACCTATGCATTTATGTTTTGTTGTACCATGAAAGACAAGCTGAAATACCATTCTCATTATGTTTTCTATATGTGAAACGAACAAACGTATCTCAACGCATTGTTATTCATGATCTTTTGTTTGTACCTTTTCATGTTGTACATAGTTTCTATGTCTTATTGTTAGAACTATATCTTTCATGTCTATGTTAGAGTTCTATAATCCTAGCTATCAATGTTTTACAAATATCTTAATCAAGATTGTGATGGTGCATGTCACCTAAAAAATTATTCTTTTTATCACTTACCTACTCGAGGACGAGCAGGAGTTAAGCTTGGGGATGTTGATACGTCGTAAACGTATCTATAATTTTTGATGTTCCATGCTAGTTTAGTATCTACTTTCTTATATTTTGTTTACACTTTAAGGTATTTTTATACATTTTCTATAACTAACCTATTAACAAGATGCAGCAGTGCGATTTGCCTGTTTTCTACTATTTTGGTTTCAGAAAAGCCAAAAAAGAAATATTCTCGGAATTGGACGAAACAAAAGCCAAAGTTCCTATTTTTCCCGACACGACACGGAGTCCAAAGGGCAGGCACACCCTAGGGTGGCGCGGGTCACCCCTGGCCGCGCCCACCTCTGGCATCGCCTCTTCGCCTATATATTCCCCCGGGACAAAAACATTAAGCACAAGATCAGAATTCCACAAAAATTTCCGCAGAGCCGCCGCCACCGAAGAGGAGATTCGGGGGACAAGAGTCTCTATTCCGGCACCCTGCCGGGACGGGAAAGTGCCCCCGGAGCCATCTCCATCAACTCCGCCACCATCTCCATCACTGTTGCTGACTCCCATGATGAGGAGGGAGTAGTTCTCTCTCGAGGCTAAGGGCTCTACCGGTACCTATGTGTTCATCTGTCTCTCTATGCGTGATCTTATGAGATCATGAGCTTTGTAATCTATAGATCTATTCTGCTACTCAAGTGCTTTAATGAATCTCTGCTTATCCCCACATGTGTAAAGTTGTCAGTGTGCACACCATGTGGCACTTTGGCTAAGGTTACATAAATACCTATCATGAGTATAATTTGAGTTGGATGTCTCTATGAGATTGTGGTGTTTGTTGGAACCATGTAGCGCTCAAGGTGATAGTGAGGGGTTATCTAGATGGGGAATGCGAACTTTAAGGTGTGCTGTTATAGCCCTACATCGTCCAACCGGAGAGTAGTTCAGGGTAGCATAATGTAGAGAAGATATTTATATGAGAGTGTCCACTAGTGAAAGTATGATCCCTAGGCCTTGTTTCTAAGCATTGAAACACCGTTTACAATTAGTCATGTTACATGTTTGCTTGCTGCCACTCTTATTTCAGATTGCAATTACCACTTATAATCATCCATATTACTTGTATTTCACTATCTTTTCGCCGAACTAGTGCACCTATACACCTGACAAGTGTATTGGGTGTGTTGGGGACACAAGAGACTTCTTGTATCTTGATTGTAGGGTTGCTTGAGAGGGATACCTTTGATCACTTCCTCGCTCAGTTCGATAAACCTTGGGTGATCCACTTAAGGGAAACTTGCTGCTGTTCTACAAACCTCTGCACTTGGAGGCCCAACACTATTTACAAGGATAGAAGCGTGCATAGACATCAATGATTGAATCTCGGACATGTAATATATCGCGACATAAAGGGATTTAATTACTACCGTTAAAGGTTCTCACGATCACAAAAGTTATCGTTCAATGTGTGGGAGTCAGTATGGATCTCTAGGTCCCGCTTCGGATTATTGATCTGAGAGGGGTCTCGATCATGTCTGCATTATTCGCGAACCGTAGGGTGACACACTTAAGGGATACCAACACCATTTGGATCAAATATGTTTCACACAAATGAATTGCAAAGTTGTGGAATTATTTCAATAGACACCAAAATTGTTTCGGGTGAAATTGCTGAAATTGGTTCTGCATGTAATATTGAAATGTTGCAAGGGTTTTATGTGAATGTTTGTTAATTAAAGTAATTAACAAAATTCTGAATAAAATTAATAAAAGAGTTTTATTAAATGAGAGAGCATTAAGTTTGGAGAAATTAAATGCATTTAAAGTGGAGACTTTAATAGAGAACGTGAAAGGGAAATTTATGTGGAGGGGGTTACCACCACATGAATGGGGGAGGCGAGGGGTCACCCCCATGGGGAGCTGGCCATGGGGAGGGGTACCCCCCTCATCCTATAAAAGGCCCCCTCTCACTCCTTCTCACTCACACCTCCTCATGAAGGATCTCTCTCCCCCTCTAGAAATTATTCCCCATGGCCTCGGATTAGCGAGATACATGTTCCTGGTGGCTTTATCTGGAAAGGAGTTGATGCTTCCGCTGCTTTGCTGGAGTGAGGGACGGAGGTTGTCGGGATACCGGACGTGTGTGCAATCACGGATGCACCGATGCTTTGCGGTGCTGGACCTGCTGGACTTGCTGGTGCTAGACCTGCTAGATTCGCTAGACTTCATCACGATCTTGAGATCGGAAAGTGTACGACTACATCAACCATGAAATCAGTTTCGTTAACAATACTTTGTCGATCTTGAAGGGTATGTTCTCTATGGATGTATATCCACCTGTTGCTTGTATCTAGTAGATAGATCTTGGCGTATAACAGTTCCCATCGTAGGAATTTTTTGTTTTCTATGCTGCAAACCCAACATCTTTCAGCTACACCATTTGATTGAGGTGAATAGGGAGGCGTCCTCTCATGGATTATACCATGTTCCGCACAAAAGGAATCAAACTTGTTGGAAAAAATACTCTCCACCACAATCAGATCTATGCCTCTTAATCTTTCAATCAAGTTCGTTTTCTACTTCAGCTTTATAGATTTTAAAGAAACTCAAAGCCTCATCTTTTGATTTCAGAAGATATACATGACAATATCTCGTAGAGTCATCAATCGACATCATGAAATATTTCTTTCCACCTTTTGTTAACACACCATTCATCTCACAAAGACCAAAATGTATGAGCTCTAGTGGTGTTAAATTTCTCACTTCTGCGGTCGTATGTGACTTGCGAGGTTGTTTTGCTTGCACATAGAGTTGGCACTTAGATCCCTTAACAATAGTGAAATCAGGGATTAAATTCATTTTGGCTAGTCATGTCATACAACCAAAATTAATATGGCAAAGACGAGAGTGCCAGACATTTGATTCAAAATTCGTGTAAATATGATTAACAACTTTATTACAAACGTCTGACAGAGATAAGCGAAACAAGCCTTCGCACTCATAACCTTTACCAACAAATGTTCCATACTTAGAAATTACAAATTTATTGCACTCAAATACAATCTTGTAGTCGTCTCGACACAGAAGAGATCCGCTAATAAGATTTTTATTTATTGAGGGAACATGATGCATGTTCTTTAGGCGCACGGTCTTTCCTGAAGTGAACTTCAGATCGACCGTACCAACACCATGAATAGAAGCATGCGAGCCGTTCCCCATCAGCACGGTTTGAGTCCCTCTGACCTGATATGAAGAAAACATGGAGATATCAGAACAAACATGTACATTAGCGCCCATGTCAATCCACCAATCAGGAGAATGACATAATGAAAGAATAGTAGGTAATATACCATACCCAACAGCTTTCATCTCAACGTCGCTCATGACAACATTAGTAGTCTTGATGCCCTTCCCAGGCTGGTGCTTGTCAAAGCGGTTGGGACAAGCAGGAGCCCAATGATCAAGAGCACCGCACACATGAAAAGCACTTTTCTTCTTATCAGTCTTCTTCTTGAAGCTGGTAGACTGTGAAGCCTTGTTCTTTCCATCGAACTTTCCTTTGCCATCAAACTTTCCCTTGTTCTTGAACTTGTTAGGATGTAAGTTCCTTTTCTGTACCAGATTGGCATTAGAACCTCCCTTGGTACCTCGAGCACGTGTGTCTTTTGCTCTCGCTTTCTCTTCCACATCAAGAGTCCCAATGAGATCTGTCACAGAAAACTCTTGTCTCTTGTGCTTCAGAGAGGTAGCAAAATTCCTCCATGACTGGGGAAGCTTGGCAATATTGCCTCAGGCAATAAACTTGTCCGGTAACACACAGGTGAAGTGCTCAAGCTCCCTGGCAAGTGATAGTATTTCATGAGCCTGCTCCACAATGGAGCAGTCATCAATCATCTTATAGGCATAGAATTGTTCCATGACCTACAGTTCACTCCCAGCATCAGAGACTCCAAATTTTCTCTCGAGCGTATCCCACATATCCTTGCCATTGCTAAATGACAGGTATGAATCGACAATATTGTCGCCAATGATGCTGATCAAGGCAGCCTTAATTGTGGTATGACGTTTTTGAAAAGCCTGAGTAGGATTAACATCTCTCTAAGGTGCGTCGTAAATGACGTTATAGCAGCTCATGGTCTGAAACCAGAGCACTTCCCTCGCACGCCATCTTTTGTAATTGACACCTTCAAGCATAGGTGGCTTCGTGTATGCAACAAAACAACTCAGAGCAAATTGCCTATAATAAGGTTTTTGGATTGTTGAGTTTAATAGAAATTTACCCAAAGATAAATGATAAATAAAACATGAATAGAATAACAGAAGTTAAACTAATCATGTGATTTAGGGGATACAAAATAAGGAAGATATCAAAGAGAAATGCAAACCATACAAATTGAGATAATATTAGAGCAAGATCTGTAGCAACCCAAAGGGAACGACATACAATCTGACTAAAATAAACAAGATTAAGTAAGAGGATGTACATCATAGCAGAGGGACCACCAGAGGAACCGCCGGTGTTGGTGTTGGCACCGTCATCAGCCATGTCGTCGAGGAAGAGGTTGCTGATGTCGGGGAAGAAGTCCTCGTTGGAGAAAACGTCATTGGTGTAGTCACTATCCGTGAATGAGTCCGTGTGAAGCCAGTAGTCGCGCCGATAACGCTCCCCAAAAACCTTATCGCCCTTCTCCCGTATAGGACTCGAAGCAGCGGGGTCTCGGAGGCTTACTGTCTCGGCTAGCGGTGCACGGCGCAAGACGGGATGGGGATGAATATAGCGGGAACACAAGTTTTTGGAACTGGAGGCGATGTACTGAAGTGTGTCCCACGAGAGGAGCGACCTCTCACTTTTGTAGGCACATGTAGGCAGGCGCTCTATGATTTAATTACGTTCAAATCATTAATCCATTCATGCGCGGAAAAAAGAAAGCGAAGCTATCGGCTCGAGGCATTCCCTTAACCCGCGGCGCGCGCCTCGTGACGAGGCGAGGCGAGGCGAGACGTGGTGAGGAGGGCGGCGGAGGAGGAGGAGCGCGTGTGTACATCTCTCTCCTTCTCATCATTTACAAAGTGGTAGAAGAACTCCATCTTGCCATGCATGAACGTGGGACTAAATATTTGTCCCACCTCTTGCCATGCATGAATGGGCCACATGGGCCTCTAGGATTTTTAGGAATTATTAAAATAGAATATGGGCCGGACCATTTAGGTAAGAATTCCAACAGAATCTAGACAAATCTAAGTCAACTAATTTGGGTTGGAGGGACTAATTTATTTTTGGCACAAGTTCTCAAAGGGAGATGGACATCCTTAATCACACATTGATTCCCAGCTGAGATTTTGAGTGTACACGTCACTAAAACAAGATTAGCATTTTCCATATACATGTGGGGACCTACCTAGCTACTTGGTCCTATAATTGAGAAGGTAGTTTTGTATTAACTTGTCCTGTCAACCTATAGATGTTCTAAGGTTGATGCAAGGCCCTACTATTTACTATGCTATTACAACTTTTTACTGGTCAGATTTCGATAAGAAGGCCGCCGTAGTGTAATGCTATGCACATATCTCATGATTTCCAGACAAAATGCACATCAAAGATTTTCTGGCATGGCATGGTGGTGCCCCCACCTCTGTCTCCATAATGGTGAGTGGAGCTTCCACTAAGCCCACTCGCATCAAAACCAACTCCACTCACTTTGCATTAATTTTCCACCAATTTAATGCAACCTCTCATTAAATAAAAATATTTTATTTATTTTATTAAGATTTTTGTTAATTACTTTATTTAACAAATATTCACATAAAACCCCGTACAACATTTCAATATCACATGCAGAACCAGTTTCCGCAATTTCACCCGAAACAATTCTGGTTTCCATCAAAATGATTCCAACGCTTTCTAAAATCTTTATCTGAAAATATTTGCTCCAAATGGTGTTGGTATGCCTTAAGTGTGTCACCCTACGGTTGGTGAAAAATGCAGACATGATCAAGACCCTTCTTCGATCAATAATTAGTAGCGGGCCTATGAGATCCGTACTGACTCCTACATAACATTCTAGTGATCGCATCACTTTCTTGCAAGCTATCTCAATGTGATATCACCGAGAGGGCTTAGAGTATATCTATCTGTCATCAGGGTGGACAAATCCCACTCTTGATCCATGAGCCTCTACATAACACCTTCGTAGCACTAAACCCACCTTTATAGTCACCCAGTCATGGTGTGACGTTTGATGTTATCAAGATACTCCTCTAGTGTTAGTGATTGACATGATCTCATGGTATAAGGACTAGGATTACTTCGTATATTGTTATAGCAATATAAACATAATGACTTTGATCGTAATTCTATACTTTGTATGAATGTTCATCACATCATTCCACCAATGTCGTGACCTCGTTATTAACAACATCTAATGTCCATGATCAGGAAACCTTCATCATCTTGTTAATCAACGAGCTAGTTTATAAGAGAAGCATAAGTAGGAACCTACTATTTATTTATTAAGCACACATCTATTAATGTTTCCAATTAATACAATTATAGCATGCAAAATAAACATTTATCATAAACAAGGAATAAGATAATAACCACTTTATTATTGCCTCTCGGGCATATTCCCTTCAATAATAATTGTGCATGCACAGATGATTGAGTGAAATTTTAATATCGAGTGGGCCCATAGAATATCTCTTCATCGTTAAGAGGAGCGAGATTGCACTTGTTGAACTATACAAGTCCCTAGACATACTTTCGTGCTTATCTCAAAATCACCGGTATAGCACCTTTGTAGTATGGCGTTGGGACAACACCGAAGGTAAGCCTTATGGTGGGTATTAAGGATTCAAACATAAGATAATGATCCAATGATATTACCATGGCAACATGATTCTATCTCATAGTAAATCACCAAGTGGATATATTCCATATCCTTGTCTATCTAGACAATATACTTTAATAGTTGGTGGTATACCCTATACTGTTATCAGAAAACTTAATCATCACTCAACACATGAGCTAGTCCTAGAGGTTGGAGTAGGTACATCTGGGTGTGCTCATCTTTACTATACCTACATGTGATGCTTCCTTTGATTCTCGTAATCAAGGTTCACAATAGTTCTAGCATAGTTCGATGAATCTATATATTGAACATAGAATTTTATAATAATCATTATGATTATATCCTCTAGAGTATTAATCCCAAAGGTCTCCCAGTTGTGCTAGAGTCAATGATCTAGCTTTGCATGATTATTTATAAGCACCAATGGAACTACAGTGCCCATCACGCTCCACACATGGTATGGACTTCATATCTGGGTCTAACTAGCTCAGAACCATTTAATGAAAAACTTCCTCATTTTCTCATATGT
This sequence comes from Avena eriantha, assembly GCA_910589775.1. Classification (NCBI taxonomy): domain Eukaryota; kingdom Viridiplantae; phylum Streptophyta; class Magnoliopsida; order Poales; family Poaceae; genus Avena; species Avena eriantha. The sequence continues at coordinate 447,480,686 of OU342742.1, forward strand.
CCTCATCCTACTAGAGTCTTGGAACAACATGAGAATGGTGTAACATAATCTTCAAATATTTTGGTGACTACTGATTATAGAAGTTACCAGCTTAAACCACTCGAACATGATACTCTTAGAGTACCTAGTTCGACTATTGAACTTGTTTTCGATTCGAGAAAACTATACTTACTTATGTAGAGATCACAATGAAACTGCATAGAACTTTTCTAATACATGTGTCAACATCCACAAACTCAATATTTGCTCGAATTTATATCATTTGCTTTGTTCAAGTCAATAATAAAATCCAAGTGAGGAACTTTCACAATGTACTCTTTATTATATATATGAACTTTAGAAAGCAGTTCTCTATGACTAAACTAAAACACTTGATTCTCAATCCATTACCTATTTATAATCCAAACATGGAGTGCTATGTTGTTTCTGCTAAACTTTTGGCAAATCTACAACCGTTTGACTGGCATTCTCAATGACTCTATTTGCTCATAAACATCAAAAGTTTATTCTTGCAAAATCCTTTCAAGCATGACTTTCCATCTAGACATATTAGCAACTAATATATCACCATATATGTCACTTGAAAATCATCAAATACATGGTGTAAGTATTATAGATATTATAACCTCTAGTATGAATCTTTCCAATCATGTCTCACATGAATAGAAAGGTGTACTCCCACTTACTTCTAGATCTTTCTAAAAAATAGACTTGATTTATGTTTTATTTCAACTCTTTGAATTATCTATACTTCATTGTAATAATTTCAGGTTTGTGTGTGACACATAATCCCAAAGCTTATTCTGATGACTTTTTGTCATATCTCATAGAACAATTGATTTTCATAATATCCATACCAAACATTTCATTCAACTTTTGAATTTCTTTCTCGAAGCATTAAGACTTTGATGAACTCTCATTCATCCTGTTATGTTCCATGAAACTGAATGATTACTTGTCCTTTTGAATGAACTCTCCAAATCAAACTTTGGATCACTCAAGATTTTATGTCGGATAATATGACTTTAAGTAAATTTCAACATTCTAAGTTCATGACCATTATTTTGTAGCATGCAAATTCATTATCCGAGATAATTACGTTTCCTTCTACATCAATCAGACTCGACACTCTTGCATAATTCTAAATTATTCCTTGGACTTTATTATCTCCCACCTGCTCTAATGAAATTCATCTCTATAGGCAACAAACTCTTTGTTTTATGGTGGGAATGAACTATTCAAACTTCCTTTAAATATTATACAAAATAAATTAAGCTGACATTTGGTTTGATCTTAAACCTTGTAAACTCTTTACTTAAGCATCAAAATAAATGGTACTAGAAGACAACTCATTGAATTTCTTCAATGTCATATTTCATATGACTTTGTTTCTAAAGATATAGATAGTAAGAAAGATATTTATTTATATGTTCTAGTCCTTCTCAAAACGACACATTCTCCGAGGCTCATAGTGGACACATTCATTTAATTACATTATTTGTCTACAAGTATTGCTTTACACATAGTCTTGTGTCATTCCAACATTTGCATGATCATAAAACACTTTCTATAATTACTATGATTTATTGCTACATTATATTTATTCACTAGAAATCCTCAATTCATGGATAAAAGAACTACATTGTGAAAATAATTACTTACTCTTGAACTAATTTGTAAACATTCAATTTTTTCTAGAAGTTTACAAAATTGAATCTGCTCACAGCTATTCAATCTTAAGTGAAATTCACCAAGTCTTTATTTGCCATCTGTGCAATTCCATTGAACTTCATGCATGTAATGTATATATCTCCAATTGACTTAGCAATCTTATTCACAACACTTGTAAATTATGACTTAGTAATTTCTTTCATTGGACAATTCCAATATGCACAAGAGAATTTGAATTTCATAATTCTATCTTAAATAGAACTAATGCATACAATTTCCACATGAATTTAAGCTTAGTCATATGGTGCCTTCACCATTAGTTTTGGGCCCACAACATTTCAAACATAACAATAATTGGAATTTAAAGACATTCATTCAAGCATAAGATAATAAAGATAACTGGTGATAACCCCCAAGTGCAGGGGATCATCGTAGACCTCTCAATGTGGAAGCAGGATATCGATCCATGAGAGCAAGAAGGAAAAGCTATGTATTCTCTACAACTATAATCTCACAAGTTTTAGTTGATTATGCACTAAACAAGTTTTAAGGAATATAATGGTTGTTTTAATGGTTGGAACAAAACAAGAATATAAAAGTGTCCCAATCCTCTTCAATGCAAGAGGACAGACAAGGGTTTTCTTATATAGGAACAATGGACATGGGTTCATGGGTTCACTTAATCCTCTCTTCTGCATCTATGGTGATTGTCATGTTATAGATAGTAAAGGTACACACAATTTTGATGTTTTAGTGGTACTTTTATGGTGGCTACATGTCATAAAACACATAGGTGAAAGAAGTACTCCTTTGTGTTGCTAGGTCACCCTTGCAATAAGGCTAGCATTTGGTCCGTGTCACACCACACATCATACCTCTCCCTTTTTACCCCTAGATAAAGGATGTTGGGATGCATTACTGTCACTCAATACATATGTCGTTGTCACTCGTCCACCCATTACCTACATACATCATACTTCTTATTGGAAAACATTCTAAACACTAGTGCAATGATTCATATGTTGTGATATGTTGTGAGTATTATCACATCTCTCTCATCTAGCCCCACTTGGTGGTGTCAATCACCTGATGATATGGATAAACAAGGCATTATGTATAGATCTAAGCCATTACATGCATCATAGAATATCCCCAAAGTATGACAAACCATACAAGATCCAACACAATAGTAAATGAATAACAAGTACTATCTCATAACACAATATCCACCATAGGAATTACATAAATAGATCCATACTCATGCAAGGCACATCATATGGACTTCAACAATGATCATCCACCATAAACACAAAGTATAGGGGGTGGACTAATCCCCTATCATCATGGAGATTTATGAGGAGGCTTTGGTGAAGGAGGAGAGGCGTCCAGAGGCGATTCTGGTAGTGGTTCCCCCTCCAATCTTCCTCCAGTGATGGCTAGCAGACTCTCTGTTCTTGGTGTTTTCTATCTCCACCTCCTTTGTGTCGATGACTCCCCGGGGGATCTTTATATAGGGGTTTTTAGGTCAAGAGAACTCCGTGGGTGAAAGAATCAAGGCGATCGGACGACCGCGGAGGAAAAGAGGGTAGGTGGCACGCCCACCTGGGCTGGGCGCACCACCCAGACTATTTTGGGCCTCCTGGCTCTCCAAGTGAGGTTCTTGTTCTCAAGATGCTTCTCGTGGATAAATATTGTGTAACACCCTCGAATCGGCCCTATGCAAGTTTTTGCGCTTCCCGCCAAACCCGCATAGAAACGATTCAAGGACGCCACCAGGCACTTTCGCGCGGGTGGAAAACGAAGTAATATCATTACACAATAGTCCACGATGGAACCCACAGAACAGATATATATATACAGCAACGACTCACTGAGTCAAGAATACAAATATACAGTAAAAAGATCCAAATCACCTTGAAAACGATACAACATCCGCGTATGGATAAGAAGCAAATGGGGCTAAGAGCCCTGAAGAATAACCAATGGCGCCCATAACCCTGCCCAAGCCAAGCCGGAAGGGTAACCCTGCTAACGACTTCGATCTCAAACCTGCTAAAACAAAAGGGGTGCCGACAAAGGGCGAAGGGAAAAAGAGGAGCGTCAGTACTGAGGCCAGTACACGGCGAGGCTAGAATTCGCCGGCTCTCGCCTACATAGGTATGGTTGACTGAAGCGGCAGCGCAACATGCACTAAACAACCTATAGAGACTCGAGCAACTGTCAGCTATTAGAGAGAGATAATAAAGACCTATTCGGAACCAACATTATACTAACACCAATCATACCCATCCTGGTATTCCCCCTCGAGACCAAACGAGGAAGTCAAACCGAGGAACTCACATAGTTGGTAGTTTTATTCATTCGATTATAGTTGAAGCACTTACTAGTCAGATATAGATAGCATAAGTAGTGGGCAGTTTTAGTTAACCATTCAGTTGTAGTTGCAGTACTTACTAGTCAGATACAATTAGCATGTGACATCCCAAACAAAGCAGCGGTGGGCACTTTTATTTCATTCCATTGGAGTTGCGATACTGACTAGACAGGTATAACAGGACACGATACACCCCAGTTCCACTAGTTGTTGGCACTTTTATTATCCATTCCATTGTAGTGAAGCTGATTACTAGTCACATCTTAAGTCAAATTTATAGCACTACTTTAGTTATGCTTGTCTATGATCGAGATACTGTGCTCCAAGTCGTCCATAAACGCGGACACGGCTTTCAGAAAGATTTACCCTGCAGGGGTGCACAAATAGCAACACACACACGATCGACCTCGGAAAAACCAACTAAAAACCCAACGAGGCTTTCACGACAAAGCAATCACAGGATTCATAAAATATTTCAGGGGGCCACCCAACTAAGCTACCCGCAACGAAGTTGGCCGGCTTCGAGACGGACCCAGGGTTTGTGTGGACGGCGGTAAACGACTGGGAACCCGAAAGTGTGACTGGGCTTGTCGATACAGCGAAAACGTGTCACGATCCAAAATAGTACAGGTGCTCCACGCACAATCGTAAATAAAACAGTAAAGCATGGCATAGGTACAGGATAGTAATAAAGCCCCAAACTAGTTTGTGGCCCCAAGAAATAAGAAATGAATCATGCTCTGGCTAAGGGGGATTCATAGACTCTCCCGGATGTGGATAGTGCGAATAGTCAAGGAACAGGTATCAAGTACTCGGGCTTACGGGACACAAGTGGACATGAAAACCAAATAGCATATATTTCCCACCAGTGCCTCTTTCATTAGTTATCCCAACAATTTAATAGTTGTATTGTCGTGGTGGTGTCACGGCAGATGCCATGGATAGGCTGATAGTGGGGACTAATATGCACTAGGGGAATCCAGGGAGGGATAGTGAGGTGATTCCTCACACTGAAGTTATATTTGATTCACTTCCAAGGTTCACAAGTGTTCCTAGAGCTGTCTTGGGGAGAGGAGGAAGAAGGGACTCTCTTACTCTCGCCACTAGCTAACCCGTACAAGACCAACCCGTAGAACCTAACCTCTCTACAGAGACCCTAGCCCTCCTTATATAGGGGTGGCTAGGTCTCCGCTTAGGGCATACGTGGATGCATATTCCAGGGAATATGCCTCCTCCCAAGATAGTAAACCGACCGGGTTACTTTTCCCCCGCGTCATCCATGTAGAGGCTACGTGACCCTCTGCGGCGCCTGCGTCACCCGACATTGGCTTCGTCACCTTTGTCGGCCACGCCTTGCTGGTCCTCCCTCTGTCTGCTTCGCTCATGCCGTGCGTACCAGGGCTACTTTTGACCAGCGAGATTCCTGCCTTCTCCTAGAAGCCTGACATGACCCGAATCGTAGTTGATCCGGCCACACCCGTTCCTGCATGGAAGTTTAGACACATTGTTCCGACTTACGGCTTAAGTTGGTTGTGACCTAGTTAGGTGGACGCCCCCTGGTCTGGGTTACTCCGTGATTCGGCCTGCCTTGAGGTGGCCCGGCCAGCATTCGCTTTGGCCTTGCCAAACCTCGGCTAACTCGGCCTTTATACCCCGGCGTGACCCTACCCGGGGGTATCCCCCCAACATTAGTCCCCGAAGCTGGTGCGGTCTTAGCTACATTGGCCGCTAAGGCCACATCAGGTTCCATTTCACTGAGCTTAGGATCTTATTTCCGAGTTACCTCGTTACCTCGGATTCTATGGATTTACTTTCCTTGGGCACATTCCAAGTTTTCCCTTGCTGGCCGGGTTACCACATCTTCATCCGGCTTGTTCTTCCTTCTCTCGTACGCTTCCCCATGTGGAGGCTAATCATCACATCGCCTCATTTTAAGGGCCAGCCACAGTAACCGTCGCAGTGATTGTCAGGAGTTACTGTGCGCGTGCCACGTCACGCATGCCTCCTCGTTAACCGCATCAATGCATCGCGTCATGGGATCCGCTGCGCTCTGTGATCTTCCGTGTGGCCTGATTCTGATTGGCCAATCCGGTGTGTACACGGCCACACCGTGTGGCGTAACCGCAAAACACGATCCCACTTCCCCCACGAGGGAGTGGTTAAATAGGGGAGGGGCGCGCCCCTTAGGTCTTTTTCTCCTTCCGCGCCCCTCTGCTCCCAGTTCTTCTTCTTCGTCTTCTCCCGCAACAGCGCCGCCGCCACCTCTTCTAAGTAGCAGCTCCGCCGCCGCACTGCTTCCACGCATCTCTGCATCACCGCTGCTGCTGCCACCTCCTCCGCCACGGGTCGCTGTCAGTCTAGTCCGCTGCCCCCACCGCCGCTAGCGCCAGCAAGGGCAGCGAACTCGAGATGACAGAGGAGGAGCTCGCCGTCGCCGAGCAAGAGATGGAGGAAGACGCCGCCATGGCGGACCGTGGTGCGTGGGCTGGATCCTGGGTCTGCCAGGATGACCTAGACTAGCTCTACCGCACCAGGCGCATCCCCGCCGGAGTCACCGCGCGTCTCGCCTCCGCCGAACTCGCCCCCTCACCCAATCCGGGTGAGTATGTGGTGTTCTTATCACATTTCCAGCGGGGTTTCGGTTTGCCGGTCAGCGATTTTTTCCACGAATGGTTGAGCACCTACGAACTCCAGCCGCACCACCTTCCTGCCAATGCAATCACCTCTCTCTGCTTTCGCCTCCACGATCGAAGGCTATGCCGGATTATGGCCCACGAAGGAGCTATGGATCCGGTTCTTTGGCCTCCGTCGCAACGTCATTCCGAACATTCAGCTTGACCCGGAGGACAAGCAACTTACGTAGTTCGGGGCTGCGTCCATCTCTCCCTGGAGGCTATCCGTCTTCCCCCGAGTCACCGGGCTGGAGTCCTGCAAGGGATGGGCCCAGACTTTCTTTTATGTCCGGAACGATCGCACCGAAGACTTGATCCAGTTGCTCCCCTATGCTCCAGGTCCTCCTAACCCGGAGTTGTGGGACGTTGTCCCCAAGAAGCCCACGGCTTTGGCCAACCAGGTCCATAAAAGGTTCGCGGAACTAAAGAAGCTCGGGTTGCGTAACGAGGACGCCATGATCACGTTCATCCGCAACCGGATCTCCCCGCTCCAGAAGCGCACTCACAAAGTGAGTCACATGAGCTGGGGCCGCGACCCCAACCGGACCTCGTCCTTCGAGTTGAGCAACACGGAGATCTTTCGCCGGGTCAAGGCTGTCTTCACCACCCACAAGGACTTCTCCTCTGAGTGGACGTGGGGAATTGAGCACTTTTGCCGTGATAGGCTTCCTCCCGCGGTAAGTTTTGTGCCGCAAACTCTCTCCGAATTAAACCTTATGTCGGTTGCCGTTGTATTTTTAACTCTATTGTCTGTTCTTTTCCTTAGCTATTCCTTCAGCAAACCCTCGAAGATGGCACCGACCCCACCCTTAAGTGGGCGCCTGATCGGGAGACCTCGGACGAGGAAGAGCCGGATCAGGAGATGTTCCTTCCAATGACCGACGCTACGAAGCGACCCACTGGTAACCCTCTTCCATTAGAGATTGGGCTGATAATGAAGATGACTCGGATGTCGAGGTGATGGAAGCTCTTGACGTTGTCCCCCTTTATTATGCTTTTCCGGCATCAGCTAACCCCGGTGGGCAGATTCATGAGGACCCTCCCCTTGCTGTGGGTGACCCTGTTCCGGTTGCACCGAAGAAGAAGTGGGGAGCTGCATCAACCTCATCCTCCGGACCTTCTCAGCCTACCAAAAGGTGAAAGAAGTCCGGGGACAAAACTGCCTCCAAGCCTGTAGCCAAGGCCCTGGCACGAAGGGCTCGAAAGCGTAAGGATCCCCTGACCTTGGATGCGTAAGCCTCTTTTCCCTCAGCCCCTTACTTGTTCTTGTACTGTCTTAGTTTCTCATCCGACATTGTTTGATTCGGCAGGGCCGCAGTGGAGGTCCCCTAGAGTGGGTCTGGCATTGCTTCGCCGCTCCGACCTAGCCCTTCTCCCCCTCGTGGCGACAAGCCACGCCCGCTGAGCCCTATTCCAGAGGGTTCTGCGGCTGCTCCGGGTTCTGCTCCACCTCGTCAAGTGGGGGGGAAACCTTGAAGCGGGGGAGACTCTCCCAGCCGAGGCGGCGGCATCGACAACTTCGGCTCCGCCGCAACCAGCTACTACCAAGACTACCTCAGCACCAGCACCAGCACCAACTCTGGCACCAGCACCAACTCTAGCAGCAAGATCGCCAGCAGCAGCACCAAGCCCAGCAGCAAGAGCACCAGCGCCAAGTTCCTCCGCCTCATCTGAGACTTCTCAGTCTCGGTGAGAAAGTACCCAAATAGCTCCCAAGGGAAAATCTGCTTCGAGCACTTCCTCCTCCCAGCAGCCCAAGGGAAAAAAGGCTCCTGACGCCACCAGGACAGCGTTCGTCGAGGCTAGACAGCAGACTCTCGCATCCATGCTTCCCAAGAAGCCTCCAGCACCGAAGGACGCCCCTGCCGAGCCAGCTGATGCGCAACAGATGGTTTTGCACACCAGCCCAGCCCTTGCCCTGGTTGAGAGGAAGGAGGCGCATGCGAAGGGCTTGGTGGCGCCCCATATGCCCACCGGCGAGCGATACCCTCCGAGCCTGATCGAACTCGTCATGAATTGGAACAAGGCGGAGTTCGTCGACAACAACGATCTTCTGGAGAAGTTCGGCGCCGCTGAATTTTCTGCTCAAATGAACACAGCCGCTAAGGCAATCAACCTCGTGGGTCGGATGATGGAGGTACGTTACTTCCTTAGCATGTTGTAGATATTGATGACATAACCATTAGTCCCCGAGCCTCCGGGGGAGTAACTTGTTACTCGGCCGGATGCTCCTTAGAAAACTACCGTAGCTCCGTGATAACTTCGAATATGCACACACCTAAAGCCGGGTTAAGTTCCACTTGGACCGGATTTTGATAACTTCGAATATGCACACATCTAGAGCCGGGTTAAGTTCCACTTGGTCCAGATTTTGATAACTTCGAATATGCACACACCTAGAGCCAGGTTAAGTTCCACTTGGCCTAGATTTTGATAACTTCGAATATGCACACACCTAGAGCCGGGTTAAGTTCCACTTGGCCCGGATTCTGATAACTTCGAATATGCACACACCTAGAGCCGGGTTAAGTTCCACTTGGCCCGGATTCTGATAACTTCGAATATGCACACACCTAGAGCCGGGTTAAGTTCCACTTGGCCCGGATTTTGATAACTTCGAATATGCACAAAGCTAAGTTGTATCTTTGTATTCTTTTCAGGTGACCACCAACCGCCGGAGCGCTGAGTTTCAGCGTCTCCTGGACACTCATAAGATGCTGCACGCCAAATATAACGCACTCCTCGCTGAACACGAGAAACGGGGTAGGTTTCTTCCTTGACACTTCTTCATTTCCTTTCATCTTCTTCTGCCGAACTAATCCCTCATTCGGTTTTCGCAGCTGGGGTGGAGGCTGAGAATAAGCTTATGAGGAAGAATTTGGATCAGATCAAGGGTAAGTTACATCTACTCAACCTTACTTATGCTTTTCATCCTCTTTCCTCCTTGGCTCGGCAAACATTCATATCCCAGCTTTGCTGGGTTGACAAACTATTTCAGTATCGCTGGAAGATAGTGTGCCCGTGCCTGATATGATGCTGCATTTTCTCGAACAAGCAGGGTAGCATCAGGCCGAGCTTAAAAAGAAAGACGATGAGCTTGCCCTCCTCCGGACCAAGGATGATGAGATCGCCAAGCTTAAAGCCGAGATGAAAAAATTGAAGGCACAACATCAATCCGAGCTCCAAAAGGCTGGCCAAGACTATACCGAGGAGCGCGAACGCCTCAACCTCCAAATTGCCAAGGACCGAGAACTTCTCCAGGAGTCCGACGTCAAGCTTGAGTCGGCGAATGCTGAACTTGTGCACCTTCGCAAAAGACGTGACGACTGTACCAGGGAGTTGACTCGGGTCCTCAGCCATATTTCACATGAGTTCCTTTCCCTTATCCGGCATATTTCTCCGGGTTACTTCACATATCTTTTCTTTATTTGTTTCTCTTATCTCGTTTTCAGGCAAATTTCCAAAAGGCACTGCCATCGCGAGCGCCGCTGTTGCTGATTTCCGCCGAGAGAGGGGTACTCCCGTTGGTCCTGACGCAGAAGAGATTCCCTATGATATGGAGGACATGCTGGTCAGCCTGTCATCTCGCGTGGAAATCATCAAGAACTATGGCAAGGATATCCTTGACGCTGCAGTCCGAGTCTTCCACACGTTTTGGCCTGCAGAAGACACTCTGGAGGGAACCGCACTTCTTGTTGAAAAATTGATGGAGTGCGAGACCCAGCTCGACCTTTGGAGGGAATCCGCTGGATGTGCCACAGTTGAGACCGTTCTCCACTACGTACTCATGTGGTACGTGAAGATCGACCTCAATCTCTTAACGCACATGCGCACCGAATCCAAATGGACCAGTGACCCGGAGTGGGTAGCTCGGAGCAAGGCTTGCGCCCACAGCCTCATCGAATATGCTCCCATTCACGAATGGATAGAGGGAACGAGTTTCCTGGAAGCCGCCGGTGACGAAAACGCTGAGAACGTTGAAGATGGGTCGGATGAGGACGAAGAGGGCGATGCCTCGGACATTGAAGACACCGAATATGACGCCGAACTTCCTCCTCCTGCTGCTCCTTAAGTGAAAAAAAAACTTTAAAGTTTATCAGATCCCCGGTATGCCGGGTGGAATTGTATCCAGTACACATGTGATATTTTGCTACTAAGGTTTTATGCCGGATTAACTTGGGCATAGTCCCCGAGTTTCCTTTTCTTGTTCGTCCAATCTTTTGGCTCGGCTCATGTCTACCTTGATTCGGTTTTACGACTTACGAATCTGAGCTTCAAAAATTGTCTTAACAATACTAGGAAACTTTTAGGCTTAGCTCAAAATAAATCAGCATAATAAAAAAACATACAAGGTTAGTTCGAAGAACAAATGTCGGCTCGATTAAGTTCTTTTCCTTAGTCGTTTTTCATGTGCTACGCAATTCCAAACTTGTTCTCTTGCTTGCCATGAAGCCAATTCTTGTTGGACAGCAGCAAGTCGAAGAGTTTGGTTTTTGGTGCTCACACGCTACTAATCCGAGTTAAGTAGAACAACTTACTCCAGCTGACGTACAAACAACAAAAGACAACAAATATTATTAAGGCAGTCCCCGAGTTACTGCTCGAGGTGCCAACAACTCATTGATAAGCTCATTGCCGGCATACATACCGACATATGAGAAGACTCAGATACATATACTTCTCTGCTAAGTGTAGAAAGGACGGAGTAGAGCTGCATTCCACGGACGCTTAGATTCCTCGCCGGACCTATCCGCCTTGTTCTTTTCCTGTGGCTTTGCATCTATAAGATAATAAGAATCATTGTGCAATGCTCTGCTCACAATGAATGGCCCTTCCCATGGAGGAGATAATTTATGCATGCCAACAGTACGTTGTACCAACCGGAGCACCAGATCGCCTTCCCGGAAAACTCGAGGGCTTACTTTCTGGCTATGATAGCGTTGGAGATTTTGCTGGTATATGGCGGATCTGGACAATGCCAATTCTCTCGCTTCTTCCAGCAGATCAACATCATTTTGCCGGGCGGCTTCTGTGTATTGGGTGACCCTAGGCGAATCATGCTCTATGTCAGCTGGTAATACAGCTTCTGCCCCATATACTAGAAAAAATGGCGTATAGCCCGTTGATCGATTCGGAGTCGTTCTTAAACTCCACAGTACCGCTGGTAGTTCTTCTATCCAGCACCCCGCTGATCTTTGCAGCGGCTCAATGAGCCGGGGTTTTATCCCAGATAATACCAATCCGTTGGATCTTTCCACTTGTCTGTTCGAAGCGGGGTGGGCTACCGAGGCAACATCCAACCGGATCTTCTTATCCCGGCAGAAACGCGCAAATGCTCCTTCTGCAAAGTTTGTGCCATTATCAGTTATGATACTGTGAGGATAACCGTATCTCAAGATGATGTCTTTGAGAAACGTCACGGCCGTAGCTCCATCACATTTTCTTATTGGCTTCACCTCGATCCACTTTGTAAATTTGTCCACCATGACCAAAATGTGAGTCATATTTCCCCTTGCTGGTTTAAACGGCCCACCATGTCCAAACACCACACGGCAAATGGCCAGGTGATTTGTATGGTCTTGAGCTCCGGCATTGGCATATGTGCCTTAGTAGCATACCTCTGACAACCATTGCATTTTCTCACCAGATCTTCTACTTGTTCTAAGGCACTTGGCCAGTAGAATCCATGCCGGAAAGCCTTTGCCACCAAGGCTCGGGACGAGGCGTGATGGCCGCACTCCCCTTGATGTATATCTCGGAGGATGTCAAGCCCTTCTTCCGGGTCAACGCATCGCTGAAGGACGTTGGTTACACTCCTTTTGTATAGATCAGAATTGATGATTGTGTACGCCTTTGCTCTCCTGTAAGTTTGCCTGGATAGCACCTCCTCAATGGGTAACGTTCCGTCTTTCAGGAATTGAAATATAGGTAGTGCCCAAGCTAGTATGGCTCGCACAGGGAACACGTCCTCATCAATTTCCATCTGATCCGCCGGCATAACTTCAACCGGATCATGCTGAGCAGTCCCCGGGTCTTGCGAATCAGTCCCCGGGTTTCGCGAACCACCTCCTGTGTCAATGTCCATGGGCACGGCTCCGGATTCTGCATCCTCCGAGACGTAAATTGAGTCAGTTTCTGGGGACGGCCGGATAGACGGTTTTCTAAGGTGTTCCAATGCTACCCTCGGTGGAATTGCTTGTCGGGTTGATCCGAGCTTCGACAATACATCGGCAGCTTCATTTTCTACCTGGGGTACATGGTGAAATTCACATCCCTCAAAGTAACCAGATATCTTCTGCACATGAAATCTGTATAGCGCCATGTTTGGATCAAGGGCGTCCCACAGTCCCGACACTTATTGTATTACCAAATCTGAGTCGCCAAAGCATAGAATGCGATGTATCCCAATTTCTTTTGCCACTTTGAGCCCATGCATAAGTGCTTCATACTCAGCGAAATTGTTTGATGCCGAGAAATGGATCTGCAGCACATATTTCAGGTGGTCCTTCTTTGGCGAGGTAAGTACGATTCCGGCGCCTAGCCCGGTTTTTGTTTTAGACCCGTCAAAGTGTATCCTCCAGTAATTCGGATCTGGTAGCGGTGGTTCGTATTGTATCTCGGCCCAGTCCACAAAAAAGTCGGCCACAGCCTGCTTCTCTTCTGTCGTATTGTGGTGCATAGGGAGCTAGTTCAATTGCCCATTTTGCAATTCTACCAATTGCATCTTTGTTACTCATTATCTCGGATATGGGAGCCTCACATATTACCTTGATGGGATGCTCCTCAAAGTAATGCTTCAACTTCTTAGCTGCCATATACACACCATATGCCACTTTCTGATAGTGTGGGTAGTTCTACTTTGAGGCAGACAACACCTCGCTCAGATAATATACAGGCCTTTGCACTGACTTACCCTCTTCGTCGCGCTCTACCACAATTAGTGCACTTACAACTCGGTTGGTTGCGGCTATATAGAGCAACATTGGCTCCTTTGATAGTGGAGAGGCTAACACTGGTGCAGTGGCTAACATCTTCTTTAAGTGAGCAAAGGCTTCATTGGCCTGCGGCGTCCAAACGAACTTATCTGACTTTTTCATGAGTTGATAGAGAGGCAATGCCTTTTCTCCCAACCGACATACAAACCGACTTAACGATGCCAGGCAACCAGTGAACTTCCGGACATCGTTAAGACACTTCGGTAGTTCCATTCGCTCAATGGCCCGGATTTTAGTTGGATTAACTTCGATACCTCGGCTGGAAACAAGAAATCCGAGTAATTTTCCAGCCGGGACACCGAAGGTACATTTTTCTGGGTTAAGCTTCATCCGGAACCTTCTTAAGTTCACGAACGTCTGCCTGATATCGTCAAGGAGCGTTTTGCTTTCCTTGGTCTTGATAACCACGTCGTCCACATACACTTGTACATTTTGACCTATTTGGTCATGCAAACATTTCTGCATGCATCTTTGGTACGTTGCTCCTGCATTACGTAAACCAAACGGCATGGTGCGATAGCAATAAGCCCCATACGGGGTGACAAACGCAGTTTTTATTTGATCATCCGGATTCAGAGGTATCTAGTGGAAACCAGAATATGCATCAATGAATGACAACAGTTCACATCCAGCAGCTGAGTCTATGACCTGATCTATCCTAGGCAGTGGAAATGGATCTTTTGGACACGCCTTGTTCAGGTTCGTGTAATCGATACATATACACCAAACCACTGCCACATTCGGATCATCCTTCTTCTTCTCCACCAGCACCGGATTAGATAAGCAATCTAGATAAAGAACTTCCATGATAAATCCTGCAGCCAACAATCGAGCTATCTCATCTCCGATGACTTTCCTCCTATCTTCGGCGAAGCGGCGGAGAGGTTGCTTCACCGGCTTTGCTCCGGGTCTCACATTCAAAGAGTGCTCGGCCAACTCCCTCGGAACACCTTGCAAGTCCTGTGTGGACCAAGCAAAAATGTCCCGATTCTCACGGAGGAAGTTGACAAGCACGCTTTCCTATTTGTCATTTAACCCGGCACCAATTGTTACGGTGCGCTCTAGGAACATATCATCAATAGGCACCTTCTTGGTATCTTTCGTGGCTTGGAATGAGACACTCCCATGCGGGTTACTCAGCGCCGGCATATACTGCTGCGCGGACTGAGCCAATGCCGCCACCTCTTGAATTTTTCTTTTCTCTTGCGCGATCATGAGTGACTCGGCTAGATTAGACCCGACCGATGCACACTCAATGGAACGTCGGAAATCTCCAGCAATAGTAATCACTCCGTTTGGCCCGGGCAACTTCATCTTTAAGTAACTGATGTGACAACTTGCCATGGACTTGTTCAGTGCTGGTCTTCCGAGTAACGCGTGATACGCACTTTCCATGTTCACCACTTCAAACTCCAAATTCTCAGTTCGGCAGTTATCTCTCGTGCCGAACAATACGTCAACCCGGACCTTGCCTATGGGCTCACAAGAAATGTCGGGCACAATACCATGGAAAGTTGTCCTTGTAGCCTGGAGCATGTTCTCCGATATACCCAACTTGCGCATTGTATCTGCATACATGATGTTAATGCTGCTGCCATTGTCAATCAGTACCTTGGAGAACCTTACATTGATGTTAGGCCCAATGAATGTCGGATCCAGCACTAACACATACGAACCAGGACTTGGCATAAGCTTGGGATGATCTTTAATGCTCCATGTGATTTCTTGGTCCGACCAAGGCATATACCTCGTCACTGCTGGCATTACCGCATTCACCTCCATATGTCGGCGCTGCAAGCTCTTTCTGTCTGTTTCCTCAGTGGTAAACACACAGTAACTCTAATGATGCTCTCTATACTCATTCCTCTCCTTATTTCTGGGGTACCTCTGATCCGGCTGATGCTGGTTTTCTACCTGATGCACTGCATCCCTTCTCTCATGGTTATCATACCTCGGCGGAGGGGGAGGCAACATTAGCTGTTGCGTGTTCGCTCCGGAGAGCAATTGCTGCCGGGGTAACTCCTGCCGAGGTTGATCATTCCGGGGTGCCTGAGCATTCCCCGAACCACCTTGTTCTATTTTACGCATCCACTCACATTGCCTCGTCGTATGACCCGCTGGGTTACTCGGATTTGGCGTGTGAAATTTACACGGCTGATCCAACATCGACTCATAAGTGTACCTCGGACGGTCCTTCTTTTCTTGCCACAGTTTCTTCTGCTCTGGCGTCCAAGTTTTCTTGCCATCATTTCTTGGTGTCCATTGTCCCCCTCCAGTTTTATGACGTTGATTGCCTCCTGCTCCGGGCTGATCTTGGTTCACAGCTGCAACTTGTTGCGAACTGTACCGGTGATCCGGTCTGTCATCTCTTATTTTTCCTCTGTAATCATTCCTCCGGGATGATCCGGCTCCATCTCTCTGGTAATATTCCTCATTTGACTCGTTTGACACGAGTCTGGGTTGAGTCGGGTCACCCAAAGCATACGAATCAGCAATTCGGATCATCTCTGCCAATGTGGTTGGCATTTTCCTTTGCAACTTCTGCCACAGCTCACTTGCATATCTGCACCCTTGCGCAAACCACGCTATGGCCTGTGACTCTATTACACCCTCACACGAATTTCTCATGGTACACCACCGGGTTAAAAACTCCTGGTCCGTCTCGTTCGGTCTCTGCTTACACATGGCTAGGGTATGTGGCCTATTTGGCCTCTGATACATACTTGAGAAATTGCTGATAAACATTTCCTCAAAATTGATCCAGCAGTTAATACTTCCGGGCGGAAAATTGTTTAGCCATACCCTGGCTGGCCCCTCCAACATCTGGGGTACGTATCTCACAGCCCATCTCAAGTTGCTTGTAGCAATTTTCACAGCTGTAGCATAGTTTATCAACCAATTCTCTGACTTAGTACTGCAGTCATACGTCTTTATGCCTCTGGGTAACTGGAAGTTAGGTATTGGTTGCTCCTTCATGATCCGGGGCCCAAAGCAGCAGGACCCGGTGGACCTTGACATTCGATCTGTTCCGACCTAGACAGTCGATCCAGTTTCAACCTGGCATCATCACGCATCAAATCCCTGCTTCCCAATCTTGACCCTATTACATGATAGTCCGGCCTTGGGTATCCTGCGTTCACCATCTCCGAATCTCCATCATTATACCGGTCTTGCTCTCGTGGAACAGCTCTCTGTTGCATACCTCGGCCGGCACTTTGCTCTTGCCTTGGTATATTCCGCTGCTGCGGTTGTCCTGCTCCTGCCAATTTTCGCTGTCCGGCATTGCCATTTACAGCATTTCCTTGACCGACATTGCCTTGGTCACGGTTACCTCGGCCAGCTTCACCTCGGCTCGCACTTCGTCGATCATCATTTTTCTGTACTTCTTTTCCTTTCCCTGCCCTTGTTGGATCATACGGGACGATCTGTTTGTTCCTTCTGGCCGAGGTTACTACCTCTTCTCACCCGTTAGACCCTCTAGCTCGGATGCAGCAGCGTCTGCTGCCCTAAGGTTCTTAGCCGGGGTACTATACCTCGGCAGCCCCACAGACAAACAATTCTCTGACTCCTCAATCCTAGTGTCTCCCTCTTTGTTCATTTCGCTTATGAGGTTTCTCCCCTTTACTTTTATAGTATCAACTTTGTTTGCCTTTGCGTACTCACGCAGCGTCATGTTCAACGACTGCTGAGCCACGGCTATCTTTTTCGCACCCTCCAGTATTTTTTGCCTAGTTTCCTCTAGCTCGGCCTGTGCCTGAGCTGGGTCTACTGCTACTACTATAGGGTTTGCTAAGCTATCCATCGCTTTCTGCAGCACATTCTCAGGCCTCTCTAGTGGAGGACTTCTACCTTTCCTCGGTACCTTAGGCGTTACCTCCGGATCTGGTGCCGGATCCTTGTTTGCGCCTGCACCAGGCGCAGTCATCATCACCTCAGCACGGACTAAGGAGCGAGTGATACGCGCCCCGTGAACCACGCTAAGGGGTGGCTCCCCTGCTTCGACGACGTGCCGCGGATGAACGCATGACACATCGACAGCAACGTAGACCTTGTGCGCGCCGAGCTTGATGAAGAGGCCGTTGCGCGGAAGCGGGCGCGTGCCGAAACAGCTAGCGTTGTCGCTGACAAAGTCCAGCGCTCCAAAGCGCTGAACGAGCCCGAAGACGATGCGTTCGCCGGTGCCGATGAGGTTTCCTGTCCGGATCTTGACCCCTGCTAGCGCCGCTAGCCGCACGGTGGGCGCCAACTGTCGTGGTGGTGTCACGGCAGATGCCATGGATAGGCTAATAGTGGGGACTAATATGCACTAGGGGAATCCAGGGAGGGATAGTGAGGTGATTCCTCACACTGAAGTTATATTTGATTCACTTCCAAGGTTCACAAGTGTTCCTAGAGCTGTCTTGGGGAGAGGAGGAAGAAGGGACTCTCTTACTCTCGCCACTAGCTAACCCGTACAAGACCAACCCGTAGAACCTAACCTATCTACAGAGACCCTAGCCCTCCTTATATAGGGGTGGCTAGGTCTCCGCTTAGGGCATACGTGGATGCATATTCCAGGGAATATGCCTCCTCCCAAGATAGTAAACCGACCGGGTTACTTTTCCCCCGCGTCATCCATGTAGAGGCTACGTGACCCTCTACGGCGCCTGCGTCACCCGACATTGGCTTCGTCACCTTTGTCGGCCACGCCTCGCTGGTCCTCCCTCTGTCTGCTTCGCTCATGTCGTGCGTACCAGGGCTACTTTTGACCAACGAGATTCCTTCCTTCTCCTAGAAGCCTGACATGACCCAGATCGTAGTTGATCCGCCACACCCGTTCCTGCATGAAAGTTTAGATACATCGTTCCGACTTACGGCTTAAGTCGGTTGTGACGAAGTTAGGTGGACGCCCCCTGGTCCGGGTTACTCCGTGATTCGGCCTGCCTTGAGGTGGCCCGGCCAGCATTCGCTTTGGCCTTGCCGAACCTCGGCTAACTCGGCCTTTATACCCCGGCGTGACCCTACCCGGGGGTATCCCCCCAACATGTATTTAAAGGCATGATCATCTCCACCATTAAGCATCTCCACCATTTATCATGTGCCAACTTGCCGTCAACGGCGGAACGACAACAACGCGAAGCAACACATAAGCAAGCAACTACGACTCACAAGGCCGACTAGCTATCAAACAACAGGTAATAGGATGTGTCCATGGCAATATAGAGGCTGCAAGGAGTATAAATGGTGCACGGAAACTAAAGCATCGCAACACGGATAACAATAGATCAATAGGAGGAAATAAAGACTATAAAAGCAAAATAGCTAGAAAGAGGGAGATGCTTGCCTGGGACACACTGCCGAAGGATCATATCCGGAGAACTTGTCGATACTCGCATCAACTCATCGGCCTACTCCGCGAAGAAGCAAACACTAGAAGAAACACTGGATGCAACATTTAATACTGCGGCACAAGATCCGGCATGCTTATGATATGATCCATGGCATGGCATAGATGCGGTGCAATTAGGCAATATTAAGCGGAACCGGGGTCCCGATAATTAATTACACGGTTCAAGTTATTTAGAACCCCGCAATTTAAATGTTGTATTAACTGGGGGAAACATGGCATAGGTTCGCTACACCAATTTAAATGGAGTCCGAAATAAGACAAAAATATCCCGCATATTGACTCCATAACTACCTATATGAAAGCGGAGCGTTTCAGCCCTGAAAAACTGCCTCCACGTCACCTCCTTTTTACTGTAGAAGGTGCAAATTAGGCTTTCTACAGTGCCCTCTGCCCGTCAGTTTTTTCCTCTTGCTTCCATTACATGCGTGCTGCCACGTTCCCTTTTTCCCTACCCCGTACGTGTCATTCTTCCTTTTTTCTTTCCTAAACTACGGCGCTCCGGACGCTTCCGACGCGGTCAGTTCCGCTGATGAGTTCTTCTCGATCTAATCAACCTCTAATGGACTTCGCCGGCTCCTCCTCTCCTCCGTTTTTTCTTTCTTCGGATCGTGGTCCTCCTCCCGTGGTTTCCCAGCCTTCCTCTCGACGACGTGCTCGGGGACGAGGACGCGGTTCTATTTTGGATGGCCCTCTCTCTTCTCCTTCTTCCAGTTTCGATGCTTCCAAGATGGCTGCCCGGTGTAGGTCTTCGGGACGTGCTCGCGGTCGCTGCCGTCTTGCTGATCCTGCTCCATCTTTTTCTTCCAGTCTCCCTGCTCCGATGTTGGCTGTCCGGCGTCCGTCTCGAGGATGTGCTCGGGGTTCCGCTTCCTCAGCATCGGATCGATCCCTTCTCTCTACATCAACTCCCCCTGATACACAGGTTATCGGTTGACCTATGGTGCCTCGGCGACGACGTGGTCTCCAGGATGTCACACGTTCATCCGCTACTGGCCGACTGTCTCGTGGCCGTGCTCGCCATCAGGATCCTGCCGGCGACACTACTGTTCCTTCGGATGAACGTACAGGTACTTCTGTGTCTGCTACTGCTGTAGCGATCTTTGCTTTTTATATTTGCTCTGATTATTCGTGGTCTGTTTGTAGGTGCTAGCGGGGTGTTTGGTTATTCTGGCCATCAGGATTCTTCTATGCCCGCTACAGATTCGTCCTTGCCGGTTACGGGTTTGCGACGGCATCGTGGTTTACAAGATATTACTTCTCCTTCACCTGTTCGTCGGCGTATTCGTATTTCTCCACCTGCTGCTGCACCTCATGACGTTGTTTCTAGCTCTCTTCCTCCTGCCGTTCACTCCATGACAGCTCAAGATCGTGCCCGTAGGCAACACGAGATCTGGCTTGGCAAGCGTCCAGTTGGTAATTCCTGCTAGCTTTTTAATATTAGTACTTTGCATATAAAACAAAAAAATATTGACTAAGATGTGCTGCGTACAGTCTGACATAGACTTCGCAAATTAGTAATCTTTTGTTTAAGAATGTACGTTAGAATTTGTGCAGGCTGTTTAGTTTCCATCCTACCTGAGAAACATACAGCTTCTCTGTCCATACATTTGATCAGTTGTACAACATTTTTGTTTTCGAGTAATTTGTTTCTCGGTATCCAAAAAGACAGACAATGAACTGATCTAAAGTAAAAGAACTCTATCATGAAGAGAAATTGAAGGGGCGGTCATATCTAAAAAATTTCCATTGACACACGCCTTTCTTGGATGAACAACAAATATAGAATCGTGTTGTTCGAGGGTGAGGTATAGATCAAGTTCTTTATGGTATGGATCAAGAACGTATGTAAGCTATGATCAAATTAAAAACCCTGAATGCGTATGAGGCATGAGAAGATATGATCAAATTAAAAACTCTGAATGTGTATGAGACATGAGCTCACCTTTAGATTCTGTTGGTACACAACATAGCTCGAGCATAATAATTCGTGGGCATATAGTACAAAGCTTTAAAAAAACTTCATTCTCATGCCTGGCTTAATTCACCCTGCACACAAAATCAGCATAGCTTCCGTAAAGCTTAATGCCTACGCTGATTAAAATGATAAATAATATTACAAATTTGGTGAACATGACTGACAGCATAGAGTTTTAACATGAAAGCAGCCGATTTGCATTTCTTCTGCCAGTTTGATTAGGCCAAAAAGAGCAGAAAATGAAGTAATCTTTTGTTTAAAAATTTAACATAGAGTTTTAACATGAAAGCATCTGATTTGCACGACAACCACAACTTCCTGCGCCAGTTTGAATAGGCAAAAAAGAGCAGAAAATGAAGTAATCTTTTGTTTAATAACGTATGCTGAAGTTTGTGCAATGTGTTTGGTTTCCCCTTCTACATGAGAAACATGACTTCTATATAGAATCAGCAATTTAAAATATTTCCATCTGTTATTTTTTGGCACAGAAAACCCGAGGAGGGTTTGGCAGGTTGGTTGCATTGACAGCTTCTCCTTTCTCACATTTTCTTCGGCTTTCTCTTTCACAGGAACCTCCGCACAAGCTTTTCAGGAGGACGTTGCTGCTGGTGTGGACGCTTCTTTTGATGACTGCTCTCATATGAGCCTGGATATTTTGTCCCGTTTGTCAAGACCTGGTTCTTGGGCTCCCTTGGCATGTACTAATTCCAATGCTCCTTCTACCGTTTTGCCACATGAGGAGCACGCATCCGTTGTTGATCCTATGTTGCCAGTTAATGCACATGTGGGCAATACATTCCTTGATATGTGATTTTCCATTTGACATATTTTGTATTGTCATTTACATGTTCATTCCGCTGATATCTAATTCTCTTTTTTGGAATATTTACTACAGTTGCTGCCACTCCATTCGTTCCTGCGCGCCGTGCTTCTGCTAACCGTTTGATGCGTGTGCGTCTCCGTCGGCACCGTGCTTATCTTGCTTCTGGTTACCAGGTCCGTGGCCGTTTGCCTCTGTCAGCGGACTTCGTTGGCGTGCTTAAACGTGAGTCTCTGTAGATTTATCTCTTTTGCATTCCATTCTTTCCACTTCATTGTTTGATTCTAATTGTTCACTGACTGATACTTTTTCCCAGGTGCTTGGCGTGGTAGATCCTACTATGCTGGTCCTCACCATGTTTGCAACCGTTGTGGCGCTTCATTCTGGTATAAAGAGCGTTGCAAGCGTCTTAGTACAGAGAGGAAACACAAAAAAGTTGTATACACTGGCTGTTGCCGCGGTGGAAAAGTATCTCTTCCTGTTTATCCTGATTGGCCATCTCCATTGGCTGAGCTGCTCCGCTTTGACGGTGCTGCTCAATCTAGAAAATTCATGCGCTTGATTCGTGAATATAATTCTATGTTCGCTTTCACTTCACTCGGAGTTCATATTGACAAAAGTGTTAACATTGGGAATGGACCCTATGTCTTTAAGATATGTGGTGTGGTTTGCCATAAAATTGGCTCTTTGCTTCCTCCTGCTGAGAATCCCGTACCCAAGTTTGCTCAGCTCTATATTTATGATACAGAGCACGAGTTGGATAGAAGGTTGCAAATATTTTCTGCTGATGAAAGTGAAGGAGAAGAAACTATTCCATTTAGTGAACAACAATCTTCTACTATGCGTCACAACCATTCGCGACAGGGTTCCCATGCTCCTGGGACAAGCGGTTATGTTCCACATGACACCCATTATCGCCGTCAGCCGAGGGAGCAGCCTGATCCTGCTGTGGTTGATGCTCTTCGGGATATGCTTAACAGGTGCAATCCACTTGTGCAAACATTTCGTATGGCAGAGAAAAGGATTTTTTCTCCTGATTGTCCAGAGGTGGCAATAAGATTGTTTGGTCATGAAGGAGCCGACCATGGAAATCGTTACTCTCTTCCTGTTGCATCGGAGGTCGCCGCTCTTATTGTTGGCGATTTCGATGTGGAGACAAACAGGTTTGATGTTATTGTTCAGAAAAATTCTGGGTTTTTCCAGCGTGTGTCTCCTCAGAATCCTTCTCTTATGGCTCTTCAATACCCACTACTATTTCCTCATGCTTCTAGAGGATTTCATCTTGGCATTAGGTATCAAGAAGTAGATGGTGTTCCTATTACTGGGCGAAAGGATGTAACTATGCTTGAGTATTACTGTTACGTAAAGGAGAGCCCAATCCATTTACATGTTGTGGCCGGTCTACTCATCAGTTGGACGTTGATGCATATTCTTGTGTTGAATCTGATAGGCTTAGCTATCATTTTTGGAATCAAGATAGCCTCAGATCTGAGACGTACCAAGGCATATCGGACGCTCTTGGCGAAGGGAACTCAAGTGGTAAAAACATCGGTGTCCAGTATATTTTACCTCTAGCTACACTGGGAGCCCACGGTATATGATCCAGAATTATCAAGATGGGATGGCTCTTTGTCGTGTTTTTGGAGCACCTGATCTTTTTGTTACTTTTACCTGCAATCCGAAGTGGGATGAGATAACAGATGCTTTGTTTATGGAAGCCGGCCAGACTCATGCAGACAGGCCCGATATTGTTACACGTGTTTTCAAGATGAAGATCAATGAATATACTAAGGGCGTTAGAAAGGGCAATTTTTTTGGATCTATCAATGCATGTATGCTCCTAACTTACTCTAACGTATTACTATATATGTGTTTTCACAGGTTACCCTCTTCTATGTATTACATATGCTCCATTTTCGACAGATTTGTACGTTGTCGAGTTTCAGAAAAGAGGTTTGCCTCACATACATTCGCTTGTGTGGTTAAAGGCGGACACCGAAGATCCTACACCCGCAATAATTGATTCTTACATATCGGCGGAAATACCAGACTATAGAGTAGATCCACTTGGATACGCACTTGTGGAGGAGTTTATGGTTCATGGTCCATGTGGAGACTACAATCCAGAATCTCCATGCATGAAAGATGGGAAATGTTCCAAGCATTATCCTAAGGATTTCAACGAGGAAACTACAATAGACGGCATGGGGTTTCCAGTGTACCGCCGTCGAGACAATAGCTGATATGTTACAAAAAATGGCATTCGCCTGGATAACAAATGGATTGTGCCATACAACATGGCATTGCTTAAGAGATTCCAAGCACATATCAATGTGGAATGGTGTAATAAAACCAATCTTCTTAAATATTTATTCAAATATCTTGCCAAAGGACATGACATGGCACGTGTAGGCTTGCACTCTATGTATCACTGTCCAGATTCTCAATCTTCCGGAACTAATGAAATAGACAACTATGCTAAAACCAGGTATTATCGCTATTCTGTTCTGTTCATTGTTTTTGCACTCCCTGCTCCTATGTACTTATTTCTTTTCCTTACTCATTTTCTAGATGACAATTTATTTTATTTCTACCCCTTTTTCTTTGGGTGTTTAAATTTATGTGCACATTGTGTTGCAGATATCTATCAACATGTGAGGCTGACTGGCGTCTGTTTGCCTATGATATCCATGTTCGAGAGCCTTCAGTTGAGAGACTCTCTGTTCATCTTCCAAATATGAACCGAGTTATATATAGCGAGAACGACGATCTTACGGATATCGTACGCAATCCAAAAAGGTATAAAACTATGTTAACTGAATGGTTCGTCACTAATCAGCAGCATGAAGATGCCCGCCGTCTCACCTACTTAGATTTTCCATCTGAATGGACCTAGGATGGAACAGAGAAAGTGTGGAACAAGAGAGTTCTGGATAAGAAATTTGGGCCATCTATTGGTAGAATTTACAATGTTCATCCCACTACAAATGAGCTTTTTTTTCTTGAGGATGCTGCTAAATGTTTTGAGGATCTTAGAACCTATCAGGACACATTGTTCGATTCTTTTAAAGAAGCCTGTGAGGCTCGTGGGTTAGTTGGCAACGACAATGAATGGTTTCTTTTGTTTGATGAAGCGATCCAATGGGCCTCTTCTTTTCAGCTGAGACATTTGTTCATGACTGTTCTTTTGTTTTGTGGTGTCAATAATGGTCAAGAACTTTTTGACAGTTACTCCAAATATATGACAGATGACCTGGCTGCCCAGATTATTCGGTCTTTGGATGACACCACTTTAATTATCCCTCCTGAATATTTGCAGTCACAGTTATTGGAAGAGCTTTCCATTATGTTTGGCAAGAATGGTTATTCCCTATCATCCTTTAACATAGCTACCGACCATCAGAGTGGTGGAAGACTGCTAGGCAATAGGTTAATTTTAGAAGAAATGCAATATAACAATAAGGATCACCTGAGGACAACGGCTTCTTCTCTCTATGCAAAGTTGAACCTGCAACAGCGAGGAATATATAATGAAAGCATGGAATCAGTTTCAAAACCAATTGGAAAATTGTTTTTTATCTCCGGACATGGAGGCACCGGCAAGACATTTCTATGGAATTCTATTATAACAGCATTACGAGCAGACGACAACATTGTTTTAGCAGTTGCCTCCTCCGGGGTAGCTTCTTTGCTTCTCCCCGGGGGGAGAACAGCCCATTCACGGTTCAGAATACCTCTTGAGATCAGAGACCGTACAATGTGCAACATATCTCGAGGGACCAATCTGGCTGAATTAGTACAGAAGGCTACTCTCATATTATGGGATGAAGCACCGATGACACATAGGCGTTGCTTTGAGGCTGTTGATAGAAGCATGAGAGATGTCCTATCAGTTAACGACCCTTCTAGGAAATCGCTTCCTTTTGGTGGAAAAACAGTGGTTTTAGGTGGAGATTTTAGACAGGTGTTGCCTGTTGTTGAAGGAGGGAGCAGAGCAGAGATACTTAATGCTTCGCTGATCAGATCGTCTCTTTGGAATGATGTAACCATTCTTCGATTGGAAGAAAACATGAGACTATCTAATCCTACCCTTTCACCTGACGAGAAAGCTGAGCTAGATGCATTTGCACAGTGGATACTCAGCATAGGCAATGGGACCGTCCCTATGGTTGCGCGTGAAGGAGAATCTACCCCTTCATGGCTTTCCTTGCCACTCCATATAACTCTGTTGCCTCCCTCTGATTATATGATGTCACTTATCGAGACAATTTATGATTCATTCGGTGAAAACTATTCTGACTCCTCATACCTAGCAAAGCGTGCAATAGTTTGCCCTACAAACAAAGTCGCTGATGCTATCAATGATGCTATTTTTTCTATGGTTCCTGGCGATGCCACTGTATTTGACAGCTGTGACTCTATCTGCAAAACAATGGATCACACGGCAGATGCAGATCTGCTATATCCTCCAGAATTCCTTCATGGGGTTGAACCTCCTAACTTTCCTAGGCATAGGATTGTACTTAAGGTAGGTGTTCCAGTAATGCTGTTGAGAAATATTAACCAATCTATTGGGCTATGCAATGGTACCCGCTTATTGGTTACCAGGCTAGGTGAATGGGTTCTTGAAGCTAAAATAATGACCGGAAGCAATGTAGGAGATCGTGTGTGTATTCCAAGGATTATATTGCATGCATCCATGAAATGTCCCTTTACGCTCCAGCGTCGACAGTACCCAGTTCGTGTTTGCTATGCAATGACTATTAATAAAAGCCAAGGGCAAACTCTTGACAGTGTTGGAGTTTTCTTGCCAAAACCTGTATTTTCTCATGGGCAATTTTATGTCGCCGTGTCAAGAGTAACATCGAATAAAGGTTTGAAGGTTTTAGCACTAGATGAGGCCGGCAATCCTACTACTGATACGAGGAATATAGTATATCATGAAGTGCTTGCCAGTCTTTAAATATGTTGTGCACTACAGGTATTTTTACTTCGTATTTTCCCGTACAGTTAAATATTTTCTTTAATAGCTTATGTTCCTTCTTCTGTTTTTTTAGGTAGACCCTTTTTATGTTGGACACTGCTGGCTTTGCCTAATGATGGATCACCTAACGCGGGGTTTGAATGATCACCATTTGCTGATAATTTAGGAGACAGTTCAGCATAGCTGCTTGGTCCATTTGTTTGTACATATTGTTGTTCATATTTGGTTCCACTATATAGCCCGTTATATGCGTGCCCTTAGTACCTTGGATATTACTTGCTTAGTTGAACTCCTATCTCTTGATCCTCGGCCAGAAGTTGTGAATTTTATTCACAATTTAAGCACAGTTTTCCTTTACGTAGTTGCAATCGACCTAGCTAGCCCCAGTACTGCAGCGAATTTTGACTTTTTAGTAGTAGCAAAGAGATGGCGCAGTGAAGAAGAACGAGAGGAGATGCTCGCTTGCCAACGAAACACAAGAGCTCCTCAGGCAGTCGCCGCGTTGTTCTAGGCAGCTCTAGCGGCCAATCGCCGTGTGCAGTTCCGGCGACCGCTGCATTTAGCACCAAAACTGACAGCAGCAACAGGAGCATCCCGACAGCGGCCGCCATCTCCTACGGAGCGCAGCTTCTTCAGAGATTGTGAGTGCAAAGAGTGGTGGGATCAGCGTGTGTATCTACCTAGGACCTTTATCTAAGAATTTAGTTATGGGAAATGATCTACATCCCCAGACGACCATCGTCCGGGTCAACCACACGGACACCGTTCGCGTGCATACGGAGTTTGGTGGGACCACATCTTCATCTCTCTCCAATACGTTACCCTCTCCTCTCACGCACACGCACCGCGTCACATGCAGTTTTCGCCGCCGCCTGCGCGCCGCTGCGCCGCCTATTCCTGCGACTTCTGGCCACAACCGCCATTCGCCGCCACGCCGCCTATTCCTGCGAGCTCCGGCCGCAGCCGCCGCTCGCCGCCGCGCCACTGGTTCTTATGCGCCGCCACGCCCCGCTATTCCTGCGAGTTCCGGCCGTAGCTGCCGCGCAGCGCTGCCGTGCTCCCCAACGTCAAGGTCTTCATGGGAAGGCTGCCATGGAGCTTTTTCTCGTGTTATTTTCGAGCCCTTGACGGTGGTGCTGCAAGCCCAGGGCGGCGGTGCTATCAGCACTAGATGGCGCTGCTACAAGCCCGAGGCGGCGTTGCTACAAGCCCTAGACCGTGCTCCTACAAGCCGAGGCGGCGAAGTTGTTTTTTTTTGTTACACTTACTGGATTTTTTTGCTATAATTGTTTTGAGTTTTTTCTACAGTTGTGCAAATTTTTTGCTACGAGGTGTCCGACGATGTTTGCGAGCGAGAGTCTCCGACAAAGTTAGTTTTTTACTACATTATAAAAACATTGTTGGTACAACCGTCATGTGGTTTCGCTACAACGGTGTCAAGTTTTTGCTATAAGGTCTTCGACGAGAGTCACCAGCGAGTTTTCCCGATGATGTCTCCGGCGAAGTCGTTTTTGCTTCATTAGCACTTTTTTTGGCTACATGGTCTCCGGCGTTTTGGGGACACGTGGCACGCGGTGGAGCAGGTTATTCGTCTTTTCCTAATTTCTCATCCCAGCGTTCCCGAAAAGAAAAGACATTACATCACGTACATACCATATGACAGCCCATGGTAAGCCCATTGTGTTCGACCCACTACGTCCAGGTAAAACTAGAAGGAAAAAAATACAATCACGCTGTTTGCCACGTCTAACATGCGCTGCTCGCACACCTGGTCGGTAGACGGGAACACGTGGCCTCTGGTTCTACATTGCCCTGTCTCTTTCTAGATGCGTCCTCTACATATTATCCCCACTTTTTTACCACTCTCCTCCTCCCAGTTTAGTCCATCGATTGTTCCCTCGGTTGTTCTCTCCAACTCTCCGGTACTCTCTTCTCTGTATCCTCTTCTTTCTCACTCAGATCTATTCCTGCTCTAGATCTACAGGATACACTTAGTTCTCACTTCTAAGTTTCGTATTTACTCAAACTAGATCGAAAACAAACCAAAAGTTTTTCCCGTGTAACAGTTTTTGGTTGCTTTACCTTAATTATCTGTTTTTATTTGTGGGTACCTTAATTACCCTTAACTGTTTCAATTACATTTTTCACCGAGTTAGAGGATGCAGAATTTTCAATTGTTCATATACCTCACATCGAAACTCTACATTCAATTTGCAGACAATCTGATATGGCAACAATGCAATCTATGTCAGTAAAAGATCTCTCACCTCGAGAATTCAGACGAACTGTCATTGTCCGTATTTCACAGATGTGGGAAGCAAAGAATCAAGAGCAACATGTCTACGAACTAGGTTTCCTAGCTGTGGATCACCTGGTACCACCTCACCTTTTTCCTACCTCACCCATACTGTGTCCAATACTCCAAATTAAAGCATTCCATTCACATCTCCAACACATGCATGTAATAGCAACGGTATAACAATTTTAGATCCGTACATACCTTCAATTTTTCATATATCAGCTGTGCCATGCAATTCAGTAGAAGCGCTTTTCCACAACTATTTATTCTCTTGCATTCCTTTTTGAAACAATCTTTCACGCTCTGTTTCCTACATGATACAGCCAATAGTAAGTTCTAGCTTTCTCAAATTGGCGGCAATCGCACAGACTGCAATTTATATCTAAATTTATATAATGTTCAGGGCTACAAAATAGAAGGCTGTATACCAGAAATACGAATGAAAAAGTTTAATGGAAAACTGAAGGAAGGATCAGTCTATAGGATTGAAACATTTATGGTAGCCAATGCACGCAGATCTTACAGAACAACAGATCACCTCTACAGAATCAAAATTACCCAGAACACCAAGATTCTAGAAGTTGCTCCAGAACCACATAATTTCCCTCTATGCGTACGATGCCACGCAGGGATATTCCTACTATCCTCTCAGGTTCTCTACGTACATGATCCGTTTATTTACATCATAACATGTATATATATCTTAGATACTAAGAATGTCATTTATTTCAATTTCAGATGTCGTAGGAGTGATTACAAAAATAACAGAACTCATCCCATCGAAGGCAGGCAGAGGACCAAGAAGACATCTCTATATCAAAGATACAAGGTATGACAGACAACGGATGTCACACAGTTTCCGCTTTACGCGGCCTTTATATATGTACAATAAATCCATTTTTACGAGAAGCATATATCAAACACTAACAAGCTGTATACATCACCAGTGGCAGGCTTGCCATTGTTACTCTGTGGGACGACCACGCTGAAAAGTTCAACGCAGAAGAAATCCAGCAAGCTTCTCATGAAGAGAATATGATCATATTACTCCTTAGGATGCATGTCTGTCAGTTCACAGGTACTTGGACTCTTTACCTCTAACTAGATAACACATCTACCTCAAGATTTATTTTTGTTACTCAATTATCAGGCTTGCTAGCCTTTAAAGGCACTTTTCTCACTCGCCGGCACATTATTCCTGAGGTGAAGGCTCTCCGAGAGAGGTACTCTCAGCTATACTATGCTATTCTATGCATACAATGATTATGATCTCACGCATATTATGCACATATTACAGCCTCGGAGATGAACACTGTATCATTGAATGGATTACTTCGGATACAGCAGCCGAGGAACCAATTGAGACTACACTGGCTGCACTGGCACAGAAAACAAATGATGATATTGGAGTAATGTTTCATACTAGCTACTATCATTGGTTCCTAGAGGTGTCAATATTTGATGAAAAAGCAGCACTCTAAATGACATTCATTGATGCAGGCGCATCACTACAAGCTCAGCATAATGGTTACTCAGTTGGATACCCCAAACGATTGGTGGTTTCACTCATGCACGACTTGCTGTAAGAAGATGGTACCATTAGGAAACTACCTCAGTTGTCCGAATTGTCACACCTCAAATGAGAACCAGAGGTAAGTTCACATCAAAATTGTTGCTTTCTGCTACTTTAAAAATCATACTAACAACTAACCCACGTATACTTCCCATACGCAGGTATAAATTTACAGTTAGTGCTGTCGACATTGGCATAGACCCCAAGTCCACTAATGTCATCGGCCATTTCACTTTCTTTGGTGAGAATGGCACTACAATGATTGGCAAAGATGTGGTTCTCCTCATAGCTACCACCAGAGGACGGCCTAACTACATCCCTCCTGCTCTTACTTCCGTGGTTGGCAAAAAATGTGTCGTCATCGCTGAAGTTGGAGAACAAACCTATGATGCCGATCCTGAAGTATTATATTTCAAGGTCTCGAAATGTGAACTAATCAAAGAAACAGTCACACAAGAAACATCTTCTAGCAGCTCCAACCAAGCATCTCAAGCCGACACAGATAAACCAACAGAGCCGATTGTAAATGTGCAAGGCCAACTTGAAGAAAACAAGGATTCAGAAACAACACCTTCTAAAGACAAAGTCAGCCCAGAAACAGATACCGAAGAGGTAGACATTTCTTTAGATCATCATTATGGACAGATCACCTTCTACAAATCGTAACATCTTTCTTCAGCAGGATATGGACCAGACAACCGGAAAGAAAAAGAGGAAGCATGCAGGAACCACGGACAAGATGAACAGAAAAATGTATGCTCATTTGACAGTAAACCACGCTATGTTAATATACATGCATTTATATTCGTTATTCCTGCCATACTTTGCAGTTCATCCACGGACAAGAAGGGAGCAGCTAGGGAGCTCTTCCCTGAAAAATAAAAAGGTTCAACGCCCTAACACTATAACATGTCAATTCAATAAATTATTCTACCACTATATTAACCTATTGCTTGGCCTTATAACAGGATTCACCACAAGCTTGACACCGAAGGCAACCATATCGAAAGAATGATCTGCTACGGCAATGCGGCTGACTCGGTTATCAGTTCATTCTGTCCCGTAGTTTGTAGACATCGTGTATAATTAAGCCAGCATGTAAATTATTATGTAAGGAAAACCACCAGTAGCTACTACGTATAATAATTCAGACTAGGAGGAAGGTACTTCTACTGTGCTCCCGTGCTGACCAATACGTAAACGACTCTTCTCACCACAAGATGAAAAACAAATAAATTCAGATATCTAGGTTTCCAATAACTAGATAACAAGGATATCTAGATTTCCAATAACTAGACAACAAAGATATATACTATGCCGCCATCAACTAGACAACAAAAATATATACTATGCCGCCATCGAGGTCCTTGTGCAGCCGCTCGGCCCAAAACAGGCCCAGATCAGGTCCCGTCGACGCGGCCACCCGACGCTCCATATCAACTCGACGACAACAAAATCGTCGTGCCCCTGCCCACAGAATCCCACCGCCGCGCGAGGTACCCCGCAGCCTCGCAGCCGATGAGCCATTGCACCCTCCGCCCCAGTACTGCCAGGGTGCCATCACGCGTCGCACGCAGCCCGCAGCGCCACCAAAAAAAATATCTAGCGACACGGGAGCATTTTTTATTTTTCTTCTTCCAAACAGCTATTCAGATACTTGCATTTCAAAAAAGGGAACAAAATACTACACTTAAAGCTTGGCGCTACTACCACAAATGCAATCAGACAGCTATTCAAATATTTGCATTTCAAAAAAAGGGAAAAAAAAACTACACTTAAAGCTTGAGGCTACTACCACAAATGCAATCAGGGCGACACGGAGGCTGTTTTTTTCTTCTTCCAAACAACTATTCAACTATCTTCATTTCAAAAAAAAAACACTTAAAGCTCCACGTTACTACTACAAATACAATCAATTTTATTCCAGCAAACTAATTATTCCTGTCATAAATGAAATCCAAAAAAACCAATTTTCTTTCTAAATTAAATTAGGTGTATACTTATACCACGTGTCTTAATTGTAAGAATAACTATGAGCCGTTACATGCAAACGGCCACGACATTGTGCTTTCACTGGATCACTTCACACGTATGCACTTCCCCTACTACCTTACGCTCAAAGAAACCTTCTACACGCTTCCAAACAGTTCGCCACACCATTGACGCCTATAGATAGCCCGGTCAGTCCCAAATACTTACCAGACTTTCCTATAAATCAGAAAAAATAATCTTGGATGAGAGATAAGAACATCACATGCCGTTTCTTCACACCTCACTCTAAGTGTTTTCTCTTCTGCCTTATTCTGTTCTGGCCGAACAGTTGTTGCAATCCACAGAGGCTCCATCGGTAAGACACACTTTGTTGCAAAAAAAATTCATCTTTCACCTTTTCCTTTCATTGCCAATCAGTTGCATATCTTCTTCCTATTCTTACGTCTTACAATGTTTGGTGTAGTTCTCATCAATACCAGTTTACTCTCTATAATACCTTAGTTTCTATGGTAACTAATATTCATACATTGCATGCTAATATACAATCCTAAAAACCAGTATTTCTTTTTCACCGTATTCTTTTCTACTGTTATTTTGCTACAAGTATCATAACCATATAATCACACTTGACCACTCTCTCCCAAATTTATAAGCATTCCCTTCATTCTCACAATATAACGTTTTACCACATTACAGATGATGGCTTCCGCCACAGAAAGGCAATCAAATGTGAAAGAAATATATATGGGAGATATCCAGCAGAACTCTCGCCCCTGTGCAATGCTCCACTGTGCTTATCAGATAGAACCAGTTTCTCGGTTTCAGGTTCTTCCAACTGATACTGTCCTAGAGGCAATTACAGATAGACTAGGTGTCTCCAGAGGGATGAATGTGCACGAATCTACTGTTCAAAAGATGATCGTATCATTTCGACACCACAACGAGGCAGTAAAGGCCATGAACCTAAATATAAGTGAGGAAATTCTACGGATCAACGGATGCCCTTATCGATTCTCCATGAGCAACTTTCTGGTTCACACAAAGAGCATAACAGTTGGACGAAGGGCACATCTTGCTATAAGGAATTTACCTTTACACATGTGGACGCCCGCAATCGTGGAACAGGCTTTATCCCCATATTGTGGACTAGAGTACATCAGTGTAGAAACAAGAGCAATGGAGGATCTGTCAAACTTCACTTGCATTGTTCGCTGTCAAAAAACAATCCCAATACCTGATCAAATAGCGATCAAAGTTCCTGGAACCAAAACACCTACTTCTCTCTTTCTCAACAAATATATCATATCTATAGAAAAAAATCAGTACCTCCACGGAGTCACCCAGAGATGCATGTATGTAGGAGCAGCTACTGACAACACTACAAACCGTGTAGTATCCCCGACTGAATGCTATGTTTCTTCACGGCTTTTTGATGTCAGAATCATCTAGAAGTACTCATCGGCAGTGATCCTTCATCCCAAGCCTGGTACTTACTTTGCAGATCTACAACACGTATGCGAATTTGTCAGAGAAAACATACACGTTCGCATCAGAGTCAAGATGATAAACAACAGTGCATTTCTACTCCACTTCGATGAAGATCATCCATTCATGTCCCTCTACACAGTGCTATCAACTCATCTACAGGAATGGATTACAGCAGGTGATATAGACCTGATCCAATGGACACAAGAATACAGCTCTATCAGCTGCGTGGAAACTCAATTTGTCGAACTAAAAATAACTGGATTACCCTGCAATCTCAACTCTATCCCAGTTATTGAATATGTACTCAGCCCTTTTGTTTTTGTGGAGAAACACATCACAACATCAGATGCCTTCAACTCTGACTTCAGCAACTCAATTAGCAATATAGATGTACCGGCTGGTGTATTACTGCTCAATCTTTACCAAACACAATACGCATCAAGGTGCTACCACGACACTTGACAGACATAACTCAGCTGTCAGCAGAACACAAGTGCAAGTGCCAGCTTCTATCCCTAGAAATAAACAGCACCAGGATCATAAATGAACTCCCCATGGTCTGAAGACTGTTACAAGGAGCAAACACTGCAACTAGAACCACAATATAGCTTAAGCTAGCAGTATGCACTACATATACATATGTAACATTTGCTTCACTATGTACTACATCGTCACAATCAACCAGGTTATCATAAGCTTATGTTACAGAATGCTAGAAAATAATTAACTCATTTGCTGCTACCTTCACGCTTCATGCACACTCCATGAACTATCAACACACCTTTCTGTTAGCACACAAATGTTAACAAACAGCAGACGCAACACTTCAGTTTTTCTTCATTAACTACAAAAAAAAAAGTGCAACACAAGACGACAGATCTCACTTCGGTTTTCTCCTAGCTACAATCTATTCAGTTTTCAACGAATTATCACCAAAAGAACAAACAAAGCCTTAACCGTCTCTTAGCACAGGTCTTTTCGACAGTTAAACGAATTAGATCTTACCTTTCAACCCTCTCACCACCACACCATTTGCCCCGCAGGAAATCGGATCCAACCGTCATGCCGAATCTTCCAATGCCCGTGAGAAACCGGCCATTACCGCCACCGGCATACACCATTTCCTTGAGCCTCTCCCCCGGGCCTCGCCTTGACCCTAATGTCGCCTTCGCCTGACGCCTTTGCTCCTCGCCGTACCTCTGCTGTTACACGCCTCCGCATCGCCGTCCAGGGCGCAAGTGCCACAGCCTCCAAACAGGATTGAAACCCCGCCCACCCATCGATGGAAAATTCAGAGAATAATCGCCAAAAGAAGAAGTAAAGCCTCAGCAAGACACAGAACTTGCCGCCACTCAGCAAGACACAGAACTTTTCGACAGCCGAATTAGAGCTTACCTTTCAGCCCTCTCACCACACACTATTCGCCCCGGGGGGAATCGCACCCAACCGTGACGCCGGGCCTCTAATCTCCGCCACCACTATCATCCCTTTCTCGCCACCACCCCACCCCATCCCACCGCATCGCCTTCTCACCACTCGAGCACAACTCTCCGATGGCCGCCCCTTCTCTCACCAGCGCTCCATCTCACCACCGCACAGCCATTTTATCCTTTCGTGCTAAATGAATCACCATTTCTTCTTTTCCCCTTACCTGCAGAACAAACAAGCCAAATGGGCCGCACTATCTACCAGCCCATTAGACACACAACCCTTAAATTTATCGTCTCCACACTGTATTCAAGTGTTGAAAAAAAAAGATGTCCATCTCAGATCAAACTCTGTACATAAAAAGATAAAACTCATAATGGATCAATTCAACATCCATTAGAAACTCATCAAACACACCATACCACACTATCAACACGTTTTAACACACAGATAATACAAAAGCCTTATTCACAACAGCATACAAGATAAACCAGACGATTTACACAGAAAACACTAATATAAAAACAACAGCACACCTAGGAACATACTCGATGTCACCACGACAGAAGCACAAACTAATACCGCTCAGCGATCCTCTCGAATTCAGTAATCCCCTCATGGAATACACCCTCAACGTAATCCATTGGACAAACCATATTTTCAGAGAGCACAATATCGCATCCATGATCTAACTCTTCCAAAGTACGACGCCACCCCTTCGTTAAGGCCTCTGTTTTTTTCTTCAGCTCATCAATCTCTTCCTGAGCTCGACGCCACCCTGTACAACAATTATAATTCTGAAGATTAAAACGGCGCATGTTCCACCAGTTCAAATCATTTACTTCAAATTTGTAGTCCCTCTCCAGCTTCCGAATCATCGCTTCCGCAGCTCTCTCTTCAGCCTCATCCTTCGTCTGAAACTCTTCCCCGCTCAAAGTAAACACCTCATTCACCTTTACAGGAATCTCCGAGGCAGGCACAAACACACGAACATTACTAAAAAATCCACCATATCTTTCCCAAGTAACAAACTCAGGCCCAGACGCAGACAACTTCTTCACAACATCAGATAAAATACCCGTACGAGAGACCTTGACAGTGCGTACAAATTCTGCAATAAAAGAGGGACAAAACAAACCTAGTGTGTGGCTGGTATGGGTTGTACTGTGATGGGCGGGTGTGTTGTGTGGCTGCTGCGCGCGCTAGTGTGTGGCGGCTGGCGGCGGTGGTAGGTGGGGTTAGGTTAGACTAGGGTTTGGTTTAGGTTGGATAGTAGGTGGCTGGTTGGGCCTTTTGGTCCTGGCCGGCTGCCTCCCCTAAAAATACTTTTATTTCTTTATTTTTATTTTAGAATAATTTTTGTAAATAGTTTTTAGATAAATAAAAGATCCGGAAAAGATCGGGGTTTGTATTTTGAAATAAAGAAGGGGATATTTTAGAAAACAAAGGTAGGCTTTTAGAAAATAGTTTTAGGCAAACCATGCATAATAATGACGATGCTCAAATGCAACGTGGCATGATGACATGGGCATGCGATCATGATGATGAAATGCACAAAAACACAACGATTTTCTAGTAGTGGTTTTAGCAGGATGCCACATATTGACATCCCCAAAATCTTAGGTCCATTTGACTCCGTATAGGTCCTAAAACATCAAAAACATTGAAAACATGGTTTTTCTGCCCTGTCAGGATATAACCAAAATAAAGGGGATCATTGGTAAATCCCCAAAAATCAATGTAAAACATGGATATAACATTATATATGATGCAAATATGTGGATAAACATGTTAACAAACTACAAAGTTCATGTATGTATTTTACATGCATCAACATCCCCAAGCTTAACCTATGCTCGTCCTCGAGCATGAAGGTGATAAAGAGAAATATGGACTTTGGAGTTTGTTACTTTTGCTTCTTTCATTATCATGTAAAGTTCATAGGTTCAAATCCTTTCAATGAAACATAATATGCAAGTGGACTATCAGGTTGTATCTTTTGCACATCTAGAAACATTTCAACTAATAACTAATGGTGTGATAAAATAAATGAGGGACAAAACAAACCTTCAAGCACACTCTGATGAACCTATAGAATAAGAGACTCTTCCTATAATTGGCATTGGTGCTTTATGCCTCTACTTTATTTTTGCGCTACTTCTTAGTTTAATGCCCGACTAGAAGACTCACTTCTTATTTTCATGCCTTCCCTTGAGATGTTTTGCATCTTGTTTAAAAAGTAAGAATTGAATACATATGTTAATCCTCCATAAAGAATGTAAAATAAAGTTTTGAGTTATGTAATTCATGTCAGCAATACTAATAAGGATGGGGTTCCAAGTAGCTTTTGTTTTAAATGTTGCATATGGTTTATGTGTTAAACATCTTAGAAGTTGGTTGTCTCATGCACTATACCTATGATCTTGCACTCCTCACGCTACTCAACTTAGGTCTGTCATTGTAGAATACATATTTATTATTGAAACCGCATCACTGAGATACATCTTGCTCCCTATGTAGCTATATGCCCCCTTATGTTTCTTTGGCTTAAGATTTAATATAATTCCATGGCCACGTTTATTAGGGGCAATATCTCTAATCTAGAAGAACAAGAAAATAAACATATGAATCATCTCAACAAGGATCATCATGTTGTAAGTTTCCACCATGAGTGCCGCATGGCACATGGCTTTGACTAGTGGTTCAGGAGTGTTTTCTCTAAACATGCCTACTCCAGTATGCATACTTTATTCCATATTGATGCAATCCACAAGCAGAACTAACATGATTATCTTCACTCTATAGTGAAATCTTGTGCCATGATAGCATCGTTTGGCTAACAAACAACTTATAAGATGTGAAGTACATAAAGTTCCATAGTTGTATCACCCTAAACCTTACTTTCTTATGAGCTTTAAAATACATGAAAAATATGTTTTAAGAATGTTTGGAGGATTAACATACATATTGTACTTGGAAGTAGCTTTTTCCACAAATAGGTAGATATGCCTAGTCTAGTTTAAGGGGTATGGAACAAGTCTTAGCTTGCATTGTGAAGGCTTTGCAAAAAGAGATCTACAGAGTGTGCCATCTAGTTCATAATGTCAAACATTTATTTCCTCACCTTGCTCCTTATGGTTGAACATAAATATACATGATAAAAAGGTAAAATTTTATAGGCACAAACAAATCATACTCCACGTAAAGTATTTGAGCTTAGTAATTAGGCATATCATGAATTTCAGCTTTTTGCTTTTATCCCCCTTTTTGTTTTATTTCCATGGCAGACATATTTATTTTCATTCTTTTATGGATAAGTTTATTTTCAGTAGCTTCATAATAAACATTCATAGTGATTCATGATGGTGGTCCTTTTATTGCAAACAAAAGTAAAGTAAATAAAATAGAAGCTCCAAGTTTCTATGATAGTCTTATGTTGCTCGAAAAACAAAGTTTAGAGGTTTTTAAACCAAGAGTTTAATAGGTACAGTGGGGTTCCTTGGGCATCCCCAAGCTTATGGTTTTCACCATTCTTTCATTTCTCTTGGTGTGGTGTTCCTCTATTCCCTGTCAAAAAAGTTTAACACAAAACTTTTCTCCCATCTCTTTTCTGAGTAGTGACATTAGTGGCACAAAAGCATAATAGTTGCTGTATATATATCAAATAAAAAATTCTTTATAAATATTCCAGGAAGCATATAATGTTTCTACACATCCCTAGCATATAATACGCTTATGGCAATCATTTTAGGAGACTTGGGAATGGTTAAAACAAAACATGACAGAATCTGTCAAGATTTTCAACAACAGTAAAACGAATTTATTTCGCCCACTTAAACATGTCAGGAATTTTAGCCAATTTTTGTGCGTACATAGAATGAAACGTTGTAAATGATGTGCAAATATGAGCGCAAACAGAGTTACAGAAAGAATGATGGAATTTTTCTACTAAAATCTGTTCTGCAGGAATTTGCTACTCCATATGTTATACAACTTTTTATCATCCAAGATGAGTTCCACTTGGTACTTTATTACTACTCTACAGAAAATACACTAAAATTTTATCTTTTAAGAGAAATCAAACATAAAAATAAATGACCAGGTTGCCTCCCGAAAAGCGCTTTCTTTATAGCCATATAGCTAGGCTTTACTTACTTGATTTTAAGTGATATGGAATTCATGTGGTAGCTTGTGCTTATTTGCTACCTCCTTATTCCTTGGAAAGTGTTTCCTTACAAAATACCTGGGTCCCATGGTGTGCTCATACCAATCAAAGTAATAGTCAAGTTGAAACGTGGTAGAAAGCAACACAAGATATAGGAACAATACCAACAAAGTCTCACTTTCTTCCAATGCATTGGAATTTTATATATCACTAAATCACAGCGAGGCATACCATTAGATCAAGTTACCAACATAAACCCAAAGTTCAGGGGGTGGACTACTCCCCTCTCATCATGGAGAGTGATGAGGATACTTTGGTGAAGGAGGAGAGGCGGCTGGAAGCGATTCAAGCAGCGGTTCCCCTTCTAATCTTCCTCCGATGGTGGCCAATAGACTCTCTGTTCTTGGTGTTTTCTATCTTTGCCTCCTCTGTGTTGAGGACTCTCTGGGGGGTCCTTATATAGGTTTTTTTAGGTCAAGAGAACTTTTTGGACAAAAGAATCAAGGTGATCGGACGGCTGAGGAGGAAAAGAGGGTAGGTGGCGTGCCCACCTGGGCTGGGCTCGCCACCCAAGCTATTTTGGGCATCCTAGCCCTCCAGGTGAGGTTCTTATGCTCTGGATGCTTCTCATAGATAAATATTGACATCCCCAAAAGCTCAGGTTCATTTTATTCCGTATTTTTTTGAGCCAAGGGACCATAGGGAAAAACCCCTACGGTATATATTTTTGAGCCAAGGTTCATTTGATTCCGTATAGGTCCTAAAACATCAAAAACGTTGAAAACAAGGTTTTTCTGCCCTGCCAGGTTATAACCAAAATAAAAGGGATCATTGGTCAATCCCCAAAAATCAATGTAAAATATGGACATAACATTATATATGATGCAAATATGTGGACAATCATGTTAACAAACTAAAAAGTTCATGTATGCATTTTACATGCATGAACTGCCTACGAAGAGGCATAATCCATTACACACTTTATCAAACCAATTGAGCAACCATTCTTCAAAACTTCAAGGATTTTTTCTAAAATGAAAAGCACAAATAACATTTATTTCGCCCAAGTGTCATCTTGTTGCTTGACCTTGAGCATTTCATCTCCATGTGTTGGGACCGCCAAAGCCATCAACATCCTGATGCCTTATCAATGACTCACTCTTATATAGTCTTCCTCTTCTTGGACTTGTCCTCATCTTGCATCATATATAAAGTTTTTAGTATCACATATACTAAATACTTCAAAAGATAATTCTAATTATAATTGTCAATAATGTCATATAACTTTTATGCCTCTTTCCCCAGACCTTTCAGAGAGTAGTCTGGAAGATCGATGTGGTCCTGGGAGACCAATGCTCCTTCCTTCAACAACCTCGGCATGGCAAATAGCTCATGCATTTGTTTTACTACCTTTAGTAGAAGGTGGCTCACTATAAATCCTGGTACACTGCTGGAAGTGTAGGAAGTACTATGCTGGCCTTGCACTCATTAGATATTATGGCCCCAAGACTCTCAAGGTTTCGGAACATCCTAGCTAGCTGTATTCCCCCTTCTCCCAACTTGCAATCCTTGATTGCTTTGGTTAGCTTGTAACACTCAAATAGACACTGGTCACAAAAAAAGGATAAGAAATTCATTCATTATTTTGGTGCGATGAGATCCGTGGAACCTTGCTTTGAGCTCAACAATCATACATGCGGGCATGAGAGTTTTAACCATGATGTCATCATTTTGTTCCTTGGTGAACTTGTTATCCATACCGGCTGGTGGTGGTGTGGGTGAAGGAGTGACCAGAACATAATCCTTTTCGATGTTCCTAAGAACCATCCTGACTGTTATGACCTAGTCCACAAAACAAAGCCCATCAATATCTAACTTTTTAGTGTCGACCATCAGGTTAACATTAAAATTATAGATCTTAAGATCCATCTTATCTACAAGGTCAAAGACAAGTTTATGAGACAACTATTCAAGATATTAAACCACTAGGTGAACTAAACATTTTAATTCTGTGTGTGATAACTCCCACTAAGTTCACTAATGCTAAATTTAATGTAACTAAGTGATTCAAGATCCAAGGATCAAATACACTATTGATGTGTAAATCATTGATGGCATACTCTTCACATGGTAGGAGACCTTGACAATTACATCATTCATGCAAATCTCATTCATATTTTGATGGGTGTGTTCTGACCTCATGACTATCATTGCTGAACATCAAGACACCCTAGTGATATACTTACTCGAAGCTCTAATTCAAATATTTCGCAAACATGAAAAATCATGCATACCAAGGTGACCTGGCACACCCTTATGTGACAAGCAGGGTTGATGGTGTCACGCTAGAAAGAACATTAATAACTTGATATTTTAGTTAGGACAGATGATATAAACGACTAAGAATAAACAAAGTGCAAGTACGAAGAAACAGCTAAACACATCACAAGAAATTGATAATTTAGTGATATGGTATAGTTCTTTATTCTTTATCATTGGCGTAAAAGAAACTTTCCACCCGTGTGCACAATTCCTTATGCATGCACATCAAACTCCTTCTCCATGCATGGGAAGACACCAGGATCTCCACCAAGTGATCATCGCTCTTTTGAACTCCGTTAGAACTAATAGATCTATCAACTATAGGTAGCAAAGTGAATGCATTAGAAGAGTTGACAACATGTCATATAAGACAATCACTTGTCTCAATCCATCATGTCGTACCGTGATACACATATCATGAATTAACATTACATAGTATAGCATCTCATACAAATCTCATTGATGATGAAGACTATGCCACATCACATGCACATCCTGCAAAAAAGGTTAGACGATTCTACTCATTCTATTTGCATATTTTACGTGGTTATGGATTTCACTA
The DNA here is from genome assembly GCA_910589775.1 of Avena eriantha. Classification (NCBI taxonomy): domain Eukaryota; kingdom Viridiplantae; phylum Streptophyta; class Magnoliopsida; order Poales; family Poaceae; genus Avena; species Avena eriantha. Next base: position 447,523,395 of record OU342742.1, read on the forward strand.
AGCCGAATATCACAACTACAAAAAGAGTGATATGATGTTCAAGTTGCTTCAGGGTATGGAAAAACGAGAGAACTTTGTAATCTCATGCCCCTTCTAGACTACGCCTCTACACCTGACCTCGAGCAAAAGAACCACTACCCTTTCACAATCTCAGTACACTATCATGACTATGGTGTGACCAAAGCTACTGAAGGACATCATTAATCTGCCAACCAGATATGCTCAGGAGCAACCAGAAGGATCATGGATAGATATAAGTTTGTAAATAAGCACCATAGCATTTGAGTTGGAAGCAAGAAAATTCATTGGAAGCAACAAGAACATCAGATCTTCAACATATACATATAGATCAAAAGCATCTACTCATGGATTTGTGCTCCGGTACCACTATTGGGGTTTGCGCATGCAAATCAAAAAAACTCACCCTACACAAACAACCAAGATCTAACCCTGAAGATACTAACATGATTAGATCTATATCTCATAGCGATGTTGATGCAGAAGAGAACGTATGTTGGTGTAGATTTTGAAGACGAACGAATCGATCCCCCAACTAGGTGCATCCCTCCTAGCCGCAAGGAGAATGTCCACTCGATGCTATGATCAAACGGATGATACCATCATGGATTGCACACATCCAGTCCTCCGATCCGCCAGCGTTCTGCATTGTAGAGCTCAATGCCAACAGTGTGATGGGTTCGTAGCATGGAAAACCAAAAAAAATCCTACAGAATAGAAGATGTAACACAAAAATATTATATCTACAAGATGCAACTAACGAGATTTATACCATATCAACATACCCTCGAATATCCAAAGCATTGGAGGATTGAGAGATCATGGATGATGTAGTCGTACATGAGTGTCGGTTCAAACCCATGAAGTCCCGCAATCTGGCAACACCTCTGCGGTATCCACACATTCCATATTGGTATCGTCTCCTCCTCCTTAATCTCTCAAGCGAGAGAGAAGAGCTTTTCAAGACCCCGTCAGCATAACAACATTGCTTGGATATATGGTGGAGAAGAACTATAGAGCTCACTAAGAGTCTATGTGGGAGAGAGTGGGAGAGGGAGCGGGAGGAGGTCAAGGGGTCAAGTACCATGACCCAACCCTCCCCTCCCTCTTATATAGGCATGGGGGCTGCCTTGACCCCTTCTCCAAGCCCTAAGGTCATCCCAAAAGGGGGAGACCTCCCCCCAAGTTAACTCCCTAATTTTAGGGGATTTGACCTTATCCAAATTAGCCCCATGCACATGGGCTCATAAGGACTGGTGTGCTGGCCCATATGGGTCTACACACTCCTCCAAGGTCCATGTGGGTTATCCAGCACAGGTGTTCGAGAACATGTAGGCATGATCGGGACACCTCTTCGATGAATAACCATCAGCGGGACCAGGATGTCATATTGGTTCCTACATATTCTACAAAGTTTTTTATCGATTGAACCACAATGTTGAGGATTCAATTAATCAGGTATGTGATTCCCTTTATCTCGTGATATATTACTTGCCAGATATTCGATTGTCGGTATCTCTATACCTAGTTTCGTTACCAATAAGTTCTCTTTACTTGTTCTGTGGTGTACGATCCTAGTCACATGTTTTCAAACTTTAGGATGCTACACTACCAAGAGGGCCTAGAGATATATCTTCATCACTTGGACTGAGAAATCCCACTCTTGATTCATGCAACTAAACAAGTACCATTGGAGATACCTGAAAGCTATCTTTATAATCACCTAGTTATGAAGTGACGTTTGATGTCCACAAAGCAATCCTCAAGTACCCGGCATTAAGAAAATCTCATAGTCTATAGAAATGATACTTGACATATACAAATGTGATAGCAATCAAACTAAGTGACCCAATCAATAGCTATGCTCTAATGATATGTTGTGATTATCAAGTGAAATTACATGTCGATGGTTAGAAAGCCTTAACCACCACTTTCCTAGTCATAAGAGGATTACAAGGGACGTCGTGTTGTTTATATATCCACACATGTATTTAGTTTCCAGTTAATATAATTATAGCATGGAGAATAAACACTTATCAATAACAGTGGGAATTTGATAATAACAACTTTATTATTGCCTCTAGGGCATATTTTTAATAGTCTCCCACTTGCACTAGAGTCAATAATCTACTAATCGTTTGCGCATCTAACACCTATGGTGTCTTGGTGTTATCCATACGCATTGCTTGTGGTAAACCTAATTTCTAGTTCTGACACTTTCAGATCCATGTGTATTTGCATGTATTTGCATCTCTTTGCATCACTCATTTTCAAATGAGATGGCATTGTGGAAATTCAGTCTCCTAGTGCACTACTAGGGAAAATGCTATGCGAGGCGCACCTAATACACTATGCGAGGCACATATCATATGCGCCTCTAGCGCCGCACCTCGCGTATTTTTTATGCGAGGCGATTCTGGATATGCGAGGTGCATATTGATATGCGCCTCCTATACTCTGAATATGTGCCTCCTATATTCTGCATAGGCAAGGTGCATATTGATTTGCATGCATCTCGTATATTATTTTTGAATTTAAAAAAAATGGCGGCTAAATCTAGATCTAGATCTGGTCGGAGTTTCGTCGGACCTCGTCAGAGGCCGTGCCTGTGGCCATAGCTTACCACCGCAGGCATGTGCGGGAGGCCATGGCCATGGGGGTCACCGGAGATGGTGGAGGATGAGGCAGCCAGAGGTGGTCGTCGTAGGTGGAGGAGGAGGAGGTGGTCCATGTGGTTGTGGAGGCCATGGTTGGAGTGGTCGCCGGAGGAGGAGGAGGAGGTCACCGGAGGAGGAGAAGGTTGCCGGAGGAAGAGGAGGAGGATGCCATTGGAGGTGGAGGAGGAGGAGGAGGAGAGTGGAGGAGGAGGAGAAGGGGAGAAGAAGGAGAGGTGGAGGAGAAGGAGATGGAGGAGAGGTGGAGGAGAAGGAGAAGGAGAAGGAGGAGAGGTGGTAGGTGTTATATAGCTGTGGTAGGTTGTCGTCGGTTTGAGGACAAGTACGCCATGAGGGGGTCCTCGAGGCGTGCAGAAGAGAGGGGTATGAGACGTGCGGTATTCCGGGACGGTGAGCACACAAGTTTACCCAGGTTCAAATCCGCCGGCTTTGGACGAATCCTACTCTTGCTAGCAATCCAGTAATACGACAGAGCCGGAATATGGGTTACAATAGTTTCGCCTGTGCGAGTTGAGGGTCTAAAGTATTGGGTTGTGCCCTAAAGGCTCTCCCTAGGACGGCTTATATAGATATCCGGCCTAGGGTTTACATGAGAGATCTATCCGGCTACGACTAAGAGTCGGTTACAGAGTACATCTTGAACTACAAGTAACATTATGGGCCTAAGTCGGTAAGTCTTCTGGGCCTTCCCGTAGCCGGATTGGACTCCGTCTTTCTCCCTGACTGGACCGCCCGTGAAGCAAAGCTCTAACCCGAAGTGGGCCACCCTGGTCAGTGAGGAACTGTGAGGATACCGGAAAGTATATCCCCAACATAGGTGGCTGTTTTGAATTTGAATCCGGCTTCACTTATGTGAGGCTCATATCATATGATATGCGCCTCCTATACTTGAAAGTATAGGAGGCACATATGGTCATATGTGCCTCGCCTATGCGGCCACCTACCTCCACCCTGGCCCACATGAGTTACTTGAGGCACACTCTGTTGCATGTGCCACACATATTATCAAGTACAGGAGGCACATATGACCATATGCGCCTCGCATATTCGACCACTGACCTCCTCCCGGGCCCACGCAGCTTATTCGAGGCGCATTCTACCCACATGTGCCTCGCCTATCTGATATATAGTAGTGCATATCATTAGAATGCGCCTCGCATAATCTGGGACTGCCAGATTTCGTCCGTACATGGATTATAGAAGGCGCATCCTAATCATATGCACCTCGCCTTTTTTATACTAGAGGCACATGGCAAGTAAGTGCGCCACGCCTATTTTATAGGAGGCTCATATAGTCTAAATGCGTCTCCTATAAGCATGTTTCCTATAGCCTTTTCTCTAGTAGTGGTGAGACCTCAATTCCTTAGTGATGTCTCCCAAGTGCGGAAGATATATTGTGGTAAAGGTTGTCGAACCCACAAGAAGCTGAAGGTATTGGTTAGTAAGCCTGACAGGTAAAAAATAAAAGATGCAAAGGTTTTGGTGTTTTTGCGTTTATAGTTTGTAGAAAAGTAAATTGATGTAAGGTAAATTGCAAGTAAAGTAGATTACAAGTAATAGTAAATTCTATTTTCAGAGAAAAGCCCAATCCTCTATGTAGCAAGAGCACAAGCTAATTTTTTTGTTCTGATATGTGACAAACACTACAACATGGAGCTCGTGCTCTAACGCTTATAGACACCGAGGCACAACCTTAGTCGCCGCGCTTGCGTTAGTGTGGCAAAAAAGCTGTCATGGATAACTACGTCGGGGATTCTGCAATGGCGGTGGATTTTTTGGCCCAACACAACATGAGCAACCGAGTTAGCGCTTCCGCAGCAACAAAGTGTTTACACCGTGGCCAGTGTAGGGAGGCACTGTTTACATGTGGTGGTAGCTGTGAGATGACAACATAACTGCGATGCCTCGTAATGTCTCTGTCGCCGCATGCTATATGGCAATTTTGCAATTCGGCCCCATTAAATATCTAATGTCTATATTACGTCTCAACCCAACAAACAACATAACAAATAACTCATAACACACAAAATGAAACTTCAGCTGAATTAACATGAGCACTCATTATATACATACATTACATGTCAACCCAACAATTTCAAACCACTACAAAAGATGCAACTAATTCCAACAATTTCAAACCACTATACAAGATGCACCGTCATGATCAGAGAACCCGCTTTGAATGCAAAATGGAAGGCACAAATATCACCTTCCTGAAGATTGTGTTGGCGAACATATTCTCCCTAGTTTGATCTAAAACTGACATTAGTTTCATAATCACACAACTTTGCTTGAACGGTTTCTACAGATATGTAAGGCATAATATACTTCCTAGCGAAATTGGATGAGAAGCACTACACAAGGAAGACAAGAAAAATTTAGATTGTTATAGTACTAGGCATGGTTGGGGTTCAAGATAATTATAGTACTACACAGGGAAGATAATTACCATATTTCTTTTGTAGTCTACGGTTTTCTTGAGGGCGCAAACATAGTAAGGAATTTCTAGCCTACAACTTCTAAAAAATCGCTTCAGATTCTTCTTTCTTGAGCTGGTCGTGCCCACTGATACGTTGCAAACGTATCTATAATTTTTTATGTTCCATGATTGTTTAGTATCTACTTTGCTTTGTTTTGTCCACACTTTGAGGTACTTTTATGCATTTTATGGAACTAACCTATTAACAAGATGCCATAGTGCCAATTGCCTGTTTTCTGCTGTTTTTGGTTCCAGAAAGTCAAAAAGTGAATATTCTCAGAATTGGACGGGACAAAAGCCAATATGCCTATTTTTCCTGGAGCAACACGGAAACACGAAGCAGAGATGGAGTAGGGCACCAGGGTGGGCACACCATATGGTGGCGCGGGCTATCCCTAGCCACGCTACCGGGTGGCGTGGGCCCCCTGGCCGCCCACTGACCTTGCCTCTTCCCCTATAAGATGCCTCCCGATGCAAAAACCCTAAATCAAACAGCCTCTAGCCACAAAAAGTTCCGCAGCACCGCCGCCACCGAAGGGGAGACTCGGGGGACAGAAAGTCTTTGTTCCGACACCATTTGGGGATGGGGAAGTCCCCCCAGAGCCATCTCTATCGATCTCCACCACCATCTCCATCGCCTTTGCTGATTCCCATGATGAGGAGGGAGTAGTTCTTCCTCGAGGCTAAGGGCTCTACCAGTAGCTATGTGTTCATGTCTCACTCTATTCGTGATCTTGTGATCATGAGCTTTGTAATCAAGTAGATCTACCTTGCTACTCAAGTGCTTTGTTAGATCTCTGCTCTCCCCATGTGTGTGAAAGTGACAGCGTGCACACCATGGTGGCACTTAGGCTAGAGATTACAAATACTTGTTATGAGTTATATTTGGAGTTAGATGTCTCTATGAAATTGTGGTGTTTGTTGGAACCATCTAGTGCTCAAGGTGACGGTGTGGGGTTATCTAGACGGGGAAAACGAACTTTGAGGTGTGTTGTTATCGCCCTACAATGGATTAGAGTGTCCAACCGGAGAGTAGTATCATAAAGAGAAGATTTTTATATGAGAGTGTTCACTAGTGGAAGTATGATCCCTAGGCCTTGTTTCTAAGCATTGAAACACTGTTTGCAACTAGATCTGTTACATGTTTGCTTGCTTCTATCTTTATTTCAGGTTGCCTTTAGTCTCTTCCACGCCATCAAGCTATTTTCTAGCACCATTGTATTATATCCATACCACTTGTATTTCACTATGTCTTTGCCGAACTAGTGCACCTATACACCTGACAAGTGTATTGGGTGTGTTGGGGACACAAGAGACTTCTTGTATCTTGATTGCAGGGTTGCTTGAGAGGGATACCTTTGACCACTTCCTCCCTAAGTTCGATAAACCTTGGGTGATCCACTTAAGGGAAAACTTGCTGATGTTCTACAAACCTCTACACTTGGAGGCCCAACAATTGTCTACAAGAATAGAAATGCGTATACATCACCCATTTCATTTCCAAACCTATATCAAAGGGGGTACTTCTCTAGTGATATAATATTGGGACCTAAAGCACCAAGTGAAAGAATATTGGTCATGTTAACATCATTGCCAACCCTATATCAAAGAGTGTATATTTTCATAGTTATATGTGTCTTGTATTGATAGAGATGTATACTGAGAGAAACTTTACCTCACATGGTAGAGGCCACAGGCTGTTGAGACCTTGGAACTTTGTTACTGTTATTGTTAAACATTGCTTATTTTCACCATGGAAATTGAGAGAATTTAAGACAGTTTGACAACACTGCTTACTACCTAGCAATGTTAGTTTTTAGATCCCAAGGCACAGCAAACCATAAAACAACGATATACTAACAAATCCCAATGCCTGAATATATATAATGATAGTTCTAGGGATTGGGAGAAATACGAATATGCGGCCGGGGACAACTCTGCCGCGGAGAACGGTGTGGGTTGACGTGGAATAGGAGGTGAACGCAGTCAGGGACAACTCTGCCACGGAGGATGATGCGGTCCGGCGTGGCACAAATGGTGAGAGTAGTCAGGGACGGCGCCGCCGCAGAAGATAGTGCGGTCCCGTGGGGCGTAGAGGTCATCACGGCCGGGGGTCAGCGCCGCCCCGGAGCTGGGGCTATGTTTAGGGTTGGTGGGGTGGGTGTTTTTTTGGTATAAGGATGAGAGCGACTTGTGTTGGCCAAAGGGAAAGAACAAGAATGATTCTTAACTATGCCAACATTTGCCTTATTGATTTTTTGGCAAGTCAAATGTGTCGCATATTCCCTAGCATTCTGTTTGATTAACATTCATATTGATTAGTAAACCAACAAAAGAACACACCAAAAAGGGGGAATAGTAATTTCCATATATGGGGAGATATCAGTACAAATGTGCTTGTGCACAAGTCATGGCATTGCACTGTCCAAAATGAAGAAGTCACCAAAAGAACACTACAGATTACTCGATCTACTACACGATTAATTAGTACCAAGAACTAATACTAGCAAGATAATTAACTCTAACTCTAATTTTATCTATCAGAAAGCTTGTCCAACCTATCTATAATGGCTTGCACCATGCTAGCCAATCTAGCGCACCGCTCCCTCAGCGCTCCAACACGATCATTCGCATGATCCTGCAATTCTATGATTGCAGGTTCCATGTGTTGGTCATACGGGTCCTACCTTCTTTGTTCATTCTCCTCCATCTCACCCCACGAGAGCTCGCGCAACGATTGTTGGAGTTGGACTCGGTGCTCCAAATCAACCCATTGCATCCAACGGCATGAAGCTACGCCCTGATGACGGTAAGAGAGGAACTTGTGGCTGGTGTGCTCTACGAAGTTCTTGTCGTAGGCCACGTATCGGTGGGCGATTAGATGGTCAGGGCACTCACAGAACATGAAATCTTCATGTTCCCCGTACCATTGATGGTCACGGATGTGCTCCGGTACTCCAGGAATGTTGAACTTGAGAGAAAAATAGCAATGCGCATCGGTGAGGTCGAGATATCGAGAAATATTGGTGATGAACAGAGGAACAAAAAACCAAAAGCAAAATTAAATGGTAATGAAATCAAAAAATGACAACTGGACGTACCAGCATCACGCTTGTCTAATGGAACAATAGCGGTATGTCTGACACCGCCGCCGATTCATGGCGCCACTGCTGCCGCCTGAAGCTTTGTGGAGAGAGAAAGACAGAGCAGAGGTTGAAGAAATGACTAAGTGCACGACGTGGGAGAGAAATTGGAGGTGTGGGGAGGACATTTCTTTCCTTATAATATTCAAATGGCAACAACTAGACTTTGGGGGGGGGGGGGGCTCACCCGTCAGTGAGACAAACACGACAAGTCACACAGGCATGACCCATATGAAACGTCACGTGTTTTCCGCGACGGTATCATTACTTCCCCGGTTCACGTTACTGAGGTGTCTCAGAATGTCGATACCGATGGACAGCTAGCGCGACACAACTAAACGGCGTACATAAAGTTGCCACAGCAAAAAATCCACCACCGCACTAGTTCTCGCCGCGAATAGCACATCCGCCGCGTATCCAACTTTTACCGATTATTTTCTCTTATGCCTCCCCAAAAATGTGTCGGGTATGGGGGGTATTTTTGTAGTGAAACATTCATGAGGGCGACATGCATTCACTCAGCATAGAGATTTCTACAGCCGCAAATAAATACCTTGATAAGTTTTATGCTCTTTGGATGGAGCCTTAATTAGGTGCATCCATACATGATCAAGTACACCCCTTATAGTTGGTCCTAGGGCCACTTTCATGAGCAAGCAAAGGATTCATTAAGACATAAAATCCAACCACAACATAAAGTTTAAGGTCCCCAATATAAAAGCCCCTTACTACAACTACAAGACTCAGAACACGGTTTCTATCATTCCATCCCTCCTTACTCTCTTCATTACACTAAGGTGCATCCCTATGAGCCCATATAGGTGAAGTACTATGAAGTCGAGATTTGCATAATACCATCATAGAACAACATAGAAGACTAAAACTTAACAAAATACTCATTACATACTATATAAAAGTCATAGCCAATTCATCCTATGTCCTCATGAACATGGGGAACTACTCACAAAGATGAAACATGATATAGATCAAAGGCGTATGTGGTACAACACAATATGAAATTATAACTTCACCACAAAATAATGACAAGATACCAAGCACAATCATGAACAAGGGACTAAAACAATATCCATGGTTCAATCTGATTGCAAACTGTGAGGTGAATGAGATGGATCTTTGAGATGGAGATGGTGATGATGTTGGGGATGATGTAGATGGTGATGTAGATGCCCCCTATGCCAAGGAGGAGTGGTGATGACAGTGGCTTCGATTTCCCCTTTTCCAGAGGCCTCGAAGCAGCAAGATATTCCCTCTCCCAAAGTAGGAGAAGACTTTTGCCTCCTCCGCCGCCTCTATATGTCGTGGGAAAATTATGGCTTGGTTTTCGGGTGATACGATGTTGTATGTCAAAAGAGGGAGCCGAGGCGACGCTTGAGGCTCGAACGCCTGCATGTGGGCCCATGCCACAACGTCTCGTTCGGCCCTCGTGGCTCCCCTATCGTGCTTCCAAATCCCATTATCATTATCTTGACGAAAAAAATTCGTGGTATTTTTCCTTGAATTAATTGGTGTCTAGAAAGTCCCTGGAACAACAAAATACAAACAAGGAGGTTTTATGCCTCCCAAAAATTAAATACCAAAACAAAGGACATTGGAGGAAAGTCCCAGAAATCATCTAAAAATTTCTTAAACAATGATTTATCAATACCAATAACAATATAAAATAGTCCTATAAGGTTCTACTATGATGATACAAAATGCAAGTATCAACTCCCCCAAGCTTAAACCTTTGCTCGTCCTCGAGAAATAAGCGAATGGATCATGTCATGCATCAATCAGCTTATGGTTGATAAAACAAATATGAGCATTGTATCATCAACTTATGCATGTTCAATTACTTTAGAAGATTTGCAAATAATACGCATATAAACGAGGGAATCATAAGTAGAAAATCTAGAAACTACGCCTTACTTTTGAATAAAACTAACCACTACATGCTAGACAATTTGAGTCATCTCCACTATCATACTGACTTTCAGCAGTAATCATTGCACTCTCAAAGACTTTGCAAAATAGATAAACTCTCATAGGATAACAAGTTGTTAGAAAAGAATGATTATAAGAAAATATACATGAAGTTCAACTTGCATTGAACACTTTCGCCACTTGCATGGTATAAGTTAGTGGTCTAGTTTCCTAAAAGCCAAAGCATAAACCTTATTTATGGATCTTTCAATCATGTCATGCGCCCTTTTATTTTTCTTCCCATGGTTAGCCAATTTTTTTGTTGTCCACTTTTTTTTCATTGACTCTCCATTGAAGAATATGTATTGAAATATCCATAACTTTCAGTTTACCTTATGGTTACTAAGCATACCAAGAGTATCTCATGCCACCTTGTTACTCCTCTTTCGAACTTTTTATCCTAAAAACCCACATATATCCTCCAAAATTTTAATCTCAATTTTCTTTGAGACTTTTTCATTCCAACTTTAGATCAATTCTTTATTTGTCCAACATACTTTAGCTAATCTGTTTACTAGGCAAGATGTAGCTGAAGCTTCTAAACATGGTGCACCCATCTACGTGAGTTTTACCCATAAATCTCTTGATAATGGAACCATGGATGATGACATAGTTTATATTTCATCAAAAAACCACTCAAACAAGGATACATGATAATGCTCTAAGATCTTTGCATAAACTAAAGTAAAAGATAGATGAAAGATAAAAGGCACTCCCAAACCAAATCCATAAAAGATAGATGAACGATAAACTAAAAAGCATTAAAGACTAGGTGTAACTCCTCAAGCCTGAGTTGTTGTTGCAGGTTCTTGCTCATGAACATTGTTTTCCTCATAGTGGGTGTCCCACACCTTGAGATTCCAAGGATAAGGAATCCAAGTGAGAGTTTTATCATCCAACATTTGCAGTCTCTCTTCCATGGTGCCTTCGGTCTTGGGAGATATCACCTCATCCAAGAGAAGCAAACCTTCCTTGAAGGTCTAGGTCTTGATAGGAGCCACCACAGAGTTGAGGTAATGGTTAACTGATGGCTCAATGCACGACGCCTAGAAAAGTGTTGGTGCGTGGTTGATGTAGAGCTCGTTGGGAACCCCAAGAGGAAGGTATGATGAGCACCGCAACAAGTTTCCCTCAGTTATGAAACCAAGGTTTAATCGAACCAGTAGGAGCAAGGAAACACCCCAAAGGTGTTACTAGCTAAGCTTTGGCAGGGCGCACTACCGGTGCTAGTAGCAACGTGGAGACCTGCACAACACAACCACAGAACTTTGTCCCCAACTTGCGATGAGGTTGTCAATCTCACCGTGTTTTGCGAAAAACAAAGGATTAAACGTATCGAATGGAAAGAGGTGAAAATGTGCAGAAAGTAAACACAAAGCAGTAAAAGATTGTAGATTGAATATAAAAGACAAGGACCAGGATCCATAGTTCACTAGAGGTGGCTCTCCTTAAGATAGATAACATGCTGGGTGAACAAATTACAGCGGGGCAGTTGACAAACATCGAGAAAGCAATACATGCATATACTAATCATCTTGACTCCTTTGAGACTTGATTGGGCATTACAACATTATACATAGACCGCCGTCCAACTACATCTATGACTGATAATCCACCTTCAGGTTATCATCCGAACCCCCTCCAGTTAAGTTGCAAGCAACAGATTATTGCTTTACGAACTGTGTGTAAAATAAACAATATGGTTGTTCTATGAACAAAGGATTGTTGTTTTCTCCCTAGTAGCAACATCACATCTAGTACCTTAGAGATTTCTGTCACTTCCCCAGATTACCAGAGGCATGAACCCACTATCGAGCATAAATACTAACTCTTGGAGTTGCTAGCATCTACTTGGCCAAGATAGCTACTAACAACGGAAAGTATGCAAGATCACAAATAACAAAGACATGATAGAATCAATAATCAAACTGAAATAACATCTCAATATCCATCGGATCCCCGCAAACACAACATGTAGAATTACAAATAGATGATCTTGATCATGAACGGAGCTCACAAGATCTACACATGAAAGCACAAAGGAGGAGAACCAGCCATCTAGTACTACATGGATCCGTAGTCCAAGGATGAACTACTCACGCATCACACCGGAGGCTTGCATGGTGATGAAGAAGGCCTCCAGGGTGAATTCCCCTCTCTGGCAGGGCGCCGGGAAGAGCTTCAGATCCCTCCCGATCTAGGGATGGAGATGACGGTGGCTACAGACTCTTTCGTGGATTTTTGATCGGGCCCTCAGGGAAGGAGAGGCCGAGGGGGTGCTAGGGGCCACCACACCACCCCTGACACGGGCCCAGCCTAGCCTCACGGCTAGGTGGTGTGGCCGGCCTCTGGCCCTTCTTCGTCTTGTATTCTGGCACTTGATGAGTTCCGGAAAAATAGGCACTTTGGCTTTTGTCCCATCCAATTCCGATAATATTCATTTTCTGACTTTCCTGGAACCAAAAACAGCAGAAAACAGGCAGCTGGCACTATGGCTCTTGTTAATAGGTTAGTCTAAGAAATCATATGAAAAGTACTCCAAAGTGTGGACAAAACACAAGAAAGTGGATAAAACCAAGCATGGAACATCAAAAATTATAGATACATTTGCAATGTATCATTAACCATGCCCTTCTTCTCCGCAACATCACCCCCCAGATTGGATCCAGATCTTTCCATGGCAACATCTGATAGGATGGAAAGATAAATTAAAGTTCTCCTAGAAAAGACTCGATGCGAGATTACATCTGTAGAGGGGGTATATATTGATGGTTTTATGGTAAAACGAAGAGTTTGAGTTGAAACAAGGGTGGAATGGAGTTTCACGAAGTTAGAGATGTATGGTGGAACAACCACAGGTGAGGCCAATGCCACCTATCCTCTTTCCTCGCTCAGGACTCTATTTCATCCAAATCTTTTGCGACACGACTTGATTTTCCAAAAATAACTTTCCCATAATCACGATATTCCGTGATGATTACGAACCTCAAAGTTACCTTTTGATTTCAGAGTTCTGGTAGGAGTTATTTTTTTTGATCACGTCCTCCGGAATCTAGATATTTAACTCCTCCACCTTTCCAACGAATATTTGGCCTGCAATATAATGTTTAAGACGTTGTCCATTAACTACATGAGGTTTACCTTTCATATCTCCATGAAGTCTGATGGCTCCGGAGCATTACACCTCTGGTACCACCAATGCCCCCTGCCACTTTCATACCAACTTCCCTATAGAAAAATTGAAATGAGAGTTGAACAATAATACATGATCACCTACTTTGAATTCCTTTATTTTTATTTTCTTATCATGCCAAATCTTAACTTTTTCTTTAAATAGTCCAGCACTTTCATAAGCTTTATTCCTCCATCCATCTAACCCATGTTCTAATTCTACTAGAATATGACAAGGTTTACCATAAACCATCTTATAAGGATACATGCCCATAGGCTTCTTAAAATCAGTTCTATAAGCCCATAAAGCATCATTGATTTTAGCTGATCAATCAGACCTAGACCTATTGTCGGCATTTTCCAGGATGAGCTTAATTTCCCTATGGCTTAGTTCAACTTGACCACTAGTTTGAGGGTGATATGGGGATGCAACTCTATGATTGACACCATACTTTTCTAAAAAAATGAAGAGCACCATGTAAGAAATGAGAACCACCACCAATAATTAAAAATCTAGGTACCCAAAACCTAGGGAATATTATATCCTTGATCATATTCATTGTTGTAGCATGATCTGCACTCTTGGTTGGAATTACTTCAACCCACTTAGTCACATAACCCACTATAACCAAAATATTAGTATGTTTTGTTTTTTATGGTGGGAATGGTCCCATAAAGTCAAATCCCCATAGTCAGATGGTTCAAGTGACAATGAATAATTCATAAGAATTTCATTTCTCTTGCCAAAATTCCCTACTCTTTGACATGTATCACATGTCTTAACATATTCAACAGAATCTTTAAATAGAGTAGGCCAATAAAAACCAGATTATAATACCTCTGCAGTAGTGCGGTGTCCTGCATGATGTCCTCCATAAGGACTGTCATGGCAATCTCTTATGATACCCTATTTCTCAAATTCATGCACACAATGTCTCATAATACCGTCCACACTTTTCTTATAAAGTAATGGATCATCCCAAAAGTTTATGTCTAAGATCATAAAAGAATTTCTTTCTTTTTTGTGAATTAAAGTGTGGTGGCATAACTTTCCCAACAATAAAATTAGCATAATCAGCAAACCAAGGAGACGCAACCCTAGCACTAGAAATATTAATGTTTACAAGTTGTTCATTAGCAAAACTATCAATAATAGGTATATGATCTGATGGAATGTTTTCCATTCTAAACAAATGATCAATAATATGCAAATTAAATTCTTGAAGTAAAAGAACCCATCTTATCAATCTAGGCTTAGCATATTTCTTATTCATGAGATATTTAGTAGCTAAATGATCAGTGCACAATGACTTTAGAATCAACAATGTAAGGTCTAAACTTATCACATGCAAATAAAACAGTTAAGAATTATTTTTCGGTTCTTTTGAGCACCATCAAGTGTTTTGCTAGCATGGTAAATGACATTCAATTTCTTATCAACTCGTTGTCGTACAATGGCACCAACTGCATAATCACTAGCATCACTCATAATTTCAAAAGGTAAATTCCAATTAGGAGGTTGAATTATAGGAGCACTTATTAAAGAATCAAGAGTAAATAATTGCGCAAGATTGTTTCAGCTCAAACTATTATCCACGCCGTCCTAGTTCTTTTCGGCTGTTGGATGGACAATGAAAAGGACACGCGTCGATGTCGCAATAAATCCATGCTATTCCGTGAGGCAGGACCCACTATGGGCCAGGGAAAAATATTCCCTACCGCGTAAGGGTGCACCACACGACGTTGTACCCTGCGTCACCGGAAGGTGGCATACGCGCGATTCGCGTGCTTCATTGGCCCACTATTTATGTACAAGGGAAGAGTTTCGCCCCATGAGTGGAGTTTCAGCCGCGACACACCTCCACACCCACCTGTAGCCGATGTGGCAGTGTAGACCGTAGGAGGTCGCGTATTCTCGCGTACATGGGGCCCGTCTAGAGACGATGTTCCAATGTAAACGCATGTCGTTTGTCAACCTAAACCGTAGGCGACACGGGGATTCGCTGGGGGAGAAGCATAAATCATAGACGTACATAGGTTATCACGGCGAAATCATATCATGTGTCCCATTTAGAGACTAGCTGGCAACATAGATCGTAGATATCCGCGGGTTCTCGCAGACGCATCATGTAGTTTCGTGCGATGTCCAGCAAGTGGAGTATAAGACTCCTTTCTCTTTTCTCAGTCATTGCAATGTGCTAGATTAAGTTATCTCCTCTTTCACCTCTACACGCTCTTTTACCTTTATCCCCTCGCCATTTGCGTGCGAAGGCCCGATGAACACACCCGATGTCGGCGACATGGGTGGCCACGGGCCGGCTAGACGACAATACACACAACAACCACCTGGCCTCTCACACTCCGGTGTGGTCGTAGGATGGGTCTCCCTCTCATGTATTTCATCTCATCAAGTCTGATGGCGCTGCTTCTCGAATCAAGGGCGGTGGTGATCTAGCTATCGACGATGGCGCGAGCATCAGGTAAGTATTCTCTTTTGCCTTTCTTTTCGATTTTTTGGGGTCTTCTGCTATGTTTTTTCGCCTTCTTCTCCATGCCTTTCTCTCTTCTTGCTTTCTCTTTATTCCTTACATGCTAAAGAGTGAACACATTGACTACGAACACGATGACTACAGACACGCTGACTGTGAACACGATTACAACAAACACATTGACTGCGAAAATGTTTGCTGCGAGATTTTTGACTATGAAACCATTGGATGCGAACCTGTCAGACACGATTTTTTGAGAATGGAAATACGTTGAGGATCGAAAATCATTTACTATACAATTTTTGAAAAATATTCTACTAATGGAAGTATGAAATCTTGGATAAGAATCTTTTTAGGATAAAAGGTGTATAAATAAATCGTTGCTTCCCTGTGTTTTTCTTTATCAACGTGTTTCTTTACCTTCTATTTTATGTGCTTGAATGTGAACTCGTTGAATCCGAGCATGTTGTATGCGAAGATGTTGGATGCGAACGTGTCAAATGCGACCGTGACCAAAAAACTAAACGTGATGAGAATGGAGATGTATTCAAGAAGAATATACGTGTCACCCTTTCAAATGCTTTGGTCTTTACATGTTTGGGTCTGAATGTGGAACGAGGCTTGGATTGAAAAAATTGAAATCATTCTCTCTTGCACCCTTTTCTACTCTCCCTACTGGCCACATGTACGTAAATCTACTGCATTCATCACTTTTGATCGAGTTCTCTCTCCATCTCTTCTTTCTATGCACTTTCTTTGTGCGTGTTACCATGGTCGAATCCTACCTCCCGCTGACTCCATCGTCTTCGGCAAGGTCTCCACGAGTGATGCCGCCAAGCTCTCCCTCTGAGGATGATGAGGGGAAAAATACGGAGCCATTGTACACAGACACATCAATGCTAGAGGACAACGACCGCATCAACACCAACAAGGATGCTGATCCCGATCGTGTCACCGACAACATCGATGAGGACGAGGATGGCACAACCGGTGACGACGAGGACACTGATGCCCACTTTGACTTTGACGCAGAGTGCGGCATCGGTAGCAATGACGAGGATGAGGACACCGATGAGGACAACCACATTGACGTTGACCCGATCAAGGATGAGGACAATGATGCCTGTGCGAACACGCACAACAAGGAGAACAATGCCGAGGCTGATGCTTCCATAGACAAAGTCCTTGATTTGGCGTTTTTTGAAGAAGCTAAGGCAGCGTGGAAGCAGGAGGACATGCTGGTGGAATGTGCTCAAGCGACACGAGGGGAGGATGGCGGTGGTGGCAAGCAGACGGACGATGGCGATGACTGCCACTCTGGCTCCAACACCGATGATGATGCCAGAGGCACTTTGTCAACACCTAGATTTTTAATCCTAGATGCCTATTATGCCATACATCGCAATCCCAGGATTACCATTTTTGCAAGACATAACAGATTGGATATCATAGTACATCATCCATTACAAACCATAATAAGGTCTTACACAAATAAAGGATCTCATGATCTAGTCTTAATACAACAAGGAGCGGAATAAATAATAAGCATAGCGGTGGGGTCCATCTTTAGTGTCATAGGCCATGCTGACGATGGGAGATAGTCCTAGTTGTCGTAGCCGTCCTACTGTCCTTCCTCTTGGTAGTCTTCTTCATAGTCTGGCCACGGGAATAGCCAGGGACAAAAGCCATGAGTACTCTTTAAGTACTCGCAAACTATCATTAACAAGTAAGGGAGTTCTAGTAGGAAATGCTAAGTTCTAAGTTTATTTGTAAAGTTAAGTTTGAAACCTAAGCTGAGTTTAGAAACAAAGAAAGATAAAATAAAGTTTGAAATCACCTAAGTGGGAACTTAGTTGTCATAGTCATAACTTTGTTGTGGTCAAGTCATGTCACAATTCATTTCATAAGTCATTTTGAAAACATCTAACAACGGAACAGTATGGCCACTCCAACTGTCCATAACCGCGGACGCGGCTATTCGAATAGTTTGACACTCTACAAAGGTGGTACACTTTCACCACAAAATTCGATACATCCATCAGGGATAACCCTAAATCATCATACTTAGTATGCGGATAATCAATCATAAACTTTCAATTACACACCCTAGTATAAGCACCTCTCCTATTGATGGCTCAATGCACGGCGCCCAGAAAAATGCTTGATGGCGGTGTTGATGTAGAGCTTGTTGGGAACCCCAAGAGGAAGGTATGATGAGCATATCATCAAGTTTCCCTGAGCTATGAAACCAAGGTTTAATCGAACCAGTAGGAGCAAGGAAACACCCCAAAGGTGTTACTAGCTGAGCTTTGACTGGGTGCACTACCAGTGCTAGTAGCAACATGGAGACCTGCACAACACAACCACAAAACTTTGTCCCCAACTTGCGATGAGGTTGTCAATCTCACTGTGTTTTGCGGAAAACAAAGGATTAAACGTATCGAATGGAAAGAAGTAAAAGTTTGCAGAAAGTAAACACAAAACAGTAAACAGTTTACAGATTGTATGTAAAAGACAAGGACCGGGATCCATAGTTCACTAGAGGTGGCTCTCCTTAGATAGATAACATGCTGGGTGAATAAATTACAGCGGGGCAATTGACAAACATCGAGAAAGCAATACATGCATATACTAATCATCTTGACTCCTTTGAGACTTGATTGGGCATTACAACATTATACATAGACCGCCATCCAACTACATCTATGACTAACCACCTTCAGGTTATCATCCGAACCCCCTCCAGTATTAAGTTGCAAGAAACAGATTATTGCTTTACGAACTGCGTGTAAAGTAAACAATACGATTGTTGTTTTCTCCCTAGTAGCAACAACACATCTAGTACCTTAGAGATTTCTGTCACTTCCCCAGATTACCAGAGGCATGAACCCACTATCGAGCATAAATACTAACTCTTGGAGTTGCTAGCATCTACTTGTCCAAGATAGCTACTAACAATGGAAAGCATGCAAGATCACAAATAATAAAGACATGATAGAATCAATAATCAATCTGAAATAGCATCTCAATATCCATCGGATCCCCGCAAACACAACATGTAGAATTACAAATAGATGATCTTGATCATGAACGGACCTCACAAGATCTAAACATGAAAGCACAAAGGGGGAGAACCAGCCATCTAGCTACTACATGGATCCGTAGTGCAAGGATGAACTACTCACGCATCACACCGGAGGCTTGCATGGTGATGAAGAAGGCCTCCAGGGTGAATTCCCCTCTCTGGCAGGGTGCCGGGAAGAGCTTCAGATCCTTCCCGATCTAGGGATGCAGATGACGGCGGCTACAGACTCTTTCGTGGATTTTTTTGATCGGGCACTTAGGGTTTACGTCCTGAGGGCATCTTATAGTCGGAAGGGGAGGCTGAGGGGGTGCCGGGAGCGGCCACACCACCCCGAGGCATGGGCCAGGCCTGGCCGCCCGACCAGGTGGTGTGGTGGCCCCTGGCCCCTCTCCGTCTCGTATTCTGGCACTTGATGACATCCGGAAAAATAGGCACTTTGGCTTTTGTCCCATCCAATTCCGAGAATATTCATTTTCTGACTTTCCTGGAACCAAAAACAGCAGAAAACAGGCAGCTGGCACTTTGGCTCTTGTTAATAGGTTAGTCCAAGAAATCATATGAAAAGTACTCCAAAGTTGGAACAAAACATAAGAAAGTGGATAAAACCAAGCATGAAACATCAAAAATTATAGATAGATTTGCAATGTATCAACATCCCCAAGCTTAACTCGTGCTCGTCCTCGAGTAGGTAAGTGATAAAAAGAAAGAATAATTTTTGAGGTGACATGCACCATCAAAGACTTGATCAAAGTATTTGTAAAACATTCAAAGCTGGGATCATAGTACTTCAATCATAACGTGAAAGACAAAGTTCTAGCAATAAGACAAAGAAACTATGATGCAACATGAAAAGGCACAAACAAAAGATTCATGAATAACAATGCTTTGCAAGGCATTTGTTTGTTTTACATAAAGAAAACATAGCATAATAGTATTCAGCTTGTCCCTCATAGAGTAGCAAATATAAATGCATATGACACCTTCAAAGTTCATAAGAGTGACTAGATACAAATAGTTTAAAACAAGCAATAACAAGTTATGCATCAATCAACTAGTCTTGGGATAATGCACATAGAACTAAGAATGGCCACTATGCTCTCAAAGTAGGTGCATAAAGATAGAAGATGGAGACTCAATATAATGGTGGAAGAAAGGCCTTTTTATAAAAGGAAGTAGGGATTCAAGTCTCATAAAGAGCTTCCAAAAATTATGGTACTTATAGCTTTTAGCTCTCATTGCCCCTATCATAAGCATCTTTAAGGTGATTAAGGTTAAAATGACACAACTAAGAGGATATGCTTGACAAGTTATAAACCGAAATCTCATGCCCCTTACTTACGAAGACCGAACCTCATGCTACTCAACTTTAGTCACGAGTAAGCTCTTGTCATTGTAAGTACATGTGTATCATTAAGAACCGCCAACGGGGTACCCCTTGCACATGATACAGGAGCTTTCCCATAATCAAAATGACAAGGCAAGCAGACAATGAGCATCTCAACGATCTTTTTATTTGCTATTTGCATAGGTTTTTATTGAGGATTCTTCATAGAGTGCTCATTATGGTGATGTTGCAAGTTTCCACCATGATTAGGCATGGCTTAGGCTAGCGGCCCAGGCGTTTCTCTAACACACATACAAACTCCATGATCTTACAAGTTCCACTTTTATTTCACACCGCCAGGATCCGTAAGCAAAAGAACATGATATCAACGGGGTACAAAGTACAAGTGCAATGTTGAAAGCGTTCCCCATGAAATATGGTTCTGCTAATTTCAACTTATAAAGCACAAGCATATACGCAACAAAGAAGGACCCAATGGTTCAAGTTTATTAGATGCAAAAAGTAAAGTGTGCCATCAAGTTCGTGAGTGCTTTAATCACTAGTTTTCTCATAACAAGTTTAATTTGGAAGGTAAACAAAAGCATGAATATACTTGGAATTAGCATAAGCTAGTAGGTAGGTATGGTGAACTCTTTGGAATAACTTGGTTTAGGGAGTTGGATGCATGAGTGGAACTCATACTTGGTTGTGGAGGCTAGCAAAAGACTAGGAGTGACAAACTAAGAGAGCAATAATGGCCATAATCATGCAGAGCGACAAAACATCATTGATCAAGCATAAAGTGATACTACAAGTTGAAAACTAAAGGATCATAAAGGATATGGTGACTTGAGATAGTCATAACATGGTGTGAGCATGCGCCAAGTCAACCCAAATAAAGCATCAAAGGAGAATACCACTATACTATGCTTTAATATGCTAAAACAACGCATGATTCATCCAAGGCACATTAAACAATCTCAATTGTTTATAACAAGTCATGCTACATCAAAGAATACTAAGAATAAAGCCAAAATAATATCAAGCATGGCACGACAAAGCATAAGCCACAGTCAAAAACGAGATATTTTTACCACATAAGTATGAACTTTCCTTCTCTTTTTCCAAACCAAACCAAACTATTTGCAAACCAATGTATGAAAGAGGGGTTCCAACCAATTTATTCAGAAAACTAAGCAAACCAAAGCAAACAAAAAACCAAAATGAAAACGAAAAAGAAGACGCTCCAAGAACAACACAACTATGCATGAAACAATAAAAATGAAGCGTTTGGAAGAATCCTGGGATTTTTATTAATGAAGAAGGGGATGCCTTGGGCATCCCCAAGCTTTGACGCTTGTACATCTTGGATATTTCTTGGGGTGACACGCGTGGCATCCCCAATCTTGAGCTTTAGTCCATCCTTCATCTCATTACTCATTCCTTCCATACACCTGGAAATTTTCCTTCATACAAAACTTCACACAATCTCATTAGCAACATTAGTGCACTCAAGATAAAAGGTCTTAAGTTTCAGTTACAACACCAATAAACTTCCATTAGAACACTAGATACGGTAGCACTTCCCTCAAAAAGCTCAATTCCCCAAAAGAACTCAAAAAGGAACCAACAAGAAGCAAATGCAGAAAATGGCAGCAATCTGTCAAAATAGACCAACAGGTAAAGATGAATTTTTTCGAAGACCTTATGTTGCTCAAATCAAAAAGTGTTGAACTAACGAAAGTTGGATAACAACCTGGGGCAGAAGCACAAAAATTCACTCCTCAAAAAGACGTTCAGAGATTTTACACGAAAGTTTACGGTGAAGCACAGAAATCTATTTCGGGACAGCAACTTTCCCAATCATTACTTCTCTCTCATTAGAGGTTACTCTTGGCACAAAAAGCAAATAAAAAGGATAAGGAGAGGTTATTACAGAGGTAATAACTTCCAAGACTCATCTAAAACTTTTGGGTTATCTCCTAATAAGTACTTTTCTTTAATGCCTTTAAGTTAGGCATAAGAAGCAAAGAAAGAATCAAGTGTTCTCAAATGAAGAAGCATTAAGACCAAATTTTGTTTTCATAGGAGAAGCAAAAGAAATATTTTCTCTCTTTCAGGGAAGTGTTCTATACCTTTCTTGAGTGGGAGTTGATATTTAATGGTGCCTTTTTTCATATCAATGATGGCACCAACAGTTCTAAGAAAAGGTCTTCCCAAAGTAATAGGACAAGAAGCATTGCATTCAACATCCAAAACATAGAAATCAACGGGGACATAGGAATTGTTAACCATAATAAGAACATCATTAAGACTCCCCATGAGTTTCTTTTTGGCATTATCATCAAGTGGGACATTCAAATAACAATCTTCTTGTTTTATAGGAATAGAAGCTTTATGTTTCATCTTTTCTTCTTTAATCTTTATGAGAGCATCAGTAATGTGTTTTGTAAAGGCCATGTTCATAGCACTAGCATTAGGACTTTTAGCAAGCTTTTGTCGGAACTTAATAACTTCAGAGATATTGCAACCAACAAGATCAAAATCAAATTTATCATCCAAAGTAGTAGAACTATTACTAGCCTCAACACTAGTGGTGGTAATAGTAGAAACACTAATGTTTCTAGCAATTTCATATTCTCTTTCCCACTTAGCATGTAATCCAGCTAATAGTCTAACATTTTCATCAATTCTTACTTGTATAGCATTAGTAGATGCAAAGGGATTCTCATTAGTTTCAGGTTTAGCAGCCATTTTATTAATCAATGAAGATTGAGCTTTAGATAGAGATGATATATTCCTTTCAGCATTAGAGAGTTTCAATTGTAAACTAGGAATTTCCCTATTTAGACTCTCAAGTTGATGGCTAATGTTCTTCAAAATGATAGATTGTTCCTCCATAGTTTTAGTGAATAGTTTATTTTGCTCATATTGCATTTGCATGAAGTTTTTAGTGGCTTTTTCAACTTCTAAAATTCTTCCTTCACTAGGTAATCCAGGTTTACCGTTATAGCCATAAGTATTACTAGGAGGGTAGGGCCTATAATTGTTATTACCATAAGCATTACCATTGTTGCTAAAATTGTTATTTCTTATGAAGTTCACATCAACTTGCTCTTCGTGAGCAACCAAAGAGGCTAAAGGAACATTATTAGGATCAATATGGGCTTTCCCATTAACAAGCATAGACATAATAATATCAATTTTATCACTCAAGGAGGAGGTTTCCTCAACAGAATTTACCTTCTTACCTTATGGAGCTTTCTCAGTATCCCATTCAAAATAATTAACCATCATATTGTCTAGAAGTTTTGTTGCAGCACCCAAAGTGATGGTCATAAATGTACCTCCAGCAGCAGAATCCAATAGTTTCCTTGAAGAATAGTTCAATCCTGCATACAAAGTTTGGATGATCATCCAAGCAGTCAGTCCATGAGTGGGACAATTCTTTACCAAAGATTTCATTCTTTCCCAAGCTTGAGCGACATGTTCATTATCAAGTTGTTTAAACTTCATTATTTCACTTCTCATAGATACAATCTTAGCAGGAGGATAGTATTTTCCAATAAAAGCATCTTTGCACTTAGTCCAAGAATCAATACTATTCCTAGTTAAGGAATTCAACCATTCTTTAGCTTTTCCTCTCAAAGGGAAAGGAAACAATTTCAGCTTAATAATATCACCATCTATATCCCTATGCTTTTGCATCTCACAAAGTTCAACAAAGTTATTTAGATGGGAAGCAGCATCTTCATTACCACTACCAGAAAATTGTTCTCTCATAACAAGATTGAGCAAAGCAGGTTTTATCTCAAAGAAAGTATTTTCAGCCACATGTGGAGCAATAGGTGTGCTCAAAAAATCGTTGTTGTTGGTGCTAGTGAAGTCACACAACTTAGTCTTTTCAAGAGTAGTCATTTTTTGGGTTTTCAAATAAGAAAGCAAACTTGTAAAACTATTTTTTGTGTGTTTTTCATAAAGAAACAAGCAAACAAAGCAAAACAAAAACAAGAAAGTAAAGAGATTGGTTATGAGGGACTCCCCTTGTGAAGATGTCCTTGTCTCCCCGGCAACGGCGCCAGAAAAATGCTTGATGGCTCAATGCACGAGCCTAGAAATATGCTTGATGGCGGTGTTCATGTAGAGCTCGTTGGGAACCCCAAGAGGAAGGTATGATGAGCACATCAGTAAGTTTCCCTCAGTTATGAAACCAAGGTTTAATCGAACCAGTAGGAGCAAGGAAACACCCCAAAGGTGTTACTAGCTGAGCTTTGGCAGGGCGCACTACTGGTGCTAGTAGCAACATGGAGACCTACACAACACAACCACAGAACTTTGTCCCCAACTTGCGATGAGGTTGTCAATCTCACCGTGTTTTGCGGAAAACAAAGGATTAAACATATCGAATGGAAAGAAGTAAAAGTTTGCAGAAAGTAAATACAAAACAGTAAACAGTTTATAGATTGTATGTAAAAGACAAGGACCGGGATCCATAGTTCACTAGAGGTGGCTCTCCTTAGATAGATAACATGCTGGGTGAACAAATTACAGCGAGGCAATTGACAAACATTGAGAAAGCAATACATGCATATACTAATCATCTTGACTCCTTTGAGACTTGATTGGGAATTACAACATTATACATAGACCACCATCCAACTGCATCTATGACTAATAATCCACCTTCAGGTTATCATCCGAACCCCCTCCAGTATTAAGTTGCAAGCAACAAATTATTGCTTTACGAACTGCGTGTAAAGTAAACAATACGATTGTTCTATGAACAAAGGATTGTTGTTTTCTCCCTAGTAGCAATAGCACATCTAGTACCTTAGAGATTTCTGTCAGTTCCCCAAATTACCAGAGGCATGAACCCACTATCGAGCATAAATACTAACTCTTGGAGTTGCTAGCATCTACTTGGCCAAGATAGCTACTAACAACGGAAAGCATGCAAGATCACAAATAACAAAGACATGATAGAATCAATAATCAATCTGAAATAGCATCTCAATATCCATCGGATCCCCGCAAACACAACATGTAGAATTACAAATAGATGATCTTGATCATGAACGGAGCTCACAAGATCTAAACATGAAAGCACAAAGGAGGAGAACCAGCCATCTAGCTACTACATGGATCCGTAGTCCAAGGATGAACTACTCATGCATCACACCGGAGGCTTGCATGGTGATGAAGAAGGCCTCCAGGGTGAATTCCCCTCTCCAGAAGGGTGCCGGGAAGAGCTTCAGATCCCTCCAAATCTAGGTATGGAGATGACGGCGGCTACAGACTCTGTCGTGGATTTTTTTGATCAGGCACTTAGCGTTTACGTCTCGAGGGCATCTTATAGTTGGAAGGGAAGGCCGAGGGGGTGCCGGGAGCGGCCACACCACCCCCTGGCGCGGGCCAGGCCTGGCTGCACGGCAAGGTGGTGTGGTGGCCCCCTGGCCCCTCTCCGTCTCGTATTCTGGCACTTGATGACATCCGGAAAAATAGGCACTTCGGCTTTTGTCCCGTCCAATTCCGAGAATATTCATTTTCTGACTTTCCTGGAACCAAAAATAGCAGAAAACAGGCAGCTGGCACTGTGGTCTTGTTAAGAGGTTAGTCCAAGAAATCATATGAAAATTACTCCAAAGTTGGAACAAAACACAAGAAAGTGGATAAAACCAAGCATGGAACATCAAAAATTATAGATACATTTGCAATGTATGACCTATGAGCTTGTCCTCCTAGCCATGGTCATCTGCCATCTTGGGCACTGCATAGGTGGACAACATTGAGAGGTAGCCTCAGCTCAAACCTCTCCCATGAGGGACCTAATACTAATGCATATAAACTTCCGGCTAAGCCTTACCTAATTCAGGTATTGTGGTTGTACGGTAAAATTGGAATGGTATCTCATCTGAACCCAACCATCAGTTTTTATAAAGGGCTAAGGCTCATGCCTCAACATTTTCATCATCATAAACCATTTGTGTTTCTCATCACATGTCAAAACATCTCAATAGAATGACTCCTCATTCCAAGGTTTTCGTAAGTCATTTTCACCAAGTATTCCCATCTAAAGTGATCAAGTTTTTGGTTGAACTCTAAACTACTAAGTTAAGAGTGTTCACTAATGTGGGATGCTAATATCAATCTCATCCCATAGAATGACATCTACACCTAACTAGATAGGTCAAGGTTTA
The DNA here is from genome assembly GCA_910589775.1 of Avena eriantha. Lineage (NCBI taxonomy): Eukaryota > Viridiplantae > Streptophyta > Magnoliopsida > Poales > Poaceae > Avena > Avena eriantha. Next base: position 447,549,959 of record OU342742.1, read on the forward strand.
TACTCTTTATGTTATCTTTAAACAAGGTAAAGAACTTTGGTAAATTAAAAGAAAGTAAAGCTCATAAGTAAAACTTGTGGTAGGTATAAGTCAAAATGTATAACCCAAGCATGCCTAATGCATCTTGCTTAGGTCATCTTGCTTGCAAGGGTTAGCTTGCATTGTTAATGATGGCTTGCCTTGTGATACATTGCAAATGTATCTATAATTTTTGATGCTCCATGCTTGGTTTTATCCACTTTGTTCTGTTTTGTCCACACTTTGGAGTACTTTTCATATGATTTCTTGAACTAACCTATTAACAAGAGCCACAGTGCCAGCTGCCTGTTTTCTGCTGTTTTTGGTTTCAGGAAAGTTAGAAAATGAATATTCCCGGAAATGGACGGGACAAAAGCCAAAGTGCCTAGTTTTCCAGAAGACTCACGGGGCCAGAATACGAGACGAAGGAAGGCCAGGGCCTGGCCACACCATCCCCAGGCGCGGGTTGGGCCTGGCCGCGCCAGGGCATGGTGTGGTGGCCCTAGGCACCCCCTCGGTCTCCGTCTTCGCCATAAGAAGCCTTCTGACCTAAAAACTTCGGGGGGTTCAACGTTTTTCCACGAAAAGTTCCATTGCACCGCTGTCACCGAAGGGGAGATTCGGGGGACATAAAGTCTCTGTTCCGGCACCCTGCTAGGACGGGGAAGTGCCCCGAAGCCATCTCCATCGATCTTCACCATCATCTCCATCGACCATCCATGTTTCCCCCATCTATGAGTGAGTAATCCCCCGCTGTAGGCTATGGGGATGGTAGGGATTGGATGAGATCGCTCATGTAATGGCATCAAATTGTTAGGGCATGGTGCCTAGTATCTTTATTAGTGTTTTATGACTTTGTTGCGACTTGTTGTGCTTAATGCTTGTCACTAGGGACCGAGTGCCATGATTTCAGATCTGAACATATTATTGATTCATTATGATAGTATTGTTTTTGGTCTTATCTACAAGTTGTATACACACATTGTTGTCCGGAACCTATGGCCCCGAAGTGACAGAAATCGGGATAACCGAAAGGGAAAGGCTTTGATGTGAGGATCACATGTGTTCACGGAGTGTTAATGCTTTGCTCCGGTGCTCTATTAAAAGGAGCACCTTAATTTCTAGTAGTTCCCTAGAGGCCCCGTTGCAAACAGGCTGGCAGGACAAAAGATGTTGTGCAAGTTCTCATTGCGAGCACGTATGACTATATATGGAACACATGCCTAGGATTGTCTAGTACTTGGATGCTTTATCTTATTTATCTACAATTGCGCTATGTTCTGATTGCTATGTGAATTGCCTTGTCCATGCAACGCCCGTCCATCCATCCCTATGCCTACCGCACTTGAATCCCACTGATTACTGCTTTTGTTACTACTGTCTTTGCTTTACTACTGCTATTACTTTACTATTCCTACTACAAAACTGTTCCTACTGATAAACTCCTGTGAGCAAGATTGTTTCCAGGTGCAGCTGAATTGACAACTCAGTTGTTAAGGCTTATAAATATTCTTTGGCTCCCCTTGTGTCGAATCAATAAATTGGGTTTCACTTCCCTCGAAAATACTGCGATACACCCCCTATACTTGTGGGTCATCAAGACTATTTTCTGGCGCCGTTGCCGAGGAGCATAGATTTATTTATCAAGTTCACTTGGAATCACTATTGTTCAAGCTAAGTTTATCTTTCTCCTAGTTTGCTTGTTTCTTTATCAAAATACAAAAAAATTAGTTCCTACTCTAGTTGTTATTTTCGTTGGTCTGTTATTGTCTTGCTTTATCATGCTTGTTGGCAATGGATGGTTTCTTTGAACTGAAGCTTATTGGCAAGGTGGGTTCACGGAAGATCAAAAATATTATTATAAGGAACACCGCTTGTCACAAAAAGGGAAACACTTATGGGAACAAATTGATAGATTGTATACCATTGCTAGGAACGTGTGCTCTACTTATAATGTTACTTATTGCTGTGATGAGTCTTGTTCCAGAAAGAGGTATAAACACCTCCGTTTTCAATGTGAGTATAGTGATAATGATACCGTATATTCCTATGCTAAAGGAATTTATGACTTTTATGATGCGGAACAAATTGAAGAATTTATTGCTTGGAAGGGTGCTTTTGAACTTGCTAGTTTGCTTGAAAATATTGATGATTCACCATACAAATATGAGGTGTATGGTATACTTAAATTTTTCTTTGATAATTACAAGGATGAAAATGGCTATATTCTTGAATATTTTAGTAGATGCTTTCCACAAATGGAAGAGACTAATGCCTTGCAGGATCCTATGGAAGAAGAAATTAATGAACCTGAAATCTCATTAGATGAAAAAGAGGAGGAGAGTGATGAACAAAAGGAGGAAGAATGGAATAGCTACCCATGCCTACCTTCTAATGAGAGTAACTCTTTATCCCTTACATTATTTGATTGTCCCCCTTGCTTACTAAAGGAGAATGAATGTTATGTTCCTGAGGTTTCTCTTGAAAATGTTTATAATAAAGCTCTAGTGCTTGTAGATCATGAATAACATGCTTTATGTGATAGTTATATTGTTGAGTTTCTTCATGAGGCTACTGAAAATTATTATGAGAGAGGAAAGTATGGTTGTGGAAGTTTTCATGGTATTGAAACACCTCTCTATGTGCTGAAAGTTTTAAAAGTACTCTTGTTTTATCTTCTTATGCTTGTCACTTTGTTCTTTGTGAATTTATTTGCATACACGATTCCTATGCACAGGAAGTGGGTTAGACTTAAATGTGTTTTGAATTTGCTTCTTGATGCTCTCTTTTACTTCAACTCATATTTCTTATGAGAGCATCCTCTCAAACTTTTATGCCTGAAGATGATAATATGTCTATTATTCTTGGGAGACCTTTTCTTAAATACAGCAGGAGTTGTTATTAATTATAATCAAGGGAAGGTGACCTTCAATGTTAATGACAAGGAACATACTGTCTATTTCCCCAAGAATATTGAAAGGAATTATGGTTTGAATTCAATTGAACATGTTGAAGGCATTCAAGTTGGATAAATATATTGTCCCATACCAAGAGAAAAATTTGAACCTTGTTAACAAAAGGATTTCATTGAACAAAACAATGTTTTCACCGTGATTATCTCCGCTTACTTCTATTCTATCCATTTATTTTTTGCTTATGCCTAACTTAAAGGCGTTAAAGAAAAGTACTTATTGGGAGATAACCCAAAAGTTTTAAATGAGTCTTGGAAGTTATTACTTCAGTAATAACCACTCCTTATCCTTTTTATTTGCTTTTTGTGCCAAGAGTAACCTCTAATGAGAGAGAAGTAATATTGGGAAAGTTGCTGTCCCGAAACAGATTTCTGTGCTTCACCGTAAAAATTCGTGTAAAATCTCTGAATGTCTTTTGGAGGCGTGATTTTTTGAGCTTCTGACCCAGGTTGTTATATAACTTTAGTTAGTTCAACACTTTTTCATTTGAGCAACATAAGGTCTTCGAAAAAATCGTCTTTACTTGCTGGTCTGTTTTGACAGATTTCTGCCATTTTCTACATTTGCTTATTGTTGGTTCCTTTTTGAGTTCTTTTGGGGAATTGAGCATTTTGAGGAAAGTGCTTCAGTAGCTAGTGTTTTAATGGAAGTTTATTGGTGTTAGAACTGAACCTTAAGACTTATTTATCTTGAGTGCACTAATGCTGCTAATAAAGATTGTGTGAAGTTTTGTATGAAGGAAGAATTTCAGGTGTATGGGAGGAATTAGTAATGAGATGAAGGATGGACTAAAGCTCAAGCTTGGGGATGCCACACGTGTCACCCCAAGAAATATCCAAGAAGTATAAGCGTCAAAGCTTGGGGATGCCCAAGGCATCCCCTTCTTCATCAATAAAAACCCTAGGTTTCTGCCAAACACTTCATTTTTATTGTTTCATGCACAGTTGTGTTATTCTTGGAGCGTCCTCTTTTTCGTTTTCGTTTTCGTTTTTAGTTTGCGTGGTTTGCTTAGTTTTCTGAATAAATTGGTTGGACCTCCTCATTCATGTATTGGTGTTCAAATAGTTTGGTATGGTTTGGTTTGGAAAAGAGTAGGAAAGCTCATGCTTAAGTGGTAAAGAGAGCTTGTTTTTGACTGTGTCCTATGCTTTGTCATGCCATACGTGATATTGTTTTAGCTCTATGCTTAGTATTATTTGCTGTAGCATGACTTTTTATAAACAATTGAGATTGCTTAATGTGCCTTGGATGAATCATGCGTTATTTTAGCATATTAAAGCATAGTATAGTGGTATTCTCCTTTGATGCTTTATTTTGGTTGACTTGGCACATGCTCACACCATGTTATGACTATCCCAAGTCACCATAAGCCTTTATTATCCTTTAGTTTTCAACTTGTAGTATCACTTTATGCTTTGATTAATGATGTTTTGTCGCTCTGCATGATTATGGTCATTATTGCTCTCTCGTTTGTCGCTCCCTTACTATTACTAGCCTTCACTTCCACTGAGTGTTTTACTCATGTCTCCAACTCCCTAAACCAAATATTTCCAAAGTGTCCACCATACCTACCCATTAGCATCATTTGCTACTTTCGTGCATATTCATTATGCCTTGTTTTCTTCCGAATAAAATGTTTGCTTGTTTTGAGAAATTTAGTTAGTAAAGCTCTCACGAACTTGATGGCACACTTTCTTTTCCTACACTTAATAAGCCTGAACCATTGTGAACTCTCCATGAAAGTTATATGCTTGCAAATTATAGGCTGGGGATTAGCAGAACCGTGTTGTCACGGGGAACGCTTTCAGCACTTGTAAATATATACCTAGTTGATACCTTGCTCTTTTGTTTGTGGCTGTCGTCGGTGTGAAATAAAAGGGGAGCTTGTAAGTCCATGGAGTTATGTATGTGTGTTAGAGAAACGCCTGGGCCGCTGGTCTAATCCATGCTGACATGGTGGAAATCTACAGCGTAACCATAATGATATCTATGAAGCATTCTTCTTATAAAAAAAGAGAAAGATAGCTATTGAGAAAAAGAAAAAAAGAGGTTTATGAAAAGAGGAAAGAGAGAAAAAAGCACCATTTTCCCATGGTAAATAAGAAGATTGCTGAGATACTCATTGTCTACTTGCCTTGTCATTTTGATATGGGGATTCTTCCGTATCATCGGGCAAGGGGTACCCCGTTGGCGGTTCTCGATGATACACACATACTTACGATGTCAAGAACTTACCGGTAACTAAAGTTGAGTAGCATGAGGAGCGGCCCTCGTACTCAAGGGACTTGGGATTTTCAGTTTATAGTCTGTCAAGCATATAACTCAGATTGGACCTCACTTTGACCTTAACCACATTAAAGATGCTTATGATAGGGGCAATGAGAGCTCAAAGCTAATGAGTACCATACTTTCAGCATTTGGAAGCCTTTCAAACTTTTCAAAACCTGTTCATTTCCTTGTTGAGTCTTCACACATTCCATGAGCACTTTCTTGAGAGCATAGTGGCCATTCTTAGTTGTATGTGCATTGTCCCAAGACTTGTTGATTGATGCATACCTTGATATTGCTTGTTTTAAACTATTTGTATCTATTCACTCTTGTGAACTTTGAAGGTGTCCTATGCATTTATGTTTGCTACTCATATGATTTCTTGGCCTAACCTATTAACCAGAGCCATAGTGCCAGCTGCCTGTTTTCTGCTGTTTTTGGTTTCAAGAAAGTTAGAAAATGAATATTCTCGGAATTGGACGGGACAAAAGCCAAAGTGCCTATTTTTCCAGAAGACTCACGGAGCCAGAATACGAGACGTAGGAGGGCCAAGGCCTGGCCACACCACCCCCAGGCGCGGGTTGGGCCTGGCCACGCCAGGGCATGGTGTGGTGGCCCTAGGCACCCCCTCGGTCTCCCTCTTCGCTTATAAGAAGCCTTCTGACCTAAAAACTTCAGGGGGTTCGACGTTTTTCCATGAAAAGTTCCGCTGTGCCGCCGCCACCGAAGGGGAGATTCGAGGGACAGAAAGTCTCTGTTCCGGTACCCTGCCGGGACGGGGAAGTGCCCCGGAGCCATCTCCATCGATCTTCACCATCATCTCCATCGACCATCCATGTTTCCCCCATCTATGAGTGAGTAATCCCCACTGTAGGCTATGGGGATGGTAGGGATTGGATGAGATCGCTCATGTAATGGCATCAGATTGTTAGGGCATGGTGCCTAGTATCTTTTATTAGTGTTTTATGACTTTGTTGCGACTTGTTGTGCTTAATGCTTGTCACTAGGGACCGAGTGCCATGATTTCAGATCTGAACATATTATTGATTCATTATGATAGTATTGTTTTTGGTCTTATCTACAAGTTGTATACACACGTTGTTGTCCGGAACCTATGGCCCCGAAGTGACAGAAATCGGGATAACCGGAAGGGAAAGGCTTTGATGTGAGGATCACATGTGTTCACGGAGTGTTAATGCTTTGTTCCGGTGCTCTATTAAAAGGAGCACCTTAATTGCCAGTAGTTCCCTAGAGGCCCCGCTGCAAACGGGCTGGCAGGACAAAAGATGTTGTGCAAGTTCTCGTTGCGAGCATGTATGACTATATATGGAACACATGCCTAGGATTGTCTAGTACTTGGATGCTTTATCTTATTTATCTGCAATTGCCCTATGTTCTGATTGCTATGTGAATTGTCTTGTCCATGCAATGCCCGTCCATCCATCCCAATGCCTACCGCACTTGAATCCACTGATTACTGCTTTTGTTACTACTGTCTTTGCTTTACTACTGCTGTTACTTTACTATTCCTACTACAAAACTGTTGCTACTGATAAACTGCTGTGAGCAAGATTGTTTCCAGGTGCAGCTGAATTGACAACTCAGTTGTTAAGGCTTATAAATATTCTTTGGCTCCCCTTGTGTCAAATAAATAAATTGGATTTCACTTCCCTCGAAACTACTGCGATACACCCCCTATACTTGTGGGTCATCACCTTGGTTGGTGCAGTGGTTGAAATTCTGTTCATCTTCTTCTTGGTAAAACTCCTCCTCCTCGAAGACTTGTTCGGTACTACCGTCTATAAATACATACGGGATACACAATCACCAAACAATACTTAACCAGTCTATTTAGCACACTAAGGCACACATTTGATGATCTAGCATCATCACATTCATCGCAAGGTTTAATAAACTAGTTTCATTTATTTTATTTGAGAAAAGTTATTTCTACTCATTGAAAATAACTAAGATTTAATATTCTCCAATTAAAATATGGGATCATATGGAAACATGTCCTCACTACATATTCTAATACATGGGAATGTGATTTAAATGTTGGATCACATTTTATTAAGTTTAAGTTTAATATTTAATGATTTAAAGTGACTAGAAATGCCTTTATAGCATTATTTTGGTACTAGTCCAAAGTCATCGCATGCAAACCTAAATATTATTACATATTCAGATATGTATATTCAAATGTGATTTTTTAGAGTTGGAATAAACTCCAAATCTATTATGGTTGATTTTAGAAAAATGTTTGAATGTGAAAATTCCACTGTCTTGTTATTTTTCCTAGGACAGATCCTTAACTCTAATTGATTTAAATTCAACGGGCCTGGATAGATATTTTAATTATATTTTCAACAAAATTGGAATCATTCAATTTGGATTTGTAAAACTCCTTGAATTGATTTTTGAACTAGAGGGCAGAAACTAGATTTAGTTTAAATAAAAGATCAAAGTTTGAATTACTGGGCCAGCGCGGGACCACTAATGGGCCGACACAGTTCCACTCCGCGGCGCAGAGGACAGCTGACAGGGGGTCCTGCATGTCAGTATCTCTTTAAACGCGAAATGGTACGGTGAAATGTGGACCGCATGATTAGAACTAGGATCTATGGTTGTGGCTCGTTGTCGACGATGGACAGGTCGCCGGCGAGGTGGAACCCTAGAGACTCGGTGGGGGTGTAGTGGGTGCATACTAGGGCTCCAGCGAGTGCGACGATGGGGCGATCAAACGAGGAGACGACGGCGGACTCGGGTGAGGTTGCGGTAGCTCCTAGGGTGGCAGAAATCTATGGGGGCTTCTCCTCCTATGCTGCGGCTAACTCTGGCGAAATTACGGCGATTGGCTGCTCGAGCGGCTCCTGCGAGAGGTGGGGAATGATCAGTGGTGAGAGGGGAGCTGAGTGGTGTGAAGAAATGGTGCTAGGGAGGGCTCCTTATATAGGCTCGACGAGGGGACCGAGAGGGTGATGGTGAGCTCGTCGGTGACGTCAACACAGGGTGCTAGAGGCGTGGGCTGGGTAGGCGGACGGTGGCTTGCATCCTGGCGGTCAGCTACGGCTTGATGGGGATGCTAGGGGTAGTGGCAGGTGGTCGGGAAAGGTTGGAGCTCTGTGTGGCAGCGGTGGTGCTCGACGCGGCGTGCGGTGGCTACTGGTCATGCAGCGGGAGAAGGGTGTGTCTGGCGGGGTGCTAGGGTTATGACGGAGCGGCGCACGCGAGCTGGGCGTAAGGAGCGGCTTGTGCAGGCTTGTCGGGGATGGCGCTCTGGCATGAGCTAGGCATGGCGCAGAGGCGGTGGGCGCGAGCGATGTGAGGTAGTCCAGGGGCTGGCAGTGGCCGTGGGGTGGACAGGGGGTCGCGGTAGGGTGTGGCGGAGCTAGTGGCGATTCTGGATTGGCGTGGCGCAGTCTGTGGCGCGTTGCCCACGCTCGGCTGGGGGAGACCAAGAACGGGCGGCACGACAATACTGCTCTAGGCAAAAGGGTAGGTTGGTTATGGGCTGGTTAGAGTTAGGGGAGACAAGGGGACCAAAATGAGCCCAAATACTCGACAATGCATTCATCAACAAATAGTGTTAGTTAGGCATAATTTTTGTGCATGCCACCTGTTCGACACAATGGCCGCATGAAACAAAGATTTAAATTTTGAAATGATTTTTGGTGGAGTTGTTGGTCTTATGCTTGAGCATCTCTAGTTGCTAGGATTTGTCAAGTTGAACTCATTTGAGTGGTTTTTGAAAAAGTGGGATCTAGATACATACACTTGATTTCATTTTCAAAAGTCATTTAAATTTAGAGTTTAAATGTTTTTGGAAGATCACAAGGTGGGCCTTGGTACATCTCTACTTGTACCAGCAAGGGGTGCAAAGATCCATAATTGTTTATGTTTGAATTTGAGTGCTAGGAACACCTAAAGTGACCTAGTTGATTAAAATGGCCAAAGTGACCATTTCCATTTATTAATTTTTATTTATTTATTTTTCTTTGGTTTTTGCTTGGGAATGACCTAGATAATGTGGCATTCATCTTAGAATCATTTTACAACCATTAGAGCAAACAAACATGGCAATTCAAATCAATTCCATATTAATGCAACACTCACATGCATGCTTATTTATTTAAATAAGAAAAAGTTTTTGTTAATCCTAAATTGGATGATTTGAATCTTATAACCTTGATTAAAGTTCTGGAATTTTACACACTTCCTCGAGCACTGCGAGGGGCCACGAAGATGATGGAACGCCTAGGCCCTCGAAGAGGAAGTAGAGGATGATGTATGGTCCCGATAGTAGTATAACAGTACCTTAGTATTTTTATATTAGGTTGCTTATTTGTTTGTGAACAATGTGAAAATATTTTGTTAAGAAGTTGAAGTAAAGTTTTAGTACTCTGTATGTCCAAATCTAGATTAGGTTCCGACTTTCGATGTTCCATGCTGCAACTCACGTTGTCTTAAATGTTGTTATCTCATCTGAAATGTTGACTTTTTGGACAGATTTGGGAAAAATGAGGCAGAGAGGCATACTGGTATGAAAGAAGTTTCAATTGTTTCTACTCCTACACACACAATCATCATAGAACGCATCAACGGTATCTTCATCTCATTGATGCCTTCTCCATTTCCTAGGAATGTGACATAATTTTTTATCAGCTTGGTACTATAGTTAGTTTGACAAGATAATACTATAGAGCGTGCGTCATGCAAAGCAAGTAATTTGCTACATCTTGATAGCATGTTAGAATGACAACTTCATCTCCTTGGTGCCTTCTCCTTTTCCCACGAACATGATGTAGTTCTTGGTCATCTTGGTACAATTGTTAGATTGACAACACAATACTACAGATAACGCAACATGCAGATTAAGTAATTTGCTCATGTTCAACAGTGTACTAGAATGTATTTTAAAGTAGACACGTTTAATCTATGTCCGTGTGTTGCCCTTGATGCAACACCTGACTCACAGACATGAGGTGTTTAATTCGCTCTCTATCCATGATTTTGTCCATAGATTAAATCTAGCGGTTGATGGACTTTGACTCTATGACCAGACAATCTTGCTAACCGTAGATGACATACAATAGTTGGTCTCACAGCCACTCCCTAGAGGGCACAAAGAGAAGGATAGTTCTTTAATATATTAAAGGAATCTATACAATCATCATTATAAGAAAAAGGAACATCCTTTTGCAAAAGATTAGTCAGAGGCTTTGAAATTTTAGAGAAGTCTTTAATAAACCTTCTATAGAAACCTGCATGACTAAGAAAGGTTCTTATACCTTTGATATATTTGGTATATGGTTGCTTCTATATAGCTTCTATCTTGGCACAATCCACTTCAATTTCCTCTTCCTGAAAAAGGTGTCCAAGAACAACACCTTCTGCCATAAAGTGGCACTTCCCACAATTCAAGACTAAGTTTTGGTGTCTTGTCTTGGTTTTTGATACAGGGGATGTGCAATCCACTTTGTTAGTTGTACCAAGGGTACAATGTCCAGCGAGCTCGATCGGCGATCTAGACGAACACACACACATAGACATAGAGAGAGACAATTTTTTTACTTAGGTTCATGTCCGTGTTGTGCGGATCCCTCCATCCTGCAACTATCAACTAACTGGTGGATGATCACAATTATAATGGCACCTTCTTTGGGAAGGTTTTATCTAGACTATCCCATTCGATACATATCTCGATCGACTTGGGACTCCTTTTATAAGGTCAAGGGGACTGCCCGAGGGTTGGTGAACACGCGACAGCATTGTTGCACCACGCAGTGGAGCGCGATGTGCAATGCCCCTACGTGGCACGTCAATGCCGTGCCATACGAGCATAGGGTCATGCCGACAGCGGACATAGCCTGGCGCATAGGTCAGACGTCACTCTGTGGACTAGAGCCATAGGCTTCAGAGTCATGTCCTGCCACTTCTGTCTTCTATCAGAATGGATGGCTAGTTGGGGTGCTTGGGCTTCTCGGTCCATAAACACCTAGCCCCCACAAAGAGACCTTGATGGAAGCTTTCTCCGGAGGGATATATGGACCTCAGGTCCTAAGGATATCATAGCATACCCCGGGCATCGGTTCGGCTAAGGCTTCCCGTCGAAGCCGAGTCGGGCCCTATTCTCGTCAAGGCGATAGATGTTCCTTTCCGCATCGTCGGTGGGTGCTCGCCTTCGAACCCCAGGAGCACCTTGAAGCGGTGCGTGGGTGCGTGTTGAGGGGCGAGTGCCAGCTATTAAGGGTGACGCGGTTGGGGGAGCGTAAGGGTGGGGCTTTTATAAAAGGGGCCCTCCCTCAGCACGCTCCCCCACTTCCACCATTCTTCCTCCTTGCACACTTTCCACAGATCCAAATCGTCCATGGCGGACCAAGAGGTGCCGGAGGCTAGGAGAGGGGCACCGTTGTTAAGGATCCACTCGGGAGAGGTGAATGCCCTGAAGCTTCCCTGAGCCTACATCAAGTCTATGTTGTACGAAGAGAAGTTCTAGACCTTGTACCCTCACGTGGAGAGCACGCTCCACGAGAATGGAGCCACCGAGCTCCGATGTCACCGTAGCAAGGTAGGGGAAGGGGAGATGTCGATCTACATCTGCTTCCCTCGTATGGGGCTGGTTGCCCCTTTTCGGAGCTCTTCCTCAAGGTGATGAAGGTGTATGGCTTTCACCTCGTGCAGTTCCACCCCAACGCCATGCTAATGTTAGCCGCCTGATGACTCCCAAGTGCAGGAGATCAATTGTAGTACCTTTGAATAAGAAAAGGTTGTCGAACCCACGAGGAGTTGAAGTTATTTGTTAGCATGTTTGAAAAGTAAAGGCATAAAAGATGAAGTGATTTGTGTGTGTAGTTTGTAGTAATATAAATAGCTGAAAGTACATTGTAGTAAATATATACTCTTAATAAGAGAGAGCCCAATGCTCTATGTAGAAAGAGGACAAGCTCAAGTGTGTGTTCTTATATGTGACAAGCGTTCCTGAGGTACCCAAGATCACAATTAATATCGATTTATGCAGGAAAGAGATATGCGTAGTAGTTCTGTTGTCTCCTGACTGAATGGAACTGTTGAGGTGATGGATGCCGATGATTGAATATGCCGATCTATGTTTCCGCTGCCCTGTACTTGCCTTTGGCGCCGCTAGCTGCTGCCCCAGCGCACCCAACCCTGAAGCTTACCACACGGCACAACACTTTCATTATCTAGAGCACTCTCCTCTAACGCAGCATCGAGCGCGTGCCAAGGACGGATTGTTTCTTCCGGTCCAACACTTTTCTAAACTATTTTACCCTCTCACAAAACCAAGTATTACCAGTAATACCACCGGTAAGTCAATTAAACTGGGCCGGTATTCCACCCAGCGTTTGCCCATCGCGCAAGGCAGAGGCGACCCGTGGCAGAGAATCCAGATTTTCTTGCCCCAAGCCCACGAAAAACCTCCCATAAATAGTCCCTCTCCTTTGCACAGGATTCCCACATAAATCGTATAGTATCGTAGGAAAGGCCAAACCTAAATTGATCATCAACTCGATCTTGGCGTAGGCGAGGCCGAGGCTCAGACTTGGGCAGGCCAGGGGTCAGGATGGCGTGCCTTGATCTGGTCGCGGCGTGCTTGGGACCTCGATCTTGGTACAGGAGGAGTAGCTCATGGCTACCTCGATTCCCCGCCACATGACGGCAAAGGATGTTCTTCCATGCGGATATTGAGCTTCTTCGGTCGCTAACCCAGGTCCTCTGCGCAATCCTTGCTGATAAACGTCGATGATTTTTGCCCACTCTAGACAAGCTGGCTTTGGCGTTGTCGTTTTTGATCATCAGGATTGGTGTAGGCGGAGTCGAGGGGTGATTGATCATGTTCGATCTCCAGAAGTTCCGAAACCCTTGCTTTGCGTATGGAAAAAACGTGAGGGAGCTAACTACCAACGCATCAGGTTTTCAATGTATGTATTTAGGTAGCTTCAGACTTCCTATCTCTGTCGGATATTATGGCTGATGTATAGGTAGTTATGGTGGCTTGGTTTATCTGATAGATGGCAGTCTCGTGTTATGCCAGATTCGACCAATGCAGGAGGCCATGGACCAGTATCGTGTCCTCATGCTCCAGTTTGATGAAGTTCTGGAGCTCATGCGGTGGTTCCCTGTCCCTGTCCCTGCGGCTCCAGATTTCGGTAGCCTGCTTGTTTAGTCTGTGTGTTCTAGATGTTTTTACAATGCCGATAGAAACATTACATATTGAGGTGACACCACAATCACCTAAGTTGGGCATCAGTTTCCATCTTCGGGCACTAGCATCGTCAATACATAGTGATTTGTTTTTGCACGGATCAATACATATAGTGCTAATGCTTTCATCTAGAGCCAAACGTTATACTTTTTCATTGAGATGAGCTGAAGTTCTTACCAATTAAACCAATCTGTAGTCAAACGATACTTGCAAGCATACTAGAAGGCTCGACAAGTTCTAGCATGAGGCTAGTTCCACTGAATGTGTGCGGTTACACATTAACCTGGTGATCTTCTATGGCTTTCAAGGGATGCCAAAAGTTCTTGCTGGAGAGTGTGCAAGGATTTTGACAAAGCCGATGAATGTATTTAGCATGGGAAGTTTCACTTCAGTCACCGAGTCAAATTTCCAAGTTGAACCGTGGCCGGTGATAGCTATAGTTTGTAATGTAATGTTTTATTGTTGGCTCTAATACAAAAGCGGGTCTGGGTTGCAAACTGCTAAGAATGGTTTCCGTGGTGTGTATTAGACTATTAATTAGTGGTTATGTTTAGTATAAATAAAAATATAATTTAATTGGTCACTTTTCAATTCTCTTGTGTCAATTTAAACAAAAAATTAACATGGGACCAACGCAGGATAACAACTTAGGACGTCCGTGAAGCTAGTGCTGACCGAAGTGCCATGCATTATAGGTAGTGCTGGCACATCAAACCACAAGGTAAAGTGATATGCAGTCGACCTTCCACATCACCATCATAGAACAACATAAAAGATATAAACTTGACCAAATACTCATTGCATATTATATGGAAATCATAGCCAATTCATCCTATGCCCTCAGGAACATGGGGATCTACTCACAAGTATCAAACATGATATGGATCAATGGCAAATGGATTACAACACAATCTAAAAATATAATCTCTCCACCAAATGAAGACAGGTTTCCAATCAAAATCATCGAAATAGCAATTAAACAATATATAGGGTTCGATCGATCACAAACTATGAGGGGGACAAGGAGGATCTTGGAGATGGAGATGGTGATTATTTTGGTTCTAGTGGTGGTGATGATGGCGTCGATTCCCCCTCACCAGAGGCTTTGACACAGCAGGATCTGCCCTCTCCTGGAGTAGGAGAAGACTTTTTCCTCCACCACTTCCTCTATAAATTGTGGGGAAAATATGGCGTAGGTTTTCCGGTGAAATGGAGGCGTCTGCTAAAATGAAGAGTCGAGATGATTCTCGAGGGACAAATCGGCCCATGTGGTGCGTGCACCCTGGTGGGCCATTTGACCTAGCCTCTTTCGGTCTTCGTGGCTCCCCTTGCGTGCTTCTTCGCTCCATGGTCCTTTTCTTGATGAAAAACTGCCCATGTATTTTTTTCCTTCGGTTTATTGACATCCAGAAGGTCCCTAAAATAGCAAAATATGAAAAGGAGATTTTCTGCCTCCCAGAAATTAGATACCAATGAAAGGTACTGTGTAGGAAAGTCCAATAAATTATCTAAAAATGCATAAATAATGATAGAACAATGCAAATAACAATCTAAAATAATCATATATGTTGCTATTATATATGATGATGCAAAATGCACGTATCAAATTCCTAAGCTTAAACCTTTTCTTGTCCTCGAGCAAATAAGTGAGTAGATCATATCATGCATCAGTGAGCTTCTGGTTGGGAAAATAAAATACGAGCATGCAATCATCAACTTATGCATATTCACTTGTCTTAAAAGATTTATAGACTAACAACCATACACATGAGGGCAACATAAATACAAGTTCTATCAACTACTCCTTAATTTTGAACAAGACTAACCATTGCATGTTGGACAATTGAACATGCCTTATTTTCTTTTATTTTTGATTGCATGGTATTTACCGTGCTATTTTTTATATCACTTTTTTTCCTTTGCAACAAACATAAACTCTAATAGAATAACTAGTTAAAAGAAGAGATTTTTTTAACAATAAGATAGACATGAAGTTCAACTTTGTCGAACACTATCACCACTATTAATAGGATCAATTAATAGTCTTTCCTCCTAGTAACCTATATAAACCTTATTCATGGACCTTCCAATCATGTCATATAATCTATTCATCCTTTTCCTTTCACTTTCCATGGCTAATCGAATCCTCAAGTGCTTTCCTTTTCATTCACTTTTCCAAAGAGCATATGTATTGAAATATCCATGACACTCAGTTTACTCATTGACTACTAAGTTAAACAAGACTATATCATGTCACTTGTTACCATCTCTTCCTAGATTTTTATTCTACAAAAACCACATCTCTATTCCAAATTCCATATATTCTTTTTACTTACACTTGCTTGGATCTTTCCTTTTGTTGCAAGTTTTTATTTGTTGAGATAAATTCTATACTTGTTCAACACACTCAAGTTAATGTCTTTAAAGGCAAGATGTGACTGAAACTTCTAGATATGATGTGCACATCTGCATGAGTGTTACCCATAAATCTCTAAACAAAAGAATCATGGATGACACCATACTTTATATTCCATTAAAAACTACTCAACCAAGGATACATGATGATGATCTAAGAAATATGTAAGCATTGAGATAATCGATACCTAATAGATGCAAGCATGCCCAACCTAAAAATCACGACTAGATGCAATATGATTAACTAAAAAACATAAAAGACTAGGTGAAACTCCCCCAAGCTTGACTTGTTGCTATAGATCTTTTCTTCTTATCTTTCTCTTGGACTTTGGAATCATGGTGGATTTGAAGATCTTTGAGTACACTCATTGTGAGATCACATGCTTGCTATAATTGCTGACACAATTGTGCAAGATCTCCCTAGAGCTTTTATCCAACTTTGTCCTTTCTAGGCTTCCACTCTAGGCTTGATCCTCTCTCCTTCCTCTCCAGGAGATGATGATCCCACTCTCTAGGAAGATCTTCAGCTGGGACATGCACGAACTCCATGCGATTAAGATTAGCAACATGGTTTCTAGAAGCAAGGAAGTGCCTAGGAGCTTTTCCACTGGTACTCATGCATGCGGTTTGCCTAATATTCTTCGGTGATGGAACCACTCTCACCGCAGCAAGGGGTATAGGAGAAGGACAAAGCTTCCCCTTTTACTTAGCGTTGGTGATGTGCTTGTGGTCGTCCTCCTCTTCATCTTATTCATCATCCTCTTCTTCTTCTTCAACATGGATGTAGTCTTCATCATTAGAGTAGTCCTTCCTCTTTCTCTTCCTCCTCCATGATGACGTAGGTCTGAGACCCTCAAATTCATCACCATCGTCTTCATCCATGGAGGAGCATTGGTATGAGTCTCTCGAATACATCACCGAGGTTTTTGGTGGAGAGATATCTGAAAGAAAAAGACAGAAACAATTCTCGCCATGAATAGGCTTGGTGCGAGATTAGATCAGTAGAGAGAGGTATATATTAATAGTTTTTAGAGTAAGGCGAAGAGTTGGATTCGAAACTAGGGCGAAACGAGGTTCGAAGGGGAAAAAGAGCCCAGGTGGCACGCGCACTAGTGGGGGCCATGTCATCTATCCTATTTGCCTATTCGGGATTCTGTTTCTTCCAATTCTTTTGTTGAACGCCTTAAATTTCCCAAAATAATGAATTTCCCAGAATATCTCGATATTACAAGATGATTATGTAGCTAAAGTTACTTTTTATTGATTTCTGATATCTAGCAGGGGATATTTATTGACTTTGGAGATTCAACTCTTCCAAATTTCCAATGAATTTTTGGCCTTCAATATAATGTTTAAGACGTTGTCGATTAACGAAATGAGCTTTACCTTTTTAGTCTCCATGAAGGCGGATGGCTTCGGGGCAGTACACCTCCTGCACAACTAATGGACCGTGCTAGTTTGATGCTAACTTCCCTGGAGAAAACTTGAAACAATAATTGAACAATAATACTTAATCACCTACTTTGAACTCCCTTCTTTTTATTTTCTTGTCATGCCAAATTTTAACCTTTTCTTTAAACAACCTAGCACTTTCATAAGATTCATTCCTATATTCATGGAGTAAGTTCAAGTCCAAAATTCTTTTATCTCCAACAGTTTTAAATTCATAGTTGAGTTGCTTAACAACCCACCTAGCTTTATGTTATAACTATATCAGAAGATGACATGCTTTACCATAAACCATTTTATAAGGAGACATACCCATAGGATTCTTAAAAGCAGTTCTATAAGCCCACAAAGCATCATTAGTTTTAGTTGGCCAACCAGACCTAGCTCTATTAACTGTCTTTTCCAATATGATTTTGATTTCCCTATTACTTAGTTCAAGTTGACCACTAGTTTAAGGATGAAATGGAGATGCTACTCTATGATTAACACCATACTTTCCTAAAGTTTTTCTAAGAACACCACTTAAGAAATGAGAACCACCATAATTAATTAGAAATCTAGGTACTCCAAACCTGGGAAAGATTATGTCGTTGAGCATTTTCATTATTGTAGCATGACCTATACTTTTAGTTGTAATTGCTTCGACCCACTTTGTAACATAGTCCACTTCAACCAAAATGTTAGTATGTTTTGTTTTTATGGCGAGAAATGCCCCATAAAGTCAAATCCCCACACATCAAATTGTTCGAATAGTTCCTAGGCATTTCATTTCTTTTACCAATATTTCCAACTCTTTGACATTTGTCACATGCTTTAACATAGTTAGCACAATACTTACATAAAGTAGTCTAATAAAAACCAGATTGTAATACCTTTCCAGCGATGCAATATCCTACATGATGTCCTCCATAAGGACTCTAATGACAATCTCTTATGATCATGCTGGTAGAATTTTGGCACACAACGTCTAATAATATCACCCACACGTTTCTTATGAAGGAATGGATCATCCCAAAAGCAATGTCTAAGATCATAGAAGAACTTCTTTCTTTGTTGGGAGGTGAAGTGTGGTTGCATGAGTTTTCCAACAATAAAATTAGCATAATCAACAAACCAAGGGGATTCTACTCTAGCACAAGATACATTAATGTTTGCAAGTTGTTCATAAGCAAAGCTACCATTAATAGCAATAGGGTCTACCAGAATGTTCTCCATTCTAGATAAGTGATCAGCTATCGGATTATCTTCTCCTTTCCTATCAACAATATGCCAATCAAATTCTTGAAGTAAAAGAACCCATCTTATTAATCTAGGATTACCATCTTTCTTGTTCATGAGATATTTAATAGAAGAGTGATCAGAATGCACAATGACTTTAGAATCAACAATGTAAGGTCTAAACTTATCACATGCAAAGTTTCTACTAAGAATTATTTTTCAATAGTAGCATAGTTTATTTGAGCACCATCAAGTGTTTTACTAGCATAGTATATAACATTTCATTTCTTATCAACCCTTTGGCCTAAAACAGCCCCTATAGCATAAGCACTAGCACCACACATGATTTCAAATGGTAAATTCCAATTAGGAGGTTGAATTATAGGAACACTTATTAAAGCATTCTTTAAAACATTAAATGACTTTACGCAATCATCATTAAAAGAGAATGGAACATCCTTTTGCAAAAGGTTAGTTAGAGGCTTTGATATTTTAGATAAGTCTTTAATAAACCTTTTATAGAAACCTACATGTCTAAGGAAGATTCTTATATATTTAATAGCCTTGGGATATGGTAGCTTTTCTATGGCTTCTATATTGGCATGGTCCACTTAAATGCCTCTTCCAAAAACGGGTGTCACACCTTCTATCACCATGAAATAGCACTTTTCCCAGTTTAGGACTAAGTGTTGGTCCTCACAAAGCTGCAAAACTCTGTTAAGATTGAGCAAGGAACTATTGAAACAGGTACCATACACAGAAAATTCATGCATGAGTATTTCCATAATTTTCTCAATACAATCACCAAATATAACATTCATGCATCTTTGAAAAGTAGCAATATCATTACATAAGCCAAATGGCATTCTCCTATAAGCAAAAGTACCAATGGGACATGTGAAAGTTGTCTTTTCCTGATAATCTTTATGCACATGAATTTGGCAGAAACCGGAGTAACCATCTAGATAGCAAAAATGTGAATGTTTTGACAAGCTTTCCAGCATTTGATCAATGAATGATAATTGGTAATGATCTTTATGAGTAGCTTTATTAAGTTTTCTAAAATCAGTGCACATTCTATAACCAGTAATAGTTTGTTGACTAACAAGTTCATTTTCATCATTTGGAACAACCATTATTCCATCCTTTTTAGGCACACGATGAACAGGACTAACACATTTACTATCAGCCATGGGATACATAATACCTGACTCAATGAGTTTGATTACCTCTTTTCTTACCACTTCTTTCATTCTTGGATGAGACAGCATTGATAATCAACATCAGGCTTTGCATCTTCTTCCAGGTTAATTTTATGCATACATAAAGCAGGGCTTACACCTTTCAAGGCATCAAGTGAACAACCAATGGATGGCCTACGAGATCAAAGCACTTCAAGTAACTTGGATTCTTCTTCGACAAAAAGGTTAGCACTAATAATAATAGGATATATTTTATTTTCATCAAGGAATGCATATTTCATATCTTAGGCAAGGGTTTATGTTAAAAACTAGGATCTTCCTTAGGTGGAGGTAATTATCCTAAGTCATCAGGCGGAATATGTAATTATAATTGAGGTGGTTGTTGAGATAGTATTTCTTCTAAAGCTTCTTTTTCTTCATTACTAAAAGCTTCCTATTGGTTAAGCACATATCGCTCTGTCGCATCCGATGAAGCAACTGCCATAGAAGCAAGAGTCTCCACTATATCTTTAGCATTTTTTTCTTATTCTAAATGCTTATCAGTAAACTTGGAAAAGGTAAACTCTAATGTTTCACCAGCACATGTAATGACCACTTTTATTAAGGGAAACTAATTTCAGCACCCATAGTATGTAAGAATGGTCTACCAAATATGACGGGACAAAATGAATCTTGGGAGTAACAAGGAACAATAAAATATGTGGGGTATTTAACTTTGACTACTATTATTTCAAGAACTCTAACCATACCAAGAGGACAAATATATTCTTTATTAGCAAGTTGGATAGTTATACATGTATCTTCCATGTGTATGGGATCAATGTCTGGCTTGATTTCAAGATATAGAGAATATGGTATCGCACTTATACTTGCCCTAATATCATAAAGACCATGATAACATGAAGTTCCAATAGCACATGATATAATAGGTTTACCAAATTTGGTGGTGTTTCCTTGAATTACCTTGGTGGAATCACATAAATAAACATCACACGGATTTTCTCATTTAGTTCTTTGATGGAAGAAATTTGAATTTTTTTTTCATATTGTTCACTTCATCTTCTAGCACTCTTGTTTGCAACAGTACTGAGTAAATTGCCCTCACTTAATTTGGGTATGGGGAGCTTCAACATATTCTTCAATTTTGGTAGATAATACTTGATTAACATACTTGATAACTTTGGGCACAATAATAGGGTGTTTAATAGGCTCAACATAAACATCAATTCCTTTTTAGGAACATCAAGATGATTTGAAAAAGTTTTAGTAATTTCTACGAAAACATAAGGATCAAGGCCATATTACTTAACTCTTCAAACAATACAGAAGGAGAGAAGTTCTCTACACATGCATATTCATATTGAAAACATGGTTTGTTATCCTTGTTAAGATCCCAATTATCAGTATTTTCAGAAACAGTATCCAAAAAGTCTCATGCTTCTTCTTCACTTCAATTAGTGAAACTTCCTCCAGAGGAATTTTCCAGAAAGTCCTTATGATTCTAGGGTAATCTCACATATAAATTGATCAATATAATGTTTTTAGGAATACCTTGACAAGGATTCTTATGAAGGAGTTCCCTTAATAACACCCAAGCTTGAGTAATACTTTCTCCAACATGAGGCCAAAAGTTATAAATATGACAATGACCATCATAAGCTTCTTTAGGGGTATAATATGTGAGATAGAAATCCTTGTTCAAAAATTCCCAATCAAGACGACATTATCATCCAAAGATCTAAACCATTTGCGAGCATTACCAAAAAGAGATAAATATAATAACTTCCTTTTCACTTCATCATGAGGAATACTAGATAATTCAAATAGAGAGCACATATCTTCTATCATTTGTATATGCCCCTGAGCAGTTTTACTCCCATCTCCCGTAAAAGTTTGTTTCATAACCTCTTTGGTAATACCAATAGGGATTTGATATTCCACTTATAGCTCAGGAGGTTTATCAACCTTGTTCTTAATAGTGTTAACATATGCATATAAAGAAAGTTTCATACTTTCATGACCAAGGAAAGCCATGATAAAATAATATAACAGAAGTAAAAACAGCTTTTAAGTTTCCTTACACAACAAACCTACGAATAGCGCGATGCTCCCTGACGATGGCGCTAGAAAAGTATCTTGATGACTCCCAAGTGCATAAGATCGATTGTAGTACCTTGAAATAATAAAATGTTGTCAAAACCATGAGGAGATGAAGGTATTGGTTTGCAAGTTTGTCAAGTAAAGCAATAACAGATAAAGTTGTCGTGTGATACATTGCAAATGTATCTATAATTTTTCATGTTCAATGCTTAGTTTTATCTACTTTCTTGTGTTTTGTCCATACTTTGGAGTACTTTTCATATGATTTCTTGGACTAACCTATTAATAAGAGACACAATGCCAGCTGCCTGTTTTCTGCTGTTTTTGATTCCAGGAAGTCAGAAAATGAATATTCTCGGAATTGGACAGGACAAAAGCCAAAGTCATTATTTTACCAGGGGACACACGGAGCCAGAATACGAGACAGAGAGGGGCCAGGGGGCCGCCACACCACCTGGCCACGCGGCCAGGCCTGGCCCACGCCAGGGGGTGGTGTGGACGCCTCCAGCACCACCTCGGCGTCTCCTTCTGCCTATAAGATGCCTCCGATACAGAAACCCTAAGTACCCAATCAAAATTCCATGAAAGAGTCTATAGCCGCCGTCGTCTCTGTCCCTAGATCGGGAGGGATCTGAAGCTCTTCCCGGCACCCTGTCGGAGAGGGGAATTCACCCTGGAGGCCTTCTTCATCACCATGCAAGCCTCCGGTGTGATGCGCGAGTAGTTCATCTCTGGACTACGGGTCCATGTAGTAGCTAGATGGCTGGTTCTCCTCCTTTGTGCTTTCATGTCTAGATCTTGTGAGCTCTGTTCATGATCAAGATCATCTATTTGTAATTCTACATGTTGTGTTTGCGGGGATCGGATGGATATTGAGATGCTATTTCAGATGGATTATTGATTCTATCATGTCTTTGTTAATTGTGATCTTGCATGCTTTTCGGTTTTAGTAGCTATATTGGCCAAGTAGATGCTAGCAACTCCAAGAGTTAGTATTTATGCTCGATAGTGGGTTCATGCCTCTGGTAATCTGGGGAAGTGACAGAAATCTATAAGGTACTAGATGTGTTATTACTACTAGGGAGAAAACAACAATCCTTTGTTCATAGAACAATCGTATTGTTTCTTTACACGCAATTCGTAATGCAATAATATGTTGCTTCCAACTTAATACTGGAGGGGGTTCGGATGATAACCTGAACGTGGATTATTAGTCATAGATGCAGTTGGATGACGGTCTATGTATATTGTTGTAATGCCCAATCAAGTCTCAAAGGAGTCAAGATGATTAGTATATGCTTGTATGCTTTCTCAATGTTCGTCAATTGCCCCGCTGTAATTTGTTCACCGAGCATGTTATCTATCTTAAGGAGAGCCACCTCTAGTGAACTATGGACCCTGGTCCTTTTTTACATTCAATATACAAACTGATTACTGCTTTGTGTTTACTTTCTCCAAACTATTACTTCCTTCCAGTCGATACATTTAATCCTTTGTTTTCAGCAAAACCGGTGAGATTGACAACCTCATCGTAAGTTGGGGGCAAAGTTCTGTGGTTGTGTTGTGCAGGTCTCCACGTTGCTGCTGGCACCGGTAGTGCGCCCTGCCAACGTTCAGTTAGCTACACCTTTGGAGTGTTTCCTTGCTCCTACTGGATTGATAACCTTGGTTTCATACTGAGGAAAACTTGCTGCTGTGCTCGCCATACCTTCCTCTTGGGGTTCCCCAACGAGCTCGATATATTTTGGGCCCTCAAGCATATTATCTGGCGCCGTTGCCGGGGAGTCAAGGACATATTTGTTGGAGATATGCCCAAGAGGCAATAATAAACTGGTTATTATTATATCTTTATGTTTATGATAAATGTTTACATCCCATGCTATAATTGTATTAACCGGAAACATTAATACTTGTGTGTTTTGTAAACATAAAAGAATCCCTAGTAAGCCTCTTGTTAAACTAGCTTGTTGATTAATAGATGATCATGGTTTCCTGATCATGGACATTGGATATCGTTAATAACAAGATCATATCATTAGGAGAATGATGTGATGGACACACACCCGTAGTAAGCGTAGCATAAGATCAAGTCATTAAGTTCGTATTGCTGTAATCTTTTTAAATGCATAGTAACCTAATCCTTCGACCATGAGGTTGTGTTAATCACCATCACCGGATGGGTACTTTGATGACATCAAACACCGCTTCGTAACTGGGCGGTCATAAAGGTGTCATTAGGTATTCTGAAAGTATGTGTTGAAGCGCATGAACCAAGATTGGGATTTGTCCATCCATATGACGGATAGATATGCTCTGGGCCCTCTCGGTGGAATGTCATCTAGTTAGCTTGCAAGCATGTGACTAGGTCACAAGGGATGACATATCACAGAACGAGTAAAGAGTACTTATCAGTAACGAGGCAGAACTAGGTATGGAGATGCTGACGATCAAACCTCGGATAAGTATAATATCGCGTGACAAAGGGAATTGGTTTCGTATGTAAATGGTTCAATCGATCACGAAGTCATCGTTGAGTATGTGGGAGCCATTATGGATCTCCAGGTCCCGCTGATGGTTATTGATAGGAGATGTGTCTCTATCATGTCTACATATTCACGAACCGTAGGGTGACACACTTAAGGTTAGAAGTTGTTTTAAGTAGATATGGAATGTGCGTTGGAGACCGAATGTTGTTCAGAGTCTCGGATTGGATTCGGGACATCACGAGGAGATCCGGAATGGTCTGGAGAATAAGATTCATATATAGGGGATCATTTTCTAAGTTAGGAAATGTTCCGGAGTGTTTGTATGAGGATTCTAGAAGGTTTCGGAATGTTCCGGAAGGTTCTAGAGGATTTCTTGGAGTTTGCTTGAAAACCAAGAAAGGGTCAAAGGAAACCTAGTGGGGCAAGACACGGATTCGTGGGGGAGGAGGACTCCTCCCCCCTTCCCACCGCCGGCCATAGGAGGGGAGTCCTACTAGGACTCCCCCTCCCCAGACGCACCTCCCTCCTTTAAATAGAAGGGAGGGGGCTCCCCCTCCTACCCTTGCTCCCACAACTCCCAATCTCTGCCGCCTCTCTCCTCCTCCTTTCTTCTGCACAGGCATAGGCGAAGCCCTGCAGAATTCTCTACTCCACCACCACCACCACGCCGTCATGCTGCTGGGATTCCGTGGAGAAGATCTACTACCTCCGCTGCTCGCTGGAACGGGGAGAGGAAGGTCTGCTTCGACTCCGCACGTGTGACCGACTGCGGAAGCGCTGCCGAAACGCGGCGCCGGAAGGATCGTCCACTTGACCGACTGCGGAAGCGCTGCTGGAACGCGACGCCGGAAGGATCGTCCACACGATCTTGAGATCGGCAAGTGATCGACTACATCAACCACGAGATCTAATCTCGTTAACACTTTCGGATCTACGAGGGTTAGTTCTCATCTATCTCGTTGCTCATGTCTAATAGATTAGATCTTGGCTTTTATCTAGATTAGATCTGGGTTTTGTTCGTTCTTGCGGTAGAAATTTTTTGTTTTCCATGCTACGAACTCATCAGTGGTATCAGAGCCGTATCTATGCGTAGATCTGTTGCACGAGTAGAACACAATGTTTTTGTGGGCGTTGATGCTTTTGTTGTCGGTGTCTTAGCGTGTACTTTGCATCTTGCGGCATGGTGGGATGAAGCGGCTCGGGCTAACATTACATGTCATCGCACATGAGACTTGCTCCACGCTTGACGTGCAACTTGCTTTGCACAAGTGGCTTTGCGGGTGTCTGTCTCTCTCACCATAGTTAAGATTCAATTTACAATGAGCATCTGACAACACTTGTATCAATGTTGTGGTCATTGTTCGTAGGTAAGATCGGTCTTATGCGAAAGCCCCAAACCACGTAAAACATGCAAAGAAAATTAGAGGCGTCTAACTTGTTTTTGCAGGGGTTTTGTGATGTGATATGGCCATTATGTGATTGTGATTATATTTGATGTATGCAATGATCCTTATTGTAATATGGCAACCGACAGGAGCCTAATGGTTGTCTTTAATTTTTTTTAAGACCTGCGTGTCTATTCATCATGTAATAGCTTTATTCCAAGTAGTTGTAATAGTTGCTGTTGGTGATGGACAACCATGAAGCGGCGCCACGGACCTTGACGTCACGCTGGTGATGATGGAGTTCATGTCCATGCTTTGAAGATGGAGATCAAAGGCACAAGAAGAAAGGCCATATCATATCACATATTATGAATTTCCTGTGATGTTAATCCTTTATGCATCTTGTATTGCTTAGATCTCGACGGTAGCATTATAAGATGATCCCTCTCACTAAATATCAAGTAATAAAGTGTTCATCCTTAGTTGGCACCGTTGCTAAGACTCGTCGTTTCGAAGCATCTCGTGATGATCGGGTGTGATAGACTCTACGTGTGCATACAACGGGTGCAAGCCAGATTTGCACATGCGGAAACTAAGGTTAACCTTGACGAGCCTAGCATGTACAGACATGGTCTCGGAACACGGAATACCAAAAGGTAAAGCATGAGTCATATGGATGATATGATGAACATGTTGATTGTTCGCCTTGAAAGCTACATCATCTCACGTGATGATCGGACTTGGTGTAGTGGATTTGGTTCGTGTAATCACTAAAACAACTCGAGGGATGTTGTTTTGAGTGGGAGTTCATTTGTAATTTGGATTAGTCGAACTCAATTTATCATAAACACAATCAAAGTGAATTTGCATAGTTTGTTGTAGTCATTGGCATCCGTTCACCACCTTACGCTTAGTTATAGTTGAGATAGTGGAACTATAGAAATTCTGGATATTTTCTTTACGAACTGGTATCGTATTGTTTTGAGTGTCAATTTAAAGTTTAAAAGTCCTATTGCAAACTTTCAGCAAACTCCGTTTACTCTGTGAAGTTTAAATAAATAGTATTAAATCAAGAGTAAGAATTCCAGTGTTAGTATCTAATGTATCATGTTTGCCTCCATGATTCTTGATACTCAAAAGATTCTTTTTAATATCAAGTTTATCTAAGAGCTGAAAGCAATGTTTTAGAAACCATCATATGTGAAAGGTATTGCGATATCTAAAACAATGTGTTGGTTACAACATGATAGAGTATACGTCCTCATATTTGATGAGAATTTGTGAAGGTTGGAGACGCTAGTCGTCCTAATCCTCCAAAAGGTTTTGAAAAAGAAACATTATACTCGCAATTCACCTTTATAAGCTATAGCAGCTTGATCATGAAAGTTTTCATGATAAGGATGAATAGAAGATGTAAGTAAAATGTTTACTACACTAATAGATTACTAAAGAATGGATTTTTGAAAGAATGCCAAACATTTGATGATGGTGATCCACTTCAAAGTGCAAGTCCAAAGGTATTAGTATTTGACTATATACGCTTTGTACTATGTGTCATGTGAATGACACCACTATTGATGTTGATAGATTGTTTTAAAAGAAAAAAATGAATTGTTGAAAGAGAATCTATAAAATATTTGGCAGAAATTATAAGGTTAGAGATGTCCAACTTGGGTATGTAGAAGATATACATGTTATGGTTGTATTCCTTGTTTGTTAAACAATGTGGCTCTTAGGTATTGGATACCGAATTGGTTGGTATGAAGTGTCATACAGGACAACGCAATTCATGAACTACAATGGCCTAAGTAACTAGCAAGAGAATGAGTGATGATGTTCATCGAAAACAAATAAAGTGTTATTGTGTTTTTCGTTGTCATCAAACCTAGCCTTCAAGATTTGTTTTAATAATTGTTATTTTGTTCCAGTATTACGAGAACAATGGTTGTTCAAATAATAACCGTATTCCATAAAGGATGGATGAACTTTTACAAGTCTAGTGGGAGAAATCACATCCATAAACACTATTGCTAAAATGTCGCAAGACAAATGATTGAAAGATCACTTATGAAGTGACATCGCTGTTTAAATTATATTTGAAAGAAATCATGAAGAAACTCCATGTTGATGGAATTTTGGAGTCTTTGATTTTGATCAATTGATGCATGTGAGACTTTCCTCGAGATAATTGAAACTCCGTCCATAGGCCAGATAGGAACGGATGACTAGCTTATTGGAAATTGTGCATGCTGATGTGCATAGTCCATTATGTGTAGCCATATGCGATGGATCTTTTAGCTTCATATGCTTTCTCCGAAAATTTGAGGGAATATATCTATATATTTACTTAATAAGGAGGAAGTATGAAACATTTGAAAGTTGTTCAAAGACTTTCAAATCATTGTAACAAGAAAATAAAGAGTTTATGATTCGATCATAAAGGAAGATATTTGAGTTACATGTTTAGCAAAAACACCTAAGATTTGAGGAATCGTTCCATGGATTTGCATTTCCCAAAACACCATAGGAGTATGGAGTGTTCAAGATATGTAATGAAACCTTGTTTGACATGGTAAGATCAAAGGTGTCATTTATAAAACTGCCATTATATATTAAAGATTAAATCTTTAGTGACTACCGCTTTTACACTGAAAAGAGCTCCATCGTGATCCGTTGAAATGACACCATATAAGTCATGGTTTGGGATAAAACCCGAATTGTCTTTTCTTAAATTTTGGTATGCTATGCATAAGTAAAATGTTTACAACCAAAGTCGGATAAGCATGTCTTTGTAGGTTATTCCAAAGAATTTGTTGGGAATTTCTCCATAACGCCGAGGACAAAAGAGTTTGTCGCTTGGAACGTCAAGTTTCTTGAGGAATTTTTCGTGAAAAGTTAAGTGGGAGGACAATAGAACTTTGATAAGGTTGTTGAACCTTAGCTATATGTGCTAAGTAGCGCTGCGCCGGAAAGTGTCCCGGTGGCGGCCACAATGCTCATGGCTCTCGTGATTACAAAAGGTGTGATCTCGGAGATTAGAGTTCCTATAGAACCGTGTGGGTCGGTAAGAATCAAATAGTAAGATTTGATAAGCAAGTCATTATTGTTTTGACAATGATGAACTGACTACATGAAAAGAAGCGATGATGGGCCCTGACTCCATAAAATGACTAGAAGTCATGGAATCCGTGATAGTATCCATACACGAGAAATCAAGTTTCTGAACTTAGAAGACCCTCCGGAAAGGCGTGAAGCCTATCGGTCGTGTTTGGATCTATAAAGAAATAGACATGGATGTTTCAAATCTATGAAATAGTCGACATGTCGGAAAGAGTTTACGACAATGTTCAAGGAATTGACTATGATAAGATTTGATCTTTCATAGCGATATTTAGTCTGGACGGATTAATGTAGCAACCACTACATATATTTTGGTATATGGTAGTTGAACAAACAAAACAAGTTCTTCTAATAGAATGGTTACCTAGGACGTGTACATGACACGATCCAAAGGGTTTTGTTAATTCAAAGGATGCTAAAAGAGTATGCAAAACTTCAATGGTTGAAGTGAGCATCGCGGAGTTGGAATCTTCAAAGACGATGAAGATGCTTGCATTTTTGCAAGAAATTAAGTGGAAGCGCTAAGACATATTTATAATACATTGTGTGAAAGACATATTGTTGATTAGAAATGATGTATCTTTTATTTGACACAGGTTAAGAATTTCATTTCGATGAAAGACTTAGGCATAACCCAAGAATTAGGCATCAATGTCTATATGAATAGATTGAGGCGCTAATATGGTTTTGCCAAATGTACATAGATGAGATGTTGAATGAGTTCAATATGGAAACAACAAGAAAGGTTCTTGACGCACGGAAAGGACTAAATCAAGATTCAAGTGTGTTGACACGAGATTCAAGTGTTTTGACACTTGGTGAAATCACAAGAATATTTTGATCAATCATTCTTTGAGATGTACACATCCAGATATGTCCTATGCTCTAAATGTTATGAGCATATACCAGAATGATTCATAAGATGATCATTGGACAATGTAATGGAAAGGAAGTTCCATAACGGATTTGGTTGAGTACCAAAGTTAAAACATTGTAACAGATACTACAACAAAAGGCTAAGTATATGACTACTATTGTAGCAGTAAATGAGGGCATTTGCGTCAAGTAGTTTGTTATCAAACTAGGTGTGGTTCCTAGCGGGATAATACTATGTAATATATTGTGTGACAATAATATCAACATATTTTTGAGCCGAAGGAACTAAAGGTCTCACCAAAGGACCAAATTTATACAATGCCATCTCATTGGAGAATGAGTAATGCGTAGAGACGCAAGGACATGCAAATACACACGGACCTGGAAGTGTCAGATCCGAAGATTATGTTTACCACTAGAAATAGTGTCTATACAACACCAGAAAGCCATAGGTGTTGAATGCACAAGTTTTTAACTAGATTATTGACTCTAGTGCAAGTGGGAGACTGTTGGAGATATGCCCAAGAGGCAATAATAAACTGGTTATTATTATATCTTTATGTTTATGATAAATGTTTACATCCCATGCTATAATTGTATTAACCGGAAACATTAATACTTGTGTGTTTTGTAAACATAAAAGAGTCCCTAGTAAGCCTCTTGTTAAACTAGCTTGTTGATTAATAGATGATCATGGTTTCCTGATCATGGACATTGGATATCGTTAATAACAAGATCATATCATTAGGAGAATGATGTGATGGACACACACCCGTAGTAAGCGTAGCATAAGATCAAGTCATTAAGTTCGTATTGCTGTAATCTTTTTAAATGCATAGTAACCTAATCCTTCGACCATGAGGTTGTGTTAATCACCATCACCGGATGGGTACTTTGATGACATCAAACACCGCTTCGTAACTGGGCGGTCATAAAGGTGTCATTCGGTATTCTGAAAGTATGTGTTGAAGCGCATGAACCAAGATTGGGATTTGTCCATCCATATGAAGGATAGATATGCTCTGGGCCCTCTCGGTGGAATGTCATCTAGTTAGCTTGCAAGCATGTGACTAGGTCACAAGGGATGACATATCACAGAATGAGTAAAGAGTACTTATCAGTAACGAGGCAGAACTAGGTATGGAGATGCTGACGATCAAACCTCGGATAAGTATAGTATCGCGTGACAAAGGGAATTGGTTTTGTATGTAAATGGTTCAATCGATCACGAAGTCATCGTTGAGTATGTGGGAGCCATTATGGATCTCCAGGTCCCGCTGATGGTTATTGATAGGAGATATGTCTCTGTCATGTCTACATATTCACGAACCGTAGGGTGACACACTTAAGGTTCGAAGTTGTTTTAAGTAGATATGGAATGTGCGTTGGAGACCGAATGTTGTTCGGAGTCTCGGAATGGATCCGGGACATCACGAGGAGATCCGGAGTTGTCCGGAGAATAAGATTCATATATTGGGGATCATTTTCTGAGTTAGGAAATGTTCCAGAGTATTTGTATGAGGGTTCTAGAAGGTTTCAGAATGTTCTGGAAGGTTCTAGAGGATTTCTTGGAGTTTGCTTGAAAACCAAGAAAGGGTCAAAGGAAACCTAGTGGGGCAAGACACAGATTCGTGGGGGAGGAGGACTCCTCCCCCCTTCCCACCGCCGGCCATAGGAGGGGAGTCCTACTAGGACTCCCCCTCCCCAGGCGCGCCTCCCTCCTTTAAATAGAAGGGAGGGGGCGCCCCCTCCTACCCTTGCTCCCACAACTCCCAATCTCTGCCGCCTCTCTCCTCCTCCTTTCTTCTGCACAGGCATAGGCGAAGCCCTGCAGAATTCTCTACTCCACCACCACCACCACGCCGTCGTGCTGCTGGGATTCCGTGGAGAAGATCTACTACCTCCGCTGCTTGCTAGAGCAGGGAGAGGAAGGTCTGCTTCGACTCCGCACGTGTGACCGACTGCGGAAGCGCTGCCGAAACGCGGCGCCGGAAGGATCGTCCACTTGACCGACTGCGGAAGCGCTGCTGGAACGCGACGCCGGAAGGATCGTCCACACGATCTTGAGATCGGCAAGTGATCGACTACATCAACCACGAGATCTAACCTCGTTAACGCTTTCGGATCTACGAGGGTTAGTTCTCATCTATCTCGTTGCTCATGTCTAATAGATTAGATCTTGGCTTTTATCTAGATTAGATCTGGGTTTTGTTCGTTCTTGCGGTAGAATTTTTTTGTTTTCCATGCTACGAACCCATCAATCTTCACAAGGGGAGTCCCTCATAACCAATCTCTTTAGTTTGTTATTTTTGTTTTTCTTAGTTTATTTTTGTTTTGTTTTCTTGTTTCTTTATCAAAATCACACAAAAATAGTTTTACTAGTTTGCTTTCTTTATCAAAAACACACAAAAATGACTACTCTGGAAAATAGTAATTTGTGTGACTTCACTAGCACCAATATAATGATTTTATGAGCACACCTATTGCTCCACCTGTTCCTGAAGCTACTTTCTTTGAGATTAAACCTGCTTTACTCAATCTTGTTATGAGAGAACAATTTTCCGGTATTGGTAATGAAGATGCTGCTGCCCATCTAAATAACTTTGTTGAACTTTGTGAGATGCAAAAGCATAGGGATATAGATGGAGATATTATTAAGCTTAAATTGTTTCCTTTCTCTTTGAGAGGAAAAGCTAAAGAATGGTTAAATTCCCAGACTAGGAATAGTATTGATTCTTGGACTAAATGCAAAGATGCTTTCATTGGAAAATACTATCCTCCTGATAAGATTATATCTATGAGAAGTGAAATAATGAAGTTTAAACAATCTAATAATGAACATGTTGCTCAAGCTTGGGAAAGAATGAAATCTTTCGTAAAGAATTGTCCCACTCATGGACTGACTGCTTGGATGATCATCCAAACCTTTTATGCAGGATTAAACTATTCTTCAAGGAACCTATTGGATTCTGCTGCTGGAGGTACCTTTATGACCATTACTTTGAGTGCTGCAACAAAGCTTCTGGATAATATGATGGTTAACTACTCTGAATGGCATACTGAAAGAGGTCCACAAGGTAAGAAGGTAAAGTTTGTTGAGGAAACCTCCTCCTTGAGTGATAAGATTGATGTTATTATGTCTATGCTTGTTAATGGGAAAGCCCATATTGATCCGAATAATGTTCCCTTAGCCTCTTTGGTTGCTCAAGAAGAGCAAGTTGATGTGAACTTTATAAGAAATAACAATTTTAGCAACAATGTCTACAGGAATAATTTTGGTAACAACAATTATAAGCCATATCCTCCCAACAATGGTAATGCTTATGGAAATTCCTACAACAAAAATAGGAGTGCTCCCTCTGAACTTGAAGTTATGCTTAAAGACTTTATTAGTAAACAAACTGCTTTCAATAAAACTATTGAGGAAAAACTCTCTAATTCTAAAAGAAATATAGCATCTTTGGCTAAAGCTCAATCTTCTTTTAATAAAATGGCTGCTAAACCTGAAACTAATGATAATCCTTTTGCAGCTACTAATGCCATACAAGTTAGAATTGATGAAAATGCTAGACTATTAGCTGAATTACATGCTAAGTGGGAAAGAGAAGATGAAATTGCTAGAAACATTAGTGTTTCTACTATCACCACCACTAGTGTTGAGGCTAGTAATAACTCTACTACTTTAGATGATAATTATGATTTTGATCTTGATGGTTGCAATATCTCTGAAGTTATTAAGTTCCTACAAAATCTTGCTAAAAGTCCTAATGCTAGTGATATGAACATGGCCTTTACAAAACACATTACTGATGCTCTCATAAAGATTAAAGAAGAAAAGATGAAAAATAGAGCTTCTATTCCTATAAAACAAGAAGATGGTTGGGAACCCATCATTAATATGAAATGAATGATTTTGATTTCAAAGCTTTATGTGATCTTGATAGTAGTGTTTCTATTATGCCTAGAAGGATTTATGATATGCTTGATTTTCCACCACTTGAAGATTGTTATTTGAATGTCCCACTTGATGACAATGCTAAAAAGAAACTCACGTGGAGTATTAATGATGTTCTTATTATGGTCAACAATGCCTATGTCCCCGTTGATTTATAAGTTTTGGATGTTGAATGCAATGCTTCTTGTCCTATTACTTTGGGAAGACCTTTTATTAGAACTGTTGGTGCCATTATTGATATGAAAGAAGGCACCATTAAATATCAACTCCCACTCAAGAAAGGTATAGAACACTTCCCTAATAAGAGAGAGAAGATTTCTTTTGCCTCTCCTATGAAAACAAAACTTGCTCTTAATGCTTCTTCATTTGAGAACACTTGATTCTTTTTCTTGCTTCTTATGCCTAACTTAAAGGCTTTAAATAAAAGTACTTATTGGGAGATAACCCAAAAGTTTTAGATGAGTCTTGGAAGTTATTACCTCTGTAATAACCGCTCCTTATCCTTTTTATTTGCTTTTTGTGCCAAGAGTAACCTCTAATGAGAGATAAGTAATGATTGGGAAAGTTGCTGTCCCGAAACAGATTTCTGTGCTTCACCGTAAAAATTCGTGTAAAATCTCTGAACGTATTTTTTAGGCGTGAATTTTTGTGCCTCTGCCCCGGGTTGTTATCAAACATTCTTTAGTTCAACACTTTTTGATTTGAGCAACATAAGGTCTTCTAAAAAATTCGTATTTACCTGCTTGTCCGTTTTGACAGATTTCTGCCATTTTCTGCATTTGCTTCTTGTTGGTTCCTTTTTGAGTTCCTTTTGGGAATTGAGCTTGTTGAGGGAAGTGCTACAGTAGCTAGTATTTTAATGGAAGTTTTTTGGTGTTAGAACTGAACCTAAAGACCTATATCTTGAGTGCACTAATGTTGCTAATAAAGATTATCTGAAGTTTTGTATGAAGGAAAAATTTCAGGTGTATGGAAGGAATGAGTAATGAGATGAAGGATGGACTAAAGCTCAAGCTTGGGGATGCCACGCGTGTCACCCCAAGAAATATCCAAGAAGTACAAGCGTCAAAGCTTGGGGATGCCCAAGGCATCCCCTTCTTCATCAATAAAAATCCTAGGTTTCTTCCAAACGCTTCATTTTTATTGTTTCATACATAGTTGTGTTGTTCTTGGAGCGTCTTCTTTTTCGTTTCATTTTGGTTTTTCATTTTCTTTGTTTGCTTAGTTTGCTGAATAAATTGGTTGGACCCCCTCTTTCATACATTGGTTTTCAAATAATTTGGTTTGGATTGGAAAAGAGTAGGAAAGTTCATGCTTAAGTGGTAAAGAGAGCTTGTTTTTGACTGTGGCGTATGCTTTGTCATGCCATGCTTGATATTGTTTTGGCTTTATGCTTAGTATTCTTTTCTGTAGAATGACTTGTTATAAACAATTGAGATTGCTTAATGTGCCTTGGATGAATCATGCGTTGTTTTAGCATATTAAAGCATAGTATAGTGGTATTCTCCTTTGATGCTTTATTTGGGTTGACTTGGCGCATGCTCACACCATGTTATGACTATCTCAAGTCACATAGACTTTATGATCCTTTAGTTTTAAACTTGTAGTATCACTTTATGCTTTGATCAATGATGTTTTGTCACTCTACACGATTATGGCCATTATTGCTCTCTTAGTTTGTCGCTGCCAGTCTTTTGCTAGCCTCCGTAACCAACTATGAGTTCCACTCATGCATCCAACTCCTTAAACCAAGTTATTCCAAAGAGTCCACCATACCTACCTACTAGCTTATGCTATTCCAAGTATATTCATGTTTTTGTTTACCTTCCAAATTAAAATTGTTATGTGAAAATTAGTTATTAAAGCTCTCAGAACTTGATGGCACACTTTGCTTTTCTTGCATTTAATAAACTTGAACCATTCCATCCCTCTTTGTTGCGTATACTCTTGCACTTTATAAGTTTAAATTAGCAGAACCATGTATCATGGGGAACGCTCTCAACATTGCACTTGTACTTTGTACCCCGTTGATATCATGTTCTTATGCTTATGGATCCCGAAGGCGTGAAATAAAAGTGGAACTTGTAAGATCATGGAGTTTGTATGTGTGTTAGAGAAATGCCTAGGCCGCTAGCCTAAGCGATGCCTAATCATGGTGGAAACTTGCAGCATCACCATAATGAGCACTCTATGAAGCATCCTCAATAAAAACCTATGCAAATAGCAAATAAAAAGATCATTGATATGCTCATTGTCTGCTTGCCTTGTCATTTTGATTATGGGATAGCTCTTGTATCATGTGCAAGGGGTACCCCGTTGGCGGTTCTTTATGATACACATGTACTTACAATGACAAGAGCTTACTCGTGACTAAAGTTGAGTAGCATGAGGTTCGGTCTTTGTAAGTAAGGGGCATGAGATTTCGGTTTATAAATTGTCAAGCATATCCTCTTAGTTGTGTCACTTTAACCTTAATCACCTTCAAGATGCTTACGATAGGGGCAATGAGAGCTGAAAGCTAACAAGTACCATAATTTTTGGAAGCTCTTTATGAGACTTGAATCCCTACTTCCTTCTATGAAGGCCTTTCTTCCACCATTATATTGAGTCTCCACCTTCTATCTTTATGCACCTAATTTGAGAGCATAGTGGCCATTCTTAGTTCTATGTGCATTGTCCCAAGACTAGTTGATTGATGCATAACTTCATATTGCTTGTTCTAAACTATTTGTATCTAGTCACTCTTATGAAGTTTGAAGGTGTCCTATGCATTTATATTTGCTACTCTATGAGGGACAAGCTGAATGCTACTATGCTATGTTTTCTTTATGTGAAACAAAAAAACATCTTGCAAAGCATTGTTATTCATGAATCTTTTGTTTGTGCCTTTTCACATTGCAACATAGTTGCTTTGTCTTTCATGTTATGATTGAAGTACTATGATCCCAACTTTGAATGTTTTACAAATACTTTGATCAAGTTTATGATGGTGCATGTCACCTCAAAAATTATTGTTTCTTTTTATCACTTACCTACTCGAGGACGAGCATGAGTTAAGCTTGGGGATGTTGATACATTGCAAATGTATCTATAATTTTTTATGTTCCATGCTTGGTTTTATCTACTTTCTTGTGTTTTGTCCACACTTTGGAGTACTTTTCATATGATTTCTTGGACTAACCTATTAACAAGAGCCATAGTGCTAGCTGCATGTTTTCTGCTATTTTTGGTTCCAAGAAGTCAGAAAATGAATATTCTCGGAATTGGACGGGACAAAAGCCAAAGTCATTATTTTATCGGGGGACACATGGAGCCAGAATACGAGATGGAGAGGGGCCAAGGGCTGCCACACCACCTGGCGGTGCGGCCAGGCCTGACCCGCGCCAGGGGGTGGTGTGGCCGCCTCCAACACCCACTCGGCCTCTCCTTCCGCCTATAAGATGCCTCCGATACAAAAACCCTAAGTACCTGATCAAAATTCCACGAAAGATTCTGTAGCCGTCGTCGTCTCTGTCCCTAGATCGGAGGGATCTGAAGCTCTTCCCGGCACCCTACCAGAGAGGGGAATTCACCCTGGAGGCCTTCTTCGTCACAATGCAAGCCTCCGGTGTGATGCGTGAGTAGTTCATCTCTGGACTACGGGTCCATGTAGTAGCTAGATGGCTGGTTCTCCTCCTTTGTGCTTTCATGTCTAGATCCTGTGAGCTCCGTTCATGATCAAGATCATCTATTTGTAATTCTACATATTGTGTTTGCGGGTATCCGATGGATGATGAGATTCTATTTCAGATAGATTATTGATTCTATCATGTCTTTGTTATTTGTGATCTTGCATGCTTTCCGTTGTTAGTAGCTATCTTGGCCAAGTAGATGCTAGCAACTCCAAGAGTTAGTATTTATGCTCAGTAGTGGGTTCATGCCTCTAGTAATCTGGGGAAGTGACATAAATCTCTAAGGTACTAGATGTGTTGTTGCTACTAGGGAGAAAACAACAATCCTTTGTTCATGGAACAATCATATTGTTTACTTTACATGCAATTCATAATGCAATAATCTGTTGCTTGCAACTTAATATTGGAGGGGGTTCGGATGATAACCTGAAGGTGGATTATTAGTCATAGATGCAGTTGGATGACGGTCTTTGTATAATGTTGTAATGCCCAATCAAGTCTCAAAGGAGTCAAGATGATTAGTATATGCTTGTATGCTTTCTTGATGTTTGTCAATTGCCCCGCTGTAATTTGTTCACCCAGCATGTTATCTATCTTAAGGAGAGCCACCTCTAGTGAACTATGGACCCCGGTCCTTTCTTTTACATTCAATCGACAAACTGTTTATTGCTTTGTGTTTAATTTTTGCAAAGTATTACTTCCTTCCATTCGATACATTTAATCCTTTGTTTTCAGAAAAACCGGTGAGATTGACAACCTCATCGTAAGTTGGGGGCAAAGTTCTGTGGTTGTGTTGTGCAGGTCTCCACGTTGCTGCTGGCACTGATAGTGCGCCCTACCAATGTTCAGCTAGCTACACCTTTGGGATGTTTCCTTGCTCCTACTGGATTGATAACCTTGGTTTCATACTGAGGGAAAACTTGCTGATGTGCTCATCATACCTTCGTCTTGGGATTCCCCAACGAGCTCGATATATTTTGGGCCATCACCGTGGTATTGCCGACGAGTATTCCATGGAGGGGTCCTCACAGTGCATGTTTAGAGACGTGGGGTAAGGCGGAGAGTTGGCGGGTACGAGGTAACATAGTTTACCCAGGTTTAAGTAACACAATGATGGCGGAACTCTACTCCTTCTATAAATCACTAGAATGGCAATACACCGAGTTACAGAGATCAGTTTGTTGTGCGAGGTGTTGTATGATTCTTGCCCTAAAGGCTCCCATAGGTTCGGATTATAAAGGCACCAGAACCTAGGATTATAGGGAAAAGACCTTGCCGGACAAGGTAAAGAGTTCTACACTAATACAAACTAGTCTTTCGTATCTTGCACTCCAAGGCTCCGGGTATGTCGGTGACTCCTGCGTAGTCTTCCTTAATCAGGCATGGACATTCCTTCTGGATCCATCTAACTAGGCCACCCAGGAGGCCATAGGCCTTGCTACCAACTATGGGCCACCCAGGTAAGCCGGATTAGATACATGCTATGATGATACCCATTTAGCATATCCCCAACAGTAGCCCCCGGAGGACTTTGAAATATTGCGCCATCTTGCTTATCAATCTTGAATGCTCTGTGTATGTGATTGATACATTGCAAATGTATCTATAATTTTTGATGCTCCATGCTTGGTTTTATCCACTTTCTTGTGATTTGTCCACACTTTGGAGTACTTTTCATACGATTTCTTGGACTAACCTATTAACAAGAGCCACGGTGCCAGCTGCCTGTTTTCTGCTGTTTTTGGTTCCAGGAAAGTCAGAAAATGAATATTCTCGGAATTGGATGGGACAAAAGCCAAAGTGCCTATTTTTCCAGAAGACTCTAGGAGCCAGAATACGAGACGGAGGAGGGCCAGGGGCTGGCCACACCCCCCAGGCGCGGGCTGGGCCTGGCCGCACCAGGGCATGGTGTGGTGGCCCCAGGCACCCCCTCGGTCTCCCTCTTCGCCTATAAGAAGCCCTCTGACCTAAAAACTTCGGGGGGTTCGACGTTTTTCCAGAAAAGTTCCGCTGCGCCGCCGCCGAAGGGGAGATTCAGGGGACAGAAAGTCTCTGTTCCGGCACCATGCCGGGACAGGGAAGTGCCCCCGGAGCCATCTCCATCGATCTCCACCACCATCTCCACCGACCATCCATGTTTCCCCCATCTATGAGTGAGTAATCCCCCAATGTAGGCTATGGGGATGGTAGGGATTGGATGAGATCGTTCATGTAATGGCATCAGATTGTTAGGGCATAGTGCCTAGTATCTTTTATTAGTGCTTTATGACTTTGTTGCGACTTGTTGTGCTTAATGCTTGTCACTAGGGCCCGAGTGCCATGATTTCAGATCTGAACTTATTATTGATTCATTATGATAGTATTGTTTCTGGTCTTATCTACAAGTTGTATACACACGTTGTTGTCTGGAACCTATGGCCCTGAAGTGACAAAAATTGGGATAACCGGAAGGGAAAGGCTTTGATGTGAGGATCACATGTGTTCACAGAGTGTTAATGCTTTGCTCCAGTGCTCAATTAAAAGGAGCACCTTAATTGCCAGTAGTTCCCTAGAGGCCCCACTGCAAACGGGCTGGCAGGACAAAAGATGTTGTGCAAGTTCTCATTGCGAGCACGTATGACTATATATGGAACACATGCCTAGGATTGTCTAGTACTTGGGTGCTTTACCTTATTTATCTGCAATTTCCCTATGTTCTGATTGCTATGTGAATTGTCTTGTCCATGCAACGCCCGTCCATCCATCCCTATGCCTACCGCACTCGAATCCCCCTGTTTACTGCTTTCGTTACTACTGTCTTTACTTTACTACTGCTGCTACTTTGCTATTCCTACTACAAAATTGTTGCTACCGATAAACTGCTGTAAGCAAGATTGTTTCTAGGTGCAGCTGAATTGACAACTCAGTTGTTAAGGCGGATAAATATTATTTGGCTCCCCTTGTGTCGAATCAATAAATTGGGTTTCACTTCCCTCGAAAATACTGCAATACACCCCCTATACTTGTGGGTCATCAAGACTATTTTCTGGCGCCGTTGTCGGGGAGCATAGCTTTATTTATCAAGTTCACTTGGATTCACTATTGTTCAAGCTAAGTTTATCTTTCTCCTTGTTTGCTTGTTTCTTTATCAAAAATACAAAAAAAAATTGTTCCTACTCTAGTAGTTATTTTCGTTGGTCTGTTATTGTCTTGCTTTCTCATGCTTGATGTCAATGGTTGCTTTCTTTGAAACTGAATCTTATTAGCAAGGTGGGTTCACGGAAGATCAAAAGGATTATTATAAGGAACACCGTTGTCACAAAAATGAAACACTTATGGGAACATATTGATAGATTGTATACCATTGCTAGAAATGTGTGTTGTACTTATAATGTTACTTATTGCTGTGATGAATCTCGTTGCAGAAAGAGGTATAAACACCTCCCTTTTCAATGTGAGTATAATGATAATGATACCGTATCTTCCTATGCTAAAGGAATTTATGACTTTTATGATGCGGAACAAATTGAATAATTTATTGCTTGGAAGGGTGCTTTTGAACTTGCTAGTTTGCTTGAAAATATTGATGATTCACCTTATAAGTGTGAGGTGTATGGTATACTTAAATTTTTCTTTGATAATTACAAGGTTGAAATTGGCTATATTCTTGAATATTTTAATAGATGCTTTCCACAAATGGAAGAGACTAATGCCTTGCAGGAACCTATGGAAGAAGAAATTGATGAACCTGAAATCTCATTAGATGAAAAAGAGGAGGAGAGTGATGACCAAAAGGAGGAAGAATGGATTAGCTACCCATGCCTACCTTCTAATGAGAGTAACTATTTATCCCTTACATTATTTGATTGTCCCCCTTGCTTACTAAAGGAGAGTGAATGTTATGTTCCTGAGGTTTCTCTTGAAAATGTTTATAATAAAGCTCTAGTGCTTGTACATCATGAAGAGCATGCTTTATGTGATAGTTATATTGTTGAGTTTCTTCATGAGGCTACATAAAATTATTATGAGAGAGGAAAATATGGTTATGGAAGTTTTCATGGCATTGAAACACCTCTCTATGTGCTGAAAGTTTTGGACTTACTCTTGTTTTATCTTCCTATGCCTATCACTTTGCTATTTGCTTACACGATTCCTATGCATAGGAAGTGGGTTAGACTTAAATGTGTTTTGAATTTTCTTCTTGATGCTCTCTTTTACTTCACTTCATATTTCTTATGAGAGCATCCTCTCAAACTTTTATACCTAAAGATGATAATATGTCTATTATTCTTGGGAGACCTTTTCTTAATACTGCAGGAGCTGTTATTAATTGTAATCACGGAAAGGTGACCTTTAATGTCAATGACAAGGAACATACTATCTATTTCCCCAAGAAGATTGATAGGACTTATGGTTTTGAATTCAATTGAACATGTTGAGGGCATTCAAGTTGGAGAAATATATTGTCCCATACCAAGAGAATTTTTTTGAAACTATTATGATTAGGACAATTGCTATCAAGGTTGAGGTAACATAATCATTAGTGGAAGACAAAGTTTTGTCTCATATGCAATTGTTTTGGTAGCAAGACTTGATCAACCTTGTTAACAAAAGGATTTCATTGAACAAAACAATGTTTTCACTATGATTATCTCCGCTTACTTCTATTCTATCCATTTAAGTTTTTGCTTATGCCTAACTTAAATGCGTTAAAGAAAAGTACTTATTCGGAGATAACCCAAAAGTTTTAGATGAGTCTCGGAAGTTATTACCTCTATAATAACCGCTCCTTATCCTTTTTATTTGCTTTTTGTGCCAAGAGTAACCTCTAATGAGAGAGAAGTAATGATTGGGAAAGTTGCTGTCCCGAAACAGATTTCTGTGCTTCACCGTAAAAATTTGTGAGAGAGATCTGTATGTCAGATTAAGCTGTAATGTTTTGTGCTTCTGCCCCAGGTTGTTATCTAACTTTAGTTAGGTCAACTCTTTTTCATTTGAGCAACAGAAGGTCTTCGAAAAAAATTCGTCTTTACCTGCTGGTCTGTTTTGACAGATTTCTGCCATGTTCTGCATTTGCTTCTTGTTGGTTCCTTCTTGAGTTCTTTTGGGGAATTGATGTTTTTGAGGGAAGTGCTACAGTAGCTAGTGTTCTAATGGAAGTTTATTTGGTGTTATAACTGAACCTTGAGACTTATCTTAAGTGCACTAATGTTGCTAATGAGATCGTGTGAAGTTTTGTATGAAGGAAAAATTTCAGGTGAATGGAAGGAATGAGTAATGAGATGAATGATGGACTAAAGCTCAAGCTTGGGGATGCCACGCATGTCACCCCAAGAAATATCCAAGAAGTACAAGCGTCAAAGCTTGGGGATGCCCAAGGCATCCCCTTCTTCATCAATAAAAATCCCAGGTTTCTTCCAAACGCTTCATTTTTATTGTTTCATGCACAGTTGTGTTTTTCTTGGAGCGTCTTCTTTTTCGTTTTTGTTTTGGTTTTTAGTTTGCTTGGTTTGCTTAGTGTTCTGAATAAGTTGGTTGGACCCCCTCTTTCACACTTTGGTTTGGTTTGGAAAAGTTTAGGAAAGTTCATGCTTATGTGGTAAAAAGAGCTTGTTTTTGACTGTGGCCTCTGCTTTGTCATGCCATGCTTGATATTGTTTTGGCTTTATGCTTAGTATTCTTTGATGTAGCATGACTTGTTATAAACAATTGAGATTGCTTAATGTGCCTTGGATGAATCATGCGTTGTTTAGCATATTAAAGCATAGTATAGTGGTATTCTCCTTTGATGCTTTATTTGGGTTGACTTGGCACATGCTCACACCATGTTATTACTATCTCAAGTCACCATAGCCTTTATGATCCTTTAGTTTTCAACTTGTAGTATCACTTTATGTTTTGATCAATGATGTTTTGTCGCTCTGCATGATTATGGCCATTATTGCTCTCTTAGTTTGTCACTTCCAGTCTTTTGCTAGCCTCCACAACTAAGTATGAGTTCCACTCATGCATCCAACTCCCTAAACCAAGTTATTCCAAAGAGTCCACCATACCTACCTACTAGCTTATGCTATTCCAAGTATATTCATGCTTTTGTTTACCTTCCACTTGTTATGAAAAACTAGTGATTAAAGCTCTCACGAACTTGATGACACACTTTACTTTACTTGCCCTTAATAAACTTG
Organism: Avena eriantha; assembly: GCA_910589775.1. NCBI lineage: Eukaryota > Viridiplantae > Streptophyta > Magnoliopsida > Poales > Poaceae > Avena > Avena eriantha. The sequence continues at coordinate 447,593,485 of OU342742.1, forward strand.
AACCATTGTGTCTTCTATGTTTTATATGCTTGCACTTATTTGTCGGGAATTAGCAGACCCATGCTTTCATGGGGAATGCTTTCAACATTGCACTTGGTACTTGTACCTAGTTGATATCATGCTCTTTTGTATATGGATGTCGTCGGTGTGAAATGAAAGGGGAGCTTGTAAGTCCATGGAGTTATGTATATGTGTTAGAGAAACGCCCGGGCCGCTGGTCTAATCCATGCTGACATGGTGGAAACCTGCAGCGTAACCATAATGAGCTGTCTATGAAGCATTCTTCTTATAAAAAAAGAGTCCTATATTGAAAAAAAAAGATAAAAAGAGAACAAAAATTGATACTATGAAAAGAGGAAAGAGATAAAAAATCGCCATATTCCCATGGTAAATAAGAAGAATGCTGAGATGCTCGTTGTCTACTTGCCTTGTAATTTTGATATGGGGATTCTTCCGTATCATCGGGCAAGGGGTACCCCGTTGGCGGTTCTCAATGATACACATGTACTTACAATGACAAGAACTTATTAGTGACTAAACTTGAGTAGCATGAGGAGGGGCCCTCGTATACAAGGGACATGAGATTTCTGACTTATACTTCGTCAAGCATGTACACCATAGTTTGTTCACTTTAACCTTAATCACTTCAAGATGCTTATGATAGGGGCAATGAGAGCTGAAAGCTATGAGTACCATAATTTTTGGATGCTCTTTATGAGACTTGAATCCCTACTTCCTTTTACAAAAGGCTTTTCTTCCACAATTATATTGAGTCTCCACCTTCTATCTTTATGCACCTACTTTGAGAGCGTAGTGGCCATTCTTAGTTCTATGTGCATTGTCCCAAGACTAGTTGATTGATGCATAACTTGTTATTGCTTGTTTGAAACTATTGTATCTAGTCACTCTTATGAACTTTGAAGGTGTCCTATGCATTTATATTTGCTACTCTATTAAGGGACAAGCTGAATACTATTATGCTATGTTTTCTTTATGTGAAACAAACAAACGTCGTGCAAAGCATTGTTATTCATGAATCTTTTCTTTGTGCCTTTTCATGTTGCATCATAGTTTCTTTGATTATTGCTAGAACTTTGTCTTTCATGTTATGATTGAAGTACTATGATCCCAGCTTTGAATGTTTTGCAAATACTTTGATCAAGTCTTTGATGATGCATGTCACGTCAAAAATTATTCTTTCTTTTTATCACTTACCTACTCAAGGACGATCAGGATTTAAGCTTGGGGATGTTGATACATTGCAAATGTATCTATAATTTTTGATGTTCCATGCTTGGTTTTATCCACTTTCTTCTGGTTTGTTCCAACTTTGGAGTACTTTTCATATGATTTCTTAGACTAACCTATTAACAAGAGCCACAGTGCCAGCTGCCTGTTTTCTGCTGTTTTTGGTTCCCGGAAAGTCAGAAAATGAATATTCTCGGAATTGGACGGGACAAAAGCCACAGTGCCTATTTTTCCGGAAGTGATCAAGTGCCAGAATACGAGACGGATAAGGGCCAGGGAGCCACCACACCACATGGCCGCGCGGCCAGGCCTGGCCTGCGCCAGGGGGTGGTGTGGCCGCTCCCGGCACCCCCTCGGCCTCCCCTTCCGACTATAAGTTGCCCTCGAGACGAAAACCCTAAGTACCCGATCAAAAATCCACGAAAGAGTCTGTAGCTATCGTCATCTCCATCCTTAGATCGGGAGGGATCTGAAGCTCTTCCCGGAACTCTACCGGAGAGGGGAATTCACCCTAGAGGCCTTCTTCATCACCATGCAAGCCTCTTGTGTGATGCGTGAGTAGTTCATCCTTGGACTATGGATCCATGTAGTAGCTAGATGACTGGTTTCTCCTCTTTTGTGCTTTCATGTTTAGATCTTGTGAGTTCCGTTCATGATCAAGATCATCTATTTGTAATTCATACATGTTGTGTTTGCGGGGATCGGATGGATATTGAGATGCTATTTCAGATTGATTATTGATTCTATCATGTCTTTGTTATTTGTGATCTTGTATGCTTTCCGTTGTTAGTAGCTATATTGGCCAAGTAGATGCTAGCAATGCCAAGAGTTAGTATTTATGCTCGATAGTGGGTTCATGCCTCTGGTAATCTGGGGAAGTGACAGAAATCTCTAAGGTACTAGATGTGTTGTTGCTACTAGGGAGAAAACAACAATCCTTTGTTCATAGAACAATCGTATTGTTTACTTTACACGCAGTTCATAAAGCAATAATCTGTTGCTTGCAACTTAATACTGGAGGGGGTTCGGATGATAACCTGAAGGTGGATTATTAGTCATAGATGCAGTTGGATGGCGGTCTATGTATTATGTTCTAATGCCTAGTCAAGTCTCAGAGGAGTTAAGATGATTAGTATATGCATGTATCGCTTTCTCGGTGTTTGTCAATTGCCCCGCTGTAATTTGTTCACCCAGCATGTTATCTATCTAAGAAGAGCCACCTCTAGTGAACTATGGATCCCGGTCCTCTTTCTTTACATACAATCTACAACTGTTTACTGTTTTGTGTTTACTTCTGCAAACTTTTACTTCTTTCCATTCGATACGTTTAATCCTTTGTTTTCCACAAAACACGGTGAGATTGACAACCTCATCGCAAGTTGGGGACAAAGTTCTGTGGTTGTGTTGTGCAGGTCTCCACGTTGCTACTAGCACCGGTAGTGCGCCCTGCCAAAGCTCAGCTAGTAACACCTTTGGGGTGTTTCCTTGCTCCTACTGGTTTGATTAAACCTTGGTTTCATAACTGAGGGAAACTTGCTGCTGTGCTCATCATACCTTCCTCTTGGGATTCCCAACGAGCTCTACATCAACACCACGCACCAAGCACTTTTCTGGGCGCCGTGTATTGAGCCATCACCTATGCGGCCTCAAAACTCATAGAAGGTAGGGAATTAATCATTAGCAGTTTTTACGCGCACGAAATCTAAAATGGTAAAGCAGCAAAGATGAAGGACGTGGCGAAATTACCGTGCACACTCATCTCCACGTCGACAACACTCTACCCATAGGATCCTTTTGCACCAATATTGACGCTAGGTCTATATAGTTTGACTGCGGCTAGATTATTTTCTTTTAAACGCATTTGCTCCTGCATCTTCGTCTTCCTCCAGCCGCACGGTCGTTCGAGCTCCTTATCAGAAAATCCTAGCCAGAGCTTCCCCCTTCTCTCTCCATCCACTCCAGTTGTGCAATGGCCTCCAACAGCTCTGCTCCTTCAATGGAGGTGACTCCTGAGGATTCAACGGAGCCATCTCAGGGAGTGATGGTCCCACCGGAGGGGGTCCTCATCGCTGTCACCGTTGTGGTGGAAACCACCGGCGATGACCAAGGATGATCGGTGCCAGAAGTCGCTGAAGAGGATAATGACTCCCACAAGGGATTGTGGAGGGGCTCCGACCGCTCCGTCGAGGACCTACAAGAACTCATCGCCAAGGGGTATCTCCCCGTGGCAGAGGGTTTGTCCTGGTAGCCGATGCTGGCCGGCAAGGTAACTCCTTCTCTCCAAGATGGAGAGAAGGTATACCTCAAAGCTCAGCTGGTTCATGGTGTAAGCCTGCCGGTCTCCGACTTCTTCCTGTATGTCCCTCGTCACTTCCGGGTACTTCCCCACAACCTCTCTCCCAATAGCATCCTCGTACTTAGCAACTTCATTTCTTTGTGTGAAGGATACCTAGGAATAAAGCCTAGGTTAGATCTGTTTGTTTAATTTTTACCATCAAGAGAGAGTCCGTAGAATCCAAGGATGAGCTGTGGATATGAGGAACAATTAGCTTTAAGATCCGGCCTAGCCAGCGCTTCCTCGACATAGTTGGTCATGAGTCTGGCAAGAACTGGCAGCGCACATACTTCTATGACCTAGACATTCCTCTGCCTGACCATCTTGAGATGTACCCCGACTTCATCGATGGAGCCGCCGCCGAAGCACCCACCTGAGGTCCCCTGCCCCTCTCCCGTCTGACGAGGAAGCCAACCGCACCGTAAGGCAGATTGAATGGATCGTAGATGGAGGTCTGACGGGCTTGGACCTATCCATATGCTAGTTCACTAGGAGGATCCAGCCTCTACAGCACCGCGCCAAGCTGATGTGCAAGTACACCAAAAGCTGGAAGGATCCTATGTGTATTTCGCAGAACAACTTCTCCACTGACTCCATCAAGCTCCGGCTAAAGGACATAATCAAGGTGAAAGACAGGAAGCATGGATTCAATATCACCTGTGACATGTTTGAATGCGGCAAGTGCCCAGAGGTAGCTTATGTTTCCTTTGTTGCTCGTTATGTATATACCTTAAGGCTTTTCCGTCTTGAAGTTATTAGTCTAACACACCTTCGTTTCCCAGCTGGCGACCTTGGCGGAAGATCAAATGGCCTCCCAGGTCTATGATCCTAAGCTAAAGGATATCCAGGTGGTGTCGGACAATGACACCCCCAAGGAACACCCAGCTCTAGCAGCACGAAAGCGGAAGAGCTCCACCTCTAATGCTGCTGCGGATGCCAAGAAGAAGAAGAAATCGGAGAGTGGAGTCTCCAGACAATCCACCACCGCCTTAGAGGCGGAGAATAAGAAATCCACCGGCATTCCCCTAACCAAGGCTCCTGCCGTGGAGTAAGTGTGTTCATTCTCTGGCTTGTATTTTTTAGCTCGCACCCTATTCAACTCATGTACTTATATTTGTACGTTTCAGGAGGAAAGCCGATGTTAACCTGAAGTGATCCTCTAGAGATGCTGGAGGGTCAAAAAATATTCGTGACATGTTCACCAGGGATGTGGCCGCCAAGCCTTCTCCCGCTACTTCTCCCCCTACTCCTACCGCCAAGCCCACCGCTAGTCCCACTGGGACTTCGTCCCTCATGATCCCGGAGATCTCTGCCATGGAGATAGATGTCAATCCAATATCTGATGTCTTATACTCTGCCGAGATGGACGTCGCTCCCAGTGGACAGGCAATGCAGGAGAGTACTTCCTCCAAAGTGGCTGAAGCTCCAGCTAAGGATGCCACCGAGAAAGGGAAATAGGTAATGGAAGGGGAGCAGGCGGAGGCAGTTGTGGCCACGGACAAGGCGGGAGCCTCTGAGACATCAACTGCTATGACAACACAACAGGCGACTAGGGCATCATCCATGCCTCCGGCTTCAACACATCCTCTGGCCACGACTCCTCTGACATTATGCCTAGATGACCTTATTGCACATGTGGATGTCGTGTATAACAACGCTATCGTCTTCCACACTGCATATGCCAACTTGGCCAACAATCTCAAAGTTATTGCCATTGTAAGTTTTTTAAACTTTACCTTTTATTGTATAACATATCCCTCTGTAGCCCCCGAGCTCTTAGGTAGATAACCAATAGTTATTGGCCTGAGTGCTCCAAAGAACTAAGAGTAGAACTTGATAGTGTAGCTTCCGAGCGTCTAGGTGAAACTAAAAAAGTTCTAGCTAGATGCTCTAAGAGTAGCATACTTGTCTTTCAAATTTAATCATGTAGCCCCCGAGTGTGTAGTTGAAACTAGATAGTTCCGACTAGATGCTCTAGAGATACTAAGAATGTGTCTTCTTTGCAGACTGAGAATAGACGGAGGTTCGCTGCCTTGCGGAAGGATTTGGACCTTGAACAGGGTAAAATAGCCTTCTTGAAGCAATAGATCAAAAATTGCGAGAGTTTGTTTCTTTTAACAGCTCCTTACCTTTCCTCATGGAGTTAATTTATGTTGTCTTCTCATAGTAATTTCCATTTTACGTCTTACAGAGGCAATTGCCAAAGCCAAGAGCATCATTGAGCAATCCAAGCATATTCAAGAGCTTGACGATGAAAATAAGAGTTTGAAGAAAGACCTGGCTGATGCTGTCAAGGGCCATGAGGAGGCGATGAAGGCTATGCAAGAGTCTGCTGACACCGAGATGTAGTGCCTGAAGGAAGAAATTGAGCGCCTCAAGGAGAAAAATCAAGCTACCCAAGAGCAAAACTCTTGGAGCCTTGAGGAGTACAAGAAGCTTCAGGACGAGCATGGCATCTTGGCGAAGACATGCAAGCAAGCCGAATCCAGCATCTTCGGTATGTTTCCTCTATCTTGGTCAATTCTGTACCTTGGACAAATGTATGATGTATTTATACTCATGATCTTTGTATCTCACGCAAACCACAACTCCCATTGGCTTGGAAAACTTGGGTGAAGGTGCTCCAGACCCCAAGGAATGCATGATTCTTGCCGACAACTTCGTCAGCACTGCCATCGCTCAAGCCAAGGAGATAGCCCAGCCTTTAGGGATAAACATCAAGGTGGCAGACTCGGCGGCCAAGTACTTAGAAATCATGTGCCACACCCCCGCGAAAGTCAAGGACTAGAAAGCCTCTTGCGTCCGGGCTGGTGCAAGGATGACCCTGTCCTTTCTCAAAGCACACTACAACAATGCCAACATCGATCTGGTGACCTCCGGCATGCCCAACCTGGACGAGGAAGGGAAAGAGATCGATAGCGATGCCATTTGGAACTCCCTCGCCAGCTATGACACCAGAAGTTGCCAAGATGGTCAAGGCGGATGTGTTTGTGCCTGCCGAGATTCTTGATGAAGACATGGCTTCTTTTGAGTCTAACCCCTCTCCTTCCAATTTTGATGAGCTATCCCAGCCTGGCTCTCCTATTGTTGATGATGCCACCACAAAGTCCCTTGTAGAAGAGCCATAAAAACAATATTCGTATTAAATGTGTCTCTGCAATATTATGTGAAAAAACTGATGAATTTGCAAGGCAGAAAAACTTGTACTCAATTTTCCTGCTACTTATCTATTTCTAGCATGTATGTATTTTTTAAGAAACTGCTGGCTTATCCATTATTCTGGTTCGTATGCTTGACCTTTCGTGAGACGGAAGACTTGCAGCGCAGAACTATGCTCTCATGTGATGATGCTTGATAGCATCGTCAAGAACCAAAGGGCACAATCGCCAGCTTTGAGTGCCGACAAGTCACTACTCCGTAATCCACATAAAAACTTCAGAAAATGTGTAGACCAGAAAACATAAGCTAACGCCCATAGGCAGAATTTTCACGAGTGCAAATGCATACTCGCGCATAAAGGGTTTATATGATCCAAAAAATGAACAGCTAAAGGAGGTAAAAGACTCAAAGAATATGAGTGACCAAATGCTTTATTTCATTGATCATATAAGAAACTTATTACATGATATAAAATATGCTAAGTGTAAAAGGGACATAGCTGTGCTATGTTCCATGGCCGATCTGTCTCCGGGTAATCATCATCTGAGTCACGTTGCTTGCGCTTGCGATTTTTAGGCCTATATTTCAACTCGCGAATATCAACGAGGTAATAGGAACCATTTAGCAATGCTTTTCTTACGACAAACGGTCCTTCTCGGGGCGGGGATAACTTGTGTGATTTCTCCTACTTATGTCTAAGCACCAGATCCCCTTCTTTAAACGAGCGATGCTTAACGCGGTGACTATGGTAGCCATGCAGCTTCTTCTAGTAGATGGCGGAACTTTGGCATGCCAGCACGTGCTCTTCCTCGAGTAGGTCCACAGATAAGCGTCTGGATTCTTTGTTGTCATCTTCCTCGTAGGCGGCGACTCTTGGTGCATCCTGGAGGATGTCGGATGGTAGGACAGCTTCTACTCCATAAACCATGAAGAAAGGAGTCAACCCAGTGGATCTGTTGCGTGTTGTTCTTAAACTCCACAATACAGATGGTAATTCCTCCGCCCAGGCTCCAGCTACTCTGTGTAGCGGTGCCTCTAAGCGTGGCTTGATTCCATGTAGAATTAGTCAATTGGACCGTTCGACTTGTCCATTAGACTGTGGGTGTGCCACAGATGCTAGGTCAAGGCAGATGCCTTTTTCGTGACAATACTCCTCAACTTCTCTGAGAGAAAAATTTCTACCGTTGTCGGTGATGATGTTGTGTGGGAGACCAAATCTCACCACTACACCCCGAACAAATTTTAGGGTTGTTTCCTCGTCAAGCTTTCTAATGGATTTAGCTTCAATCCATTTTGTGAACTTATCCACTGATACTAGCAAGTGTGTAAATCCACAAGGTGCTGTCTGCAAAGGTCCCACCATGTCCATCCCCCAAACTGCAAACTGCCAAGCTATTGGTATGGTTCACAGTTCTTCAGCCGGAATACTTGGTTGTCTTGCATAGAACTGACAACCAAGACATGTTTGTACCAACTTGTCAGCGTCCGCCTTGGCAGTTAGCCAGTAGAATCCTTGTCGGAAAGACTTAGACCCCAATGATCGGGGAGCGGCGTGATGCCCGCAATCTCCAAGATGTATCTCTCTAAGGATTTCAATACATTGCTGCTGGGAGACGCATCAAAGAAAAACTCCTGTGGTACTTCTTTTGTATAGCTGGCCGTCAATAATGACATAGCCTTTTGCTCTTTGTACTATTTGTCATCTTTCGACTTTGTCGGTAGGCAAAGTTCCGTCTTGTAGATAATCCATGAACGGTTTTGTCCAAGCCGGACAGGCCACCGTTACTGCGTTAACGAATGAATCCACTCTATCCGGGTTGTCAGGGTTCGCTCCCTTCATGGATGGGGTCCGTAAATGCTCCAAGAAAACGCCTAGCGGAACTGGTCGGTGAGCTAATCCAAGCTTTGACATCAGATCGATCGCCTCATTCTCGTCCCTTTTGACGTACGTGACTTCGTAGCTATCAAAGCACTTGGTGATCTCATCTACTTCGTCTCTATATGCCGCCATCATAGGGTTCTGCGCGGTCTAGGTGCAAGCTACCTGCTGGGCAACCAAGTCAGAATCTCCACAGCAAACTATGCGCTTGATGTCAATATCCTTGGCTATTTGTAGTCCGTGAATGAGAGCCTCATACTCCGCCATGTTGTTGGTAGTGTTGAAGTGGAACTGCAGGATGTATTGCAACTTTTGTCCTGTTGGTGATTGTAGTAATATACCAGCCGCCTAGCCATTGAGTAGCTTTGATCCATCAAAGTGCATGACCCAATATTCTGGCTCTAGCACAAGAGTATCTTCTAGCAGTTCTGTCCAATCTGCAATAAAATCTGCCAATGCTTGTGACTTGATAGCGTCACGTCTCTTGTAGCTAATTTCAAAGGCGGCAAGTTCAATGCCCCATTTTGCCACCCTTCCTATAGCATTATAACACCCATAGTTTTAATGAATCTCTAATTAGGGTTTGAGTGTGCATAGCATGAGCATCATATTTGAAAAGGCATGAAAGTAAACAAAATATGCAAAACTCTAACTCCCCTCCCCTTTGAAAATCAATTCAAAATGTTTTGAATTTCGAAAAGTACCAAAATTATAGGAGCCCAAATGGATTATAAGGGCCCTTGCAATATTTATATAATTTCCTAAAGCCTCTGGTATTTTTGAAATACTCAAAACAGTTTTGAAATTCAAAATACAGAAGATAATAGAAAACAGAATTGGACAAAATGTTTTGCTAAAAAATAGCAGAGAAAGAGAGCAGCAGTCGCAACCTAGCAACCCACTCCCCTCTCTTCTAATTCGATGCCCGTGCACAGCAGTTAGCAGCCAGCAACTCCGCAGCACCGACCCACCTAGCCCAACTCACGGCCCGCATACCCCTTGGTCCTTTCCGTCATTGGCCTCCTCGCCGGCCAAGCAGCTCTGTGTCGCTGCGGATGTCGTCCGCCGCAACGGGTGCACCGCGATGCCCGCCGCCATCCTGGAGGAGGAGATAAGGCCAACTCGACGCCCTTCCTCGTCCCTATCCTCTTTCTCTCCCCCACCGACCTCCTTCTCTTTGGTTAACCCAAAACTCGAAACCCTAGTCAGACCCCGCCACCAATCGCTACAGTCTCCGGCCTCCCTGTGCCCTGCCGACATCTCCGAGCTCCGCCGCAACCTCATCATCGTCGTCCGACCTTCCCCGGCCTCGGTGTCAAACTCGACAGCATCAGGGTAAGCCCTTGGTGCCGAAGCACCCTTTCCCTCCCTTCCTCCTGCCCCGTATTACCATCGTGTCGAGCATCTGTAAGAATCGCTGCCGTGCGCCATCATAGGTGTCGATTCGGCAAGCAATAAGGGGTAGCGCCGCCACCAATAGGTTCACCTTGGTCGCCTCGCTCGAACATGCTATACCGTGCAGCCTCGCAAGCTCTCTCCGCCGTTGCCGGTGGCCACCCGACGGTGGCCGTCATGTGACGTCATGCCGACGCGGCCCTAACATGGAGAATATCATTTTGCGGCCCGAAAGTTGGGATGCCCAGGCAACGTGGTACTCGAGTTGATTTTAATCACCGCGATTTGAAAAGTTGGGGCGCCAATTGCTGAGAGGGGTGTTTCGAGTGAATGATGGGCAAACCCAATATTTTCAAATTGCGCCCGTTAAGTCAGGATATTCCATTACACTAGTTCATGTTGTGTCCCTTCTTCGCCGGTCACTCTTCATAGCCACCTTGCACGTGTCGTAGGGGTAAATCCATTACTGTACTTTCCTAACTCTCGGCACTGAATATGGCTCTGCAGCGGCGGTCCCTTTTCTTCCCTTCCCCGACCCTGAATCTGCCGGCGGCGGAGGAACTTTTTTCTCCCTCCCCCGACACTAAATCCGCTAGCGGCAGCATAGCATGTCTTGCAAGGCGAAGGTTGTGCTACCTCGCCGACTGATTCGGGTCCATCGGGCCAAAGTCTAGGGCTCAACGTGAAGCAGCGGCGAGGTCTTTAGCCCCGGTTAGTGAGGTTGTCAGCAAGGATTCTGCTCCCAAGGTACCTACGAGCAGCGGTTTGAAGAGAAAAGCAAGGCCAGCGGAGGATTGTTTGGCTCCGATGGGCGGATGCGGCACCCAGATCTCGAAGAAAAAACCCCGGGAGAATGGCGAGAGGTGAATTTTTCTTATTTGTGCACTATCTTACAAGTAGTTTAGTTACGACATAATAGAATCGAATGAACTGAAAAGATCCCCTTTTTAATCAAATTAGGAAGAGCTTTGATACAAGGGACCTATATGTAACATCCCAAAACTTTAATCCAAGTGATCAAGATCAAATCTACCCAATTTAGGGTTAACAAAACTTTTCCATTTAAAAATCTTTAAGCATTCATATGTGTGTGCATTTAAAATAGGAGTTGTTTTGAATTTCCATGTTTGAGTGATATATTGATTGTAAAATGATTCTAAGGTGAATTACACATCATCTAGATCATCCCCAAGCAAATCCCAAAGAAAAAGAAATCAAAAAGAATAAATAATTCAAATGGTCATTTGTGCCATTTTAATCCACTAGGTCACTTTGGGTGTTCCGAGAACTCAAAGTCCAATAGAAACAATTCTAACTCTTTGCACCCCTTGCTAGTACAAGTAATGATCTACCAAGGCCCACTTTGAAATCTAACAAAGACATTTGAACTCCAAATTTAAATGACATTTGAAAATGGAATCAAGTGTAGGTGCATAGATCACACCTTTTCAAAAACCACTCAAATGAATTCCCCTTGACCTTTCCAAGCAGGCATAGAATCTCAAGCTTAAGTGGAGAACACTCAAAAAATTTGAATCCAAAATTCAAAACTTTTCTTCATGTGGCCATTATGTCGAACACATGGCAGGCATTGAATCAACACTAGAGTAGCTTCACTGTTTCCACAGTGATCATGGACCAATTTGGTCTCCCACTTAATCCCCTGTCCCCCTAGCATCTACCCCAGCCCAGACCAGCTCCCCCTTCACCGCTAGCAGCAATAGCACGCCGCCCAAATATGGTTGTTGCCGGCCAAACGCGGGCAACGCGCCAACGACCGTGTAGCGCCAAACCAGCACCGCCACTAGCACCGCCTAACCCTACCGACTCCGCTGTCCACCCGATGATCACCGCCAACCCCTGGACCACCCTAGAGCCGCACCGCCCTTTCCTCTCTACGTGTAGCCAGAGCACGCTAGAGCGCGATCACCGCCAGCACGCCACAGACCACACCTCGACACCAAATCGCGTGCGCCACTTCTCCTTGAACCCAGCAACCCGCCAGACACGGCCATGAACCGCCGCGCGACCCATAGTCGCCGGGAGCCGCGTCGAGCACCGCCTCTGTCTCCTAGAGCGTGGGAAGCTCCTGACCAATTGGCACCGCCCCTAGCCAAGCCATTGCGCCGTAGCTGACCGCCAGCTGACCGCCCACCATCCGCCTACCTCGCCCACGCCGGTAGCCCCCTGTATCACCGTCACCGACGAGCCACGCCCATACCTCACTGCCTCACCATCGAGCCTATACAAGGAGGCCTCCCCAGGACCATTTCTTCGCACCATCTGACTCCCCTCTCTCCACGGACCGTTTCCCCTCTCTCGCTGGAGCCGCTCGACCAGCCCATCGCCGGAATTCCACCGGAGGCAGCCACTGCAACTTCTCCTCCTCTGCAGTGGAGGAGAAGTTGCAGTCGATTTCGTCCACCTTAGCCCCCTGCCGCGACTTCGCCTGAGCTCGCTATCCTCCACCAGTTCATTTGCCCGCCTCACCGCACTAGCTGGAGCCCTGGTACGTCCCCAGTAGACCCACACCGACCGCGTTAGGGTTCAGTATCGCCGGCGACGAGTCGGTTGTCGATCGCGACCGTGGACCATTGATCCCTGTTCTAATCGTATCGCCCAGATCGCCCCGTACCGCTTCGGGTTTTAAGTGCCGCTGACATGCGGGACCAGCCTGTCAGTCGCCCTCTGCGCCGCTGAGCGTCACTAGGCTGGCCCAATTAATTTCCCGCGCTGACCCAGTAATTCAAATTAGGATTTTTCTATTTTAGACTTAAATCAATTTTGTCCCTTAGTTTAAAAATCAGTTCAAGGAGTTTTACAAATCCAAATTGAGTGATTCCAATTTTGTTGGAAAGCTACTGAAAATCTCTATCCAAGACCGTTGGATTTAAATCATTTAGTGTTAGAGATCTCTCCGAGAAAAAATAACAAGACAGAAGCATTTGCACATTCAAACATTTTTATAAAATCAACCATAGTAGCTTTTGAGTTGATTCCAACTCTCAAAAATCACATTTAACCATACCTATCGGAATATGTAATAATATTAAGGTTTACATTCAGTGACTTTGGACTAGTAGCAAAATAATGCTATATAGGCATTTCTAGTCACTTTAAATCATTAATGATTAAACTTGAACTTATTAAAATGTGAGCCAACCCTTAAATAACATTCCCATATGTTAGAATACATGGTGATGACATGTGTCCACATGAACTCATATTTTAATTGGAGAATATTAAATCTTAGTTATTTTTCAATGAGTAGAAATTACTTTTCTCAAATAAAAGGAATGAAGCTAGTTAATTAAACCTTGTGATGCTTGTGATGATAATAGATCATCAAATGTGTGCCTTAGTATGGTAAGTAGACTAGTTAAGTATTGTTTGGTGATTGTGTATCCTGTATGTATTTATAGACGATAGTATCGACCAAGCTTTCGAGGAGGAGGAGTTCTACCAAGAGGAGGAGGAAGAAAACTTCAACCACTGCACTACACAAGGCAAGCTAGCACTATACAAGTTAACCCTCACAAGTTTTACTTGCAAGCCTAGCACTTCAAATAAACTGAGCAAGCTATTGTTAGCAAGCTATAATTAAGCTAGATAACCTAAGCAAGATGCATTAGGCATGCTTTGGTTATACCCTTGACTTATACCTACTCCAAGTTTTTTTATTTAAAAGCTTTACCTTCTTTAATTTTCCAAAGTCCGTTACTTGTTTAAAGGTAGCATAACAAGTATAAAACTTGACCTATCTAGTTAGACTTAGATGTCATTCTATGGCATGAGATTGAGATTAGCATCCCACTTTAGTGAACACTCTTAACTTAGTCGTTTAGAGCTAAACCAAAACTTGATTCACTTTAGATGGGAATGCTTGGTGAAAAATGACTTGTGAAAACCTTGGAATGATGAGTCATTCTATTGAGATGTTTTGACATGTGTTGAGAAACACAAATGGTTTATGATGATGAAAATGCTGAGGAATGAGCCTTAGCCCTTTTACAAAACTGATGGTTGGGTTCGGAGGCTTAGCCGGAAGTTTATATGCATTAGTATGAGTTCCCTCGCGGGAGAGGTGTGAGCTGGGGCTACCTCTCAATGTTGTCCACCTATGCAGTGCCCAAGATGACAGATGGTCATGGTTGGGAGGCCATAATCATAGGAGAGGTGCTTATACTAGGGTGTGTAAAGGAAAGGTTATGTTTGATTATCTTCATACTAAGTATGATGATTCAGGGTTATCCCTGATAGATGTATCAAATCTTGTGGTGAAAGTGTACCCCCTCTGCAGAGTGTCAAACTATTCGAATATCCGTGTCCGCGGTTATCGACAGTTGGAATGGCCATAATGTTCCGTTGTCAGATGTTTTCAAAACAATTTATGAAATGAATTGTGACATGACTTGACCACAACAAAGTTGTGACTATGACAATTAAGTTCCAACTTAGGTGATTTCAAACTTTATTTTATCTTTCTTTGTTTCTGAACTCAGCTTAGGTTTCAAACTTAAGTTTACAAATGAACTTAGAGTTAGAGTTCCTACTAGAACAATCTAACTTGTTAGTTGTAGTTTGCGAGTACTTAAAGAGTACTCATGGCTTTTGTCCCTGGCTATTCCTGTGGCCAGACTATGAAGGAGACTACCAAGATGAAGGACAGCAGGACGACTATGATAACTAGGACTATGTTCCATCGTCAGCATTGCCTGTGACCCTGAAGATGGACCCCACCGCTACGCTTATTAATTATTCCGCTGCTTATTGTATTAAGAGTGGATCATGAGATCCTTTATTCGTGCAAGACCTTATTATGGTTTGTAATGGATGATGTACTGTGATATCTAATCTGTTATGTCTCGCAAAAATGGTAATCCTGGGATTGCGATGTATGGCATAACAGGCATCTGGGATTAAAAATCCGGGTGTTGACAAGTTGGTATCAGAACCATCCTGACCATAGGATACCCTAGTTAGAATGGACGTCTGAACAAAAACTTAGCTTCAAAAACCAAAGTGAGTATTTATGAAAACTATTTCCTCTCTTACCCTTGGGAATTCTTTCTCTCAAAAAAATTCATGTTCCTCCAAATTCTTACATTACTACATAAAATTGGACACACTTGATCACTTCACTAACTTTATCATCCTTAATTCTTCTAGATGGAGACTTAGTTCAGCAAGTTCTACCAGTTGGGCAACAAAGGCCAACTGATCTTCGAGAGGGATCTTGATGCACTATCAGAGTACTTGGGACGCCCGCATCCGGAGTTTCTGGGAGCTCAACTTCCTGGACCCCTAGGAGGAGATTTACAATGGCTAGTCACCGCTGATCTTCGAGGCAAGAAAGAAGCACCTACGTTTGGGAGGATCAAGTTCTCCGTGAGAGAGAAGAACTGGCTAGATGGATTAGCCGGGGCAATGCATGAAGCTCTCGCACGTCTGTGTGCCATGAGTGTCAACCAAATTCAAGGAACCCGCTTTGCTCACTACGCAAGGCGTGACTTTATGGGAATGCCCATGGAGATGCCAAGTCACTCGGAGTTGAAGCGTCAAGTGGAGAACCTCGACTTCCTATTGTACGACAGACAAAAGGAATTGGACAATGCTAGAGAGTTCGCCAACCACAATCTCGCCATTGCCGCCTAGAAGGCCCAGACTTTCTCACTGCTCGTCAAGGATCGTCAGTCGCTTCGCCGTCAACACGCCAAGAAGGATCGCACCATCGACCGTCTTCGCAAGAAGGTGGCCGACCTTGAGACTACCATCAAGGAGAAAGAAGCTCAGCTTGCAGCAAAAGAAGAAGAAGAGGAAGGTGAAGACATCCAGGGAGATATGGACTCTTACCTCAGCAGTGATGATGACTTTCTGGAGGAGGATGATGTGGACTTCTACACCGACGATGATGACTCCGACTTCATCGATGATGAGTAGATGCACTAGGGCACTATTGTAGCATGAGGAATATCGGTCCCATAGTATCGTAGCTTGTAGAATGGTTCTTAAAACCATCTGTTTACCTTTGTTGTTGTGGTGTGTGTGTGTTTGTATCGGGTGCTTTGCTTGAATGAATGAGATGAAGTTAGTTGCAAAACCTGAGTCAAACTCAAAGTTTTAGATTTGAGACGAAAACCTTGAACCTTAGAACTTTCCCTCTTACCCCTTTATCTATCTCAATCTTCAGATGACTCGTGGAAACCCCTGAGGGAGTAGCTCATCACATGGCCCAATGCTGCAGATTATGCAGATGCTAGTTGCCGATCGTGAAGCTAGAAGGGAAGAGTGCCAAGCCAACCTAGCAACACTGTAGCAGATCGCCCAGATGTCCCAAAACAACCAAGGCCATGGAAATCAGGATCATCAAGGATCCAAACTGAAGAATTTCCAGAATACCAATCCCCCAATCTTTAGCACTTCGGAGAACCCACTAGATGCAGATGACTGGTTGCAGACAATGGAGAACAACTTAGAGGTAGTCAGAGTTGATAACAATGAGAAAGTTCTATTTGCCACCCAATATTTGGCAGGAGATGCAAGAGCATGGTGGAACATCATCCGCCCAATGAACCATGGTCAAGTGATGACATGGGAAGCCTTCAAAATCAAGTTTAGCCGCACCCACGTGCCACAGGGTCTAGTCACCCGAATGAGGGATGAATTCAGAGAGCTGAAGCAGGGCAAAATGACTGTAGTGGGGTACCGTGATAGATTCTTGTCCCTAGCTAGGTATGCACCTGATGAGATCAACACGGAGGCCAAGAAGAAGGAGAGATTCCTGAACAGACTGCACGATGAGATGCAGACTGTCCTCGTCAACATCCGTTTTGAAGATCTCGAAGAGCTAGTCGACTCTGCCATTCAGATGGAAGGGAAGATCAACCAGGCAAACGACAACCGCAAACATCGTATGATGCACCAAGCTGGATCCAATAGTCACCAGAAGTATCGTCCGAACCCTTCTGCAGGATATACACCAAGGAACAACCGACCCCAATGTCTCGCCCAAGCTACCCCAACCGTAGCGGAGGCAATATGAAGTCCGGAGGAAACAACGATCACCCCGGCAACGCTAGCAATTTAAACCGTGCGCCTCCCAAGAGCAACAACAACACTGCACCCAGGACTGGAAGAAATGATGTGCCCGTGGCAGCAAAAGACAAGTCTTAGATCAATTGTTTCAAGTGTGGAGTGAAGGGTCACTTTTCCAATGAGTGTCCCAAGAAGATTGCCGCCACTGCAAATGTGAATGCCCCAGCTCAACAGCAGCGTCGTGTTCAACCAGGAAGAAGATTCGCCCTAGGGAACCCTCACAACCGCAATGGCCGTCTCTTCCACATGAACGCCGAAGAAGCCCAGGAAGTGCCAGATGTAGTGTTGGGTATGTTTTCTGTTAACTCCGTTTTAGCAAGAGCGTTGTTTGATTCTGGAGCATCGCACTCATTTCTCACCGAAGAATTTGCATGCACTAGTAAGATTCACCCAACCAATTTGAAGCATGTCATGATAATTCAAATTCCCGGTTCAACTACAAAAGCTAGAAAAATTTGCAAAGCTGTGCCTATCAGAATACATGGAATAGATTTTTATGCCTATCTAATAGTACTTGGAACCAAAGGTTTGGAAGTATTAGTAGGTATGGATTGGATGTCAAAGCATAAAGGACTGATAGACTGTGCTAAGAAAGCCATCACCATGACCAGTAGCTCGGGAGTCTCAATAGAGCATATATCTAAAACCTTACCCGGTCAATTCAAGTGCAACAAGAGTCTAGCTCTACCCACCATAGACCAAGTCAGAGTAGTCTGTGAATACCCCGATGTATTCCTAGATGAATTGCCCGATATGCCCCCGGATAGGGATATTGAGTTCATTATTGAACTAATCCCTGGAACATGACCCATAGCCCAACGACCCTATAGCATGAACCCCTCAGAGTTAGTAGAGTTGAAGAAGCAGCTGGATGCTATGCTGGCAATAGGCTTGATTCAACCAAGCGCATCGCCATGGAGATCGCCAGTGTTATTCGTTGACAAGAAAGATGGAGGCAACCGTTTGTGCACAGATTATTACTGGAAGCTGAATGACGTCACCATCAATAACAAGTACCCTTTACCAAAGATAGAGGATCTATTTAATCAGTTGACTGGAGCAAATGTGTTCTCTAAGATCGATCTTAGGACTGGTTATCACCAACTTAAGATTTGTGCAACGAATATTCCGAAGACCGCCTTTACTACTCGTTATGGTTTATACGAGTATATAGTCATGTCTTTTGGATTAACCAATGCCCCTGCTTATTTAATGAATCTCATGAATAAGATCTTTATGAATTTTCTAGACAAGTTTATCGTTGTGTTTATCGACGATATCCTTATCTACTCCAGGTCAGAAGAAGAGCATGAGCAACATCTGAGAATCTTCCTTGAAACCCTGAGAGAGCATCGGTTGTATGCCAAGTTCAGTAAATGTGAGTTTTGGCTAAAGGAGGTAGGATTCCTAGGACATATTGTGTCTGCCAGAGGAATAGTTGTTGATCCCACCAAGATTAGAGATGTCGAAGCATGGGAAGCCCCAACCACTCAGACCCAAGTCCGTGCATTTCTCGGATTAGCGGGATACTACCGCAAGTTTGTCGAAGGATATTCGAGCATCACAAGACCCATGACCTAATTGTTGAAGAAGGACAAGAAGTTTGAATGGACTGACAAATGTGAAGCCAGTTTCCAAGAGCTCAAGAAGAGATTAATTTCAGCCCCAATAATGATCATGCCAGATATCAAGAAGCCGTTTGATGTGTATTGTGATGCATCCAAGATTGGTCTCGGATGTGTTTTTATGCAAGATGGCAAAGTCATCACCTATCTATCTCGACAACTGAAGCAGCATGAGCAGAACTATCCGACCCATGATCTGGAGTTAGCAGCCATAGTTTTGGCATTGAAGACATGGCGTCATTATCTTACGTGTAATCGCTGTGAGATTTACTCAGATCACAAAACCTTGAAGTATATTTTCACTCAGAAGGAGCTGAATATGAGGCAAAGGAGATGGATAAAGTTAATCAAGGATTATGATCTTGACATTCACTATCACCCCGGCAAAGGCAATGTGGTAGCGGATGCTCTTAGCAGATTACCGTGTAGGCTAAACACCATGATCAAGGAGAAGCAACCTAGTTTGTATGAGGAGTTGGAGCAGTTTAGGACTGAGCTAGTTAGGAAAGGATTTCTAGCTAGCATTGAACTTCAACCCACATTGATTATCGAAATCAAGGAAGCCCAGAAGGGAAATGAAAGTATCGACGGAATCAAACATCGTATTGGTACAGGAAAGGTACCTAGATTCACCGAAGACGAAGGAGTTATGTGGTACAAAGGCCGTATTTGTGTACCAGCAGATTCGGAACTAAAGCAAGTCATCATGCAAGAAGCTTATGATACTATTTATTCTATCCACCCCGGAGGAATGAAGATGTATCAGGATTTGAAAGAGCAATTTTGGTGGCACAAGATGAAGAGAGAAATCGGAAGCTACATCGCCAATTGTGATATCTGTCAGAGAGTCAAAGCGGAACATCAGAGACCCGCAGGACTGTTGCAACCATTGCAGATTCCGAAATGGAAATGGGATTCCGCTAGAATGGACTTTATCACCGGTTTGCCTACTTCTAGTAGGGGAAATGACTCAATCTGGGTCATCGTTGATAGACTGTCTAAGGTAGCTCATTTTATACCTATCAAGACAACTTACCAAAGTTCGAAGCTAGCAGAGTTGTATATTGCTAGAATTGTTAGTCTACATGGAACCCCCAAGACCATAGTATCAAATCAAGGAACCCAATTTACTTCGAGATTTTGGCAGAAAGTCCAAGAAGGATTAGGAACCAAGTTGAATTTCAGCACAGCTTATCACCCACAAACCGATGGATAGACTAAAAGAGTCAACCAAATCTTAGAAGATATGTTGAGAGATTGTGTGTTAGAGTATGGATCAAAATGGGAAGATTGCTTGCCTTTCACAGAATTCTCATACAACAACAGTTATCAAGCCATTTTGCAAATGGCAGCATTTGAGTTCCTATACGGATGAAAGTGTCATACCCCTTTGAATTGGTCGCAAGTAGGAGAGAGTCAGATCTTTGGACCCGACATTCTCCAAGAAGCCGAAGAGAAGGTTCACAAAGTCCGTGAGCACCTCAAGACCGCCCAATCCAGACAGAGGAGTTATGCTGACAAGAGAAGGAGAGACCTGACTTTCAATGTCGGAGATTTTGTGTATCTCAAGGTTTCGCCATTAAATGGAACGCAATGTTTTAGCCTGAAAGGAAAGTTAGCCCCCAGATATATCGGGCCCTTCAATATTCTGAATTGCCGAGGAGAAGTATCATATCAACTAGAACTGCCACAGGAGATGTCAGCCATCCACAATGTGTTCCATATCTCGTTACTTCGCAAATGCCTAGAAGTGCTGGGGAAGACCGAAGTGTTCAAAAACATTGATCACCGAGCTGTTGATATCAACAAGGATCTGACATATCGTGAAGTGCCCATCCATATCTTAGAGGAAGCCTACAAAACCACCAGGACCAGGAGTATCAAATTTCTCAAGATTCAATGGAGCAACCATACTAAAGAAGAAGCCACTTGGGAGCGAGAAGATCACATTAGGACAGAGTTTCCAGATCTCTTTAGTTCCTAGTTTTCTTTCTTAAATCTTGGGACAAGATTTTTATTAAGGGGGGAAGGTTTGTAACATCCCAAAACTTTAATCCAAGTGATCAAGATCAAATCTACCCAATTTAGGGTTAAAAAAACTTTTCCATTTAAAAATCTTTAAGCATTCATATGTGTGTGCATTTAAAATAGGAGTTGTTTTGAATTGCCAAGTTTGAGTGATCTATTGATTGTAAAATGATTCTATGGTGAATTACACATCATCTAGGTCATCCCCAAGCAAATCTCAAAGAAAAAGAAATCAAAAAGAATAAATAATGCAAATGATCATTTGTGCCATTATAATCCACTAGGTCGCTTTGGGTCTTCCTAGAATTCAAAGTCCAACAGAAACAATTCTAACTCTTTGCACCCCTTGCTAGTACAAGTAATGATCTACCAAGGCCCACTTTGAAATCTGACAAAGACATTTGAACTCTAAATTTAAATGGCATTTAAAAATGGAATCAAGTGTAGGTGCATAGATCACACCTTTTCAAAAACCACTCAAATGAATTCCCCTTGACCTTTCCAAGAAGGCATAGAATATCAAGCTTAAGTGCAGAACACTCAAAAATTTTGAATCCAAAATTCAAAACTTTTCTTCATGCGGCCATTCTGTCGAACACATGGCAGGCACTGAATCAACACTAGAGTAGCTTCATTGTTTCGACAGTGATCATCGACCAATTTGGTCTCCCACTTAATCCCCTGTCCCCTATCATCTACCCCAGCCCAGACCAGCTCCCCCTTCACCGCTAGCAGCAGTAGCAGGCCGCCCAAATATGGTTGTCGTCGGCCAAACGTGGGCAACGCACCAGAGACCGCGCAGCGCCAAACCAGCACCGCCACTAGCACCGCCTAACCCTACTGCACTCCCCTGTCCTCCCCACGATCACCGCCAACCCCTGGACCACCCAGAGCCGCGCCGCCCTTTCCTGTCTGCGTGCAGCCAGAGCATGCCAGAGCGCGATCGCCGCTAGCATCCCACAGACCACACCTCGACACCAAATCATGTGCGCCGCTTTGCCTTGAACCCATCAACCCGCCAGACACGGTCGTGCACCGCCGCGTGACCCACAATCGATGGGAGCCGCGTCGAGCATCGCCTCTGTCTCCCAGAGCGCGGGAAGCTCCCGACCAATTGCCACCACCCCTAGCCAAGCCATTGCACCGTAGCTGACCGCCAGCAGACCACCCACCATCCGCCTACCTCGCCCACGGTAGTAGCCCCCTGTATCGCCGTCACCGACAAGCCACGCTCATACCTTAGTGCCTCACCGTCGAGCCTATATAAGGAGGCCTTCCCAGCACCATTTCTTCACACCATCTCACTCCCCTCTCTCCACTGACCGTTTCCCCTCTCTTGCCGGAGCCGCTCGAGCAGCCCATCGCCGGAATTCCACCGGAGGCAGCCGCTGCAGAGGAGGAGAAGTTGCAGCCGATTTGGTCCACCTTAGCCCCTGCCGCGACTTCGCCTGAGCTTGCCGTCGTCCACCAGTTCGTTTGCCCACCTCGCCTCACTAGCTGGAGCCCTGGTATGTCCCTAGTGGACCCCCACTGACCGCGTTAGGGTTCAGTCTCGCTAGCGACGAGTCCGTCGTCGACGATGACCGTAGACCATTGATCCCTGTTCTAATCATAGCGCCTAGATCGCCTCGTACCGCTTCATGTTTTAAGTGCGGCTGACATGCGGGACCAGCCTGTCAGTCACCCTCTGTGCTGCTGAGCGTCACTAGGCCGGTCCAATTAATTTCCCGCACTGACCCAGTAATTCAAATTAGGAATTTTCTATTTTAGACTTAAATCAATTTTGTCCCTTAGTTTAAAAATCAGTTCAGGGAGTTCTACAAATCCAAACTGAGTGATTCCAATTTTGTTGGAAATCTACTGAAAATATCTATCAAAGATCGTTGGATTTAAATCATTTAGAGTTAGAGATCTCTCCTAGTAAAAATATCAAGACAAAAGCATTTTCACATTCAAACATTTTTATAAAATCAACCATAGTAGCTTTTGAGTTGATTCCAACTTTCAAAAATCACATTTAACCATACCTACCTGAATATGTAATAATATTAAGGTTTACATTCAGTGAATTTGGACTAGTACCAAAATAATGCTATATAGGCATTTCTAGTCAGTTTAAATCATTAATGATTAAACTTGAACTTATTAAAATGTGATCCTACCCTTAAATCACATTCCCATATGTTAGAATATGTGGTGATGACATGTGTCCACATGATCCCATATTTTAATTGGAGAATATTAAATCTTAGTTATTTTTCAATGAGTAGAAATTATTTTTCTCAAATAAAAGTAATGAAGCTAGTTAATTAAACCTTGTGACGCTTGTGATGATAATAGATCATCAAATGTGTGCCTTAGTATGTTAATAGACTAGTTAAGTATTGTTTGGTGATTGTGTATCCCGTATGTATTTATAGACAATAGTACCGACCAAGCTTTCGAGGAGGAGGAGTTCTACCAAGAGGAGGAGCAAGAAAACTTCAACCACTGCACTGCACAAGGCAAGCTAGCACTATACAAGTTAACCCTCACAAGTTTTACTTGCAAGCCTAGCACTTCAAGTAAACTGAGCAAACTATTGTTAGAAAGATAGAATTAAGCTAGATAACCTAAGAAAGATGCATTAGGCATGCTTTGGTTATACCCTTGACTTATACCTACTCCAAGTTTTTTATTTACAAGCTTTACCTTCTTTACTTTTCCAAAG
Source organism: Avena eriantha (assembly GCA_910589775.1). Lineage (NCBI taxonomy): Eukaryota > Viridiplantae > Streptophyta > Magnoliopsida > Poales > Poaceae > Avena > Avena eriantha. The sequence continues at coordinate 447,616,959 of OU342742.1, forward strand.
TCCGTTACTTGTTTAAAGGTAGCATAAAAAGTATAAAACTTGACCTATCTAGTTAGACTTAGATGTCATTCTATGGCATGAGATTGAGATTAGCATCCCACTTTATTGAACACTCTTTACTTAGTAGCTTAGAGCTAAACCAAAACTTGATTCACTTTAGATGGGAATGCTTGGTAAAAAATGACTTGTGAAAACCTTGGAATGATGATCTATTGAGATGTTTTGACATGTGTTGAGAAATACAAATGGTTTATGATGATGAAAATGTTGAGGCATGAGGCTTAGCCCTTTTACAAAACTGATGGTTGGGTTCGGATGCGGTAACATTCCAATTTTACCGTACAACCACAATACCTGAATTAGGTAAGGCTTAGCCAGAAGTTTATATGCATTAGTATTAGTTCCCTCGTGGGAGAGGTTTCACTTGAGGCTACCTCTCAATATTGTCAACCTATGCAGTGCCCAAGATGATAGATGGTCATGGTTGGGAGGCCATACTCATAGGAGAGGTGCTTATACTAGGGTGTGTAAAGGAAAGGTTATGTTTGATTATCTGCATACTAATTAAGTATGATGATTCAGGGTTATCCTTGACAGATGTATCGAATCTTGTGGTGAAAGTGTACCCCCTCCGCAGAGTGTCAAACTATTCGAATAGCCACGTCCGCGGTTATGGATAGTTGGAGTGGCCATACTGTTCCATTGTCAGATGTTTTGAAAAAAAATGATGAAATGAATTGTGACATGACTTGACCACAACCGAGTTGTGACTATGACAATTAAGTTCCCACTTAGGTGATTTCAAACTTTATTTTATCTTTATTTGTTTCTGAACTCATCTTAGGTTTCAAACTTAACTTTACAAATGAACTTAGAGTTAGCATTCCTACTTGAACTATCTTACTTGTTAGTGGTAGTTTGCGAGTACTTAAAGAGTACTCATGGCTTTTGTCCCTGGCTATTCCCATGGCCAGACTATGAAGGAGACTACCAAGATGAAGTAGAGCAGGACGGCTACGATAACTAGGACAGTCTTCCATCATCAGCATTGCCTGTGACCCTGAAGATGGACCCCACCGCTACGCTTATTAATTATTCCGCTGCTTGTTGTATTAAGACTGGATCATGAGATCCTTTATTCGTGTAAGGCCTTATTATGGTTTCTAATGAATAATGTACTGTGATATCCAATCTGTTATGTCTCGCAAAAATGGTAATCCTGGGATTGCGATGTATGGCATAACAGGCATCTGGGATTAAAAATCCGGGTGTTGACACTATATGAGTTCATAGTTCATGTTCGCCAGTACACTTCAAATCTTGATTTTGGTTGCGAGAGGGTTGTGTTCGGGAAAGATGTGCATCTACTTGTGAATTACAAAGAGGTTATGTCTGTTTCGCAGCTGGTAGATATGCTTGCCGCTAGATTTCCCTAGGGTTCTAGACAGAGGACAAAATTGATGTGGCGCAACATGAATGATACCTATCAGCAAATTGAGCACTCCCATGAGCTTCAGATGGTTTTGGAGTGTTGTGCAGCTGATCATAAGGTGAAAGTTGAAGCGATGATTGATCATATGTATGCAGATGCTGGAGATCTTGCTACCAGAGCTTCTGCTCCTAGAGAATACGGACCAATAGATGCTGATCTAGATAAGTTCAGTATACACATAGAGGTGGATTCATACATGGCAAAACTTGATGAGGGAGTTAATAAGCCAGTTTTGTCATGTACTGTGGAGATCACTGTCGATTCCAAAAACATAACTCTTGATGAAATGAGAGAGTGGATCAGTAAGGAAATCAGTATTGGCCCTAAGCAGATGGCAAAAATCCGATGGTGGCATCATAAGAAGCAGCAATTCATAGATGTTTTGGATACTGAAGATCTTATGCCGATTATGCGATGAAAGAAGCGAACTAGGAAGGTGTTCTTCCTTGGTACCATTTCTGATGTTGTTGAATAGGTTATAGTGGATGTAGAGACCCTTGTAGTGGCTGAACAGAATGAGGTGGTCGACGTTGATGAGATCTAATGAGAGCTGCTACCCTAGGCTTGTCATATGGACCGTGGGGTTCCCTGCCTGTATTTGTAATATTGACGGTTGTTGCATTTAGAGCGTGTTTTTGTGATTATGTTTGTTGAGAGATTGCGATATAATGCTGTGCGAGCTGTTGAGATTTTCGGACATGTCACTCACTAAAACCATCGTTGTTGTAATAAGACATAAGTACATTGTAGTTGAGATGATTATGTTTCTTAAGATGACGTACTATACTTGTTTCTGTTATTACGTTTGTTGGGACATTATAATGTAATGTTTTGTGAAACCATGAGTGGAGAAGTGATGCATAAATACATTGTAGTTGACATGATTATGTTTCTTGAGATGATGTACTGTACTTGTTTCTGTTATTTTGTTTGTTGTGAGATTGTAATGTAATGTTTTGCGAAACCATGTCAGGACAAGTGATGCGTAAGTACCTTGTATTCGACATGATTTTGTTTCTTGAGTTGATGTAATATACTTGTTTCTATGATTATGTTTGTTGAGAGATTGTAATGTGATGTTTTGTGAAACCATGATGTGATTATGTTTGTTGAGAGTTTGTAATGTAATGTTTTGTGAAACGATGACATAAGAAGTGATGCATAAGTACCTTGTAGTTGACATGATTTTGTTTCTTGAGATGATGTAATATACTGGTATGTTTTTGTTAGGCAATGAAATTGGGATGGAGGGAGTATAGGTTTAATATTTGAAATAAGAATGTATGAAGAGAATCCATATCAAGCAGGAGACAGTAATCCAGGGAAAGGGCATGGTATCCATTAAACTATTATAACATGCCAATTTAGTCATTGTTGCAGTGGTAGAAGGGTTGCTCTCTCTCTCTCCTCGCTGATGCCGACGCCATTGTTGGCGACGACGCATTCACCATGCTGTCCTTGAACGACGAGGATGACCAGTCGAGCAGCGACATCCTTCTCTCTGACATCGAGTATTCCTTTCATGATGTGAGTTCCTCTGTTTTCTCGGGCTAGGGTTAGGCAATGGTAAATCTCTTGATCTGAGCTCCATATGTGCATGCAATCGTGTTCAATTCCAGCTTTGCGTTTACCTATAGGTACCACGGTTGATCTACGACTCTGAATGGGAGGGCCTAGATCTCGATGACATGAAGTAAAATGTATCGTGTATGTTCATAACACTATAGTGTGTGTGTTTTTAGGTTGGCCCGGTGTGTAAAGCAATAGAATGGGTGGATCTTGAGTGGCCAGATGCACTTAAGAAATGTTTGGCACAGTTATGGGAGATGTATGAGTTCTAAAGGTCAAGGAGATTTACTGATGTAAGTGATGCAGCTGAAAAAATTACAATCTGTCGATAAGAAATAAGGAGCTGGAACAAGAAATCGAGAATTTGCAGTCAGAGCTAACTGACAGAATCAATGGGAGCTTGGTTGTTGGAAGTGCAAAGAAGCTTCAGCATAGTCACGAGTTGCTGATTCATAATGTAGAAAAGGAGAGGGGTCAGCTCAGGGAAGACAAGAAGAAGCTAGAGTAATGCATTGCGGATCTGTTGAAGGAACTGAAGAAGGCACGCGAGGGTGAGCAAGGACAAACTACAAAGGATAAAGGAAATTCGAGACGAATAATTTATGTTGTGCCAATGCCTAAAACTAGTTAACTGTAAGACTTGCAGTTACGCTTTCTTAACTAAGACAAACTCAATCCTCGAGCAAATTAATTCTAGACGAACACACAAGTCGTGCATAGAGTTAAGTTCACGCTTACAAAATCACCACTTCAGAGGATAAACCAGGCAGTTCAGTACTAAATAGACATATGTTGTGTTCAAGCAAGCCTGGCCCGGAGCTGCTTGTTTTCCTCCCTAAGATCGGCCAGCTCCTTCAGTACTTTGTCGTGCGCCAGCCGTATGTTCAAGCGCTCCGTCACGGATTGGAGAAGTTGGTCCGTAGCCATACGATTTTCCTTCCTGATCCCTTTCATGATCTCCATCTACTTCCTAGCCGAGGTGCGACCTTCATTGTGAAGCTTCACCCAGTCGGCGTTTAACTCCTTCAGTTTCTGGCACTTGTCAAAAAGAACCGCAAGTTCAGCGCGCAGGTGGTCAAAGGCTAGTTTTTGGGAATTCTGCTTCTCCCTTTGGATTGCTGTCTTGTCATTTAGCTAGGTCGCCAAGTCCTGGTCAAGCTTTCGCCTCTTTCCCTGCAACAAAAATACATAGTATGGTTTGTTCAGTTCACCAGGACAAGCTAGTTAGTTTCCATAATTAATTGAATCGACTAGTGGCACTATCATAATTTCAAGGAAGAAGCAATCTAGGACTAATCAACATTTTATTAATCGACTAGTGGCACTGTCATAATTTCAATTTCAAAGACAAATAAGGTTTATCTACAGTTTAGTGTGTTGTGGGTTTTTTCCAATATCACCAAATATTAGATATGTCTAGATACATAATGGAAAGAGCACATGGTGTCCATTCATGAACATGAACACCAACACATGTCCAGATAGATAAGGATTTGCCCTAGGATTCTTATTTCACCATATAATGGGAAGCAGACTTGGGCATTGCTCCATTAACCCTAAACATTACAAAAGGAGTGGAGCACAAACTGATATTCATGTCCCCTCTAATGGGAATCGGACTTGGGCATTGCTCTGATACGCCTCCAGACAAGACCTTAGCTCATCATTCTCTTTCCAAACACCCTCGAGTATGGTGATCCCTCTGCTCATGTCCTCCTTCATCTCTCTCATTGCATCCAAGCAATGGTTCCCGTAATGGTAAAATCAGATGGTAGCCTTGGTTTCCTCGACGCGTCCTCTGAGTGCCTCGGTGACTTCGTCCTACAGGAGAGTGCACCTTTCCACGAGATTCTTCTTCTCCTCCATGAGCTTGTTGATTATCTTGATGGCCTGTTCTTGCCTGTTCAAGTTACGGTCGAGCACTTTCTGCAGCCTCACGATGTCACGTGCAAAATCTAGCGAGATCTCCTTCTACACAGTTAATTGCTTGCGTAGGCTCTCATTAGCTTGGGTGAGGGAGCGTGCAAGCTCATGTTGGTTGTCAATATTGGCACTGATCGCGACCACCTTGTCACGGTACTCGGCCTTCAATCCTGCATCATTCATGTTAATTGAAATAGGAATTCTATAATTACACTCCAGGTTCCAAGTGAATACTAATACAGATCAAAAAGTCCCCGTTGAATCTATTGACCGAAGTGTTAAAAATGGACCTAGAGATCTATTCATGACCACAATAAACTAATCCTAATCACAAAAAATCCATAGTGAATATATGAACAACGGTATTAAGGCAAGACCAAGAGATCCAGTCATATTCATGAAAACTAATACAACTCGCAAAAGAAGAACAAAAACCAATGCGGGGCAGACACGATCTAAGAAATCCACATCACAACTCGGAGAAATAACAGTGCGGAGATTTGCTACCTCGCTGAGATGTGGAACGGGGCCGAACGGGTCCTGCAACACCTCCGTCGTGGTGGATTCTGGCTCCACGGCCGACCTGTAATACGTAGAAGATGAAGAGAAAGAAGAAGAAAAAAACAAGAAGAAGCTGAATAAGATCATGATGGAGAGGGAGATGGAGAAGAAGTAGAACAAGAATACCGTACCGGGAGGATCCCTCGCCTTCTAGAACATTCGGCGCCATTGTCGGGGGAGATTGGGCCTCGGTGAGACAGCAAGAAGTGCCTCGTGGCGAGATCTCTCCCTTTTCTCCACGATGATCATCGACCGGCCTCTCCCCTCCTCAGGAGAGCCATGGCTTGCAAGGTGAGGGTGGCGGCGGCAGGAGGAAGAAGATAGTGATTAGTGTGGGAGAAGAGTCAAAGAGTACAAACCGTGGTCCAGTAGTACTACTACTATTATACAAGACCACCGTGTATGGTCAACCTTCTCAAAGAAGCCAGGGAGGCAGGGGTAGGGAATCGATGGGACTTGTCTTTATTGCGATAGACAGTTCAATGGTCTTCGGCATGGCCCAAAATCCAGTATATAATAAGAGGAGTGCGATTCGGGCAGTCATCATGGTCATCGGCGCGCACGTCCCGCGTGCGTGTGTCACATGTTGATGGGGCAATGACGCGCGCAACTGCTGCACGATCATGTCGGCACGTCGAACTCGGTCGAACTCCATGTCGACAAGCACGCACGGGATATTTATGAGTCTAGAATACGCTGTGCCACTTTGTTGTGATCAAATTATGTTCAGTACACGAGATATTACTTTTTTTGATAATCGACAAATGCATGCGTGGACACGACGCACGAAACTGCTGCTCATCCTTGATCATATCGGCACCCAACTCTGTGTATCCGCCTTCGACCATTCGGAACAACTACCTCGAGCACGATGCCCCCTCGCCGTGGCAATGGAAGGTCCAAGCCATCCACTGACAGTCCTGCGTCCCCAGCTCTTTGCTGCATCGTTCACGCTCGCGAGTCGCTTGCTGAGGTAGCACGTCGTGTCCGACCGTGCTAGGATCCATCGACATCGGCACTCGAGGACACCGCAACATCGAAGCTCGTACCAACCGCGCAGGAGGAGCGTGGGGTACCTGCAGCGACGGACGAGCGCTAAGCAGCAGCTAAGACGGGGGCGTGTGTTGCACCGACGAGTACGGACAAGAAGAGGAACGAGAAGAACACCAGGAAGAAGAGAGGAGATAGCTATTTGGACGAGTCCGACTCGGCCAACAAGGAGGCGTACATCGATCAGTTGGAGGCAGAAGCGGAGGAGAGTGATGTGGACCCGTGGGACTACGAAGAGGAGGAGGACTCCGACGAGGAGATAGCACGCTTATTAGAGGCAGGGGCGGTGTCGAGTCGTCAGAGGAGGACACCGACGGTAGCGATGGTAGGGACCATGGCGTTGACGAAGACGAGGACGAACTGTAAGACAAAGACGATAGCTTCTTCGAAATATGATCATTTATTTTATTTAGATAGATGAATTTTCACTTTTTTATGCAGGTAAAATATCGGTGGCACGGATAGAGAGGTGGCACGGATAGACCATGCATAAAAAAAGTGGATAAGGGAGGGGTTATCCTGCCCATTGGATCACATAGGATAAACGGTTGGTGGAGACTATCCGTGTGACATCCGTGTCAGCCAATCAGGGCGTAGCACCCAGAGTGAGCACACATTTGGGCTTTTGTGAGATTTGTGACCGAGAGGGAGGGCACATATCTTTTCAGAAACCACATATGGAACCACCATTGTCATTGAAATGTGTAGTCTTTCATTAACCACATCTAGAGTCATTTCATGTCCACATACCACATATGGATCCACGAGAGTTCATTGCATGTGTTTTCTCTTCACAAACCACATATGGATCCACCAGAGTTCATTGCATGTGTGTTCTTTTCACAATCCACCTATGGATCCACCGGTGTCATTGCATGTGTGTTCTTGTCATTAACCACAGCTAGAGTCATTTCATGTGTGTTCTTTTCACAAACCCCATATGGAACCTGTCAATACCCGGATTTTTAATCCCAGATGCTTGTTATGCCATACCTCGCAATCCTAGGATTACCATTTTTGCGAGACATAACAGATTGGATATCATAGTACATCATCCATTACAAACCATAATAAGGTCTTACATGAATAAAGGATCTTATGATCCAGTCTTAATACAACAAGGAGCGGAATAAAATAATAAGCGTAGCGGTGGGGTCCATCTTCAGGGTCACAGGCAATGCTGACGATGGAAGATAGTCCTAGTTATCATAGTCGTCCTGCTGTCCTTCATCTTGGTAGTCTCCTTCATAGTCTGGCCATAGGAATAGCCAAGGACAAAGCCATGAATACTCTTTAAGTACTCGCAAACTATCACTAACAAGTAAGATAGCTCTAGTAGGAAATGCTAAATTCTAAGTTTATTTGTAAAGTTAAGTTTGAAAACTAAGCTAGGTTGAGAAACAAAGAAAGATAAAATAAAGTTCTAGAATCACTTAAATTGGGAAGCTAGTGTCATAGTCACAACCCTATTGTGGTCAAGTCAAGATTCATCATTCATTTCATAAGCCATTTTGAAAACATCTTACAATGGAATAGTATGGCCACTCCAACTGTCCATAACCGCGGACGCGGCTATTTGAATAGTTTGACACTCTGCAGAGGTGGTACACTTTCACCACAAGATTCGATACATCTATCAGGGATAACCCTGAATCATCATACTTAGTATGCAGATAATCAAACATAACCTTTCCTTTACGCACCCTAGTATAAGCACCTCTCCTATGAGCATGGCCTCCCAACCATGACCATCTGTCATCTTGGGCACTGCATAGGTGTACAACATTGAGAGGTAGCCTCAGCTCGAACCTCTCCCGCGAGGGAACTAATACTAATGCATATAAACTTCTAGCTAAGCCTTACCCAATTCAGGTATTGTGGTTGTATAGTAAAATTGGAATGGTATCGCATCCGAACCCAACCATCAGTTTTGTAAAAAGGGCTAAGGCTCATGCCTCAACATTTTCATCATCATAAGCCATTTGTGTTTCTCAACACATGTCAAAACATCTCAATAGAATGACTCATCATTCCAACGTTTTCACAAGTCATTTTCACCAAGTACTCCCATATAAAGTGACTCAAGTTTTGATTTAGCTCTAAGCTACTAAGTTAAGAGTGTTCACTAATGTGGGATGCTAAGGTCAATCTCATGCCATAGAATGCCATCTAAGTTTATCTAGATAGGTCAAGTTTTATAATTTTTATGCTACCTTCAAACAAGTAAAGGATTTTGGTAAAGTAAAGAAAGTAAAGCTTGTAAATAACAACTTGGGGTAGGTAATAGTCAAAGGGCACAACCAAAGCATGCCTAATGCATCTTGCTTAGGTTGTCTAGCTTAATTATAGATTTCTAACAATAGCTTGCTCAGTTTACTTGAAGTGCTAGGCTTTCAAGTAAAACTTGCAAGGGTTAACTTGTATAGTGCTAGCTTTCCAATAGTAGCTTTCCTTGTGTAGTGCATTGGTTGAAGTTTTCTTCCTCCTCCTCTTGGTAGAACTCCACCTCCTCCTCTTGGTAGAACTCCACCTCCTCGAAAGCTTGGTCGGTACTATCGTCTATAAATACATACGGGATACACAATCACCAAACAAAGCTTAACTAGGCTACTTAGCATACGAAGGGACACATTTGATGATCTATTATCATCACAAGCATCACAAGGTTTAATTAACTAGCTTCATTCTTTTTATTTGAGAAAAGTAATTTCTACTCATTGAAATTAACTAAGATTTAATATTCTCCAATTAAAATATGGGATCATGTGGACACATGTCATCACCACATATTCTAACATAAGGGAATGTGGTTTAAATGTTGGATCACATTTTAATAAGTTTAAGTTGAATATTTAATGATTTAAAGTGACTAGAAATGCCTATATAGAATTATTTTGGTCCTAGTCCAAAGTCACTACATGAAAACCTTAATATTATTACATATTCAGATAGGTATGGTTAAATGTGATTTTTGAGAGTTGGAATCAACTCAAAAGCTATTATGGATGATTTTAGAAAAATATTTGAATTTGCAAATGCTTCTGTCTTGTTATTTTTACTAGGAGATATCTCTAACTCTAAATGATTTAAATCCAACGGTCTTGGATAGATATTTTCATTACCTTTCCAACAAAATTGGAATCACTCCATTTGGATTTGTAAAACTCCTTGAATTGATTTTTGAACTAAGGGACAAAATTGATTTTAAACCTAAATAGAAAAATCCTAATTTGCATTACTGGGTCAACGCGGGAAAGTAAATGGGCCGGCCCAGTAACGCTCAGTGGCGCAGAGGGCCACTGGCAGGCTGGTCCCACATGTCAACGGCACATAAAACCAGAAGCAGTACGTGACGATCTGGGCCACATGATTAGAACCTAGATCAACGGTCCAAAGTCGTTGTCGATGAAGGACTCGTCACTGGCGAGACCAAACCCTAAACGGCCAGTGGGGGTCTACTGGGGACATACCAGGGCTCCAGCTAGTGCGGCGAGGCGGGTGAACGAACTAGACGGCGATGGCGAACTCAGGCGAAGTCACGGCAGGGGCTGAGGTGGACGAAATCGACCGCAACTTCTCCTCCTCTGCAGCGGCTGCCTCCGGTGGAATTCCGGCGACGTGCTGCTCGAGCGGCTCCGGCGAGAGAGGGGAAATGATCAGTGTAGAGAGGGGAGTGAGATGGTGTGAAGAAATGGTGCTTGGGTGGCCTCCTTATATAGGCTCGACGAGGGGACCGACTGGTGTGGGCTGGCGTCTCCGGCGAGGGCGGTACAGAGGGCTACCGGCGTGGGCGAGGTAGGCGGACGATGGTCGGTCTTCTGGCAGTCAGCTATGACGCAATGGCGCGGCTAGGGGCGGTGCCTAACGGTCGGTGGCTTTACGCGCTCTAGGAGACAGAGGCGGTGCTCGACGGTGGTCATGGTGACTGTGGATTGCGCGGTGGTGCACGACCGTGTCTAGCGAGTGGCTGGGTTCAAGGCGGAGCGGCGTGCGCGATCTGGGGCGTGCTGGCGGCAATCGCACTCTGGCGCGCTCTGGCTACGCTCAGAGAGAAAGGGCGGCGAGGCTGTGGGGTGGTCCAGTGGCTGGGGTTGATTGAGGGGTGGACAAGGAGTGGCGGTAGGGTTGGGCGGAGCTAGTGGGCACGCTGGTTTGGCGCGGCGTGGTCTGCTGCGAGCTGTCCACGTTCGGCCGGCGGCGACCAAAAACGGGTGGCGCGCTACTGCTGCTCTAGTCCAATGGGTAGGGTGGTTAGGGGTTGGTTAGAGCTGGGGAGACCAGGGGACCAAAATTTGCCCAAATACTCGACAATGCATTGATTATCAAATAGTAACACTTAGGCAGAATTTTTATGTATGCCACCTGTTCGACACAATGGCCACATGAAGAAACCATTTGAATTTTTGAAAGATTTTTGGTGGAGTGGTGTAACTTATGCTTGAACATCTATGTTTTCTTGGGATTTTGAAATGGAGTTCATTTGAGTGGTTTTTGAATTAGTGTGATCTTGATACATACACTAGATTCAATTTTGAACTGTCATTTAAAATTAGAGTTTAAATGTTTTTGGAGGATCATAAAGTGGGCCTTGGCACATCACTACTTGTACTAGCAAGGGTGCAAATAACCACAATTCTCTATGTTTGCATTTGAGTCCTAGGAACACCTAAAGTGTCCTAGTTAGTTAAATTGGCACAAATAACCATTTCCTTATTTTATTCTTTTTGATTTATTTTTCTTTGGGATTTGTTTGGGAATGATGTAGATGATGTGTAATTCACCTTAGAATCATTTTACAACCAATGGATCACTCAAACATGGCAATTCAAAAAACTCCTATTTTAAATGCACACACATATGAATGCTTAATTATTTTAAATGGAAAAGTTTTTGTGAACCCTAAATTGGGTAGATTTGATCTTGATTAACTTTGGATTAAGTTTTGGGATGTTACAGAACCACCATTGTCATTGAAATGTGTGTTCTTTCATTAACCACAACTGGAGTCATTTCATGTCTATTCTTTTCCCACACCACATATGGATCCACCAGTGTCATTGCATGTGTATTATTTTCAGAAACCACATATGGATCTACCAGTGTCATTGCATGTGTGTTATTTTTACTAACAACAACTAGAGTCATTGCATGTGTGTTATTTTCATTAACCACATATGGATCCACCAGTGTCATTGCATGTGTGTTCTTCTCATTAACCACATCAAGAGTCACTGGATGTGTGTTCTTTTCACAACCCAAATATGGACCCACCAGTGTCATTGAAATGTGTGTTCTTTTCAGAGATCACACATGGATCCACCAGTGTCATTGCATATGGATCCACTAGAGTTCATTGCATGTGTGTTCTTTTCACAATCCACCTATGGATCCACCAGTGTCTTTGCATGTGTGTTCTTCTCAGAGACCACACATGGATCCACCATTGTCATTGCACATGGTTCCACTAGAGTTCATTGCATGTGTGTTATTTTCACAATCCACCTATGGATCCACCAGTATCATTGCATGTGTGTTCCTCTCATTAACCACAGCTAGAGTCACTGGATGTATGTTCTTTTCACAAACCACATATGGAACCACCATTGTCATTGAAATGTGTATTCTTTCATTAACCACATCTAGAGTTATTTCATGTCTATTCTTTTAACAAACTACATATGGATCCACCAGTGTCATTGCAGGTGTCTTCTCATCAGAGACCACATATGGATCCACCAGTGTCATTGCATGTGTGTTCTTCTCATTAACCTCAGCTAGATTCCCTGGATGTGTGTTCTTTTCACAAACCACATATGGATCCACCAGTGTCATTGAAATGTATGTTCTTTTCAGAGACCACACATGGATCCACCAGTGTCATTGCATATGGTTCCACTAGAGTTCATTGGATGTGTGTTCTTTTCACAATCCACGTATAGATCAACCAGTGTCATTGCATGTGTGTTCTTCTCATTAGCCACAACTAGAGTCATTGCATGTGTGTTGTTTTCACAAACCACATATGGAACCACTAGAGTTCATTGAAATGTGTGTTCTTTCATTAACCACATCTGGAGTCATTTCATGTCTATTCTCTTCACACACCGCATAAGGATCCACCAGTGTCATTGCATGTGTGTTCTCTTTATTAACCACATATGGATCCACAAGTGTCATTGCATGCATGTTCTTTTTACTGACAACAACTAGAGTCATTGCATGTGTTTTATTTTCATTAACCATATATGGATCCACGAGTGTCATTGCATGTGTGTTCGTCTCATTAACCAAAGCTAGAGTCACTGGATGTGTGTTCTTTTCACAAACCAAATATGGATCCACCATTGTCATTGAAATGTGTGTTCTTTTCAGAGACCACACATGGATCCACCAGTGTCATTGCATATGGTTCCACCAGAGTTCATTGGATGTGTGTTCTTTTCACAATCCACCTATGGATCCACCACTGTCATTGCATGCATGTTCTTCTCATTAGCCACATCTAGAGTCATTGCATGTGTGTTCTTTTCACAAACCACATATGGAACCACCATTGTCATTGAAATGTGTATTCTTTCAATAACCACATCTGGAGTCATTTCATGTCTATTCTTTTCACACACCACATATGGATCCACCAGTATTATTGCATGTGTGTTCTTCTCATTAACCACATCTGGAATCACTGGATGTGTGTTCTTTACACAATCCAAATATGGAACCACCAGGGTCATTGAAATGTGTGTTCTTTTCAGAGACCACACATGGATCCACCAGTGTCCATGCATATGGATCCACGAGAGTTCATTGCATGTGTTTTATTTTCATTAACCACGTATGGATCCACTACTGTCATTGCATGTGTGTTCTTTTTACTAACAAAAACTAGAGTCACTGGATGTCTATTCTTTTCACAGACCACATATGGATCCACCAGTGTCATTGCATGTGTGTTCTCTTCAGAGACCACATATGGATCCACCAGTGTCATTGCATGTGTGTTCTTTTTACTAACAACAACTAGAGTCAATGCATGTGTGTTATTTTCATTAACCGCATATGTACCCACTAGTGTCATTGCATGTATGTTCTTCTCATTAACCAAAGCTAGAGTCAATGGATGTGTATTCTCTTCAGAGACCACATATGGATCCACCAGTGTCATTGAAATGTGTGTTCTTTTTCAGAGACCACACATGGATCCACCAGTGTTATTGCTTATGGTTCCACCGGAGTTCATTGCATGTGTGTTATTTTCACAATCCACCTATGGATCCACCAGTGTCATTGCATGTGTGTTCTTCTCATTAACCACAGCTAGAGTCATTGCATGTTTGTTCTTTTCATAGACCACATATGGAACCACCATTGTCACTGAAATGTGTATTCTTTCATTAACCACATATGGAGCTATTTCATGTCTATTCTTTTCAAAGACCACATATGGATCCACCAGTGTCATTGCATGTGTGTTCTCTACACAGACCAGATATGGATCCACCATTGTCATTGCATGTGTGTTCTTTTTAGTAACAACAACTATAGTCACTGGATGTGTGTTCTTTTCACCATCCACCTATGGATCCACCAGTGTCATTGCATGTGTGTTCTTTTCAGAGACCACACATGGATCCACCAGTGTCATTGCATATGGTTCCACTAGAGTTCATTGGATGTGTGTTCTTTTCACAATCCACCTATGGATCCACTAGTGTCATTGCATGTGTGTTCTTCTCATTAACCACAGCTAGAGTCATTGCGTGTGTGTTCTTTTCATAAACCACATATGGAACCACCATTGTCATTGAAATATATGTTCTTTCATTAACCACATATGGAGTCATTTCATGTCTATTCTTTTCACACACCACATATGGATCCACCAGTGTCATTGCATGTGTGTTCTCTTCATTAACCACATATGGATCCATCAGTGTCATTGCATGTGTGTTCTTTTTACTAACAACAACTAGAGTCATTGCATGTGTGTTATTTTCATTAACCACATATGGATCCACTAGTGTCATTGTATATGTGTTCTTCTCATTAACCAAAGCTAGAGTAATTGGATGTGTGTTCTTGTCACAAACCAAATATGGATCCACCATTGTCATTTAAATGTGTGTTCTTTTCAGAGACCACACATGGATCCACCAGTGTCATTCCATATGGTTCCACCAGAGTTCATTGCATGTGTGTTATTTTCACAATCCACTAGTGTCATTGCATGTGTGTTCTTCTCATAAACCACAGCAAGAGTCATTGCATGCGTGTTCTTTTCACAAACCACATATGGAACCACCATTATCATTGAAATGTGTATTCTTCTCATTAACCACATCTAGGGTCATTTCATGTCTATTCTTTTCACACACCACATATGGATCCACCAGTGTCATTGCATGTGTGTTCTCTTCACAGACCACATATGGATCCACCAGTGTCATTGCATGTGTGTTCTTCTCATTAACCACAGCTAGATTCATTGCATGTGTGTTCTTTTTAGAGACCACATATGGATCCACTAGTGTCATTGCATGTGTGTTATTTTTACTAACAACAACTAGAGTCATTGCATGTGTGTTATTTTCATTAAGAACATATGGATCGACCAGTGTCATTGCATGTGTGTTCTTCTCATTAACCACAGCTAGAGTCATTGCATGTGTGTTCTTTTCACAAACCACATATGGAACCACCATTGTCATTGAAATGTGTGGTCTTTCATTAACCACATCTGCAGTCATTTCATGTATTTCTTTTCACACACCACATATGGATCCACCAGTGTCATTGCATGTGTGTTCTCTTCACAAACCACATATGGATCCACAAGTGTCATTGCATGTGTGTTCTTCTCATTAACCACAACTAGAGTCATTGCATTGTGTTCTTTTCAGAGACCACATATGGATCCACTAGTGTCATTGCATGATTGTTATTTTTACTAACAACAACTAGAGTCATTGCATGTGTGTTCTCTTCAGAGACCACATATGGATCCACCAGTGTCATTGCATGTGTGTTCTTCTCATTAACCACATCTAGAGTCACTGGATGTGTGTTGTTTTCACAAACCAAATATGTATCCACCATTGTCATTGAAATGTGTGTTCTCTTCATTAACCACATATGGATCCACCAGTGTCATTGTATGTGTGTTCTTTTTACTAACAACAACTAGAGTCATTGCATGTATGTTATTTTCATTAACCACATATGGATCCACAAGTGTCATTGCGTGTCTGTTCTTCTCATTAACCAAACCTAGAGTCATTGGATGTGTATTCTTTTACAAACCACATATGGATCCACCAGTGTCATTGAAATGTCAGTTCTTTTCAGAGACCACATAGCTAGAGTCATTGCATGTTTGCGTGTGTGTTCTTCTCATTAACCATAGCTAGAGTCATTGCATGTTTATTCTTTTCAGAGACAACATATGGATCCACCTGTGTCATTGCATGTGTGTTATTTTTACTAACAACAACTAGAGTCATCGCATGTGTGTTATTTTCATTACCCACATATGGATCGACTAGTGTCATTGGATGTGTGTTCTTCTCATTAACCACAACTAGAGTCATTGCATGTGTGTTATTTTCACAAACCACATATGGAACCACCATTGTCATTGAAATGTGTGGTCTTTCATTGACCACATCTGGAGTGATTTCATCTACATTCTTTTCACACACCACATATGGATCCAACAGTGTCATTGGATGTGTGTTCTCTTCACAGACCACATATGGATCCACCAGTGTCATTGCATGTGTGTTCTTCTCATTAACCACAGCTAGAGTCATTGCATGTGTGTTCTCTTCACATACCACATATGGATCCACCAGTGTCATTGCATGTGTGTTCTTCTCATTAACCATAGCTAGAGTCATTGCATGTTTGTTCTTTTCAGAGACCACATATGGATCGACCTGTGTCATTGCGTGTGTGTTATTTTTACTAACAACAACTAGAGTCATTGCATGTGTGTTATTTTCATTAACCACATATGGATCGACTAGTGTCATTGCATGTGTGTTCTTCTCATTAACCACAGCTAGATTCATTGCATGTGTGTTATTTTCAGAGACCACATATGTATCCACCAGTGTCATTGAAATGTGTGGTCTTTCATTAACCACATCTGGAGTCATTTCATGTACATTCTTTTCACACACCACATATGGATCCACTAGTGTCATTGGATGTGTGTCCTCTTCACAGACCACATATGGATCCACCAGTGTCATTGCATGTGTGTTCTTCTCATTGACCACAGCTAGAGTCATTGCATGTGTGTTCTTTTCAGAGACCACATATGTATCCACCAGTGTCATTGCATGTGTGTTCTTTTTACTAACAACAACTAGAGTCATTGCATGTGTGTTCTCTTCGGAGACCACATATGGATCCACCAGTGTTATTGCATGTGTGTTCATCTCATTAACCACATCTAGAGTCACTGGATGTGTGTTCTTTTCACAAACCAAATATGGACCCACCATTGTCATTGAAATGTGTGTTCTTTTCAGAGACCACACATAGATCCACCAGTGTGATTGCATATGGTTCCACCAGAGTTCATTGCATGTGTGTTATTTTCACAATCCACCTATGGATCCACCAGTGTCATTGCATGTGTGTTCTTCTCATTAACCACAGCTTGAGTCATTGCATGTGTGTTCTTTTCACAAACCACATATGGAACCACCATTGTCATTGAAATGTGTGTTCTTTCATTAACCACATCTGGAGTCATTTCATGTCTATTCTTTTCACACATCACATATGGATCCACCAGTGTCATTGCATGTGTGTTCTCTTCATTAACCACATCTGGATCCACCAGTGTCATTGCATTTCTGTTCTATTTACTAACAACAACTAGAGTCATTGCATGTGTGTTATTTTCATTAACCGCATATGGATCCACCAGTGTCATTGCATGTGTGTTCTTCTCATTAACCAAATCTAGAGTCATTGGATGTGTGTTCTTTTCACAAACCAAATATGGATCCACCATTGTCATTGAAATGTGTGTTCTTTCCAGAGACCACACATGGATCCACCAGTGTCATTGCATATGTTCCACCAGAGTTCACTGGATGTGTGTTCTTTTCACAATCAACCTATGGATCCACAAGTGTCATTGCAGGTATGTTCTTCTCATTAGCCACAACTAGAGTCATTGCATGTGTGTTCTTTTCACAAACCACATATGGAACCACCATTGTCATTGAAATGTGTATTCGTTCATTAACCACATATGGAGTCATTTCATGTCTATTCTTTTCACACACCACATACTGATCCACCAGTGTCATTGCATGTGTGTTCTTCTCAATAACCACATCTAGAATCACTGGATGTGTGTTCTTTACACAAACCAAAAATGGAACCACCAGTGCCATTGAAATGTGTTTTTTTCAGAGACCATGTGTGTTATTTTTATTAACTACATATGGATCCACCAGTGTCATTGCACGTGTGTTCTTTTTACTAACAAGAACTAGAGTCAGTGGATGTCTATTCTTTTCACAGACCACATATGGATCCACCACTGTCATTGCATGTGTGTTCTCTTTAGAGACCACATATGGATCCACCAGTGTCATTGTATGTGTGTTATTTTTACTAACAAGAACTAGAGTCATTGCATGTATGTTATTTTCATTAACCACATATGGATCCACAAGAGTCATTGTGTGTGTGTTCTTCTCATTAACCAAACCTAGAGTCACTTGATGTGTATTCTTTTACAAACCACATATGGATCCACCAGTGTCATTGAAATGTCAGTTCTTTCAGAGACCACACATGGATCCACCAGTGTAATTGCATGTGTGTTCTTCTCATTAACAAAAGGTAGAGTCACTGGATGTGTGTTCTTTTCACAAACCACATATGGATTCACTAGTGTTAGTGAAATGTTTGTTCTTTTCAGAGACCACACATAGATCCACTAGTGTCATTGCATATGGTTCCACCAGAGTTCATTGGATATGTGTTCTCTTCACAATCCACCTTTGGATCCACTAGTGTCATTGCATGTGAGTTCTTCTAATTAACCACAACTAGAGTCATTGCATGTGTGTTCTTTTCACAAACCACATATGGAACCACCATTGTCATTGAAATGTGTGTTCTTTCATTAACCACATATGGAGTCATTTCATGTCTATTCTTTTCACACACCACATATGGATCCACCACTTTCATTGCATGTGTGTTCACTTCATTAACCAAAGCTAGAGTAACTAGATGTGTGTTCTTTTCACAAACCACATATCGATCCACCATTGTCATTGAAATGTGTGTTGTTTTCAGAGACCACACATGGATCCACCAGTGTCACTGCATATGGATCCACCAGAGTTCATTGCATGTGTGGTCTTTTCACAATCCACCTATGGATCCACCAGTGTCATTATATGTGTGTTCTTCTTATTAACCACAGCTAGAGTCATTGCATGTGTGTTATTTTCATTAACCACATTTGGATCCACCAGTGTCATTGCATGTTTGTTCTTATCATTAACCACATCTAGAGTCATTTCATGTCTATTCTTTTCACACACCACATATGGATCCACCAGTGTCATTGCATGTGTGTTCTCTTCACATACCACATATGGATCCACCAGTGTCATTGCATGTGTGTTCTTCTCACTAACCATACCTAGAGTCATTGCATGTTTGTTCTTTTCAGAGACCACATATGGATCCACCTGTGTCATTGCATGTGTGTTATTTTTACTAACAACAACTAGAGTCATTGCATGTGTGTTATTTTCATTAACCACATATGGATCGACTAGTGTCATTGGATGTGTGTTCTTCTCATTAACCACAGCTAGAGTCATTGCATGTGTGTTATTTTCACAAACCACATATGGAACCACCATTGTCATTGAAATGTGTGGTCTTTCATTAACCACATCTGGAGTCATTTCATGTACATTCTTTCCACACACCACATATGGATCCACCAGTGTCATTGGTTGTGTGTTCTCTTCACAGACCACATATGGATCCACCAGTGTTATTGCATGTGTGTTCTTCTCATTAACCACAGCTAGAGTCATTGCATGTGTGTTCTTTTCACAAACCACATATGGAACCACCAGTGTCATTGCATGTGTGTTCTTTTAACTAACAACAACTAGAGTCATTGCATGTGTGTTCTCTTCAGAGACCACATATGGATCCACCAGTGTTATTGCATGTGTGTTCTTCTCATTAACCACATCTAGAGTCACTGGATGTGTGATCTTTTCACAAACCAAATATGGATCCACCATTGTCATTGAAATGTGTGTTCTTTTCAGAGACCACACATAGATCCACCAGTGTCATTGCATATGGTTCCACCAGAGTTCATTGCATGTGTGTTATTTTCACAATCCACCTATGGATCCACCAGTGTCATTGCATGTGTGTTCTTCTCATTAACCACAGCTAGAGTCATTGCATGTGTGTTCTTTTCACAAACCACATATGGAACCACCATTGTCATTGAAATGTGTGTTCTTTCATTAACCACATATGGAGTCATTTCATGTGTATTCTTTTCACACATCACATATGGATCCACCAGTTTCATTGCATGTGTGTTCTCTTCATTAACCACATCTGGATCCACCAGTGTCATTGCATTTCTGTTCTATTTACTAACAACAACTAGAGTCATTGCATGTGTGTTATTTTCATTAACCACATATGGATCCACAAGTGTCATTGCATGTGTGTTCTTCTCATTAACCAAAGCTAGAGTCATTGGATGTGTGTTCTTTTCACAAACCAAATATGGATCCACCATTGTCATTGAAATGTGTGTTCTTTCTAGAGACCACACATGGATCCACTAGTGTCATTGCATATGTTCTACCAGAGTTCACTGGATGTGTGTTCTTTTAACAATCCACCTATGGATCCACAAGTGTCATTGGATGTATGTTCTTCTCATTAGCCACAGCTAGAGTCATTGCATGTGTGTTCTTCTCATTAACCAAAGCTAGAGTCAATGGATGTGTATTCTCTTCAGAGACCACATATGGATCCACCAGTGTCATTGAAATGTGTGTTCTTTTTCAGAGACCACACATGGATCCACCAGTGTCATTGCATATGGTTCCACTAGAGTTCATTGCATGTGTGTTATTTTCACAATCCACCTATGGATCCACCAGTGTCATTGCATGTGAGTTCTTCTCATTAACCACAGCTTGAGTCATTGCATGTGTGTTCTTTTCACAAACCACATATGGAACCACCATTGTCATTGAAATGTGTGTTCTTTCATTAACCACATCTGGAGTCATTTCATGTCTATTCTTTTCACACATCACATATGGATCCACCAGTGTCATTGCATGTGTGTTCTCTTCATTAACCACATCTGGATCCACCAGTGTCATTGCATTTCTGTTCTATTTACTAACAACAACTAGAGTCATTGCATGTGTGTTATTTTCATTAACCACATATGGATCCACCAGTGTCATTGCATGTGTGTTCTTCTCATTAACCAAAGCTAGAGTCATTGGATGTGTGTTCTTTTCACAAACCAAATATGGATCCACCATTGTCATTGAAATGTGTGTTCTTTCTAGAGACCACACATGGATCCACCAGTGTCATTGCATATGTTCCACCAGCGTTCACTGGATGTGTGTTCTTTTCACAATCCACATACGGATCCACCAATGTCATTGGAATGTGTGTTCTTTTCAGAGACCACACATGGATCCACCAGTGTCATTGCATATGGTTCCACCAGAGTTCATTGCATGTGTGTTATTTTCACAATCCACCTATGGATCCACAAGTGTCATTGCATGTGTGTTCTTCTCATTAACCACAACTAGAGTCATTGCATGTGTGTTCTTTTCACATACCACATATGGAACCACCATTGTCACTGAAATGTGTATTATGTCATTAACCACATCTGGAGTTATTTCATGTCTATTCTTTTCACAAACCACATTGTGATCCACCAGTGTCATTGCATGTGTGTTCTCTTCAGAGACCACATATGGACCCACCAGTGTCATTGCATGTGTGTTCTTTTTACTAATACCAACTAGAGTCACTGGATGTGTGTTCTTTTCATCATCCACCTATGGATCCACCAGTGTCATTGCATGTGTGTTCTTCTCATTAACCACATCTAGAGTCACTATATGTGTGTTCTTTTCACAAACCAAATATGGATCCACTAGTGTCATTGAAATGTGTGTTCTTTTCAGAGACCACACATGGATCCACCAGTGTCATTGCATATGGATCCACCAGAGTTCATTGCGTGTGTGTTCTTTTCATTAATCACATATGGATTCACCATTGTCATTGAAATGTGTGTTCTTTTCAGAGACCACACATAGATCCACCAGTGTCATTGCATATGGTTCCACTAGAGTTCATTGCATGTGTGTTATTTTCACAATCCACCTAAGGATCCACCAGTGTCATTGCATGTGTGTTCTTCTCATTAACCACAGCTAGAGTCATTGCATGTGTGTTCTTTTCACAAACCACATATGGAACCACCATTGTCATTGAAATGTGTGTTCTTTCATTAACCACATCTGGAGTCATTTCATGTCTATTCTTTTCACACATCACATATGGATCCACCAGTGTCATTGCATGTGTGTTCTCTTCATTAACCACATATGGATCCACCAGTGTCATTGCATGTGTGTTCTTCTCATTAACCACAGCTAGAGTCATTGCATGTGTGTTCTCTTCACATACCACATATGGATCCACCAGTGTCATTGCATGTGTGTTTTTCTCATTAACCATAGCTAGAGTCATTGCATGTTTGTTCTTTTCAGAGACCACATATGGATCCACCTGTGTGATTGCATGTGTGTTATTTTTACTAACAACAACTAGAGTCATTGCATGTGTGTTATTTTCATTAACCACATATGGATCGACTAGTGTCATTGCATGTGTGTTCTTCTCATTAACCACAGCTAGAGTCATTGCATGTGTGTTATTTTCAGAGACCACATATGTATCCACCAGTGTCATTGAAATGTGTGGTCTTTCATTAACCACATCTGGAGTCATTTCATGTACATTATTTTCACACACCACATATGGATCCACCAGTGTCATTGGATGTGTGTTCTCTTCACAGACCACATATGGATCCACCAGTGTCATTGCATGTGTGTTCATCTCATTGACCACAGCTAGAGTCATTGCATGTGTGTTCTTTTTAGAGACCACATATGTATCCACCAGTGTCATTGCATCTGTGTTATTTTTACTAACAACAACTAGAGTCATTGCATGTGTGTTCTTTTTAGAGACCACATATGTATCCACTAGTGTCATTGCATGTGTGTTCTTTTTACTAACAACAACTAGAGTCATTGCATGTGTGTTCTCTTCAGAGACCACATATGGATCCACCAGTGTTATTGCATGTGTGTTCTTCTCATTAACCACATCTAGAGTCACTGGATGTGTGATCTTTTCACAAACCAAATATGGATCCACCATTGTCATTGAAATGTGTGTTCTTTTCAGAGACCACAGATAGATCCACCAGTGTCATTGCATATGGTTCCACTAGAGTTCATTGCATGTGTGTTATTTTCACAATCCACCTATGGATCCACCAGTGTCATTGCATGTGTGTTCTTCTCATTAACCACAGCTAGAGTCATTGCATGTGTGTTCTTTTCACAAACCACATATGGAACCACCATTGTCATTGAAATGTGTGTTCTTTCATTAACCACATCTGGAGTCATTTCATGTCTATTCTTTTCACACATCACATATGGATCCACCAGTGTCATTGCATGTGTGTTCTCTTCATTAACCACATCTGGATCCACCAGTGTCATTGCATTTCTGTTCTATTTACTAACAACAACTAGAGTCATTGCATGTGTGTTATTTTCATTAACCACATATGGATCCACCAGTGTCATTGCATGTGTGTTCTTCTCATTAACCAAAGCTAGAGTCATTGGATGTGTGTTCTTTTCACAAACCAAATATGGATCCACCATTGTCATTGAAATGTGTGTTCTTTCTAGAGACCACACATGGATCCACCAGTGTCATTGCATATGTTCCACCAGCGTTCACTGGATGTGTGTTCTTTTCACAATCCACATACGGATCCACCAATGTCATTGGAATGTGTGTTCTTTTCAGAGACCACACATGGATCCACCAGTGTCATTGCATATGGTTCCACCAGAGTTCATTGCATGTGTGTTATTTTCACAATCCACCTATGGATCCACAAGTGTCATTGCATGTGTGTTCTTCTCATTAACCACAACTAGAGTCATTGCATGTGTGTTCTTTTCACATACCACATATGGAACCACCATTGTCACTGAAATGTGTATTATGTCATTAACCACATCTGGAGTTATTTCATGTCTATTCTTTTCACAAACCACATTGTGATCCACCAGTGTCATTGCATGTGTGTTCTCTTCAGAGACCACATATGGACCCACCAGTGTCATTGCATGTGTGTTCTTTTTACTAATAGCAACTAGAGTCACTGGATGTGTGTTCTTTTCATCATCCACCTATGGATCCACCAGTGTCATTGCATGTGTGTTCTTCTCATTAACCACATCTAGAGTCACTATATGTGTGTTCTTTTCACAAACCAAATATGGATCCACTAGTGTCATTGAAATGTGTGTTCTTTTCAGAGACCACACATGGATCCACCAGTGTCATTGCATATGGATCCACCAGAGTTCATTGCGTGTGTGTTCTTTCATTAATCACATATGGATTCACCATTGTCATTGAAATGTGTATTATTTTCAACGACAGCCGGTGTCCACAAACAATCGGGACGCAGAGCTAACCAGCAACCGCTCTGGGCTTCTAGAAGACCCGGTCCCCGATTGTTAGGCGTCGTTGGATCAGGGTGCGTGGACGATAAGGATGTCCTTCATGAGGGCGATCCGCGAGAAGTCTGTTGTGCGAACTGATTAGCAGTGGCAACCACGTTGGGCCTACGTCCTTGCCCTTATCCCCTTAACCTCGGGGCCAAAGCTCAGATCGTTTTCCTTCATCGCGATGGAGAGGGAGAGGCCTAAACTCAGCTTGCACGAGGCTCAAATGTTCGCCCACTACGACATACTCGTGCTGCCGTTCACGAGGCTTCTGGCCTGCTTCGAGCTAAGCTACGTCGGGGTTCCTGTCGCGCCGCTCTTGCACGACAACACGTTGGCGAGGCAGATCGAGGAGCGCTGCCGCCAGCTTCCGGAGCAGAAGAGGGCAATGGCATGGTACTCGCGCACGAGCACGTACTGGCGAAAGTTGTTCAAGAAGGAGCGGGTTGCATTGATTGAGCTGTGCGGAACACACCGGCGGGAGATCCACGCGGATCTGCGTAACCCAAAAGGGAGGCAACACTTCTGGGCAGTGCCTGGGCGTACGACCTCCACCGTTATTGATGCGGCGCGCCATGAAGAATCCATGACGAGGAGGAACGCTGCCGAGAACGTCGGCATCGATTCCGACGCAGAGGAGGCTGGCAGCGATGCGGACAACGTCGTCGATGATGGAGACTACGGGAGCATTATAGTTGATTAGGGCCACTTAAGAATACATTAAATCTATGCACGGTATCTTAATGCCCTCTTTGGATCTGGGTCACTTGAGTCATAGTCGATTATCGTCATAATCTATATATGTTGGCCATGTTTTAGTTGTCTTTGTCTTTGAAACCAGTCGAAACTCGTTCGATCTTGAAAATAAAGTTCGCGCGTTCCTGGCATATTGGATGGGACAATACGCTGACTCTGCTCCCAACAAGTGATGGCATAGCCATAATTTGGAGTGCGCCAGAGGAGAAGGGATCGAGCGTGTTGTAATAGTGTACTACTCCTGTCTAGATATAACTGACTTAGTTTTTTTTAGATATTTAAATGTATCTATACCCAAAACATGTCTAGATACATGTTTTAGGTTTATATTTCTTTCAAACTAATCAAAAGTCGTCAAATTCTGAACAAACAAAGTCATAACGTTCACATCTGATGGGACAATACGCTGACTTTGCTACTTGATGGCACAACCATAATTCTGGAGTGCGCCAGAGGAGATAGGAATCCAAGGGAGATGGGAACTAGTAGCTACGTCCATACGTAGATAAAAAATTAATGTAATAATATTTAAAAAATTGTAATCTAGTCCACATGACCCCATCACAGACACGTTGCACGCGCCAGATATAAATAAAGATGACACGACTAGTTTAGTTTCAATGATATAATTCAACATACGACGTTACTATGCTCGCATCTTTCTGCTCCACTTATTAGTCTGCTAGCCCACACTGCATTAAGCGATAGTTGATGAGGATAAAAAAACGATAAAATGGCAAATAAAACACTTTTTAAGCCTACCTTTCATCTGGAGAATCGTACAAAGATGAAATTGGCAGGGATATATTATTTCTCCAGCAGTTAGTCGAAAGATCATCAAGAACATCCTTAATCACCCCTGCAACTTCTTCATATTCTAATACACCTCCATTATTTGCCCTTTTCTCCTTGTTCCGCTTACCCTTTTGTTTCTTTTCACACCCTTTTCTTGTCGGCACCTCCACTTCTTCATAAATTGGCTACTTACGTACGTTTTCCTTCGAGTGCTCATCACCGTTTTCCTCCACCTGCTGCACTTCCTCAAGTTCTTCGTCTTCGCGCAGCTCTTCCTCCAGTTCTGGCTGAGAAGCCTCATTTTCTGCCACCGGGGTGTGAACAGGGACAATATCATGTGTAACTAGGTTTTTGCACAACCTCTTGATATGGCCGAATCCGCGACAACGTTTGCATTTCCTTTTCCTAGCTCCCAGCCTTGAACCTTTATCGGTGGAGGCTTCGATCCTTAGCTTTCTAGGCCTCCCAGGTGGCCTCCTAAGAACTAGTGGTTGAAGTTTGAATCCTGGATCCACAATCTCCCAATCATTTTCATCAGCCATAGGTGGTACTTTTTCTGCATAAGTTACATCAAACTTGTCCACAGAGAAATAGTTGTCGACATAGTTCTCTTTTTCAGCTTCCCTACCTCTAAGATTTAAGAAGAAGTAAATTGCATGGTGAAATGGCAGACCGGTAATCTGCCACTGCCTGGATGAACAAGTCTTGTTTCGAATGTCTACCGTATACCTCCGTTCACTTTCAAGCTTGTATTCTGCATAAACCTCAGCCAATGTTCTGGAACTTCTGACCATCCTCATCTTTATCGTTCTCATTGTCCTGGTTCTTTCATTCAGTAACATAACCACCTTTGGAACTATTTTATGGCCTAAAAAAATTCTTGCACAAATTATTTGCCTTAAATCTATCTTCACCATTTTGCACTGTCTTATTGCATCCAACAAAATAACAATTCCAAGTGTCTTCATGCCCGAAATATTATCATTGAAACTCTCTACCAAATTATTGCAAACAAAATCCACCTTGCTTAACTCACCAAACTTACTTCTGGCCCATAGCTTGGTGTGATGTTCTTCAAGGTATTTTTCACCTTTGGCACTACATACATGTTCTGCAAGTAAGTAGCATGCGTGCTTGGGGTGTATGTGTATGCTGATCGCCACAAGTACTCTTCAAGATCTTTCCTTTGAACTTCTTCATGAATTTAGTAGCGAGGTGCCGCATGCATTCCGTATGCTCAACCCCAGGAAACACGACATCAACAACATTCTCAAGACCCTCGCATGCACCGGTGTGTATCACCAAGCCTTCAGGGTGACCAATTACTGCCCGTAGTCTCTTCATGAACCATGTCCAGCTTTCATTTAATTCACCCACAAGAATAGCATAAGCTATGGGTAGAAGCCAATTATGCGCGTCCAAAGCACAACCAGAAGCAACATGTCCCCAAAACTTTACCGTTAAAGAACTTGCGCCTATTGCCAAGTATGGCCTGCAGCCGTCTAGGAACCCCTTCCAGCATGCCTTCAGGCAAACAAAACATCTCCTGAAGCATCTCTTATCTGCCTGCTTATACCTGACCCCCTCGAGACCTTTTCTCTTCCTTTCACAATCTCATAATCAATGTCAACAACACTACCAGGTGATGTTTTATCTACCTGAGCTTTGAAACTATACAACATGTGAAAACTGTCATTCCACTTTCCTTGAATGAAGTCTAGAGCCATCTCCTTCCCATCAAAGACTCTGTGGTAAGGAATCAGAACGTTAAACTTTTTGCTAATCTTTGCTCTGAGTTCAGCAGGTCCAATGTTATGATCCTGCCTCACCCAGTCAAGTACAGCAACAACAATCCACTTGGTAGTCGCCGGTCTAATTTTATCACTTAAATAAGTATTAGGGCAGTTGTGTTTCTTCATGTTTACTTTGATCTGCATTCGATAAGAATCCAAATAATTCAGATCTAGTTATCAGCAGAATAAATATGAGAAACACTGAAACTAAATGTAGCTATTGCAACCTGAAATGGGTGTCCACCCTGCATTGGAGATGCATGTAATCTCCATTTACACACATTACATTCCCTACAATGCACCCTAAATCACTTTTGGTCGCTCTTTTCAATGATAAATTCGAATCCAACTCTAATTGCATAGGTTGCAACTGCATATCTGCAGTCCTCCACATTCTCAAAGAAAGTCCCCTCATCAATTGTAGGATTGTCCCTATCAAAGTGTATCACTGGCATGTCCTTTTCTTCATCGTCGTATCTACATCCCATTTCCACATCTTCACATTCCTCTTCCTCATCATTCCCATAGTCAGGCTCAAAGTTCAAATCGACCAAATATTCTATGAGGGTCAGCAGCCATGTCTGGATATGCTTTCTCATCATCATCCACATCGCCACACATTTTAGTGTCTTCATGCTCGCTTGACAAAGCATCATGCTCAAGGACAAGCTATACAGACGTCCCGCGGTTACCAACACATATCCTTGCCATCACCACGGGACTAGAAATGCTAATTGGGGTATGTAGAAAAGGAATCATAGTTCTTACCCTTCAATGTGGATGCACGGCACCTTCTCTGGGCTCCATACCTCCAAAGCTCAGCACCCCGCTTCCTCTTCACCTGTTTCATTCTCCTCTGTGATCTCCAGACTTGAAGGAGATTCCGTGCTCTCCAGCCACACAGGACCCATCTCCGTGTTCTCAAGCCTCGCAGAATCCATCTCCGAGCGGCATCCAGATCACCAGCGTCGTTGGGCGCCTAACCCAATGGCCGACTCTCGGTTTTCGTTTCCAGACACGCCTAGGCGGTGGACGGCGGCAAGGAGATAGGGCAGGGAGGGGAGGGGACGTGAGGGGATGGCAGGGAGGGGAGGGCGGGAGGACGACAGCCCAAGGGGACGACGAGAGCGGTGCACAACTGAACGGAGTGGCGGCGGCAGGAGTAGAGGAGCGGAGCTGGTTGCGACAAAACATGGAAAATTGCATAATAATGTGTTGGTGGGTGGCACCAGCGCTCGAACCTAGGACGCGCGCCATTGAAGGTGGAGGAGGCGGGCTCGCTAGTCAGAAAACATGCCACATGTCAGCGCACTATGCACGGTAGCACTTCACGGAATTTTTTAGCTAGTCCAACATGTCAGTTGGTTTGATCAAAACTTGCATGCAGTGCATGGCTAGTTCACGCGCTAGTTCCGAAAAAAAGCCCGTTGATCCAAACTTGAAGCGGTAGTTCTACTTCTTCTCCCTCGTCTCCTTGTCTCCTCGAAGTGGCAGTTCCGCTTCGTCTCCCTCGTCTGTTCTCCTCTTCTTCTCCTCGCAGTGGTAGTTCTTCTTTCTTCCTCGATCAAAACATTCCCGCACGTAAGCCATGGCCAGTATCTGGATGAAGAGGAACTGGTCCGATCTCTTGGCCGACCCACTTCGCAAGATTGCCGACTACTTGTTGGAGAAAGAGGAGTACGTTGACACCTATGCTTCTTGTCGGGAAGTCATTGCATGTGTGTTCACAAGTGGATCCAAAAGTGTCATTGCATGTGTGTTCTTCTCATTAACCACACCTAGAGTCATTGCATGTGTGTTCTTATCGACACATATGGATCCACAAGTGTCATTGCATATGTGTTCTTCTCATTAGCGCTGCACTTTAAAGGTGCCCAAATTCCATCTCAACAACTGGATCATGATAAATCACACACTTCCAGACGTTGGTGACTTCACCTTCCTCAACCTCGCCACTTGTCATTGCTTCAGGACGAATTAATGTGGACGTCCATCGTAGGTTCACATTCACATATGATTTATATATATAACATTCATTTATTTGTATTTTCCATTGTAAACATCTTAGTGCTAATTGATGCCCTCTTCTTCCAAAAGATTCTACTTCGTCGGTGTTTCTCGTGGCATCATTGTGCTTGCTCAGAGGGTGGAGCCGTACCAGATTCGTCTTCTGAACCCAATCACTAATAAGTCTAACACTGAGTTTCAAGCACACATACCATCTGATCTTCTGCAATCTGTCATCGTGATGAAGTCCCTGACGATGGTGTTCGTTTGCACTGATTATCCAGATCATATTGCATGGGCCGATGAGAGCACCCCAACGGGGCAAATCAATGAATCATTTGTAGAAGGATTGTATTCGCCACCTCCTAATACGCTTCTAGTCTACATGAAGGCATTCCGAGGGGAAGTATATGCATTACTTGAGAATGGAGACATCATGTCGACCAACATCCAGTTAGAGCAGCGTGCAAGCACTGTCACGATGGCCAAAATAATTGCAGCCCCAGTCTTTGAACAGGTACGCGGAACCTACAATTTTTACCTAGTTGAGTCAGATGGTGATTTTCTTCTTGTGTTGAATGGGGATTTCGCCAAAGGGCAACCCGTGTTGCACCGGGTGGACACGGAGAACCGCTCTCTCGAGGCCGTCGGTGACATTGGAAGTCATGCCCTCTTCGTTGATTATCATCACTCTATCTCAATTGACACCCGGTTACACCCCATAGTCAAACCCGGTTGCATATACTACATGAATTATATCAGACTATACGATCATGAGGTTCAAGCCTAGGAAGAGGAACCAACAATGGTAATATATGGCTTAAGTCTGGAACATACACCGAGGCCTTACCCTCTGGACAAGACACTGGCAGCACATTGCAGACGGTGAGAGTTCTCTAAACATGTGTTGCAGCACGGTGAGAATCCTAGGTTATCTACACTGTATTTTTCGAAGTAGGAATTTGTACTGTATTTATATTATTACGATCGGCAGTATGCGTATTACCTTTCAGAAAAAATTGTAATGTATCTAATTTTAGTACTTTCATAATTCAAAGTATTTATTTTCAATAGCTTCTTTCAGAATTCTCTGTGTTCGCCAGCCGGAGCCGGCGGCGGGCATCAGCTCAGCACCGGAATTCATGTTCCACATGGAAAATTGCACAATAATGTGTTGGTGGGTTGCACCAGCCCTCGAACTTGGGATGCGCGCCGTCGAAGGTGGAGGAGGCGGGCTCGCCAGTCAGAAAACGTGCCACGTCACCATCCCCTGTTTCTGATCCCTTTAAAAAAAGAAAACACGCCATGTCGTTATCCCTTGTTTCTGATGGTGTTGCTACAATCGACGGTACAATGGCGTAGAAATAATATCGTATAAACATAAGGACACAGTTGTCAACATTTCTAAAATGAAACCCGGTCTCCTACCTGTCCTAGTACATTGTCTGATGAGGTGGATAGCCACGACCATTTTTTAATACGTTCGCACACTTATGCTAAGAAGCGAAATAAAGATTGAGTGGTTAATGCAATGAGTGTCGAATTATTACCCTCTAAGGAAATGGGAGATGGTTATTTTCACGTGTGCTCATAGTTCTAACCTACTGTCAGTCTTTCACTCCCCTTCTCCGACAAACCACAGTTCACCTTGCGCAGCTCCTTTGCGCCGCACCACGTAGGGCAACATGGCCCCGCCTAAGTAGCCACTGAAACTGAGGTATTTAGCCTCTCTAAGGCAGGCCATGAAGCTCTACTTCAAGGCCAGTCTCCCATTGCCCTGCCAGGCGGATGATTTCCCCGAATGTGCCGAATTGGCCACGGCAGCGATGGCGGCATCATCAGCGCCAGATGCAGCAAGCAGGGCCAAGAGAGCGATGTGGAGAAATTGCGCGGCAGCATGACGGCATGCTCTAGGCAGTGGGAACAAGGTACGTATCAAATCGTTCATGAGAGCATGCCGCCGAGGGTACACACCCTCAAACAGGGCAGCACCAAGGTCTAGGAACTCTCGCGTCCATGCTTCGGCGCGGGCTACCTTACCGTAGTGGGGGAGGCTAGGAACACGCCGTCTGCGGCAAAGACGCTCCATCCAACGCACCTTCGGAGGCCGTATTGTGGCGGCGACCAAGCATCTACACTCAGCATGCTGGATTGTTTGACAGCCGGAGATGGCGGCGGGCATCAGCTCGGCGCTGGAATTCAGGTTCCAGTTCACACAAACCTACGATCCCAAGAAGAAGATGCCGAATTTTAGTTTCGAAGAAATCGTTGCGGCGGCGCGGATGGTATAACTGAACCAGGACTGGCGCACGCAAATCGGTCATGCATGAACGATGCAGATTTCTTGTAGTTTGGCGGGAAGACAATAGATCAGTTTGGGTTAAATGATCAAAGAACTTATGTCCTCTCAAGGCAATTGGCCAGCCAACTTTTCTGGTGGAGATCTGTAGTTTCTTTAGTGTAGAATAGTTAAGTTCAGACTGAAGAATGGCTTTTGTAGATGAAATGCTGACGAATTGTTCTATAAACTAGTAGGAAGATTAGCCCACTTTTGTGCAGGTATAAGACCCTTTTGTATGGAAGTACTACTGTTGTAAGCAAATACTATCAAGTATCTATTTCCTTCAATTACTAGTCGTGGTTAAATCAAGTTAACTAGCATGTTTTATACTAGACTACAGATTGTGTGTCTGCTATCTGTGCTGTAAACCATTTTTCCTTTGTCTTGTGTTGTCTGCAAAATGGTCCTCCAGTTCAACGTGTTACAAATATAGCTACCTTGTACTTGAATAGGAGATGGACTACATTTTCCTGGCATCCACATAATTGACATTGCTCAATGCCAGACTACCCTCTTTTCATGAGGTTGTCCTTGGTTATTCACATAAAATAGAAAGCACGGTGTTCAACTACATCGTTTCAAACTATTACACACACACTACATCAAATTCATTACCCAGACATACTACATCGATTCAAACTATTACACACACATACTACTTCAAATTCATTACCCACACATACTACATCGATTCAAACTATTACATATTTTTAGTCGATGCTAACTTTCTACTACGCTCTCCATACTACAAATTCATTAGCCACACATACCATGGCAATTCAGTAGAGATCTGTCTTCACTCGAGGGAAATCAGAACCACCAGCTTTTCCAAGCCCAGTTCCCCCACTGAAACTGTGTGCGCCATCGTGAAACGATGGTGGTCATGTGTCATCGATCCTTCCAGGCCAACAATGCAGGCGATGAGGATGCTTTCTGGCAGCCTCTTCGGGGCCCTGCATACCATGTACCGATTCCAGAACCTCCTCCAGGTGGATGATGACCGGGTGCTTCCAGCAAAGCTGTCGCCCTGCCCTACTTGGAATCTGCACCTCATACATCTTAGGAATGGCGCCAGGATCTTTCAGCCACGCCTTTACCTCGATGACCCATCTGTCGCTCGGTGGCACGATTTCCACCAGCTCGCCACCAAGGCTACTGACCACCTGCTTGAGTTCCTCCGGCTCCCAAGCATCCAATGGGAGGCCGTCAAAGCCGAGTTTGGAGAAGAAACGAAGCTACCCCAAGCGATCGTCCCACCCATAGGCGCGATGCCAACGCATAAAGCTCATTTTCTCCCCGCAGCACTCAAAAGAACGGGAAGAATGCAGAACATGCTCGGTGTCTTAGCTATGCTCGAACTGGACAAAAAATTTGAATGGCGACGCGCATACCTCAATCCTGACCTCATTTCGTCTGATCCCAAAACGATACCTGAAAGCCGACAGCAACTCTGTCGGCGACACGGCGGGATGGACGCCCAGCACGGTGGCCATGAGAGTGTGGTCGTCGAACTGTTGTGCCAGGGCTACCATGCCTCGGGTGCGCGGCAGCATGCAACTGCCCAAGGCCGGTCGCCGGCCAGGATCGCCCGACGGGACACTCTCCGCCGTGCGAGAAGGACTAGCCAGAGGCGAGATATTAGTCCGAGGACACAAAGCTCCGACACGGTGGATGATGCGATGGCGACGGCTGCGAGCTTTGATTAGAGGCCTGGGAGGTTGACCGGACATGGCATGGACGCAAATTAGAGCAAGTGCGAGCTCCGATTTGAGACGAGAAGCCGGAACTAAGCAAAGGTTATGGGGAGAGGAGCAGGGGAGAAGACCAGAACAAAGCAAATAAATAGATCTGGTCTACTCAGTGATCTTGTCCATGCAGGGGTAAGCTACTCCACGGCCGCAAAAGATAACGGGGAATACTGCCAGGGCGGGTGATACATTGCAAATGTATCCATAATTTTTGATGCTCCATGCTTGTTTTTATCCACTTTCTTGTGTTTTGTCCACACTTTGGAGTACTTTTCATATGATTTCTTGGACTAACCTATTAACAAGAGCCACAGTACCAGCTGCCTGTTTTCTACTGTTTTTGGTTCCAGGAAAGTCAGAAAATGAATATTATCGGAATTGGACGGGACAAAAGCCAAAGTGCCTATTTTTCCAGAAGACTCACAGAGCCAGAATACGAGACGGAGGAGGGCCAGGGGCTGGCCACACCCCCCCAAGCGCGGGCTAGGCCTGGCCGTGCCAGGGCCTGGTGTGGTGGCCCCAGGCACCCCCTCGACCTCTCTCTTCGCCTATAAGAAGCCTTCTGACCTAAAAACTTCGGGGGTTTCGACGTTTTTCCACGAAAAGTTCCGCTGCGCCGCCGCCACCGAAGGGGAGATCCGGGGGACAGAAAGTCTCTGTTACGGCACCCTGCCGGGACGGGGAAGTGCCCCCGAAGCCATCTCCATCGATCCCCACCATCATCTTCATCGACCATCCATGTTTCTTCCATCTATGAGTGAGTAATCCCCTGCTGTAGGCTATGGGGATGGTAGGGATTGGATGAGATTGTTCATGTAATGGCATCAGATTGTTAGGGCATAGTGCCTAGTATCTTTTATTAGTGCTTTATGACTTTGTTGCGACTTGTTGTGCTTAATGCTTGTCACTAGGGCCCGAGTGCCATGATTTCAGATCTGAACTTATTATTGATTCATCATGATAGTATTGTTTTGGGTCTTATCTACAAGTTGTATACACACGTCGTTGTCCCGAATCTATGGTCCCGAAGTGACAGAAATCGGGGTAGCCGGAAGGGAAAGGCTTTGATGTGAGGATCACATGTGTTCACGGAGTGTTAATGCTTTGCTCCGGTGCTCTATTAAAAGGAGCACCTTAATTTCCAGTAGTTCCCTGGAGGCCCCGCTGCAAACGGGCTGGAAGGACAAAAGATGTTGTGCAAGTTCTCATTGCGAGCACGTATGACTATATATGTAACACATGCCTAGGATTATCTAGTACTTGGGTGCTTTATCTTATTTATCTGCAATCGCCCTATGTTCTGATTGCTATGTGAATTGTCTTGTCCATGCAACGCCCGTCCATCCATCCCTATGCCTACCGCACTCGAATCCCACTGTTTACTGCTTTTTTAACTACTGTCTTTGCTTTGCTACTACTATTACTTTACTATTCCTACTACAAAACTGTTGCTACTGATAAACTGCTGTGAGCAAGATTGTTTCCAGGTGCAGCTGAATTGACAACTCAGTTGTTAAGGCTGATAAGTATTCTTTGGCTCCCCTTGTGTCGAATCAATAAATTGGGTTTCACTTCCCTCGAAAATACTGCGATACACCCCCTATACTTGTGGGTCATCAAGACTATTTTCTGGCGCCGTTGCCGGGGAGCATAGCTTTATTTATCAAGTTCACTTGGATTCACTATTGTTCAAGCTAAGTTTATTTCTGCCTTGTTTGCTTCTTCCTTTATTGAAAATACAAAAAAAAATAGTTCCTACTCTAGTTGTTATTTTCGTTGGTCTGTTATTGTCTTGCTTTACCATGCTTGATGTCAATGGTTGGTTTCTTTGAAACTGAATCTTATTGGCAAGGTGGGTTCACGGAAGATCAAAAAGATTATTATAAGGAACACCGCTTGTCACAAAAAGGGAAACACTTATGGGAACAAATTGATAGATTGTATACCATTGCTAGGAACGTGTGCTCTACTTATAATGTTACTTATTGCTGTGATGAGTCTTGTTGCAGAAAGAGGTCTAAACACCTCCATTTTCAATGTGAGTATAGTGATAATGATACCATATATTCCTATGCGAAAGGAATTTATGACTTTTATGATGCGGAACAAATTGAATAATTTATTGCTTGGAAGGGTGCTTTTGAACTTGCTAGTTTGCTTGAAAATATTGATGATTCACCTTACAAATATGAGATGTATGGTATGCTTAAATTTTGCTTTGATAATTACAAGGATGAAAATGACTATATTCTTGAATATTTTAATAGATGCTTTCCACAAATGGAAGAGACTAATGCCTTGCAGGATCCTATGGAAGAAGAAATTGATGAACCTGAAATCTCATTAGATGAAAAAGAGGAGGAGAGTGATGAACAAAAGGAGGAAGAATGGATCTACCCATGCCTACCTTCTAATGAGAGTAAATCTTTATCCCTTACATTATTTGATTGCCCCCTTTTCTTACTAAAGGAGAATGAATGTTATGTTCCTAAGGTTTCTCTTGATAGTGTTTATAATAAAGCTCTAGTGCTTGTAGATCATGAAGAGCATGCTTTATGTGATAGTTATATTGTTGAGTTTATTCATGATGCTACTGGAAATTATTATGAGAGAGGAAAATATGGTTGTAGAAGTTTTCATGGTATAGAAACACCTCTCTATGTGCTGGAAGTTTTAAAGTCACTCTTGTTTTATCTTCCTATGCCTGTTACTTTGTTCTTTGCGAATTTAGTTGCATACATTATTCCTATGCATAGGAAGTGGGTTAGACTTAAATGTGTTTTGAATGCTTCTTGATGATCTCTTTTACTTCTACTCATATTTCTTATGAGAGCATCCTCTCAAACTTTTATGCCTGAAGATGATAATATGTCTATTATTCTTGGTAGACTTTTTCTTAAATACTGCAGGAGCTGTTATTAATTATAATCAAGGAAAGGTGACCTTCAATGAACACATTGTCTATTTCCTCAAGAAGATTGAAAGGACTTATGGATTGAATTCAATTGAACATGTTGAGGGCATTCAAGTTGGAGAAATATATTGTCCCATACGAAGAGAAAAATGTGAAACTATTATGATTGGGACCATTTCTATCAAAGTTGAGGTAACATAATCATTAGTGGGATACAACGTTTTGTCTCATATGGAATTGTTTTGGTAACAAGACCTGATCAACCTTGTTAACAAAAGGATTTCATTGAACAAAACAATGTTTTCACCATGATTATCTCCGCTTACTTCTATTCTATCCATTTTAGTTTTTGATTCTTATGCCTAACTTAAAGGCGTTAAAGAAAAGTACTTGTTGGGAGATAACCCAAGAGTTTTAGATGTGTCTTGGAAGTTATTACCTCTGTAATAACCGCTCCTTATCCTTTTTATTTGCTTTTGTGCCAAGAGTAACCTCTAATGAGAGAGAAGTAATGATTGGGAAAGTTGCTGTCCCGAAACAGATTTTTGTGCTTCACCGTAAAAATTCCTGAGCGATCTCTGTACTTCGGATTAAGTTGTAATTTTTTGTGCTTCTTCCCCAGGTTGTTAGCTAACTTTCGTTAGTTCAACACTTTTTGATTTGAGCAACAGAAGGTCTTCGAACAAATTCGTCTTTACCTGCTGGTCTGTTTTGATAGATTTCTGTCATTTTCTGCATTTGCTTCTTGTTGGTTCCTTTTTGAGTTCTTTTGGAGAATTGAGCTTTCTGAGGGAAGTGCTACAGTAGCTAGTGGTCTAATGGGAGTTTATTTGGTGTTAGAACTGAACCTTAAGACTTATTTATCTTAAGTACACTAATGTTGCTAATAACGATTGTGTGAAGTTTTGTATGAAGGAAAATTTTCAGGTGTATGGAAGGAATGAGTAATGAGATGAAGGATGGACTAAAGCTCAAGGTTGGGGATGCCACGCGTGTCACCCAAAGATATATCCAAGAATTACAAGCGTCAAAGCTTGGGGATGCCCAAGGCATCCCCTTCTTCATCAATAAAAATCTCAGGTTTCTTCCAAACACTTCATTTTTATTGTTTCATGCACAGTTGTGTTGTTCTTGGAGCGTCTTCTTTTTCGTTTTCATTTTGATTTTTAGTTTGTGTGGTTTGCTTAGTTTGCTGAATAAATTGGTTGGACCCCCTCATTCATACATTGGTGTTCAAATAGTCTGGTTTGGATTGGAAAAGAGTAGGAAAGCTCATGCTTAAGTGGTAAAGAGAGCTTGTTTTTGACTGTGGCCTATGCTTTGTCATGCCATGCTTGATATTGTTTTGGCTTTATGCTTAGTATTCTTTGATGTAGCATGACTTGTTATAAACAATTGAGATTTCTTAATGTGCCTTGGATGAATCATGTGTTGTTTTAGCATATTAAAGCATAGTATAGTGGTATTCTCCTTTGATGTTTTATTTGGGTTGACTTCACACATGCTCACACCATGTTATGACTATATCAAGTCACCATAGCCTTTATGATCCTTTAGTTTTCAACTTGTATTATAGCTTTATGCTTTGATCAATGATGTTTTGTCGCTCTGCATGATTATGGCCATTATTGCTCTCTTAGTTTGTCGCTCGTAGTCTTTTGCTAGCCCCCACAACCAAGTATGAGTTCCACTCATGCATCCAACTCCCTAAACCAAGTTTTTCCAAAGATTCCACCATACCTACCTACTAGCTTATGCTATTCCAACTATATTCTTGCTTTTGTTTACCTTCCACTTGTTATGAGAAAACTATTGATTAAAGCTCTCACAAACTTGATGACACACTTTACTTTTTGCCCCTAATAAACTTGAACCATTGGGTCCTTCTTTGTTGCGTATATGCTTGCGCTTTATAAGTTGAAATTAGCAGAACCATGTTTCATGGGGAACGCTTTCAACATTGTACTTGTACTCTGTACCCCGTTGATATCATGTTCTTTTGCTTACGGATCCCGGCGGTGTGAAATAAAAGTGGAACTTGTAAGATCATGGAGTTTGTATGTGTGTTAGAGAAACGTCTGGGCCGCTAGACTAAGCCATGCCTAATCATGGTGGAAACTTGCAGCATCACCATAATGAGCACTCTATGAAGCATCCTCAATAAAAACCTATGCAAATAGCAAATAAAAAGATCGCTGAGATGCTCATTGTCTGCTTGCCTTATCATTTTGATTATGGGAAAGCTCCCGTATCATGTGCAAGGGGTACCCCGTTGGCGGTTCTTAATGATACACATATACTTACAATGACAAGAGCTTACTCGTGACTGAAGTTGAGTAGCATGAGGATCGATCTTCGTAAGTAAGGGGCATGAGATTTCGGTTTATAACTTGTCAAGCATATCCTCTTAGTTGTGTCACTTTAACCTTAATCACCTTCAAGATGCTTATGATAGGGGCAATGAGAGCTGAAAGCTATAAGTACCATAATTTTTGGAAGCTCTTTATGACACTTGAATCCCTACTTCCTTTTACAAAGGCTTTTCTTCCACCATTACATTGAGTCTCCACCTTCTATCTTTATGCACTACTTTGAGAGCATAGTGGCCATTCTTAGTTCTATGTGCATTGTCCCAAGACTAGTTGATTGATGCATAACTTGTTATTGCTTGTTTGAATCTTTTGTATCTAGTCACTCTTATGAACTTTGAAGGTGTCCTATGCATTTATATTTGCTACTCTATTGAGGAACAAGATGAATACTTTTATGCTATGTTTTCTTTATGTGAAACAAACAAACGTCTTGCAAAGCATTGTTATTCATGAATCTTTTGTTTGTGCCTTTTCATGTTGCATCATAGTCTCTTGGCTCATTGCTAGAACTTTGTCTTTCATGTTACTATTGATGTACTTGGATCCCAGATTTGAATGTTTTACAAATATTTTGATCAAGTCTTTGATGGTGCATGTCACCTCAAAAATTATTATTTCTTTTTATCACTTACCTACTCGAGGACGAGCAGGAGTTAAGCTTGGGGATGTTGATACATTGCAAATGTATCTATAAATTTTGATGCTCCATGCTTGTTTTTATCCACTTTCTTGTGTTTTGTCCACACTTCGGAGTACTTTTCATATGATTTCTTGGACTAACCTATTAACAAGAGCCACAGTGCCAGCTGCCTGTTTTCTGCTGTTTTTTGGTTCTAGGAAAGTCAGAAAATGGATATTCTCGGAATCGGACGGGACAAAAGCCAAAGTGCCTATTTCTCCAGAAGACTCGCGGAGCCAGAATACGAGACGGAGGAGGGCCAGGGGCTGGCCACACCCCCCCAGGCGTGGGCTAGGCCTGGCCACGCCAGGGCCTGGTGTGGGGGCCCTAGGCACCCCCTCGACCTCCCTCTTCGCCTATAAGAAGCCTTCTGACCTAAAAACATTGGGGGATTCGACGTTTTTCCACGAAAAGTTCCGCTGCGCCGCCTCCACCAAAGGGGAGATTCGGGGGACAAAAAGTCTCTGTTCCGGCACCATGTCGGGACTGGGAAGTGCCCCCGGAGCCAACTCCATCGATCCCCACCATCATCTTCATTGACCATCCATGTTTCTTCCATCTATGAGTGATTAATCCCCCGTTGTAGGCTATGGGGATGGTAGGGATTGGATGAGATCGTTCATGTAATGGCATCAGATTGTTAGGGCATAGTGCCTAGTATCTTTTATTAGTGCTTTATGACTTTGTTGCGACTTGTTGTGCTTAATGCTTGTCACTAGGGCCCGAGTGCCATGATTTCAGATCTGAACTTATTATTAATTCATCTTGATATTATTGTTTTGGGTCTTATCTACAAGTTGTATACACACGTCGTTGTCCGGAACCTATGGTCCTGAAGTGACAGAAATCGGGGTAGCTGGAAGGGAAAGGCTTTGATGTGAGGATCACATGTGTTCATGGAGTGTTAATGCTTTGCTCCAGTGCTCTATTAAAAGGAGCACCTTAATTGCCAGTAGTTCCCTAGAGGCCCCGCTGCAAACGGGCTGGAAGGACAAAAGATGTTGTACAAGTTCTCGTTGCGAGCACGTATGACTATATATGGAACACATGCCTAGGATTGTCTAGTACTTGGGTGCTTTATCTTATTTATCTGCAATTTCCCTATGTTCTGATTGCTATGTGAATTGTCTTGTCCATGCAATGCCCGTCCATCCATCCCTATGCCTACCGCACTCGAATCCAACTGTTTGCTGCTTTTGTTACTACTGTCTTTGCTTTGCTACTACTGTTACTTTACTATTCCTACTACAAAACTGTTGCTACTGATAAACTACTGTGAGCAAGATTGTTTCTAGGTGCAGCTGAATTGACAACTCAGTTGTTAAGGCTGATAAGTATTCTTTGGATCCCCTTGTGTCGAATCAATAAATTGGGTTTCACTTTCCTCGAAAATACTGCGATACACCCCCTATACTTGTGGGTCATCAGCGGGCCAAGAAGAGTTGACCTAACGGCGGTATTTGAGTTCAATTGTTTTCCATCTGGTTCAAACGACCGTTTGGCCGCCAGATTTGTATTCACCCCATTTGGTCCTTCTAGACAATTGGCGATTCTACTACGGCCCCTCTGTGTGATTGATGACAACTCGCGTACTGGGATGCACTCGCCTAGTCAGTTTGGTACCGCAAACAAACAATCCCCCTGACGTGGCCTAGACCCCACTGACCGCCAGTGTGGCTAATGACGTGGCTCCTGGCACACAAGTCAGCCACAATGGCTAGACCTAGCCTCAGTGAGAGATGACTTTGACCCTGTGGTGATGTCAGCCTCTGTCACGCTGACGCAATAAAAGTTTAATAAATTGGTTTAATAATTTTAGAAAATGACTTAAACTTGTAAAATTCATAAATAATTATTTATAAGTCAGAAAAATATGCATAATATACCAAAATGTTTAGAAAAATGACATCTACACAATAGACTCATAATCATGCATTGATCAACAACTTGAATTGCAAGTTAATTAGAAGAAAATTTGAACCCCCGTAGGTGATTCCGAGGTTCCCCTTTTTTAGGGTTTGCACCCCTTGAAACCCCGTTTAAATTATCAAACATGCTATAGGGTTTCATTACAATACTAATTAACTTGTCATATCATCATCCTTGTTCGAGCATTGCATCGATGCCATGTGTTGATTCTTGTTTCCCCCTTTCTTTTCGGTGTTTGGTTCTTTCGGTAGAATATGATACCGACTCTGAGATCGAAGACCGAGATCAACACCATCGAAGGATATCGACGAACGATGCCAAACAGATGAACTCGAAGATCTACTTAGTTGGGTATCAACAAGCAAAGGCAAGCAAACCCCACACATGATATAATCCTATGATTTCAAAGTATTTCATTCTTGCCATGTGCATACATTTCCAAAGTCTTTTATCGATAGTTAGTTTAATCCTATCTGATGCATGTTTCTTTTGTATCCTATATTTTACTGATCCACTGCTACTAGCATAACTAGGGTTTGGCTTATGAGCTCCGCTAGAACTGTTATATCCGTTGTGCTTAGCCATGCTTAGATGTTACCGCTGGTCCATCCGGTTGATGAATCAAAGCTATGAATGAACCTAGTTGGACAGGATGATGTGGTATGATCAGAGATAAAAGATAAACATGCTAAGGCTTGTATGGGAAGCCATGTCGGGTTGTGGTTTTTGCAGTCCCATCCTTTCCACCACTAGGATCCGAGTTCTTGCCTCTTGAACCAAGATGAGAATACAGCCACACGGGGCCTAGAAACCCCCTCGACCAACTAACTTACCTAGTAGATTCCATGAGTCACATAGTTTGGGTGTTCCATTCGACATATGCATTCTGGTAGTTCTTGAAGGAGGTGAATTCATACAGGTAGGTAAGCGTGGCAGGGAATGGGAGAGGCACGGCCATCGTAATCTCAAACCTTGTTCACATCTCTAGGGACCGACTTCGGGACTTGACCCATTACAGCGGCATCTCCTCAGGGTGTGAATCATGGTCTCGGCGAAAGCAAGGTAAAGGTCATGGTCAACCACTCTCTGTCGGCCTTCCAAGGAAGAGGGCTAATGATCTGGCACTAAGAATCGGTTGGTACGTGTGGGTAAGTTGTGTACCCCTGCAGGGTAATAATCTATTCAAAAAGCCATGTCCATGGTTATGGATGACTTGGGAACGGATTCAAAGATCATAAAGAAGAATAACCTAATCGTATAACTTGACATGAGATGTGAGGTGTGCTTAAGGATGCTTCCTCGAGGATTGAGGGGGTGATCCTAGTTGGTAAGTTCAGCTGATAAAGGTTTGGTGGATATCAAAAGAAGATCAAAGCTAGAGATATTGTTTTCTTATCCCCTTTTAAAAGGTTTTGTTTAGTCGAGCTTCTCCTCCCTCTTTTACAAAGAAAGTTAGCTTTATGTAAAATTACCCCATGAGCCATAATTCTTGTGGAGTATACCCCATACTCAGCCTTGCTTTGTTGATACTTTCGCAGTCGGTAAGTGTTACCATAGATGAAGAGTTTGTTACAACATCAAC
This sequence comes from Avena eriantha, assembly GCA_910589775.1. Lineage (NCBI taxonomy): Eukaryota > Viridiplantae > Streptophyta > Magnoliopsida > Poales > Poaceae > Avena > Avena eriantha. The sequence continues at coordinate 447,660,370 of OU342742.1, forward strand.
ATCAAAGAGTAGTTTGGGGTTCTCGGTCGAGAGCTTGGAATCTATGGATTGGGATGTCATCATTATGCTTCAGGCCTCTTAGGCCATTTGCTATACTTAGGAGCATAATTTGCCTTGCGTTGTTTGATGTTTGTGGTCAGTGAACTCTTCTTGTAATAATCTGGTTCTCTGCTCAGGTATGAGCTTGCTGTAATAACTTTTGTGTCGTAGGGTCACTGTAATGTTACCGATTATTTCTCTGTATGCTTCCGAGATTTAGGTTAGACTTATAACAGACACAGGTCTAGGATTCGCCTAGCCCTAATCCCGGGGGTGTCACAAGCGTCGCTATTGTTGATGATGTCAGATAGTGGAGCTTTGCTCACTACTTTGATGGGGTGATCTTGGAAGTAATGGCTTAGTTTCCATGAAGCAAGGAATATTCTGGAAGCTATCTTATGGTAGTGCGGGTAATGCTGCTTGGATTCTGTCAAGACCTCGCTTACATGGTAAACTGGTCGCTGAACCTCGTATTCATGCGTTGGCTCCTTGCGCTCCACCACGCTGACGATGTTGATTACATGGTTGGTTGCCGCCATGTAAACTAACATGGGCTCCCTTGATACTGGTGCTACAAGTATTGGCGCAGAGGAGAGTATTCTCTTCAACTCCTGAAGTGCTATGCCAGCTTCGTTCGTCCATATGAATTTATCCGCATTCATGAGCAACTTGTAGAGTGGCATAGCCTTCTCTCCAAGTCCGCTGATGAATCGGCTTACTACTACTATGCAACCTTTGAGCCTTTGTATGTCCTTTCAAGCACGTTGGGCGTTTGATGTCGAGGATGGCCTTGAGTTTCTCCAGGTTGACTTCAATTCCACGGTGCGAAACGGTGAAGCCCAACAGCTTATCGGATGGCACCTCGAAGACACACTTGTTGCGGTTAAGCATCATGTTGTATTTCCAGAGATTGTCGAAGGTTTCCTGCAAGTCGGTGATAAAATCATTTGATTTGTTTGACATTACCACGATGTCGTCCACATAAGCGTGTATGTTGTGACCTATTTGGTCATATAGGCAGCATTGCATTGTCCGTTGGTAAGTAGCACCAGTGTTTTTCAGCCCAAAGGGTATCGTGAAATAGCATCATGTGCCGTAGGGTGTGGTGAATGAAGTGGCCAATTGGTCTGACTTTCACATCCGGATCTGGTGGTAACCTGAGTAGGCATCGAGAAAACACAGAAGTTTTGAGCCAGCCGTCGAATCAATGACTTGGTCAATGCGAGGCAAAGCAAACAGATCCTTCAAACATGCTTTGTTCAAGCCGGTGTAATCAACGCACATTCTTAATTCATTGGTTCCTTTTTGGGGACAAGTTCATGATTTTCCACCCATTGGGTGTGAATAACTTCTCGGATAAATCCAGACTTAAGTAACCTAGCTATTTATTTGTCTATAGCCCTTCGTCTTTCATCACCAAAGCATCATAGAGGTTGTTTCACCGGTTTGACATTAGGATCAATATTCAAGCTATGCTCGGCAAGTTCCCTAGGTACACCTTTCAGGTCAGCAAGTTGCCAGGCAAAGATGTCCCTATTCTCATGGAGGAAGTCGAGGAGCGCGCTTTCCTCTTTGGGATCTAGGTCCATGCCAATGGCGGTGGTCTTGAGGAATCTCCTTCAACAAGCTCCCCCTGCTTGGTCTTGATGGCGGCCTTGAATGCGGGTTTGGCGGCAGTGATCTGCTTCTTCAAAGCCAGCATCTCCGAGGCATCGACCTGGCTCTGGATCTCCTTGAACTCCTCACCGTAGAGGACCGCTTCAGTGAAGGTGGCTTCGCTAAGCTCGCACTCCCGTGCCTTGGTGAAGCTTCTGTCAACGGTGATGATGTCGTTTGGTCTGGGTATCTTGAGCTTGTTGTAGAGAAAGCATGGCCTTGCGAGGAAGGAGTGGAAGATGTCACGTCCGAAGATGACGTGGTACACGCTCTTGAAAGGCACCACTTCGAAGGTCATGCGTACTTGGTGGTAGTTGTTAACATCACCAAAAGCGACCAGAAGGGTGATGCAGCCCAGGGAATTAGCTTGTCGGCCAGGGACAATGCCATGGAACACAGTGTTGCTCTTCCTTAGCTAGCTCTCCGTCAAGTTAATCTTGTGAAGTGTATCCAGTTACATGATGTTGATGATGCTTCCAGTGTCCACGAGGCACTTGGTGAACTTTGTGTCCTCAATCAAAGGGTTGATGGCCATGGCATACTAGTTCTTCGTTGGGACAAGATCTGGGTGATCCTTCCTATCCCAAGTGATTGGAATCTCCGACCACCTGACGTACTAGGGAACCGGAGGGAGGGTAGCCATCAGTATACTCAGAGAGGTTCTCTAGGCCCGTACAGTAGGTGTACCAAGGAAATTGTGGTAGACTAGAGCCTTCTTCTCGAAGGGGTTTTCCCTTTACCCTCGCCCTTGTCGGCGGATTTGGGTTCCGCGTCTTCATCCATATCACTTGGATCCTTGGACTTCTCCTCCTTCTTCTTCCCTTTGCCTTTTCCGTGTGGTCTGTTCTTCCGACTTCGCTTGTAGACAAGCTCGGGGTCTTCCTTGAGGTCATTGACAAACTTGCATTGGCGGTTGGTGTGGGTGGCTTTGTCGTTTGTGTCGAGGTGGACAAAACACAACATATCACAGTACTCTTCATACGTTTGGGGAACACAGGGCGCTGATGGTGTAGAATCACTCCTCTGCTGACCATGGCTAGCTCCTCGGCCACGAATACACTGTCTACCTCCGCCTCTACCAGTGAATGTTGTGGCGACTATGTCGTCTGTTTGCTTTTCTTTAGGCGGAGTCTTCCTCTTGTTATTATTTTTTTTCCTGGCTTGGGTAGGGATTACTATTGCCCACAACAATCCGCACATGTCATCATCAGTAGCGGTGAACTCGCTAGCCATGGCGATCATTGCGTTGAGGTTGAGCTCATTGTTATCTTGCTTGCGCTTCAACGTTTGCTGGAGCAAAGTTCCCTTCTCCAGACCGTCTATGAAGGAGACCATAGTGGTTTGTTTGTGCACCCCTGCGCAGGAATTTTTCATATCTTGCTAGCAAGAGAGGTAGGCACGAGAGGTTTCATCCTTTTATTGTACACACCGTTGTAGGTCTCCAAAAGTGTAGGGAGGTTTGTATCTACCCTCAAAGTTCTTGGTGAACGCTCCATGCATGTCCAACCAATTGCATATTGATTTCTTCGACAAGTCATCAATCCATTGCCGGGCGGTGCCGGTTAGCATGAGTGGGAGGTACTTGACGACGACATTAGGATTTCCCCCTACAATGTGAATCGCTTCGCTGTAGTCCTACAACCATGTGGCTGGCCTGGCAGTGCTGTCATAGGGCTTGATGGTCTTCTCTATCAGGAGACACTTGGGGTAAGTTGTGGCCCGAATTACTGGTCCAAAACAACATGGCCCAAGGTATGGGAGCTCTAGAGCTTCTTGGATCTTGTCCAGCCGTGAACGTGAGTCATACGGCTCTAGTTGCTTCCCTTTTCCGTCATGGGGAGGGGAGCTATGGTGTGATTTAGGAGATCCATCGTCTCCTCCGCTATGATGGCTGCTAGGTGGTGTCGGAGGCGGTGGGTTGGCTTTCTTGTTGTTCCCCTCCTACGACTCCTCACGCCTGTCACGGTTGCTTGGCGAACGTGGCGCTTCCTTGTTGGATTTCCTCATGTGTCCTTCAACGCCGCTACGCTCTCCATCATGCCGGGGTTATTTGCCCTGCTCACGTATAATGATACCGACCTGGGGACATCTAGGCGGTGGCATGCTTGTACGATGGCGAGGCTGTGGTTCCTCATGACGCCGGGATGGTGGTGGAGGAGGCAATAGATGAGGGAGAGCCTTTTCTCTGTGATCGGAGGATATGGGTATGGCATCAGCCCAGTTGCGGGCCTCCCTCCGCCTTCGCTCCATAGAGCCTGTGTGGGATCCTTCGTCACGGGGATATCTTGGCCTTTTGTGGTTGTTCAGGGTTGATTAGCAAAGCTCCAGGTTGGACTCAAGCCTCTACGAGGTGGCCTTCTCCGGTTGCTTGCATGCCTTGGCAACGAGGTTGTATACGTGAGCAACTGCTTCTGGCGACCTGTCCTGCTCTAGGAGGGTCTTGGCAACAACAATGTTGAGGGCGGGAGTTGGCATTACTTGCCTTCCCTCTGAATCAATGTATGGGGTGGATTTTGCTGGCTTGGATCCGCCATATCCCAACTTGCGCCGAACACCAGGGTGTTCGACGACATGAGCTGGTGCTTTCTGTGCTTTTTGCTTTAGTAGAAACTGCTTGTATTCTGCCTCCATGGCCCTTGCCGCCTTGATATATTACTGCGCCTTGACCATGGCTTCGTCCATCCTAGCGCCCTGCTCCGCAATGCATTTGGCCTCTGCTAGGATTGCTGCATGCTACTCATCAAGCTCTGTAACGCTCCGGATATGGGCGACGGTAATAGGCTCAATGAGGAGTGCACCGTAGATCGCCTTGTCGGCGGGAGTAACCAATGGGTTGCCAGCTGCAGACGTTGACAGTGGCATTGTCGGCTGATTTGACTGCTTGGCAATACTAGGGGCCGTGGTGAGTTCCTGCACCTGCTGCGGGCGGATAATCGGAGGGGGCATGGCCTTGCCCGGGGCCGGAGGCTCAACGGCTTTCTTGGCTGCTGCCGCTCTAGTTACTGCGGGCGTGGGCGGAGCTCTCTCATCTTCTGGTTCTTGTCCGTCTTCTTCTAGCACGCTCCCAATGGCGACTAGCACATGGTGGGATGTGTTACCATCTTGGCGCGCTCCTCCTTCTTGATCTCCTGCTCGATCTCCCACATCACAACATCGTATTCCTCCGAATTAGCGTCTGAGCCGCCACCATCCATATTGATGTCGGTGTATAGCATGTCAAGGACAGAGTCATAGTTGGCTTCAGTGTTGTTGAAGGAGGATGTGGAGGGTGATGGAGGCGGGTTGTTATTGTTGTTTCCTCCGGCTTCCAGCCCAAGCATGGCTTGGGTGTTCTCCTCGGTGTTCGTGTATTCATTGACGATTGTCACCATCTCGCCAAGGGTGAGAGGTCCTGTGGCCTGCCGTCTTCGGAGGGTATGGTGGAGGAGTGTTCTGAGCGCGAGCCCTTCCATGAAGTGGTAGACGAGTTTGTCGGTGCGATCACCCTGTAGAGTTTCCCTCAGCCTCATTCATCTGGCGAGGTATTCGCGGGGAGGTTCTCCATCCCTTTAAACGCATCTAGCCAGATCAAAGATGGTGATGACGCTAACAATGTGTGGACTTTGCATCTCTGACGCTCGGGGAAGCCAAGTGGATTTGCGAGGTCCTTCCACCTTTATATCCTACATAGGGGCGGTTTGGGTGGGCCTTGTATTTTCCAGATCTAAGCCGCCATACTCCAGAGAGAGGTACAACCCAAATTCTTCCGCGAATGTATCCTACCCTTAGGCGGTCCGTGCGGGTCTTGACGAGTTTCCGACTTCCTGGGGGATAGGACCCGAGTCAGTTTCGCCGATGAAGATGTGGATGTCTCCGAAGGGGATGACGGAGCAGCACGTAGGGTTCGTCTTCGCCGGCACCCAGAACCCATCTGGGGGGACGATCGGGACGTTGCCAGCGAAGATAACGCATCTGATGGCTATGGTGTCGCTGATTCCCACGAAGATCTTGGACCTCGCCTGTTGTAGAGCTCGAAGCGCCTCCTGCCCCACGGTGGGCGCCAATATCGTGGTATTGCCAACAAGAACGCTGTGGAGGGGTCCTCATAGTGCACGTTTAGAGACGTGGGGTAAGGCAAAGATTTGGCGGGTATGAGGTAACATAGTTTACAGAGGCTCAAGTCCCACAACGGTGGCGGAACTCTACTCCTGCTATAAATCACTAAAATGACAATATGCCGAGTTACAGAGATTGGTTCGATGTGCGAGGTGTTGTATGTTTCGTGCCCTAAAGGCTCCCACAGGTCCGGATTATAAAGGCACTAGAACCTAGGGTTACAGGGAAAGACCTTGCCGGACAAGGTAAAGAGTTCTACACTAATACAAACTAGTCTTCCGTGTCTTGCACTCCAAGGCTCCGGGTACGTCGGTGACTCCTGTGTAGCCTTCCTTAATCTCGCATGGGCCTCCCTTCTGGATCTGTCTAACTTGGCCGCCCAGCAGGCCATAGGTCTTGTTACCAACTATGGGCCACCCCGATTAGACGGATTAGAGACATGCTATGATGATACCCATTTAGCATATCCCCAACAGAAGTGGTTTGTGTGATTTGGGTTTGTTGTTTGCAGTAATATAAATTGTTGAATGTAAATTGCAGTAAATAGATGCTCTTAATAAGAGAAAGTCCAATCCTCTATGCAGCAAGATGAAAATCTCAAGTGTGTGTTCTTAGATGTGACAAGCGTTCCCGAGGGCGTCATGGATTCACTTAGCATATATATTTCTACACAATATGGTGAATATCTTCTCAAGTTTAGTTCTCTTAGGGCGGATCCTAGTTTAGGTGCAACCATAGATATGAGCAAGTACACCCCTTATGATGGTTCCTATAGTCATTTACATGAGAAAACATAGGAATCAATAGGACATAAATGACCCATCATAGCAGTAACTTCATGGGTCCCTGATATAAATCCCTCTAGTGCAACTCAAAGTATTGGAAAACAGTTTCTATCATTATGTTCCTTTCAACCCTCTTCATTGCATTAAAGTGCGGCCCTATGATCCCATATAGGTGTAGTGATATGAAGTCGACGTCCGCACATCACCATCATAGAACAACATAAAAGATATAAACTTGACCAAATACTCACTGCATACCAGGAGTAAATATAGCGCTAAATTGTTTGGGCTCAAACTGCTAACCACGTCGTCCCGGTTCTTTTCGGTCATAGGCTGGACGCCGAGAAGGACATGCGGAGATATCGCAGCAGAGACCTGATAACCCGTAAGGCGGGTGCCACTATAGGCCAGGGTGAAAGAGTCTATACCGCGAAAGGGTGTACCGCACTCCGTCGTACCCCGCATTGTTGGATGGTGGGCCACGCGCGCGACATGAACCCACCGCCAGCGTACATGGCTAGGAATGCATACGGTGGGAGACGTTCCTTGCGCAACAGTGCTCCGCACCTGTCGGGTTGCGAGGCCCCCCGAGAGCCGACGTGTTGCGTCGGAAGGCATGGACATAATCGGTTTCTGGTGGGAGTGAGCTGTGTTCGTAGCATAATCTATAAACATCTGCAAGTGTTTTTGGTTGGCCTATAGGTGAGTCAACGTGGCCGGTGGAGATCCGAAGTGGACGAGTAGACTATATAGGGTGGTGCGCGCTCTCGCGGAGATATGGTATGGTTGTTACTTCTTGCATGGGAGAGTGGATCTCCCCTACGTAGAATACAAGGCAGGGTCCATGCCTCCCTGTTTGGCTATAAAATATCCCCCTCTTCATTGCTTCTCTCGTCGTTTTTCTTTTTCTTCTTCCTCACCACAGCTTAGCTTCGGTGGCGTGTTGTCCTTTAGGTAGCTAGGCTCGACCACCCGAATGACGGCATAGCCATATCCGGCGCATTCCGAGTGCCGACGTGGTTGCTTTTAGGCCGAGCGACACATCAAGCGATAGCTCCTCCACATAGATTGTACCGATAGGAGAGCCATTCAGGCGTTAGGAATTTAGGTATAGCTTTTAGGTGCTCACCGAGGCTTATCTTCGGCCGAGAAACCGTCCTTTACGTATCCAGTCTCGAGCACCCTACCAATGGCAGAAAAAACTCTTTTCTCTCTCTCTTTTACTCGGCTGCCTAGCTGCATGCAGGCTTCTGTGACCACTACGGGAGCTTACAACAGCTTACAACTACTTGCGCGATCTCTTTCATGAACTGTGGCCTCTTTGATTACTGCTTCACAAGTTCGAGCGTGTAGTGCTCCAAGTTAAGCCCAACCTGAAATTCTTCGACAACATACTTATGTCCTTATTTTCTCCTCTTTATGGACATATGAACTATTGCTCATATTTTGAATAGGTCGGTGAGCATCAAAAGACATACATGCGTCTGTGAGGATGGATGCTTCTCCTTCCCTCGCATGTAAGTTCTTCTCTTGGTTGTACTATTTTTACATTTCACATCATGCTCTTGAACTTGTTGGTGGCTAATTCTGTTTTCACTTATGGTCCCAGATGCTCGAGTTCCGGTTGCAGCCATAGGCACGCTGGAGTGGACGGGCAGTGTTGCCGTGAGGAGCACGTGACTCCCATCGGCTCTCCGTGCGGGACGTTGTGATAGACTTCATTTCCAAGTTCTTAGCATGTATAGGACTCATGTGATGTATAGTACCAATGTTCACTAGGCCTTTGTTCCCTTTTAGGCTACTCTTAGGTTTGTCAGAAATTGTTCATTTGTAATACTTTGTTTTGCAAGTGTTAAAAAAACATGGTCATTCTTTAATATGTTGTATGCATGCGGTCTTATATATATTCGTGTTTGTTCCTTTGGTTTCTTCAGACATTTTCCTATCTTTGGAGCCTTATAGTTTCTCAGTAGCAGCTTCATGTACAAAGAAAAAAAGCAGTTCTAATGTTTTATCTTCTACTACACGCGACAACCAAAATATGCCGCAACAAATGGCTTTTGATCTCCTAAACATTCTAAGTGTTTCTATTGTAAGAACATGTTTACTGACGGTAGCTTGTACCGAACGTGTAAGTTAACACGTAATAGCCGCGCAACGAAACTGATTACCGCCGCTAAGAGGTCATCTCTTCTTTTTAGTATCCTGCTCTAGGGATATCAACACGTGTTATGCTCGCTTATGAGGATGCGTTGCATGCGTATATGGTGTACGTGTTTACTAACCTCTAGGCTACTGTTATCACGCAAGCGTGGTAAGAAGTGGTGCACACGTATAACGGCATGGCGTTTGGTGGATTTGGAATGGACTTGGCTGCATATAGGAGGTGCTTCTAAACACCCATTGAGCGTTAAGCACCAACGAAACGAATGGTACGCGAATGATCCGAGAATAAATGAAAATGCGTACATTCGCCTTCTTACATGCACCATTTTCTATTTCTATACTATGAAAAAACATGTAAGAGTACCCCTTCGACATCTCTCAGAATACTCGCGTCTTAGGTATCATTTCCTCCTCTCGATCTGCGTATGAGGGAGCTCACGCCAATGTGGCTAAAAATATATGCATGTCCATAGGCGCTTCCACGTATGGAGTAGCACGGTATATGTCGACCTAGTAGTATTTTATCACCAATGTTCGGTTGGATGACGGTCATTAGCCGAACGCATATTTACTCTATATAGATGCATCGTATTGTATGTAATTGTCATCATGGGACGCCCGGCTAATGAAGTCTTGCACAAATGTATAGTTGTAGCTTATGCCATTATCGATCAAAGCGCTATATTTTGTCTTAGGATTATGTCTCTTTAGAGAAATTTATTCTGATAACTATTTGCCAGACAAATCACGTGGGGGTCGGTATGAGGATACGGTGTGTGATAGCATTGCTGCGGGATGTTTTTTCCCACCTCGCCAAACCAGGTTACGCAACACCGGTTTATAGACTTTAGCGCACAAGTATCGGCCTTAACTTTGATCCATTTGATCGGTGAACTGATCAGCGGGGTTTAATCTATTTTTTCCTTTATATGAAATGAAACTTCGCTATTTTTTGCTTTATATGAAAAAATATTCCCTATATTCAACGCTTTTTGAAATGTTATGTTTAACAGGCATGCCCCGGGGGTGAAGAGAGGAGTCTAGTTATATGGAAATCATAGCAAATTCATCCTATGCTCTTAGGAACATGGGGATATACTCACAAGTATCAAACATGATATGGATTAGTGGCAAATGGATTACAGCACAATCTGAAAATATAATCTTTCCACCAAATAAAGACAAATTGCCAATCACAACCATGCAAATAGCACTTAAACAATATCTATGGTTCAATCAATCATAAACTATGAGGGAACAAGGTGGATCTTGGAGATGGAGATGGTGATGATGTTGGTGCTGATGGATATGTTCATGGACAGGAATCCCCGAATGCCAAGGAGTGGTGATGATGATGACGCCAATTTCCCCATCACCAGAGGCTCCGACACAATAAGATCTGCCTTCTCCGAGTGTAGCAGAAGACTTTCACCTCTGCTGCCACTTTCTGTAAATCATGGGAAATATATGGTGTAGGTTTTCTGGAAAAACGGAGGCGTCGGTAAAAAGGGAGAGCTGAGACGATGCTTAAGGGACAAATGGGCCTAGGTGGCACGTGCACCCCGGTGGGATACGCCACTTGGACTCTTTTGGTCTTCGTGTCTCCCCTTATGTTCTTATTTTGCTCCATGGTCCTTCTCTTGATGAAAAACTATAAAGGTATTTTTCCTTCGATTTATTGATATCCAGAAGGTCTGTGAAATAGCAAAGTATGAAAAGAGGTTTTTTGCCTCCTAAAATTAAAAACTAATGTAGGAGACTATAGGAAAGTCCCATAAATCATCTAAAAGTGCATAAATAATGATAGAATAATGCAAATAACATTTTAAAATGATCATATATGTTGCTATTATAATGATGCAAAAATATGCACGTATCATCGGCTTTGATCATTTCTTTGAGGCATTAGTGGGGGTGAGGCCGTTAGTGGCATTGTTTCGCCACTTCTTCACCCCTAGAGTGGACAAGAAACCACAGATTGTAGGAGCCATCACGCTTCATCTTCATAAGTAGCACTCCAAGTTGTATCCCGTCCGCCAATTCAAGTCCAAGTGGGAAGAATGGCATAGAGAGTTTTGCATGGTGCTGGTGGCAGATCACCTTCCCTGAATGTATGATCTAGAAGGGGATGGGCAACCCGTACGCTCCTGCTCAAAGCTGAGATCGTAGGACGCGGACCAGCTCCCTATCACGACCCGGATCCAGGAATAGGTGGATCGAGGATTAACTCTCAATGTTGTGATATCTGACGTCCTCCTGCGGCTCTTGCACCACTACGAAGGAGATCCCACCTAGCATGGGAGTACAATGGTAGTGAGGACCCCACGCGCCATCAGCCAGGGAAGATAAACGATTTCTCCGAAGAAGCCTACCTCGCATTGATTTGGAGGCTTCTTACCCAGATGGCAATGGGGGATCTCCTAGAAGTCGCTCACTCAGCTTCATCAGGATGCGTGCTAGGATGCCATCCTCATGGCCCTTCCCCTCCGCAACATGAACATGATCACAAATGGAGAGTAGTCTGAGTTTGACCAGAGGAGTGATGGATAGAGCATCAACAAGGACTCACTTGCCCCTGAATCTTCCGAAGTGCTTTCCCCTAGCGAGGGAGAAGAGGGGGAGCCATCCCGTGGGAAAATGGCCACATAGGAGGCCGTTGAGGATGAGGCGGAGTTTCCATCGGGCAACCTTGTTCAGTCATCTTCTACTCTTTACTTCCAGGCCCCATCTTCCGCTGATGTCCAGGGGAAAAGGATGTTGGAGGAACCCTTTCCTCGGACTACCCCGTGGAGATTTTGGCCGAGAAAAGCGGGGTCAACATGACGCCGAGTGGGCCACCTGACTCGGCTCGGAAGAGCCATCGAGAGAAGACAAGGGACGAGTTGGTTTCGCCCGAAGGCTTGCCACCCCCACTAAAGAAGGGGAGGTGGGGCTTCAACGCTGGTCCCTAGTGAGTGCTTCCTTCCATCGTCTTCATCTTGAATTATTGCGTACAGATCATCAACTGTCTTTGTTCTCAAGGGTGCACCAGGCATTGGGGAGGTCATCACACCAGAGTAGGCCCCTAGAAATCTTCTAGGCAAGGCACCGAAGTTGCCTGATACCGAAGCATCATGTTTGTCTAGGCTTGTCCCTACCTCGAATACTCCCAGCAACTGGTTCTTATCCCCATCTCATCGAGTTTTCTTCCACCGGCACCTGGTCTCGAGACACCAGGTGGAGACACCTTCTTCTACGGGTTCTTGCTAAAGGAGGTGGGGGCATTGGGGACCAGGGGTTCCAACCTCCAGGTGCGAAGGATGGGTCGTCTCCGGGGTGGGAGATCTCTAATATACCTCGGGTCCATATGCACACGTCCGTTAAGCAAGGTCCATCCTGCTCGTCCAGGGATACTCCCGTTGCCTTGGCTGAGACCGGTTAGGGGCACCTCGGCGGGATGACCCAACCCCGGTCATGGAAACTGCTTGCTCTCGGGAAGAGGAAGTCCAAGCCTCACCTAGAGAGCTCTAGAAGCTTCCAGTGTGGTGTACGATGCCCTCGGCCGTCACTTATCCTGGGTTGAAGGGCTATGTCTGGCGAGGAGGCGCTATCCCTTGGACACAAACTGGAGGCTCTTCAGGGCGAGTATTCCTGTCTGTAATAGGATGCAGCCGAGTCCTCTCTTACTTGGGAAAAGATGCAGCGACAACTCTCTGATCTTTGCTCGGAGGTGTCATGGTTGAAATATGAAACCTTGGGTATCTCCAAACAACTAGAGGAAACCCGACAAGAGGCTCGGAAGGCGCACGAGTCTACCATCTCTAAGAAGGGACGGAACGAGGTGCAAACCACCGCCTTGCTAGAGGTGGCGTCCCTCCTAGACGAGATGCTTCCCGGTCTTCGAGTGGCCCTCATCGATCGACCCGATAGGGATGACTTCGATGTGCACACCTTTGAGGCACTGCTAGACCGCGTGAGGGGTGTACACGCGGTCGTTGACACCATGCTAGAGGAAGTAAGGGAAGGAGGTAGTAGCTGAGGTGGCCAGCTCAATGTTGTCCAGGCTTCACTACCACCTCCCTGGGTTCGACGCAGAAATTATCTTCAAGCTTATTGCTCCCGTGATGTACTATGGAGCCTCCGTGGAGCCGTGAAGCCCATGGTGGCCAAGATGGTGTAGATGATGGGGTGCCAATCGACCGATTAACTAGTTTCCCGGCTGCCCCTTGTATCTATGGGGTTATGCCACCTTGTTAGGACATAGCTCTTTCGGCTTCATTTTCTTCTAACTAGTAGTAGATCTGTTCTTGTCTTGATGCATTAACCGCTATTGTAAACTTCTGTGAGTAGCCTTGTGTCTTCTGTTGTGGGGAGTCTGATTGAAACCTCTCTAGCCCCTACGCGGGGAGGTGCTTGCTTCAGGGAGCCCGGGGTTGATTCCAACCATTACATGGCCTGGATCACGAGGAAGGGTAGATCGTCACAAGCTCCATGGTCTTCCTAGAAAAGGGCATGTGCGGGTTCGACTTGTCTTGCCCTATGGGCGTGAGGTTGTAACCTATCTTCCGGCTGAAGCGAGAAGGTGCCTACATGTAGTTTACAACCACCACCATGTCAGCTAGCCCGTTCATCGCCTCTCTCCAACCGTAATGAGGGGGTGCCTATGTTTAAGCGTCAGGTGAGCCACGGTCTTTTGCCACATGCCCGCCGGACACCACTTCTGATTCCAAGGAAGGAAGGTGCAATGCGGGCTTGCTTCTGTTCTTTAGAGCCAATCGACATCTCTATCTAGCTGCTCCGCGGGGAGGTGTGGATCCTAGCGACTCACATTGTCACTAGTGATAAGTAGAGGATGGCCAGAGCCCCGTTCCCGAGGTTTGCTCGAAGCATCTCTCTAGCCTCTTGGCGGGGGAGGCTCAGATCCCGGACACCCTTAGGTTGTCCGGTGAAACTCATGAAACATTAGCATCGGGATTCTGTACGTGTGCTTGTCCATGGTGGTTTCCTCAGGAGAGTGATTCCAAGAAAGATGTGACCCATTTAACGTGATTCACCATTAGCGAGGCAGCTGAGATCGACAATAATCAAGATGATTGCGCGACAAACCAGTCATCCATGTCCATCCACTGGAATTTGCCTCTAGAGGCAGTTTTTGCACTACGGAACTCGTTCCACATGCGCAAGACTATTTTCAAGGGGCACACCCCCTCGGGATCTACTCACGAATGGATTCTTCCACCATGTCACAAAAACCGCGGATAAGACCGGAGGGGCATCCCGAATGGTAACCCGTCAGTCACCAAACGGAGCGCACCTTCGGAGGGTTGCCCTTCCCATGCACGTGTGCCCCAGGTCATCCCGGGTCACGATTCCCTAGTTTTCTAGAGCCTAGAGCAGGAAAGTGGCAGCTCACATTGTGTTCCCTGGGCACAGCTTCCTTGGTCTACTCAGTGAACGCGTCGTGCTCCCAGGGTGGCTTGCACCACCTGCGAGGAGGGCGCAATATTCGCTGGAGAGCCCACCCACTTCATACGACCCGCTTCCCTATGCCCTCGTCGCTTCATAGCGTGTGGAGGGGGAAATGTCCGCAGCCTTTTGATGCTGCTTGTTCCCACCAATATCAAATGGGTCGATGCGCTTTTTTGCTGGGGGCGGGAGCTTGTTTCCCTGGTGGCATCAGAGAAAAGAAGAGTCAAGGGTCGGTAGCCGAATCCCCTAAGGGATCGATCCCTCACCCCGCGGTAGCCAGAAGATGCTCACCGATTCGCATGCTACAGGCAGTGTGGGAGTCGTGCTTCCTGGTGGCTCTCTCGAAGACGCTTTAGGGGGTCACCCGGGTGGGAGTGACCTTTATTGACTTCTTGCATGTGCACGAGATGGGACACACCCCCATATCCCGTGAGGTAGGGGCGCCGTCGTGTCGCCCCATTCCATGCTTAGGGTTCGGGGTCGAGGCGGGGGTGTGACTACCTTCTCCTAAGGCTGGGCCGATCCCCCCCTCACGTTGCGTGAAATAGTCTGCTTTGGTGAGCACTTCTTTCCAAATCAAAGTCTCAATTGTTGATTCTCCACTTTAGGGGCATGCTGCGCACCCTGGGGAGAGGCATCGATGGCGAGCTCAGGCATGGTGTGGAGGTCGAAACTAAGAGAGATGACGAAGTGCTACATGTATCTTCGGAGATCTTCCTCCGATGGTTGTACAAGTCCAAACAAGTAAGTGGTCCGCAAGGGGTGCCATTCTCGCTTGACGGGGCCTGGTCCTCCGCGAGGGTGAAGCAGGGAAAAGGGGAGGGCTCGCCATAGGTAGTAGCCATGTCTCCATCCTACTGTGTGTGGGGGTGATGTGGGCTCGATCGGGAGGTATCCTTCGATGGATAGTTCCTCGCATGAAGTCGTTATCGCTGGGCGAGCCTTCGGGGGGCTCCTTGGT
The DNA here is from genome assembly GCA_910589775.1 of Avena eriantha. Lineage (NCBI taxonomy): Eukaryota > Viridiplantae > Streptophyta > Magnoliopsida > Poales > Poaceae > Avena > Avena eriantha. The sequence continues at coordinate 447,675,520 of OU342742.1, forward strand.
GCTGGGGATCCCCCAAACCGTGTCGAGGGTTGCCCTTCACCTTTTTCAACATCGTTGCAGAAGCCGACAATGACGTCGACCGCAATGTCCATGTGTGCACCCCCTACTAGGCGCGCCAGATATCATGTCTTGGTTTTCAACACCGGGGATGGGTAATCCCCTTGGTTAGTTTGGCTAGGGGCCCAATGTTCGGCATGCTCGATCGCTGAACTAGACGAACACACACAAGGATACACGGTGTTTTTACCCAGGTTCAGGTCCATGATGTGTGGATCCCTACGTCTTGCAACTATCAACTAACTGGTGGATGATCACAATTACAATGGCACCGTCCTCGGGAAGGTTTTAGTTATACTATCACCTCCCTCTCTCAACCGACCTGGGCATTCTTTTATAAGGGCAAGGGGACACAACAAGGGTGGGTGAACATACGAATGCATCGTTGCGCCATGCAGTGGAGCGTGATGTACATGGTCCCTACGTGGTGTATCAATGTGGTGCCCTATGAGCGTAGGGTGGTGCCTATAGCGTACCTAGTCTATCGCACAGGTCAAGTATCACTCTTTGGCCTAGATCCATAGCCTTGAGAGTCATGCCCTATCACTTATGTCTTCTGTTAGAGCGAAGGCTATCTAGGCACTTGGCTTCTCGGCCCGCGAACGCCTATGCCACTAGAAGAGGCCTTGATGGCGGCTTGCTCAGGAGGGATCCGTGGACCTTGGGTCCTACGGATAGGACAATCGTTCCTCATATCTCTACAAAACTTTTTAAAGGTTGAACATGCAATTATCGAAAGAGGTACCATACACAGAGAAGTCATCCATGAATACTTCCAGAACTTTATCAATATAATCAGCAAATATAGAATTCATTTATCTTTATAAAGTAGCAACAACATTACATGAACCAAAATGCATTCTCCTATAAGCAAAAGTTCCAAATGGATAATTGAAAGTTGTCTTTTCCTGATCATCCTTATGCATATGAATTTGTGAGAAACCTAACCATCTTAATAACAAAAGTGTTAATGTTTTGACAACCTTTCTAACATTTGATTAATAAATGGCAAAGGATAATGATTTTTACGAGTAGCTTTATTTAGTTTTCTGTAATCAATGCACATCCTATAACCAGTAACCATACATTGAGCTACAAATTTATTCTCGTCATTTTGAAAAACAACGATTCCACCTTTCTTAGGTACACAGTGAATAGGACTAGCCCATTTACTATCAACTACATGATAAATAATACATGTTTTAGTGAGTTTTATTACCTCTTTCCTTGCCACTTCTTTCATTTTTGGATTGAGACGGTGTTGATAGTGAACAATAGGCTATGCATCTTACTCTGAATTAATTTTATGCATACATAAAGTTGGGCTTATACCTTTCTAATCATCAAGATAATAACCCATATCTCTTCTATGAGCACGTAGTACATCAAGTAACTTTGATTTTTCTTCAGTTGATTAGCACTAATAATAGCATGATATATATTATTTTCATAAAGGTATGCATATGTCATATCTTCGTGTAAGGGTTTAAGTTCAAAACTAGGATCTTATTTAGGGTGAGGCAACTCTCCTAAACAATTGTAACACCCTCGCCTGATAAAGCTAAGTTCTTGTGTATAATGCTAATCCCTGGACCAGTTCACTAGCATACACATTAAAAAATGATACCAATTATAATTGTACATCATAAATATAACGTATATGATCCAAAATTTTCATTATATTACATAGCATAAAACAATAAGAAGTTAGATCTCCATCCCTCAAATGTGCCACGGGCAAACAATTATTGAGTGGAGTCTCATGACCTATGAACAATCACTCAAAAACGTAATAACTTGTAACATGAAAGGTTGCAGCCATGAATGATTAATACTTTGAGTGTATTGGCAAGTGTCACTATTATGTGGATATAAAATGGAACCTATAAATTACATGCATATTTGGCTAAGTGGAGTTTCAATCTTATTTGCACAAATCAATAAAAATTTCCCTATTTCAAAATACTTTTCTTTCTTAAAAACATTTTTTTAAAGACATACCATCATAAATCCATGTCGAATCACGACAATCCAGCTTCATGTGCTCGTAAACCCATGTTCACCCATCAAGTTTTAATTGAAGAAATTGGTATGAGTGAGATGTTCCATATAGTTCTAGGCCTAGTTGCTCATAGATTTCGATAACCAGAGACACGGCTAAGTACTTAGAGTTACACTCTTGAGAGGCTTGTACATTTTACCCGCACGACTCAGTCAACCCCTTTTACCAATACACCAATTTTGCACCATGGTAGGAAAAAACAAAGATGAAACCTTTAAGAAATAGAACTGTGAGCCCTCGGGATGGACCCTTACCAACCTATATCCCTACATCTACTAGTCATGTTAGGTCAGGTTCCCACAACTTACTTAGTCAAGATAGATAATGACATGAGGTTGTACTGAAAGCTACTACACAAGAAACATCTCCAATCTCTGACATCATACCAATCCATCACACCTAGGAGATTAATTAATTCTGATTATTTTCATTATAGAAAAAACATATATTTTCATAATAGAATCTATCATGACTTGGCTTTTATGTATCTAATAAGCATGGCTAAGAAACTACAATACGATGGCTCAAGGGAATTTAAGTCAAGGAAATATGACAACCATGCTTGGGTATCATATCATAGAATAATATCAAAACATAAACCTACATGAAAACTCTACTGAAAATCATATTTCATGCATATGAAAAACGGTAGGAAATTTATGATATATCTACTTGTGTTTGTTGTAGTCGTTCAGATAATTCTCACAATTGTAATGATTTCACTTGTCACGATCACAATAGCTTCACTCCTTGCAATCGAACGTTTCAAACAATCCATACAACATTGCAAACATGCAACTATGCAACAATACAATGAACAAATTCATGCATGATGATTTAATAAGTCACAATGGTTGCATTTACTTCTATGGAATTTAACATAATAGATGATGCATATGAAAAATAATTTAATGCATAATTGTTTTATTAATAAAGCTATACTGATTTAATAGGGTTTAAGTCACTTTATTTAAACTTTTGATATTTTTGTTGAATTAAATTATGAAATAAATATGACTAGACAATTATTTAAATTTAGAGTTATACCAATTGGAATCACTCAAACAGAACTTATAGATCTTTACTCCTTGGTTTAATTTACTATTTCAATGGATTTAGAGATTTCTGTAAGAATTTCTATTTTACCCGTACCAAATAATTTAGGATGCAATTTCACTGAATAGATAGTACCAAAAAATAAGGAGCAATTGGTTTCACTTGATTTGGATTTATAGAACATTAATTATGATTTATACAGCATTAAGTAGATTTAAATAATCCAAAACATAGTACTACAAAGTATGAATTTTACTTCATATTAGTATTCTTCACATTTTTATGAATTCATTGATATATTATTTATAATTTTTGGGGATGTATATATTTTACTATTAATTTTACAAATCTGACAATATTCTCTCTTTTAAAAAACAATTTTAAATTATTAAATTGACGCTGATTGGACACGCTAAGTATGCATGCTGACTAGGCTTCATTTGCTAACCAGGCATTGATGTGGTTGTGACGTAGCATGCTGACTGGGCACTCGATGTGGCTTTTCCTTACTTGGTGATACCCCTTCGTGTTACTGGTCTGATCTAGACCTTTCATATTAGATCAAGCGGCTGAGAGCAGAAGGTTCCGTTCTCTACGGCATGGTCGATGGTTAGCCGCGGTGGACGGTGGCTAGCACATGGTGGATGGTGTGCTGGGGGCTAACGGTGATGGGGAAGAGGTGTACATGGTGCGGCACCGCACGGGGAGTTCGATGGTATGCTTCACGTTAACCCCTTGCTTCCTGAGGCGGTGACGGGGTCCAACTTGTCCTCTCAGACCCGAAAGCATTGCATCGAGCAGTCCAAGGTGTTGCGGTGATCTGTGGATGGAGTAGGCGATGGGGATATTAGTGGAGGAAAAGGAGGGAGCGGGGCATCGGAACCCTCGGTTCGGAGCTTGATCGGTAGCTCCCCGAAGCTATGGTGGTGCCGACTCCCAATCTTGGCAGCCTAGGAGCACATTTTTAGGGTTTACAAAGGGAATTTGATGCGGCCATCATAAGGTATTTATCTAGGTAATATTCTTGGGGAGGGGGCAACAAACCGCAAGAAATTTCGAGGCGATTACCCCAGGGGCAGTTCGGCCTTGATCTAGTGTTCATCACGACCTCCTATGCAAGGTAGGTGATGACAGGCGGGCCATGCATGGCAATGAGAGCGAGAGGGTACGCAAGCTACTACTGCTGCTGGTTGCGCTGAAGCTAGGCTAGCAACGGGCCAGAGTGGGGGTGGTCGTGGCTGCTGGGTGCTGCGCGCGTGCGGTAGAGTAGGAGAGGATAGTGAGCAGGTGGGTTGGAACAGCTGGTTAGTTAGGTTCTATTTATTTTTATTTTCTTTTTATTTATTTTCCTTTTCCCCATTTGTTTCATAATTGGAAACAAGATAGTGCAGTTTGGCTGTGGCGAGATAGCTCTATCTAGGGTTGTTTTTGAAAAGCATAGATTTCCCTTGAAAAATTTGCATCTCTATATGTTTGTCGAAATAGAATCTTTAAACACATGTCTCCAATTTATTAAGTTGGATGTCTCTATATCCTTGTTGAAAACCCTTTTGAAAACAGTTTTAGATAAAAAAACCATTTAAACATCTTCAACCATCTCTAGTCAAAACAAAGTCTTAATCTCAAGCCCTATTAGGACCTCCATACTTTCATCCATCTTTCCAAGACCACCATTTGGGTACTCCTAGCAATGACCTTTCCAACCATCCTTGACAGTGGACATGGATATTCAAATAGATTATACTTTGCAGAGTTTGTGCACTTTATCCACAAGAATCAATACATCCACCGGGATACAACCACGGCCTGTACACACGATAAACCGGGGTTCGGATAATCAAACCTAACTTTTCATTTGTCATCCCTAGCAAAGGCAGCTTTTCCTTTTCTGTTTGTTCTCCCTGACAACGATTATGTGGCACCCCGCACCATAGTCATGCCTTCCGTATATACGTATAACCAAACCGCAGCTCGGCGTATATCTTAATTTGGTGTCTTCACTTCCTTCCGTACTACCTAAGTCATATTGTTCACGGGAGCCGAAGCAAGTTGCAGGCCCCATGACATAGGTATGATTAATCGGATGCTTATGATTAGCTACCCTATACTGGGTAAGAGGCTTACGACCCATAAAAATTTTAGGTGATAGCCCAAGAAAGCAACCGACAAAGACTTTGATTGTATTAGAAAAGAGTCTTTGAACCGACAATGTGATGGTATTGTAATCACGCGTATGTAAAACCTATACGCATATGGCTTTGAGAACCGGCCTATTATATATAGGACGGGAGAAGCCCAAGCGAGGTATCAAAACCTCCCAGACAACTTGTAACAGTGCGATTCAAAAAATATTTAGGCGACTTTGACTCCATTGTTTTCCTGATATCCGACAAAATCCCTAGCTTTCTCTTTTCCACGAAACCCTAAGTCACTCACCATGGACATCGTCGAGGTTACGCCTCGTCACCCCATATCCGTAGATCTATTCTAGAGCCCACCCGGAATTCAAGGGATTTCTCCCAATTGGCAGTGTACAAGCTGCCAGGTGAAAGACAACAAACTACGAGCTAAGCCCTAGCTCCTGGGGTAATGTGGTTGCACGGATAAATTGTTCTAGTAAAGGCGTAGAACATCCCTTCTCTTTCTCTTGTCCATTTTTCTCATTTTTCATCATCACCATTTCTTTAGTTAAAACATCGACTTGGAAACGATGCCTCTTCCCAAGGGTTTTACAAATCATTTTAGAAACATTTGTAGTAGGGTAAATCCCAAAACAATTTATTCATAAAAAATCCATAGTTTCCAATGGGGTAGGATGCTAATCATCATAACCTCGATCTAAAGGGGTAAATGGTTGGTATACATTAGGGTGGCTATCATGAGGGACACCAAGTCATAACTTGGAGGAGCCAAGTCATTAGCGCAGTATTTATAAAACAAGACATGCTGATAGTAATGCAATTTATAAAGGAGATGCAAAACAGGTAACAAAAGGAGTAGGGCAAGTATCGGAATTCAGGAAGGGTGGCTTGCCTGTGTTCAGCAATAAGTCCCTGGACTTCTTTTCATAGGTAACCAGTAATAGAGATAGTTACAAATATATGATCCCTCCTGCTCGTCGTTACCACAATCGCAACTATCGCCGTCATCGAGCATCCGTGCAAACAAACCATACCACAATCAACACTAGAAGACAAGCACTAATACAATACAACAACAAACATAAAATACACCACTAACTTTAGTAGGTTTGATTAGTTTGGGGGTAAAGTAAGTGGGATTACATCATTTGGATTTGTGGGATGCTTTATTTATTTATTAGTCCAATATTACCTCAATAAGGGGATTTTAACCAAGGCCTTGTTCATTAAGATATCAAGGTGCTACAAGATACCATCAAATAGGTTTTAAAAGAACAAAGCCACCAAAAGTGGTTTCATCATTTTATGACTTTTAATTATTTAGTTATTAAATTTCTAGTGAAATAAACCCTAGTTTTAGGGAATAAATATCCAGAAAAGATTTGTAGGTCCAAAAATTATTTCCTTGGAGGGTTATGTAGCGTTTTACGTACTTGTTCATTTAGAGTTGGATTCAGCTCAAAACAATGACCAGAATGCCATTGGGAAAATCCCAAAGTCAGTTATGTAGTTATCTTGTCTTTTTAACCGGATTAAAACTATAGGGGCTATTGATATGAATCTAAGTGCATAAGTTAGTCATATCAAATACCTTTCAGCATAAATTGGGTTTACTAATTTATGACTTATATAACTCCTAAAATGATTTAATTGGTTAAATATACACATGCAGAAGTATTCAAATTTCCAAAATTTATGAAAGCCTCAATAATTATTGAGCTTCTGGTTTTAGATAGATCTTACATTTCATGTGTTTTGAGAGTTGTAATTAGGTTAATACCCATCTTGTTTTGTCCTAGAGAAAATCCTAAAGGCAGATTAGGGCTGAGTTGTTAATTTGGATATGGGAAAACCATGAGGCTTTTGGGGTAGGGTCAAAGGGTATGTAAGGTACTAGAAGTACCTTTCGGTATAAAAAGGTACCACTCCAATTAGAGTTACTAAAACCCTAGAGATAAACATATAGTAGAAAAGACACATTTAGGGATATAATTTAATATGATAAATATAGCTATTATTTTTGTTGGCTTACTATTCTAAATATTAGAAAAAATGTTGTAGAACATGTCAGAATTTAGATCTAAGCAATTGGATCTGTTTTGCATTTTCAAATTGATTTAAACTAGAAGGCAAACTTCTAGATTTGAGAAAAAAGGGAAAAGGGGAAGTGGCCACGGGCTAGGATCTGCAAGAAGATGGGCCACGGCGAGCAGATCCGGCCCACCCGAGAGGGACTGTGGGTGGGAAGGGATATTCAACCTGGCTGCTAGGGCCCGCGTGGTGGTGAGGGGTGAGTGCGAAGAGGTATGAGGGCAGCGGAGCCGATCGATCTTGTCGGGATCGACGGCTCCTGGCCGTCTTCTTCCTCTAGAATAGGGCGGTCGCGGGGGAACCCTTGGGGCGTTGGGGGTACAGGGGGCTCACCTGAGCATGTGCCAGCGATGGGGTGGTGGCGGGGAAGATGCGGCGTCGCGTGAGGAGTCTGGGGATGGGCGGAAAGTGGGGGTTGGCTTCTAGGGGCATTCTCGCGCGAGAACTCTGATGGCGCTGACTTTCGTAGCTCATCGGGGAGGCTCCCAGGGTTGCTGCATGGTGAAAATAAAAGCACGGTCAGGTGCAGAAGAGCAAGGGGAGTCTAGCAGTGTGACATGTCGAGGGAGAAAGGCATGGGAGGTGGAGCTACCCTCAGATATCTCTCATGTCCAAGAGCATCTTTCTCTCCTTCTCTCGAGCAAGACAAGGCAGGAGAGGGGTAGTGGGGTACATGGTAGGTGAAGGGAGTGGGAGGAAGCAAATTAGCTAGAGGGGGGTGCTGGAGTGGCATGTGTCTTATAAACCAAGAAGGGGTGGTGTATGATGGACAAGGTCCATGCCTAGACAAGGACAAGGGGGATGGTAGGGGATTAGCCGAGTTGGGTGGGGCTGAGAGGTGGTGTTGGCCTGGTGCTCGACCAGGGAGGGGCAGGGGAGTGGCTGCCGCCCAGCTTTCAATGCCAAGAGGGGTAGAATAACAACAGATATAACTCTCTCTTTCCTAGGGGTATAAAGGGCAAGGGAAGGGCACAAGCTATAGTATATTCTGACCAGAGATGTTAGAGCTGTGCTATGCAATTTTGTTTGACCAAGTGGGTGAAGGTTTGGTGGGTTTTGCTTTGGGGATTTGCTTAGTTGGCAATTTTGTTCAAATTCATGCTTGTGAAGGAAGTTTAATAATTTTTATTTGGTAAGGTGCGAAGATGGTACTGGTAGATGGATAGGGTCAAATTACATCTCTAGGATTTATTTGGAATTTTTCGAAGGAGTATTAGTCCTCTTAAATTCATTTATTTACTTAGTGCTGATAGGTTTTCTAGAAGCTCTTTTGATATTTTTGAATTGTACCAAGTTGGTTTTTGATGTGGGATGGTCCTGAATACTATACCACACATTGTAGAATTTTCCTAGAATTTATTGGGAAGTAAAAGTATTACTCCTCAATTATTCCTTGTTTCTGCCATTTAGGAAAAAGGGTAAAAAGAATTAATAAAATTCTTCAAAAATATTTAATTTTGAAGTGGAAAGATAGGGTATGATATATAGGCTTCAAATGTTCCTAATGTGGGCAAAGTGTTTTGGCAAAAACAAAACTTTCCTTTATGGAGGGAGTTTTGGAGGTTTTATCCATTAAAAGAATTAAATAGGTTTTGGTCCATAATTATTAGGGATAATATTTGGTAAATATTTATAATCAAGCTATATGATGTCCACATTCTATATCAATCATTTGAAACCTTGGGTTTTGAGAATCCAACTTGATTTTGGGTAGAAAACAAGGATAAGAGGATCTTGGGCAGAGTTAACATCATACCACCAAAACCTTGCTGGATCTTGGAGCTCAGGGAATATATGGATGGATATAATAAGTGATGTATATCACCATACTGTAGAGGTTTGATGTTTATCATGGTTGGGATCTTCAAGAATTGATTTCAAACTTTGAATAAAATAAGGGTGCCAAAACAGATTATCAATTAGCCTTCTAAACCATGTGGGTTTTGGAAGCACAAGGATCCAACTGAAACAAGGGAAGTGGGGTTTTAAAGACCTTTATGAGTATAATACAATCATGAAAATAGTGGGTCCAAATAACATAGTATGGAGATGTGAATTTCTACCAAAGTAGGCTTGTTGATAAGATTTGCAGGAAACTTATTTTCCTGACTTCAAAACCATCAAGATCAAGTGGGTTGGAGTATGATCTAACCAGGGTAAAGAGTGGGCCTTGTTAGTACTTAGGATTGTCTACAAGATGGTTCAAGTCCATTTCCGAAAAATGCACAAGGGTTCATAAAGAGAGCTATTCAAAGAAGTGATGTTGAAACAGTTTCCAGACTTAGTCAAATTGGCAGTTTTGAGGATTTCGACTAGAGTACAAGGGGGATGCTTTTGAGAGGAAACAAGGTTCCAAATCATCATAAAGTAGATGGTGATGAATCATAGATTTAGTAGGGTAGATCCATGCTTGATATTGGTCTACATTGGCTTGGAAACTTCTAGAGAGAATAATCTTCAGAAGTGATCTAGTTAAGGGTGTTAGATGATCATCTAGTGGCTATAGATTGGATCCAGCTTGGTTAACTTGTTTAGGTTTGATATTCTTGGATTATCTAGATGCTAGGTGATGAGCTCCTAGGATAGCTCATTCTACTTCCTAAACAAGTCAAATAGCAGATCAAGGCAATTCATCAGACAACAAAATCAAACTATTACTAGGGTTACCATCAAGCCTAGCTTGAGGTAAAGATGGGTATTTTGAAAGGTTGGAGTTTGAATAAGGTGGGAGTTCTTGGTATCTCTACCAAGAGTAGAATTTAAAAGCTTTATAAAAAGGTTCGGAAAACCTAGAGGTAAGAGTAATTGAAGTTCTGTCTTAAAAACATAAGGAGAAGATAGCATAATAGATGTCCATAGTTTTGTAAATAGCAGTACTAAAATACTTGTTGTATCAAAGGCATTTTGGCTTTTGTTTTTGAAATGTCAGACATTTGAGAACATGCAAATTAAGCCAAGACACTTCCTTTGTTAAATAGTTTTTGTCAACAAAGGTTGAGTTAAGGAGTACATCTTCTATTACACAAGCAGATGCATAAGTATAAGAAAGAAAGCATATATTGCATCATAGAGAAAGAAAAAGTTTTTGTTTCCCCTGATTTTTGCATTCTGGACAACTAAGCAAGTTTAATGAATTTGGGATGTTACAAACCTTTCCCCTTTAAAAGAATCTCATCCCGAGATTCAGGAGAGATAGAGTTAGGGGAGTTGCGGCGAGGGTTTGTACTATGTCTAGGTTAACTTGGTGATACTAGGTTTACCGCTAGATTACTACGTCATTACCGGGTCTGTGCTAGGTTACTTTCGCTCCTTGAGTGGTTGAGAGTCCAGTTTAGAGGATGCTGGTGGAAATCACTTGGGGTGCCTCATCTTGATCTTCATAAATGTTGTTAGAGTCCTGACGTAGCTTGAGGAGGTAGGCTTCCCTACTTTTCAAAGGAGGTTGGTATTGTCGAGATTTTGTGAGTGGTCCTTGCTCAGACTTTTATTCTAATATAGTGGGAAAGATGCAGTCTTTCCCCCTTAGGGCGATTCTATGGGAGTTCTAGGTTAGCACGGTTCTTCCTTCTTGAGATGGAATCGGCAAGTTGCAAGGGTTGTAGTGTTGTAGTTGATGGGGCTTTGATGGTCTTACGAGGCTTATACTGGGGGCTCTTAGGTTAGTTTTTGGAGCATTATAAGTCAGGGACACTCTTATTACAAACACATGGAGGCGGCAAAAGGTGATTCCTGAGAGTGGCATTATGAAATCATAGATAAAGGCGATCTCATAGGTGTCTCTCAAAACATAGAATTAGTGGTCAACTGGAACCTAACATTCCAGAATTCAAGGGGGTAGGGAATTCTTATCCTAGGACTAGTAGTCCTGATTTTATGTCTTGTTTGATGATGATTCTAAAGGCGCTACTTGATTTACGAAGCTTGAGTTGCAGGGTTGCTGGGGGCTAGATGGCCTTCTTCCTTGATGCGAAGATTTTGGCGCCTACAGGCTTTAATCGCGTCGAGGCGAGTGAACAGTCCCGGCCGTCTAGTTATTCCCGAGTTTTGTCCTTGATTTCCCCGAGCATCTCTTTGCTTTACTGGGATGTAGCCCCTAGTAGGGAAGTGCTGAGGGAGATGACCAAACTGCCCACAACAGTGGCAAGCCTTCCGCTTCTTAGGCTTCTTCAGGAGGGCTATTGTCTCTTGATAGATAAGTTGGGTAGGATGGTCTCTTCTCATTAAGGGCAGGCTCTGATAAAATTACCCGGTTGGTCGCAGTTGAAACAAACAGGTCGCTCAGTCTTGAGTTCCCCTAGGGTTTTCTTCAGAATCTTGTGGATGGACGCTGGTACTTTGGGGTTCACTTTTGCAGAGGTGTTGACTTGATCACGCTGGGGGCATTCTTAGCTGCAATGACCTGGTTGATCACATGAGAAATAGGTACCTTCCTTTGGACATGCCTTTCTTGATGACTTCTCAACACTTACATAAGGAAGTTGACGAGCCTTTCTAATCAAAAGATATAAGGGGCAGTCGGCAGGAACATGGTCTTGACCTTCGCAGAGGAAACATGTGAGAAACTGGGTTGGGCAATCCTCTAGAGAATGGAGTGCCGCACAGTTTGGGCAGTTTCCTTGGCACTGGCTGGCTTGATGTCCTTCTTCTCCGCAATAGCTACATTCCTTTTTCGATTTTTTGGTCTTCATGGCCATCTTGAGGGAGTTCATGTTGGTGCTAAGCTTTCTGGTTATGGGAGTAAGCTATGTTAATGATTAGCTTTCGGAGTTCAACTCGGAGGGCTTAATGGGGTATAAAACTATAGGATAACGATTGTGGTCTAAACAAGCAGATCCAACCGAGGGTCTAGGCCTCACCAGGTGTAATTAGGGGGGTACCATCAGTCATCCAGTGTTCGGGAGAAATACCATACCTCAAGAGATGCATTCATTCAGGATGTTTTCGTTCTGGGGTTGGGTCTGATGCAATGTTATGGGTAAAAGACGCAGGAGGGAAACATCAAAACAAGCATAGTAATCCAAGGAAGTTATTACAGAACAAGCTAGTCCACACCCGAGGGTGCCAATAGTACTTAAGCATTACAAAACGCGTTCAGGGACGATACATGACTCTACCCTATTGCTAGACTGGCGAGTCCGGTAGTGCGGGTGAGTAATCGGAGGGTGCATCTGCGGAGTTATTGTTCGCTTCTGGTGGAGCAGTGGAGGTTTCCTGCACATCCTAGATGGGCTAGAACCTACGGATATACTGACGGGTGATGATGCATTTCATGCCTCTCTTGGGAACAGCTTCCCTCGAGGTTCCTTCAGTGGCGGTGGTTTGTGCTTGATTCCTCTGCAGGGCTTCTCGAGCTTCCTTACGAGCGAGAATGGCTTGTAAGCGATAGAGCTCCATCTGGGAGTAGCGGTATTCATCAGCGACTGCAGTTAACACTTTGTTGCCGGAGTAGCTGAAGCCGGTCTAAAACGACAGAGCAGGGTATGCAAGGCTGGGGTCTTGAGATCCTCCGGTGCAGTCGATATTTCCCTTCATTGGGAGATAAAAGGTTGTGGGCTGCCTCATTTCTTGAAGGAAATCACAGATGCACATCAAAGCTTGTCTAGCTACCATGGCAACAACAAGTACAGGACTGGGCATCTGAGGTCCAGTGGGATATATAGAGCTTCCATCGGTTCCAAGCTTGGTTAGTATGGCAATTTGCCCCACATAATCTCCGGATTGCAGTCCCTTGTGGAGGGTGTAGTTGGGTATCTGTTGGTAACCGCAAAGTTGCAGGGAGTCCTCGAGTAGTTGGGGAAATCCAGTATTCAGCCACTCTTCATCAACAGGTTCCATCTACAAAAGTTTTTAGGGTAGGGTTGGGTTAGTGACAAGTGTGCACATTTTTAATATTGTAAATTTGTCTTAATGCAGATAGTTTCATAATAGAGGGGGAAGAGATGTAAGCACTTTTGGCAAATAGTCATCTCTTTTTCCTGTGTCTTTAGAAAATAGGTTTTTCGACTCCTATCTAACGTCCATGCTAACTAAGGTCTCCAATACTCAAGATGGCTCTAATACCATGTCTGTGGGGTCCCCCGGATTTATCATCCGAGAAATCACTGTTATGAACATATCCACGTTCCCATGATCAGTGAGCCATGGAACATAACTGACAAGTATCCTTACACCATCCAAACTTAACGAATACAAAACTTACATAAGTGCCATTATGGCTAAATAATTTTCAGCAGTGGATCTTCATCAAGTGCAGAGCCCATTCATGCCTTAACCTACAGGCAGCTGATTGGGAAGATGACATAGCTCGCATAGACGTCACCTTATCCCTCCATCTTCTAGCTTCTGAAAGTCTAGACAAGTAAATAGCCGAGGACAATGCTAGTGATTACTTTGAATGTACTCACAAACCACCAAATAAGTTAAACAAGATAATGAAGTTTGGTTGTGGCAAGATAACTCTATCTAGGGTTGCTTTTGAAAAGCATAGATTTCTCTTGCAAAAATGGCATCTCTATATCTTTGTTGAAAAAGAGTCTTTAAACACATGTCTCCGTTTTATGAAGTGATGGACATATTTATCATGTGAACTCTCACCACTTACTTATATTAAAGGGCAGTCTCTAGATGACTGAATTGCTGTGTCCATGTATTCTTATCATCTGACACCGCTCTAGCTCTGGTCCAGCTTCTTCCCCTGGAGTCACTAATGTGAGACAATATTGGTGTGCGTCCTTCTGACACCAGCTTAGCATACTCTTCCGCCCATATCTTGGACATGTTGGCATACCCATTAGTCCCCATGTTGTGGGGGCTCTTGAAATTCTTGGCTCGCTTTCTCGAAACATCACTCTTAGATTTAAACTAATCGATGGTCTTCATCTATACAAACTTAGTATATTTAGCTAATGTGATCTACGGGTACAATTCAAAGGGACTTCTTGGGGTGTCGTCTATTCTAACAAACTCCTTCACGAGCTTGTTCTTCCAAGCATTCCATGCCTTGAAAGTAGACAACATGACACGCCGTTCAACACTAGGAATGAGCTTGGCGCTAATTAGGTGGTTCAAGTATCCGAGTATCTCATCCCTGATACCATTGTGCTCATTTTCTTCTAAATGCTTCTAGCTGGGCAGAGTGATAAAAACTCGTTCCTGGGCAATGATCCCGCAAATGTTTGCGAACTTTGTTTTAAAACCCTCTGGCTCAATGGGAATTCCACTAGCAAAATCGATCTCTAGCACGTCATACTTTGCAGGGCGTAGTGATTTCCTCCAGCTAGGGCCAGTATACTTCCGCTTAGCACTCTTCTTTATTTGTCCATATGTAACCTCCCGCGAGGTAGTGCCACTCATGAAGCATAGAGATTCATGAGAAAATTCGAACAACTTTGATTGCAAGGAAATGCCTATAACATGAATAGCTAATACGCCTCTAATTATTATGAATTCAAACATATACAATCACTAAATAAAATGACAAATCCCTGAAATGCCTAACAATAAATTCACCAACTAAAATAACCTGGGGCTGGAGGTGAAGGAAATATGCCCTGAGACGCAATAATAAAGTTGTTATTATATATTTCTTGTATATGATAGATGTTTATTTTGCATGCTATAATTGTATTGATAGGAAACATCAATACATGTGTGTTTAATAAACAAAAAGGGTTCCTAGTTATGCCTCTCTTATAGACTAGCTTGTTGATTAACAAGATGATCAAAGTTTCCTGATCATGGACATTGGATGTTGTTAATAACAAGGTCACAGCATTTGTGAAATGATGTGATGAACATTCATCCGAAGTATAGCATTACGATCAAGTCATTATGTTTATATTGCTATAACATCATACAAAGTAGTCTTAGTCCTTAGACCATGAGATCATGTTAATTGCTAACACCGGAAGAGTATCTTGATAACATCAAAGGTCACACCGTAACAGGGTGACTATAAAGATGGGTTCAGTACTACGAAGGTGTTATGTTGAGGCTCATGGATCAAGAGTGGAATTTTTCAATCCAGATGACGGATAGATATACTCTGGGCTCTCTCGGTGATATCACATTAAGATAGCTTGCAAGCAAGTGATGTGATCACTAGAATGTTGTATCACGGGAACGAGAAAAGAGTGCATGTCGGTAACGAGATAAAACTAAGTATTTGGATACCGATGATCGAATCTCGGACATGTATTATATCATGAGACAAAGGGATTAAATTGCTGACGTTAAAGGTTCTCACGATCACAGAAGTCATCGTTGAACGTGCAGGAGTCAATATGGATCTCCAGGTTGCGCTTCTGATTATTGATCTGAGAGGAGTCTCAATCATGTCTGCATTATTAGCGAACCATAGGGTGACACACTTAAGGGTTGCCGGACACCATTTAGGAGCACATATGTTCCAAACAAAAGGTTTGCAAAGCGCATGAAATATTTCGATAGAAACAGGAATTGTTTCGATAGAAACCAGAATTGTTTCGGGTGAAATTGCAGAAAGTGGTTCTGCATGTGATATTGAAATGTTGCAAGGGGTTTTATGTGAATGTTTTTTAATTAAAGTAATTAACAAAATTCTGAATAAAATAAATAAAAGAGTTTTATTAAATGAGAGAGCATTAAATTTGGAGAAATTTAATGCATTTAAAGTGGAGACCTTAAAAGAAATTTTAAGGGGCATTTTAATGTGGAGGGGTTACCACCACATGAATGGGGGAGGTGAGGTGTCACCCCCCCATGCGCCGGACATGGAGAGAGGGGGAACCCCCCTCCTCCTATAAAAGGCCACCCATTCCCTCCTTCATCCTCACACCTCCTCGTGAAGGATCTCTTCCCCCTCTAAATATTCCCCCATGGTCTCGGATTAGCGAGATACATGTTCCTGGTGGCCTTGCGTCTGGAAGGAGTTGCTGCTTCCACTGATTCGCTGGAGCGAGGAGGTGGAGGTTGTCCGGTGGCTTGAACGTGTGTGCGAGGACGGATGCGCTGCTGATTTGCGGCGCTGGGACTTCCACACGATCTTGAGATCAGCAAGCGTACGACTACATCAACCACGAGTTCCTACTCGTGCACAAAACTCGTTGTCTTCGAGGGTAAGTTCTCCATGGATGTATGTCCACCCGTTGCTCTGTATCTAGTAGATAGATCTTGGCCTATAGTTCTCATCGTAGGAAATTTTTTGTTTTCTATGTTGCGGACCCAATAGTGGTATCAGAGCCTGATCTATGCGTAGGTGCTTTGCACGGGTAGTACACATATGTTTATGTGTGGACGATGATGATCATGTTATTGCATCTTCTATGTACTTTGGATATTGGTGGTATAGTGGGATGAAGCGGCCCGGACCAACCTTACATGTCATTGTACATGAGACCGGTTCCACGACTGACATGCAACTTGTTTTGCATAAGTGGCTGGCAGGTGTCTGTCTCTCCTACTATAGTCAATATCTGATTTACGACGAGTTGCTAATAACTTGGTTATCCTCGTTGTGGTTCATGTTCGTAGGTAAGACCGGTTCTATCTCTGAAAGCCCTAAGCCACGTAAAACTTGCAATTGATAAATTAGAGGCGTCTAGTTTAGATCGTTGCTGGGCTAGTGTCTTGATATGGTATTGTTGTAAGTAGATGTATGATAGATACTCTTACAACTCACTTAACGTGTAAGTTCCATAGACCTTGGCCTTACACAAAAAGGAATGATAGAGATCATACCACGATGCAAATGATAGAGATCAAATGCATGGACCATATCACCTCACTTCACACATTAGATGTTAGCATCTTATATTGCTAGTTTGGCGCTTTTGGTAGCATTATAAGATGATCCCTCATTTAGATATCAAGATAAAATGTGTTCTTCCTTAAGTATGCACCGTTTTGTGGATCGTGTTTTGAGGCATCACGTGATGATCGGGTGTTCTCGACTCTACACTTTCATACAACGGGTATAAGACAATTTTACCCACGCGAATACTAAGGTTCTTACTTGACGAGCCTAGCATGTACAGACATGACCTCGGAACACGGACCAAAAGGTTAAGCATGAGTCATATAGTTGATATGATGCCTATATAGATACTCACCTTTGAAGCTACACCGACTCACGTGATGATCGGACTTGGTGTAGTGGATTTGGTTCATGTCATCAGCAAAAGGACACGAGGGATGTCGTTTTTGAGTGGGAGTTCATTAGTAATTTGGATTAGTTGAACTCAATCTATCATAAACTTAGTCTAAATATATTTTACAAATTCTGTTGTAGATGGCACCACCTGCTTTTAATTTCAGTGTGTTCATGGAGAAAGAGAAGCTTGCTGCGAATGGTAGCAACTTCACCAACTGGGCTATGAATTTGAGGATTCTCCTCACTGCTCCACAAAAGCAATATGTGCTAGAGGCGCCACTAGGCCCCCCACCAGCTCCTGATGCCCCTGACGAGGAAAAGAACGTCTATATAACTCGTCAGGAGGACCACAACTTAGTTCATTGCGGCATACTGTATGGGCAAGAACCAGAACTTCGAAAACGTTTCGAAAATGGCAATGCCTTTGATACCATGGGAGAATTGACAATGATTCTCGCTACCCATGCTGCCGTAGAGAGTTATACTGCTTCTGAAAAGTTCTTTAGCTGCATGATGGAAGAGAACAGCTTCGTTAGTGAGCACGTACTCAAAATGTCTGGGTACGCCGATAAGCTTGTGTCCTTGGGAATAACGATTCCCATTGACTTAGGCATACATCGTGTTCTCCAATCTCTGCCACCTAGCTACAAGAGCTTCGTGATGAACTATAATATGCAGGGCATGAAGAAGTCTCTTCCCGAGCTTCTGTCAATGCTTAAGACTGCAGAAGTGGAGATTAGGAAAGAACATCAAGTGTTGATGATCAATAAGACCACCGGTTTCAAGAAGGACAAGAAATGCAAGCAGAAGGGAAAGAAGGGCGGCAAATCTGTTGCCGCGCCTGAAAAGAAACCCCGAGCTGGCCCTAAGTCTGACACCGAGTGCTACTATTGCAAGGGGACTTGCCATTGGAAGTGCAACTGCCCCAAGTATTTGGCGGACAAAAAGGCCGGCAAGGAAAACAAAGGTATATATGATATACATGTTATTGATGTGTACTTGACTAGTACTCGCAGTAGCACCTGGGTATTTGATACGGGATCGGTTGCTAATATATGTAACTCGGTTCAAGGGCTGCGGAACAAGCGACAACTAGCAAGGGATGAGGTCACGATGCGGGTCGGCAATGGATCAAGAGTTGATGTGATCGCCGTCGGAACGCTGCCTCTCCATATGCCGTCGGGATTAGTTATAAACCTGAATAATTGTTATTTGATGCCTGCACTGAGCATGAACATTGTAGCCGGATCATGTTTGATGCAAAGTGGTTATTCGTTTAAATCTGAAACAATGGTTGTTCGATTTATATGAATAATATCTTTTATGGTCATGCACCTGTGTTGAATGGTTTATTTCTATTGGATCTCGATAGTAGTATTACGCATATTCATAATGTTGATGCTAAAAGGATTAAAGTTGATAATGATATATCTGCATATATGTGGCACTGCCGTCTAGGTCATATTGGCGTTAAACGCATGAAGAAACTCCATTCTGATGGACTTTTGGAATCACTTGATTTTGAATCATTTGATAGATGTGAGCCATGCCTTATGGGCAAGATGACTAGAACGCCGTTTTCCGGTTCACTGGAACGGGCGACAGATTTATTGGAAATCATACATACTGATGTGTGTGGACCAATGAGTGTGTCGGCGCGAGGTGGATATCGTTATTTTGTTACTTTCACGGATGATTTGAGTAGATACGGGTATATCTATTTGATGAAACACAAGTCTGAAACTTTTGAAAAGTTCAAAGAATTTCAGAATGAAGTGGAAAATCATCGTAATAGAAAGATCAAATTTCTACGGTCTGACCGTGGAGGAGAGTATCTTAGTTACGAGTTTAGCACACACATGAAAGAGTGTGGAATAGTTTCACAACTCACGCCTGCCGGAACACCACAACGTAATGGTGTGTCAGAACGTCGTAATCGTACTTTATTGGATATGGTTCGATCTATGATGTCTCTGACTGACTTGCCACTGTCATTTTGGGGTTATGCACTGGAAACCGCTACATTCACTTTAAATAGGGCACCATCTAAATCCGTTGAAAAGACAACGTATGAATTATGGTTTGGAAACAAACCTAAGCTGTCATTTCTTAAAGTTTGGGGATGTGATGTTTATGTGAAGAAACTTCAACCGGATAAACTCGAACCCAAAGCGGAAAAATGCATCTTCATAGGATACCCTAAGGAAACGATTGGGTATACCTTCTATCACAGATCCGAGGGCAAGGTCTTTGTTGCCAAGAATGGATCCTTTCTTGAGAAGGAGTTTCTCGCAAAAGGTGTGAGTAGTCGGAAGGTAGAACTCGAAGAGGTTATTGAACCTTCTCTTCATGAAATGGCGAGTAGCGCAGCACCAGAAGTTGTTTCGGAGTTGACTTCACCTAATGAAGAGAGAGCTAATGATATTGATCATGAAACTCCGAAAGAGGACACTACCGAACCTCGCAGGTCAAGCAGGACACGTGCAGCTCCTGAACTGTACGACAATCCTGTTATGAATTTCATGATTGATGAAATAGACGACCCTGCGACGTATGAAGAAATGATGATGAGCCCTGATTCCAACAAATGGCTAGAAGCCATGAAATCCGAGATGGAATCCATGTATGAAAACCAGGTTTGGACCTTGGTGGACTTACCTCACGATCGAAAGGCCGTTGAGAATAAATGGATTTTCAAAAGAAAAACTGATGCTGATGGTAATGTAACCATCTATAAGGCTCGAATTGTCGCAAAGGGGTTTCGAAAAATTCAAGGATTTGACTACGATGAGACATTCTCTCCCGTAGCGATGCTTAAGTCGGTTAGGATTATGTTAGCAATTGCTGCATATTTCGATTATGAAATATGGCAGATGGATGTCAAAACTGCGTTCCTCAATGGTAATATTGAAGAAGAGTTGTATATGATACAACCAAAGGGTTTTGTCGATCCTAAGGATGCTAATAAGGTGTGCAAACTTCAGCGATCCATCTATGGACTGAAGCAAGCATCCCGGAGTTGGAATCTCCGCTTTGATGAGGTGATCAAAGAGTTTGGATTTGTCCAAACTTATGGAGAGGCTTGTATTTACAAGAAAGTGGGTGGGAGCAATGTGGCATTTCTGATATTATATGTGGATGACATATTATTGATTGGAAATTATATAGATCTTTTAAACAGTGTTAAAAGTTATCTAAACAGCAAATTTTCGATGAAGGACCTTGGTGAAGCTTCATATATATTAGGCATTAAAATCTATAGAGAGAGATCAAGAGGCCTAATTGGGCTATCGCAGAGTACATACCTTGATAAGATATTAAAGAAGTTTAATATGGACGAACGTAAGAAGGGGTTCTTACCTATGTTGCAAGGCAAGACATTGAGTAAGACTCAAAGTCCGGCTACGGCGGAAGAAAGAGAGATGATGGACAAGATCCCCTATGCCTCGGCCATAGGCTCTATTATGTATGCCATGCTATGTACAAGACCGGATGTGGCACATGCTATTAGTTTGACTAGTAGGTACCAATCTGATCCAGGTTCGGAACATCGGATAGCGGTAAAGAACATCCTCAAGTACTTGAGAAGAACTAAGGATATGTTTCTTATATACGGAGGTGAAGAAGAGCTAGTTGCTAAGTGTTATGTCGATGCTAGCTTTGACACCGATCCGGATGACTCTAAGTCTCAATCCGGATACGTATTTCTCTTGAACGGAGCAGCAGTTAGTTGGAGGAGTTCCAAACAACCTGTGGTGGCTGGATCAACATCGGAGGCGGAATATGTTGCTGCTTCAGAAGCGGCGCAGGAGGCAGTTTGGATGAAATAGTTCATTACATAACTGGGTGTGGTTCCCAGTGCGTTAGACCCGATGGTGATCTATTGTGACAACAATGGAGCCATAGCCAACGCAAAGGAACCAAGGTCTCACAAGAATTCCAAACATATTAAGCGTCGGTTTCACTCCATCCGCGAGCACGTCAAGGATGGAGATATAAAGATTTGTAAACTGCACACGGACCTAAATGTAGCAGATCCGTTGACTAAAGTACTCCCTAGGGAAAAACATGATCAACACCAGAACTCCATGGGTGTTAGATTTATCACTGTGTAAACTAGATTATTGTCTCTAGTGCAAGTGGGAGACTGAAGGAAATATGCCCTGAGAGGCAATAATAAAATTGTTATTATATATTTCTTGTATATGATAGATGTTTATTTTGCATGCTATAATTGTATTGATAGGAAACATCAATACATGTGTGTTTAATAAACAAAAAGGGTTCCTATTTATGCCTCTCTTATAGACTAGCTTGTTGATTAACAAGATGATCAAAGTTTCCTGATCATGGACATTGGATGTTGTTAATAACAAGGTCACAACATTTGTGAAATGATGTGATGAACATTCATCCGAAGTATAGCATTACGATCAAGTCATTATGTTTATACTGCTATAACATCATACAAAGTAGTCTTAGTCCTTAGACCATGAGATCATGTTAATTGCTAACACCGGAAGAGTATCTTGATAACATCAAACGTCACACCGTAACAGGGTGACTATAAAGATGGGTTCAGTACTACGAAGGTGTTATGTTGAGGCTCATGGATCAAGAGTGGAATTTGTCAATCCAGATGACGGATAGATATACTCTGGGCCCTCTCAGTGATATCACATTAAGATAGCTTGCAAGCAAGTGATGTGATCACTAGAATGTTGTATCACGGGAACGAGAAAAGAGTGCATGTCGGTAACGAGATCAAACAAGGTATTTGGATACCGATGATCGAATCTCGGACATGTATTATATCATGAGACAAAGGGATTAAATTGCTGACGTTAAAGGTTCTCACGATCACAGAAGTCATCGTTGAACGTGCAGGAGTCAGTATGGATCTCTAGGTCGCGCTTCTGATTATTGATCTGAGAGGAGTCTCAATCATGTCTGCATTATTCGTGAACCGTAGGGTGACACACTTAAGGGTTGCCGGACACCATTTAGGAGCACATATGTTCCAAACAAAAGGTTTGCAAAAGCGCAGGAAATGTTTCGATAGAAACAGGGATTGTTTTGGGTGAAATTGCAGAAAGTGGTTCTGCATGTGATATTGAAATGTTGCAAGGGGTTTTATGTGAATGTTTTTTAATTAAAGTAATTAACAAAATTCTGAATAAAATAAATAAAAGAGTTTTATTAAATGAGAGAGCATTAAATTTGGAGAAATTTAATGCATTTAAAGTGGAGACTTTAAAAGAGAATGTTAACTGGCATTTTAATGTGGAGGGGTTACCACCACATGAATGGGGGAGGTGAGGGGTCACCCCCCATGCGCCGGCCATGGAGAGAGGGGGCACCCCCTCCTCCTATAAAAGGCCACCCATTCCCTCCTTCATCCTCACACCTCCTCGTGAAGGATCTCTCTCCCCCTCTAGATATTCCCCCATGGTCTCGGATTAGCGAGATACATGTTCCCAGTGGCCTTGCGTCTGGAAGGAGTTGCTGCTTCTGCTGATTCGCTGGAGTGAGGAGGTGGAGGTTGTACGGTGGCTTGAACGTATGTGCGAGGACGGATGCGCTGCTGATTTGCGGCGCTCGGACTTCCACACAATCTTGAGATCGGCAAGCGTACGACTACATCAACCACGAGTTCCTACTCATTAACAAAACTCGTTGTCTTCGAGGGTAAGTTCTCCATGGATGTATGTCCACCCGTTGCTCTGTATCTAGTAGATAGATCTTGGCGTATAGTTCTCATCATAGGAAATTTTTTGTTTTCTATGCTGCGGACCCAATAGGAGGAGCTTGACAGCATTGTCGTGGTGGTACCGTTGCCCTTTGTGTTGGTGGGAGCACAGTCCCGTCTACAGCGGCCTTGGTGGGAGGCAATGTCTCGTCCCCGACGGTGGTGGTGGTGTGTATGGCACCGCTCCGTCCACGCTGGTGGTGGTGGTGGGAGGCACCGTCTCATCCTTGACGGTGCTGGTGGGAGGCATCATCCCATCCACACCGGTGGTAGTGGTGGGAGGCACCGACCCATCCACGCCAGTGGTGGTGGTTGGAGGAACCGTCTCGTCCATGCCGGTCTTGGTGTGAGGCACCGTCCCGTCTACACCCCTGATGGCGGGGTGTAGTCGGGTGTTATGTCATGCATTCACGGGCGCACCATTCTTGTTCTTCATGGACTTGGAGAGCATGTTCTACAAGACGAGGGAGCGTTAGTGGGAGAATGGCGGCGGGAGTGTAGGGATTGGGAGCAGAGGGGGACAGGGAGCCAAGAGATGGGGTGGGAGCTGGCGGTGGCGAGACTGGGGAAAGACACGAATTTTGAAATGATTTGGGGCGAAACATGGCTAAAGCATCCCGCGCATCGCAAATTTGACCCCGAAAATGAAATTTATGAACCATCTGATACGACATAGACATTCTAGATATTTGGGGTTTTCTAACCTTGGGATGTATAGATACATAGAAGTTGTAAAAAATTGAATCTTTATTTCATTCACTAGTATTTCAGGTATCTAACCTTGGGATAAACAGGTAATGTTGACATGCATGTCCTAATCAGCGTTATGATAAAAGGGATGTGTGTGCCTATGTGGGTGGTTTGGATATGGCCGGAATTCTGGATATCGACTTCTCATATAAAAAATATAAAAAATTCCTTATGCTTGTAAAACATTGAAGAAATTTTCCATCGCCTCATATTTTTAGAATATGTCATAGGCATAAATAGGACAAGTCGATACGAACATCATAAATACAACTTGCTTCACATAGAGTAGTATCTCCTCAGAAGTTCAATTGATTTAAATCGACAACTCTCATGCTTCGGAGCATCGAAAACGAAGTTTCTAAAAATTGGACTGTTTGTTTTTGTTGGGATTGTGTACATGAATCCATCCAACATTAGGAACGACTAATATGAAAAGAATGTAATGTATAATAATTATTTACCCATTTCTAAGCCTTTTTAATGAGGAAAATGATAAAAAATACATAGAAGTTGTAAAAAATTCAAGGTTTGTTGAATTCACAAGTATTTTATGTATCTAACCTTGGAATAAATAGGTAATGTTGACATGCCTCTACTAAGCAGTGCTATGACAAAAGTGATAGGGTTCATTGCATAAAAAACAAAAAAAACCTACGGTTTGCAACTGCCAAGGTCGAATGTAGGAGATAATTTGTAACGGTTACAGATGGACTCACCCTCATAGAACATAAGTGGGATAACGTTCCTGCAACCAACCGTGGTTGATGTAGATGGTAGACGACTGTCCTCAAGGATGTGCAGATAATCAGCACCACAGGCAGGTAGCGCCTCCGTAATCAGTCACACGTTCGGTGTGCTGACGACTCTCGATCCCTTGCAACAGTCGGGCAGCAGAAGAAGCGGATCCCCAGAAACTCCAACAGCACTACACCATGGTAGTTGTGGTCGAGGGGAAGGTTTAGATCAGGGCTTCGCCGAGCACTTTTCTAGTGGCAATGCACAAGGTAAGTAAGAGGGATAAGATGCCAACCTTGGGGCATATGAGAGAGCTTGTGAAAGAGTGTGTGGAGAGGAGGAAGAGGCCAGCTCCTTTCATTCAATCTCCATTAAATCACTTTAATTCCCTTAAAGGTCTATCCATTAAAGCACTTTAATTCCCTTAAAGGTCTTTCTATTAAAGCACTTTAATTCCATTAAAGCACTTTAATTCCCTTAAAGGTCTTTCCATTAAAGAACTTTAATTCCATTTTAATGCAACTCAATTTGATGAACACTTCATTTAATGAGTACTTCATTTAATGTACACATTAACATTTTGATTCCTTGCTTTGTTTTGATACCCCGAAACTATTTCGGCAGAACAATTTTTTGCGATGTCCATTGACTTCCCCTGTGTTCCCTAGCCACTCAAACGTGTTAGTTAACCTTAAGTTTGTCTCTCTACGGGTTCAAGAACTATGTAGACATGATCGAAACTTTCTCCGATCAATAATCATTAGTGGGACCTAGAGATCCATAACGACTCCCACTACTTCCACAAAAATCAGATGATCATCTGATCCTCTTTCATTACAATCCAATTCCTTTTGTCTCATGATATATTACTTGTCCAAGATTCAATCACTAGGTATCATCTATACCTTATTTAATCTCATTCTCGGCAAGTACTCTTTTTCTTGTTCCTGTCATATGACATTCTAGTGATCAAATCACTTATTTGCAAGGCTATGTCAATGTGATATCACCGAGAGGGCCCTGAGTATATCTCTCCATCATCCGGATGGACAAATCCCAATCTTGATCCACGAGCCTCAATCTAAAATTTCCAAATACCTGATGCACCTTTATAATCACCATGTTACTCGTCAGCTGGTGCTTTAGCGGTCAACCGACATGCTCTCCTCATCTTCCAGCCTTGGCGCTTTGTCGCGGGTGTCTTCTAGTGCCGGCAGGGCAATGCACCAGCCTGTCTAGTCAAGGGTGCGCTCAGCAAGGAGTGTCTCCCACTTTGTACCTTAGCCACAGATCTGAGGTGGCCGGGTAGAGGTGGCCACCCATCCGGCTCTTCTGGTCACCTAGCTAGATGGGCCAGTCGAGGAATCTTGAGGGTGAACCGGATGGACTGATCCACCTGGTTGTGGTTCTTCGTCTTGCAGCCATCTGGCCAGGCATCTCTGGTCCTGGCCAGTTGAGCCTGGCTTAGCCTACCCGGGGGTCATCCCCCCGACACTGGTCCCCGAGCGCGTTGGGACTTCACCTTGTAGAGAAGTTCTTGCATGCTCATTGACTCAACTGAAATGATTGGTTATGAAAAACTGGTTTGCAGACTTGCCTTGTAGTGTTTGCCGTTTTCCAGCTCGAGGTGCTTGTCGTTTCCCGGGTGGAGTTCACCGACTACGGAACCGGTGGCCCACCCATAGCGTGTGAGCGGCGATTGAATTGACCGGCAGCCGCATCCGGTGGGGGAGATGAATTGCTTGGTCACTGGCATTAGTGCTTATGTCAGCCATGCCTACCACTTATGGCACTGTTGCGTTACTTTGACCGCTTGGTCTGCCATGGCAGTTTTTGGTAACCGCATGCACGTCTTCATCATTGCGGTTTCTTGGGGGTTGTGCGCATGTCTTGCCTCCCGCAGTAATGCGTGCGAGATCTTCTGTGGAAGTTATGTTGGCGCATGGGATCCGTAACCAATGCGTCGTGGGGTAGTGGGGCGGTTGCTGGCCCCGTGGCGAAGGGGAGCACAAGGGACATGCTTGCTCTACTTTGATAAATAGGGGTGTGAGGGAGGGGGTCTTCCCTACTTCGCCTTCTCTCTTGCCCCTTGCTGCTCCTGCCCCCTGACGCTCTGCCTCATCTCTGCTTCTGCGCCTTTGATTCTTGGTCATCGGCTCCGCCGCATCTACATGCGATGACGGGGCCCAATTTCTCCACCACGGCCGCCACACCTGAAGAGATGCTGTCGGAGCAAGGTGGAGGTTGGTGTGGCTCGTATGTCACAGAGGACCTCATCCTCAAGTACAAGCGGGGGAAGTTCATCCTATCGCAGCGGGTGGTGAAGCATCGCCTCGCGCCGGAGGGGGCGCAGGCCCCCAACCCCCAGCCCGGTGAGGTTGTGGTCTTCCTCGCGAATTTTCCCTGCGGGTTCATCTTGCTGGTGAGCTATTTCGTCCTCGAGCTCTTCGCCGCGTTAGACCTCCAGCTCCATCACTGGGGGCGAATGCAGTGGCATAGCTGTCGCATAACGCGGCCTGCTGCGAGGCCTACTTGAGAGTTCGCCCAGATATGGAAAACTTCCTTAGATTCTTCAAATTCAAGGTCCAGGTGGTGTGGAAGGATGGGTCGCTGACGGAGACGGGATGCTGTGCCATCTACCCGCGACCGTCATCTCCGATTCCCTAGCTGAGCATCCCCAACACGGTGATGTTGTGGAAGCTCTCGTACTTCTACGTGCGCAACGCCACCAACATGGGCTAGATCTGGCTTCTGCCCTTCCCCAACATCCTGTCGACCCAGAAGTCCTGGTCCATCAAGGGTCTGGGAGCCTAGCGAACATGGACCATATGGCGACCCGGTTGGAGGCCTTGGTGGAGAGGGAGCGGCTCACTGCCTGGGACATTTCATTGTCCAAGATGAAACGCCGTGTGCTTCCGCTGATGACATGGTCGCACAAGATGTGCCACCTCTCCAGCTTCGACGACCCCATGCGGGTTTCCCTACTGGAGGTGCCATATGGGCTCCTCTGAGAATGGCTGGCCACCATCTCGAAGGACTACCTGGAGGAGGACTGGAGCTTCTCCTTTGCGCCGTTCCACCGGGGACAGCTGCCACCAAAGGTTAGTTTTTCTTTTCCTTTCCTGGTGGATTTTTCCCGAAGGGCTTCTTCTTACTCCTTATCTGTCCCTTTTGAGTAGCTCTTTATGGCACAGCTTGCGGAGGATGACTTGGGTGACCATGAGCTTCCCATCTTCTCGCCTGACTTCAAGCGGCAGAAGTACCCGCCGACGGAGCCGGAGCGCTTCCCCACCTGGGCCGACGAGAGTTGCAAGGACCCGGCCAATGAGTGTGCTTGCCTTGTATCCTTTTCCTTGCTGGCTTCTTCAGACAGATCTTTGACGACTTTGTCTATATTGGTGTAGCCGCGGATGGTGAGGATGCCGCTCTTGCCCCGGACGCCTCGGGGAGGGAAAGGGGTAAGCGGGCCGCCTCGGCCAGTGCCGCCCCAGCTGGTGGCGGCACGAAGAGGACTTGCCGGCTGAGGACCTCGGCCGTCATGCCAAGCATCACCCGGGTATGTGTCCTTGCTCCTTTTCTTGTGCGTGACCATTGATATTGCCTTTTGCTTAGTGTGCCTTTGTTTTCTTCATGCAGTGAGGCGATGTCGTTGGGTGGCTCCGCGACCATCGCCACCATGTCTGCCCCTCCTCCGGCTAGGTCTAAGGGGTTTGTTGGGCTGGCTGAGCCCTCCGTGGCAGCACCGGCTGAAGCTGATGTGGGCGATGCGGATCCGTCACCGCCGGCCGCCCGTGACCCAGCATCATGCCTCCGCCGCCTCCAATCTCGCCGAGGTTATCTTGGTCGGGCGTGGCATCGCGGCTGCTCCTCTGCTCCGGATGATGGAAAGCACGGACCTCG
This sequence comes from Avena eriantha, assembly GCA_910589775.1. Lineage (NCBI taxonomy): Eukaryota > Viridiplantae > Streptophyta > Magnoliopsida > Poales > Poaceae > Avena > Avena eriantha. Next base: position 447,704,190 of record OU342742.1, read on the forward strand.
TGCTGAGCGAGGCTCAGCCAGGCTCCACCGCTTACTAGGTGCAGGATCCCGTGGAGGTTGCACCGGATGACTCTGTGCAGCCGGCTGCGGGAGACAGCGGGCACGAGGCGGCTCCCGGCTCAAGCGGCGAGGGGGTCGGGGCCCAGGGGAGGCGTCCCGCGTGGCTTCCCGCTGCGACGATGACCTCTAGGTGACCGGCTTGCGGTCGCCTCGGGTCGCGCTAACGCTGGACAATGTTCAGGCGCAGCTCTCCGAGTCGGTGCCCGTTGCTTTTTGCCAAGCGCACCACCTAGTTGAGGTGTTGGAGCAGGGGCTCGGACATGCAAAGGCGTTGGGGGCTTCACTAGAGGTAAATATCCTTGTACTATTTTTGTTGTTTTCATCTTCAGTCGGTTTCCCTATTCTCTTTTTCACTCTTTCTTTTCCGCAGAAATCTTTTGCTGAAGCCGCCAAGACTATGCAGCACCTGGGGCAAAAGATTGCTTGCTCTGCCATGTCCTCCTAATTGTGCGAATTTTCACGTTTTTTTGACCATCGGGTACCCTCTTGCAGCTCTATTAGCAGAAAGGGATGGGGAGGTGGAGAGGCTGAAGGTGGAGGTACATCGGCTGGAGGAATCCAACAAGGCAAGCTCAGATTGGCGAGCTAGTGGATCACCAGAAAAGGATGGAGGTCAAAGTCAGTCAAGCCAAGAAGGCCACCGACATCCACACCGAAAACCTCAAGCAGCTTGAGGGCCTGTACAAGAAGCAAGAGGATGCCTTGAAGAAGGACAAGTCACGGGAGAAGACTGCGCTGGTGGAGCTGTGTCAGATTGTCGAGATCATCGTCAGTAAGTTACTCTTCAATAGCCAAACTTGTTCTTCTTCCTCTACAGCCGGTCTTGACATTTGTTGTTTAGCCGGGTGCAGCTCAGTATTCTAAGGCAACTAACCAAGCTCTTGCCTGCGTGCCTGAGGCACATGCTGGGCGTGACCATCATCCGGAGGAGCTGGTGGCAGTTGTTAGCGAGGAGGCTAACCAGCTACGCAACGCTTCCCTGGACGTCTTCGCCTATGTCTAGCTTGACACCGCCCCTCCTACTACAATGCGTGCCCTAGCAATCAAGCTTGCCGATGCTCCCGATATTATAGACGTGGTGTGGGAGTGGGCGGCGTGGACATGGTGCTTGCGCTGTTGAAGTCTTGGTATCCTAAGGTGGATCTTCGGAGTCTCTCCCGAAGGTTCTGGCAGGGGACCAGCTATGACCAGCTTCACGCCGAGGTTCCTAACATCTGCTCTTGCGGTATCAAGATCGGGAGCATTGTCTAGCTGGACCAGGACTTCAGCAATCCGGCTAGCACGGAGCCATTCTCCTATGACCTACTTCCGGCTGCAGCACCGACTAAAGCCTTGGCTACGCCAGCCTCCGACCCGCTGATGTCGCCTCCAGCAGCCAACTCCGACGAATGCCTCCGACAAATTAGTTGAATCTCAAGTCTTATCCCCGGAATGCCAGGAGTATTTTTACCGGTTGCAAACTTGTCCTTTTGTCTGTGGCTGTAAACAATTTGTTATTATTATGTGTTGAAATATGGTGGGAGCTTTGTCTCCTCTTTATAATGTTTGTCTATTGCTATTTTGTTTGCACTTTCTGATGGTTTAGCTTGCGGATTTTGCATGCTTTCTTCTGTATGGGGGCGTGTGAGTGCACCCACAGGGTGTAGTCTCAGAGGTTCGGGCCGACTGGAGCATCCAACCAGGTCAAACCTCCTTTGTGTTGTTGCCATTTGCATTTCTTTGTGTGGGGGCGCGTGAGCGCACCCACAAGGTGTAGTACCCGACGTTCAGGCTGGCTGGAGGATCCAGCCAGGTCAAAGCTCCTTTCTTCCTTTTACCATCTGGGGGCGGTTAGTAACCGGCCTAGGTACTTTGCTTGAATTTTAGCTCGTGCAAAAAATAAACTACAAGTAACGGTTTATGCGTTAGATATGCATAGGAGTAATATAGTCTGTAGTTCATTCGTTGGGTTAGAAACTTTGCCATTTCATGCTAAGCCAACAACTTGGTCCTTTGCTTAATGAGCATTGGCCGTTCAAGACGTACCCTTGCCAGCCATGAGCCGGGTTGCACTCTGCCACTGGGAATGAAGGGTTAGCTAGTGGGCGTACTGCACAATACTTCAGATTTCAATTATCAGCGTCGAGCAAGAAAGCACAATCGGAACATCTAGACGTTTTTTTCCTTATGACTTTTCATGTATGGGTCTTCGAGCTTTCTGCTCTTTTCGTATCTGTTGGCCGGCGTGCGGTCTACAGCCGTATCAAACAGGAGGCCCTTAGAGATGCCTACATTACTTCAGCTGCTGGAATGCGTGGCTGTCTAGGCCATACAACGAGTCCCCGGGAGGGACTGTCAGATCCGGGGTTAAAAATAATGTATCCAGAAAACACCAAATTATGCAGCAAGAAATGCCAAATGATTACGGAGTACCCGAGGCTGTGTCGAGGCTCCTCAACTTGTTCATTACATAAAATTAAGATACATGCACTTCTTGTTCAAGTGTAAAATGGGCGAAGCAGGTTCGTGTTCCATGGGCGCTCAGTTTCTTCGCCAGAGCTGTCCATTTTGTTCTTTGCCGGCTGGCGGGCACGATGAGGTAGTATGAGTTGTTCTATAATGCTCGGCTGATGATGAATGGCCCCTCCCAAGGTGGAGACAGTTTTTGCATGCCCTTGGTGGCTTGTACTAGTCGCAGCACTAGGTCGTCGTGTCGGAAGGAGACGTTGTGGATCCGGGTAGCGTGGTAGTGGCGCAGGTTCTACTGGTAGATGGCGGATCTGGACAAGACCAGCTCGCCTGCCTCTTCGAGGAGGTCGATGTTGTCCTCACGTGCCTCTTTGGCCTGATGCTCTATGTATAAGAGCTTGCAGGGTGCGTCGAACTCAATATCAGTTGGCAGGACAATCTCTGCTCCATAGACAATGAAGAATGGCGTGTAGCCGGTGGAGCGGTACACAGCTGACAGCTCTTCCATCCAGCATCCGGGGATCTCATCAGTGGCTCAATCAGCTGTGGCTTGATTCTGGCTAGGACCAGACCGTTTGCTTGCTCGCACTACCCATTGGACAGGGGGCACGATGGAGGCAAGGTCCAGGCGGATACCCTTGTCTCCGCAAAAGCACACGAAGGCTATTTGGTGAAGTTTGTGCCGTTGTCAGTGATGATGCTATTGGGGTAGCCAAAGCGCGTGATGATGTCTCTAAAGAACTAACCACTCTCGACCCGTCCTGCTTCTTGATTGGCTTTGCCTAAATCTACTTGGCGAACTAGTCCACCACCACCAGCAAGTGTGTCATGCTGGATCGTGTCGTTTTGAAGGGGCCTACCATGTCCAAACATGTAAGATCTCACCTAATAAGGTGGAGATCCCTGTGTTTGCAGTGCTAGTCCTTGGATTGAATAGCTAGCACCCACAGTTTAAGATATAATATCAAGAAACAAAGTTCATATTACATCGCATATCTAGGAATAAAAATAGTTCAGTACAACTTACAGAGCTCATATGGCTACCTTATTACAAGGCAGCAGATATAACTATATAGCATGGAGTCCTTCATCTTCATGTGCCACAAGCAAACATGTTGGGTGCAGACTCGTAATCCCTACACTCGTCATACTTCACTATCATCAAGCAACCCGCAACATGATAAGTTACAGCCACAGAGGGTCAATACTTTGAATGTATTGGAAAGTGTCACTAGTATGTGGATATAAAGTGGAACCTATTACTAGATGCATATCTGGACAAGTAGAGCTTTTTGGCTAGTTTGCAGAAGAAAGTTTTTCCCTATTTTTTACAAATAGTTTGCAACACTTATTATCAACTAAGTTACATTGGATACCCTCCAGGTAATATTTCCAATCACAACATAGTGGTACCACTCATAGAAATCAGTGAACCTAGGTTCCATTGATAGAAATCAATGAACTAACAACCCTTGTTCACCCATCAAGTTTTAACTTAGAGAAATTAGAATGATGAGATTCTTGATTCTGCTTCATTGTCTTGAGGCTCAGAAGTTGTCCGTAACTGGGGACATGGCTAAGTACTTAGTTTTACCCCCTCGAGAGTTGGTGCACTTTCCCCACAAGACTCGACATGCATCGAGACGAGACTTTTCAGAAGCAATCCCTCAGACCACCATGGACGCGTTCCATCCTATCATCACTACCACCCTCTGTCCGTCTGGCTGAGTTCTCGCAACTTAGTCGGTCAAGGCAGAGCCCATATGTCATGTGGGTGCACTAGAAGCTTCGTTACAAGAACGTCTCCAATCTCTTTGTTCCTGGGTGGCCGTCCACAAGTGCGATACACTAGCCGACCATAGATATGGCCCCTGAGTAACCACTCAACATAATCCAAGCAAGTCCCATTTCCACCGAGGTGTTTCATTAAGTACTTGTTTTATTATAAAAAACATATATTTTCCAGTACTCCATATAATCATAATATGATATTCCACCCCGAAAACTATAGCAGGGCTAAGCATTTCTAATCTTACGATGTTTCACCTACCAAGTAGAAACTACCATTATCTATTCTACATAGAGATATAGCATAGCATAATAATAGTCTATCATGCATAGTACAAAATCCACCAAGTATAATGAAAATACTAGGACATGGATGATAATGCCACTTGCCTTGTTAGTAAAATAATTAGATACACTTCTCAATCTTTCAATGTCACACTCCGTAAAATCTACAACATCAACAATCAAACAACATGCATATTCTCAATATCGCAAGCAACACAAAAAAAAACAATGCATATGCATGAATGCAAAGTGGTATTTTTATTGCACAATTTATTCTGATGATATTATGAACCCTACAGATGTTTTGTGAACATGCATGACAACAGATGCAACTATTTTAGTGCAAGGAGATTATTTAAAACATTTTCTAACACTAAAATAGGCCTTACTTTGGAAATAATTGCTACAAAATTCTATAATCAAAAGTAAAATTTGATTCAGAACCTATAGTACAGAGGGGTCAGAGATAACCTATACTCGAAAGAATTACCGAAAACTAATTTACAGAACGATTTTTATATTCAAAATACTCTACGAAAAGGTTCAGTACAAAAGGTTAATTTAACGTACTCAAAAGTACTAAATTATGCTTCCAATGTGTTATTCTCATTTTACTGAATCCATGGGCATCTTATTTGCTAAATTCGGATGAACAGAAGTTAAACTATGATTTTTACGAGTTTCAATGTTCTTATGTCTAAAATATGGCAGATTTTGTCTGTTACGCGATGAGGCGTCTACTGGTGTTGTACACGAGACTGTGCAGCAAGTCATTAACGTGCGGAATTATTTCCAGTTCAAGGAAGATGACCGGCGGTAGACTTCCACGTTGGAGGCTAAAGCTAAATTAGTCGAACATGCACATAGGCAAGTGCAATCATGCAAGGACGTGGGTTTTCTTTCACGATGAACCAATCAAACCAAGAGACTAGCTCAATTACGTTTTGGAGAGATTCTATTGCAGCACATCAATTTAAAAAGGAAAGCAATCAAGATACACATCAGAACTAACGTTGCTCGCTCATATCCACCGGAGAGGGACGATGGTACACGCACGTTTCAGCCGGTTGATCAAAGGAAAAAATAAACTTACCGATCGGAAGGAGACAAGGCTGACGGGAATATGACGACCATAGCTTGAGTGGTCGATGGTAATGTCGACGTGGAGACCTCTGGTCACGGGAAACTTCGTACGATGTTCCGCTTGTCACGGTGAAGATGATGACTTCCTCGTCGGTCCTTGGAGGCGTTTCTAGGAGGTGGCGGCGGACGGATGAAGCGACAGCGTCGTCGGATGCTCAGTCAAGGTCAAGGGTGATCTTCGGCTACGAAATTGGCCATTTAAAATGGGAAGGGAGATGTTCATGGACAACAGAAAACTAGTAGGAGTACAATAGGGACCTGGTTCAGTTCGTACCAACCGTATTCGTCGACAGTGTCATGGCGTCCGGCGAGCAGTTGGAACGATGGCGGCATGGTCAATAGAGACGAACTGACATACTACCATGTCTTAGAGATAGGCGATGGTTAGGATAGAGTACTGTAAAAAGGAAAGGATAAAATAAGTTATGTATGCGTAGTAGTTGTCCGACGAACTCACCAAAAAATCGAGCACGAGGTCGATAGTGCGGGCAGTAGAGAGCTCCTTTGGAAAACCTTTGTGAATGACAACGGAGGAGGAGGGAAAGAGGCACACGTTTCTATCCTCCGTTTTTGTTGGGATGTACTGAGGAGGGATATCGGGAGGGGTATGCCAACAGATGGCATTTGGTGCGCCGGATCGGTTTTGGATGATTAAGTCCACTAAATGGGAAATTGATTTCCTGAACAGATACTCCACTGAATTTCCAATGTATTTCGTGTTTATGGCGATCAGTTTTACGGTCTTGATTGTCCAAGAAGAGGAGGGGAGTAGATGGTTCTGTGCATAGATGAAACGTTCTGTACATGATCAGGAACTAAGGAAGAAGAAGACAGGTTCAGTGGCTTTGGTCGACCTAGATGGGCAAAAGAGAATGTGGCCCAAGAATATTAAAAGGAATAAAAAAATAGTGACTTGGGCTAATCGTTTGGACTGTCTTGGGTTATTATTATTATTATTATTATTTTCATTTTCTTATGTCTTCTCTAAATTTAGATTTCGAAATTCAAACTTTTTCAGAAAATTTAGAATGAAGTATATCTGGATAATTCATTCAAATTAGGGTAATTTGGCACTATTTTATATAATGTAAATTAATTCAGTTCAGAATATGGTACACAGGCCTATTTAATACTTCTTTATTTTTATATAACATTTAAAAATACATTTGTTGCATTTAAGGATTGATTTTTTTTGCTATGACCTTATATTGAACTTGAAGTATTTTCTTTTATCTTATAAATATCATAACTTTTTATCCATGGCTCCAAATAGAGTGAAATCGATTCCTATGGTTTTGTAATTTCATCATTTACTATTTTAGATCATTTAGGAATGACGTTTCTCAACTTTCATTTCGAATACAGTCATAGTTTTAAATTGAACTTTTCTTATTAGGGTTTAGGTTCTGGGTTTATCCTTTTTTCAGAGGTTTAAAATGGAAGTGTAAGATCAAGATACATGCCATGCATGATTGCATTTGATTTGTTTGTTACTTCCTTACTTAAAATTCATTTTTTTTAAGTAAGGATTTGATATTACCATTTAGTAAAAAAAAGTTTCTTTTCCTCCTAAATTTTCTCTTTTATTCCTTTTGTTTATGTAATTTTTCTCAATTCAAAATTTGAAATTTTTTGGGATGTGACAAAATCCCAGACAGCAAATGGCTAGGTGATGGGGATCGTCTTGAGGGCCATAGCCGGAGTGTGACTTTGCTGGCTGAATCGTTGTACCCATTACATGCCTTCACCATCTGCTCGGCGTGTTCTAGCGCAGTGGGCCAGTAGAACCCCATGGAGGAATGTCTTTGCCACTATGGCTTGCGACAATGCGTGGTGACCATACTCGCTTTGGTGAATGTTTACCAGCAGCCGGATTGTAGGGGTTCCGCGCATAAAAATAATAAATTTTACTCTACGCCCATGTACCCCTAAAGCTGCCATGACCTATCTATTAGTAATACATTAACGGGAGGGGCTTTTCGCGAACTTACCCTTAAAGATCGAAAAGCGTTGTCAACGCTCAGGAGAGTGTGGTTGATGTAGACGAGCCGAAGCCGACCTCAAGGTCGTGATGAAGCCCTTGCGCTCCTTCTGGCTCCAACGACTTGAGTGCCTCAAGTGTGACACCTCGCGGGAAGTTACACACGTCCGGTGCTTGACGATGACTCCCGCTTCCCCAATCCAGCAGCAGTTACGGAAGTAGAGCTCACGGATCCGAATCTCGCAGCGCGATGGCGCTCCGCGGTGAAGATGTCTCTCGCTCGCACAGTCCAGACTTGGGAGGGGGAGGGAAGGTACTACCTCCCCTCAAGTCTCGGGGTGGGACTAAAGGAGAGGATGGGGGAGGAGGTGGCCGCCGGCCACTAGTGGGCCCCGCGCGGGGGGGCTAGGCCCAGCCGGCCTCCCCTTTGCCCCTTCTCCCTCTCACCTTTCCCCTAATGGGCCCTCTCCCTCCAGAATTGGCCCATTAAGCCTTTTTGACCTTTTAATTGATTTTCTCTTTATTAAATAATTATGAATAAATGATTAAATCAATAATTAACATTCATTCACATATCATTTAATCTTCGTGGCCATGGAACACCTTCCACCTCCACTCCGGACATCTTCCGGACTTACCGAAACCCTTCTGGTTTTCTCCCTACTTTTCTTTGGCGATTCTACCGATCCTATAAATGCTCTCTAAGCATCATCAAGCCCTTAAGCGTGATACCCCATGGTTCGGGAACACTCTAGACATGGTCGGGACACTCCCGCACCAATGATCGACAGAGGGACCTGGATGGCCACGTGACCCCTGTGCGTTCCACGAAGATCTTTTGCCGTTTGAACTGGGACAGTCGTGTCTTATTCCCTTGGTCTCTTGATACTTGCATTGCCCGAGATCTGATCAATGACATCGCCATGTCGTGTTCAATCTCGTTACTGAACAATGCTACTTGACTCGTTTCGACATGTGATATCCTCGTGATCAAATCACACGCTGCGCAGCTATTAGATATAACTTCTCCGAGTGGCCCTTGAGTATCTTCCCGTCACATGGACGGACAAATCCCGCTATTGAAATATATTGCCTCTACGGTTTCCTCCGAATACCTAAACACACCTTTATAACGAGAATATCATTTTGCGGCCCGAAAGTTGGGGTAGCCAGGCAACGCGGTACCCAAGTTTCATAATATGAAGACCTTCTTCAATAATCCTCGAAAATTCAATAGAGGAGCTACAAACATGAGATTTCATTAGAAATTGCCATTGGTTAAAAGAAGATGCAGTGAGCTTGGGTGGATCACCCCTATTGTTTATATGAGGATGAGGGATAGGTGGGTCGGGGGAATATACGTGGCGAACCTCACTATATTCCTCCTTACCATTTCCCTTTTTGGAGGTGGAGCCATTTAGGTTTTCAATTTCCACATCATCATCCTTGGATCCGGCGTTACCCTTTTCCTTAGATGAAGGTGTGGGAGCCTCAGAGGAGGATGGAGATGGGGCTATGGATGATGTAAGGCGAGCAATCATTTGATTCATCTCCTCCATCTTGGCCTCAAAGGATTTCAACAAGGTTGTTTCCAACGACTTGAGATCATCCATTGTGACCTTATCCACACCCTCATTTCCATCATCCTTGGTACCCATACTACTCTTAGGCGGTTAAGCCCGAATTAAGAGCTGGGGCTCTGGTACCAATTGAAATGGATCGTATGGGCACCTAGAGGGGGGTGAATAGGTGCTACACCAATCTTAATTCTATGCGGTCCTATGCGAAGGCCGGATTATTTGGGAGCCGAATTATCCGGTCCTATGCGAAGGCCGGATTATCCGGCCTGGGGAAGAAAAACCGCCCCAGTTCGGATTTTCCAGGACAAAATCCGACCGGATACTGAGCGACGTGCCTTGGCTCCTTTTGCTCGAAAACTAGGGGCCGGATTATCCGGCCCTTGCGAAACCCGGATTATCCGGCCTGGGGAGGAAAAACCGCCCCAGTTCGGATTTTCTGGGAGAAAATCCGACTGGACACAGAGCGACGCGCCTTAGCTTCCTTGAGAGATGAGGTAGGCCAGATTATCCGGCCCATGGAGGGGCGGATTATCCGCCCGCCCCCTCAAAACTTCCTGCACACTTAGCACACATGAAAAGTCTCCATAGTATTGTTATCTAACACGCAAAACAAAGGAAAACATGAAATGTTCTTTCAATCTCCCCCTTTTTGGTGTTAGATGACAATACCAAGATTTGCAGGATAAAGACACAAGCCAAATAGCGATAACTATGAAAGGGACTCCCCCTCAATGTGTGCATAATAGAGTTTTGCATTGGAATACAAATGCACACAAGTAGGTAAATCTATTCCATAGACATAAGGGCAAAAGCACATACCACAGGAGTAGAGAATAGGCATCCTTGACAAAAATGACAATTATTATTGGATAACCATTATGAGCGCGCACCTTCCGTGATAAACCTCCAGCAATAGGATATGAATAGATATAGCCATGAGCATAATCCATGATATGAAGTCCATAGGTACCCTCCAGACAACCACATAAAGTCTCAACCACAAATCACAAACCTTGAATTTAAAAGTTCAATGCTAAATGGGCATAAGCAAGAAATAACGAATAAAAAATGCAAGTGCTTATGCCCGACCCATGCAAATCCACGGACAACCTAATAGAACTACTTCTCCCCCTTTGGCATCGAGACACCAAAAAGGGAGAAGAGCGATGCTAGCGCCCCATGGGATCACTCATCATAGTCCTCGTCCTCGTCCTCGTCCTCGTCCTCTTCTGCATGCTCGTCCTCGTCCTCATCTTCAAGTTCCTTAGTGTCACCTTCCTCATCATCAGCATCAGCAGCAGGCGCAGAGGGGAACAAGTGACGCTCCAGCTCACCATAGTTCAGCCCGAAGGAAGAGTTCCACCGAGCATACGGAGTGGGAGGTGTAGGAGCCAGAGGAGCACCCGAAGCGCCAGACACGTGGTGGAGAATGAGCTGCTGGGAGTGAGCCAACTCATGGCGCTGCCTGTATGCCTCATATAGACCCTTGCGCGTGTCCACGCCCATGCAAAGAATGTGACGCTGGAACCAGTTCAGCTGCTTGATCTCACGGGCCACGGGAGGCACTGGGGGCCGGCGAGCATCCCTCATGAGGCCCTCAGGAGCAGAGGAGGGGTGAGCAGTCTTCCGAACCTTGTTGTATATCTTCTTGGCCTTGTGCATCGAGTCAATGTGGAACTCCTCGGCAGGAAGCAGGTGGTGGATGAGCATCATAATGTAGGGCGCATAGGGAATGGACAGACGGTTGAACATAGCATCACACAGCTCATGGTAGATGAAGTCCATGACATCCAGCCTGTACTGCACTGACTCGTCCTCGCAGGAGGCAACCTCATGAGAAAATTGATGTAGCTGAACAAGGTAACCACGGATGCTGTCATTTTTGCCCCCACTCGGTGTAATAGAGTCACGGAAGAGACCCACCAAGGCAGCATAGATGGGGGCAAGACCAGCCACAGTACCGACAATTCCATTGTCCACAGTGCACGGAGAGAGAGTTGCATCCTTGTTGGGCTTCAACTGAGTGATGATGCGGTGGCCACTAGCTCTATCCCTGCTGCGGAAGGAGTACCCCAGAACCTCAACAAACACGTGAAAATCAGCAGTCATTGGCCTATCATGAGTCATCCACTTCATAGTGCGACGCTCATCCCCACAAATCACCAAAGTGGAGAAGAACTGCTTCACCACCTCAGAGTCAAAGGAGCACTGGAGAGACATGAGATGGTGCAACCCCATCCTCTCAACCACATACATCGCATCCACAAGATGCGCCTTCTCCAAGGCATCAGCAAGTACTAGAGGGTGCATAGGCCTAATGTTCAGCCTGGCATAGATGTCTTCATAAATCCCCTTCTGTTCAGCACACCAAAAGCGGGTATCCCCTAGCTCATCATCACGAGGCAGCTCAGCAAACAAGTCACGGTGATGGATGGTAGAGAAGGAGACTGCATCCAAAGCCCTGTAGTTGATCTTGGGCTCCTTGCCCTTCCTCTTGGACAACCCCTTCCTAGTCCTCTTGGATTGTTCAGCCATTTGCCTCTCTTTGTTCTTCCTTCTCCTCGATTCAACTTCGTCCACTAGGTTACCTTGACCGTCGTCCCGAAAGTACTTGGCGCGAGGACGACGCTTGTAGGTCTTGGAAACACCGGAACCACCTGTGAGGAGAATAAGGGCGATAGGAAGGGGATAAGCATACACACAAGTCCAGGAGAGAGCATGGAAAAAGTAGTCAAAAAGTTCATAGGACAAAACTACTCAATGCATACACATAGTGAAACTGAAGCAGAATTGAATCTGCCAGGCCGGATTATCTGGCCTGGCCAGGGGCGGATAATCCGGCCCTGGCAAAAAAAATCGATTTCACCAAGAATGCATGCAAAAAAAAAGTAGATCAGGCCTAGAAACTGTAAGACTATGAGTTCTATGTGAAAACACATCCTTCTAGACAACGTTCCACCCAACAAGATAGACATCTAGCCAAAGATGGGGGAGAGAGAGAGTTACCCTCACTCATTGGAGGAAGAACATGGAGGAGAAGGTACCAGGAGGCGCGGAGAAGAAGATCCGGGGAGGCCCGGAAAATCCGGTGGCCGGAAAGGCTCCAGGGAGGGTGAGGGGCGGCAAGCGGCGGCTGGGGAGAAGGAGAGGGCTGGGGGAGAAGTTCTGCTCGATATGATCCCTTCCCCCCGAGTCCTGCCCTTTAAGATCGAATCCGCCAGGGCCGGATTATCCGGCGAACACTTGGGCCGGATTATCTGGCCTAAATTGTGGGATTCTGTTATACACAGAACCAGGCCCGCGCGTCCCCAAACAACACCCCCACAAGGTGTACAAGGGACTTGTGTGCAAGAATAGATGGCTTAGGGGTAGGGAAGGCTTAGGATTGAGAAAGCCAAACTGAGATGGTACTAGACACTCAAAATTGCAAAATCCAAATCAAATCAAAACCAAGATTGAGTGTGATTCCCATAAGAACATGAGAGAGCAAATAACATCCAAAAAGATCCAATTCTCCACAAGGGAGAGGGCGGTGGCCGAAGCCACCTTGTTGGAGTGTATGGTGTGACACCGCGAAGATATATCTTGTGTTCACGACCAATACTCATCAATAAGCTCACATATCACAACATGATATTAAGAGAAATGATATAACTTGCTATTGGCATTATGGGGGGAGGGTTAGCCCAATAAGTTAGGACCACACTCCCCCTATATCCATGCCCACATCTAGACCAAACAAGGATTGAAATGTATGAGTGAGTGCATGGGCAATCAAGACAAACTCCTGGAATCAATGATATTTAGCTCATTCCTCAAATAGCAGAATCTTGCTTCATCAAGTGGCTTTGTAAAGATATCCGCCAGTCGGTTCTTCGTGCTCACAAAAGATAGATCAATATCGCCTCAAGCAACATGGTCACGAATAAAATGATTCCGAATCTCAATATGCTTCGTCCTTGTGTGTTGAAGAAGATTGTACGCAATTTTGATAGCACTTTCATTATCACATAAAAGAGGCACTTTGTCACAATTGACACCATATTCCTTTAAAGTTTGCCTCATCCACAATAATTCAGTACAAGCGCTGGTAGCAGCAACATATTCAGCTTCGGTGGTGGAGAGAAATATACAATTCTGCTTTTTGGAGGACCAACATACAAGAGATCTTCCCAAGAATTGACAAGCTCCAGAAGTGGATTTCCGATCATCCTTATCACCAGCCCAATCTGAGTTAGTATAACCACATAAAGAGAAACTGGAGCCCTTGGGATACCACAGACCAAAGTTGGGGGAATGAACCAAATATCGAAAGATCCTCTTGACCTCCACTAAGTGGCTTTCTTTAGGAGCTTCTTGATACCTTGCACACACTCCCACACTCAACACAATATCATGTCTAGATGCGCAGAGGTAACGAAGAGAGCCGATCATGGACCGATATACCTTTTGGTCCACATCTTTACTGTGAGGGTTGAGTTCGAGATGACACTTTGATTGCATCGGAGTAGCGACACCATTAAGATCCATCATCTTGAATCTCTTGAGAATGTCTTGGATGTACTTTGATTCATTAATAAAAGTTCCTTCTCTAAGTTGCTTGATCTCGAATCCAAGAAAGAACCGTAATTCCCCCATCATAGACATCTCAAACCTGTCAGTCATAAGCTTCAAAAATTCATCGTTAAAAGCTTTGTTAGTAGAACCAAAAATGATCTCGTTTACATATAGTTGGCATACGAAGAGCTCCCCCTTAACCTTCTTAGTAAAAATAGTGGGGTCGATTTGCCCAACTTCGAAGCGACGATCTAACAAAAGCTCTTTAAGGTGCTCATACCACGCACGTGGGGCTTGTTTAAGGCCATAGAGTGCCTTATCGAGTTTGTAGACATGGTTCAGGAAGTTAGGATCCTCAAACCCCGGGGGTTGCTTTACGTATACCAACTCATGTAGAGGACCGTTAAGGAAGTCACTCTTGACGTCCATTTGCTGCAACTTGAAATTGTTATGAGCAGCATAAGCAAGTAGGATACGGATGGACTCAAGGCGAGCCACAGGAGCATAGGTCTCGCTGAAGTCGATGCCCTCAACTTGGGAGTAACCTTGTGCCACAAGTCTTGCCTTGTTCCTCACAACAATGCCATTCTCATCTTGCTTGTTCTTGAAAATCCACTTGGTGCCGATAACATTGCGACACTCTTTGGGTTTCTCCACTAGTTTCCAGACTTTGTTGTGCTCGAAATTATTCAATTCATCATGCATAGCAACAACCCAGTCTGGGTTTTCAAGAGCTTCAAAGACCTTCTTAGGTTCCACCATGGAGATATGAGCTTGATGCTCACCAAAATTGGCCAATTCTCTTCTTGTAGACACCCTTCGTCGAAGATCACCAACAATCTTGTCGAGAGTGTGACCCCTCAACTCAAGGTTACGATCAGCCCGAGCCTTGCGACGAAGTTCAATAAGTTTGTTGTCTCTTGGTGGAGGAGATTCATCACTTGAGTCTTCATTGGAAGCATTTTCTCCGCCTTGATCAGTAGCTGGAACATCAGTAGCAGGTGGTGGAGACGCATGCCCTTGAAGTGAATCCGTAGCCATAACAGGCGGCTGCAGAACTGGAGAGTCAGGGTCGGATAATCCGGCCGATGGAGAGGCCGGATAATCCGGCCTGGGGGTACTTGCAGCAGCTTCATCAGGAAGCCTGGGACTTGCTTGAACTGGCGAGGAGCCGGATAATCCGGGGTCAGCCGGAAAATCTGGCCTGGAGCTTGAATTGATATCTTCACCACCAGGAGCTGCATGGTCAGCTGGAGCGGGGTGGCCGGATAATCCGGTATCCACCGGAAAATCCGGCCTGGAGGTTTCTAGAGCATCTTGACCTTCAGAAGTTGATGGAGATGGTGTAGAAGTTGCCCCCGTGGTTGAAGCATGTGCGTATGTGTAGATGAGGGCTCTATATGAGTAGAGCATTGTCCTTCCCGGTCCGCCACAAGGGGTTCCTCGATGGGGCGGAAGAATCCCACGCCCATTCTTCTTATGGCATCTTGGGGTATTTCAACATCTGCATCACAAACACCAACTTGCTCCACACGGGAACCGTCATTTTCCTCGAACACCACACTACAAGATTCTACAACAGTTCCGGAGAGCTTATTGTACTCTATAAGTGTGGGACTCGGCACCATAACCAACAAAAATACCTTCTAGAGCCTTAGATTCAAACTTAGATAAACGAACTCCTTTAATAAGAAAGAAACACTTACACCCGAATACCCGAAAGTATGAGATGTTTGGCTTGTTACCGGTAAGTATTTCATACGGAGTCTTGTCCAAAAGCTTGCGGAGGTATAAACGGTTGGATGAATGACAAGCAGTAGAGATTGCTTCAGCCCAGAAATTATATGGAGATTTTAATTCGGCCAACATTAATCTTGCCATGTCTATTAGAGTTCGATTCTTCCTCTTGGCTACACCATTTTGTTGAGGGGTGTAAGCGGAATATTGATGTCTTATCCCCTCTTCACTTAGAAACTCATTTAAGGTGTAGTTCTTGAACTCCGAGCCGTTATCACTCCTTATAGCCAGAATGGGGACGTTGTGTTGACGTTGAACCTCGTTGGCGAAGTCGATGATAGTTTGTTGAGTTTCACTCTTCAACTTGAAGAAATAAACCCAAGTGTATCTTGAGTAATCATCAACAATCACAAGACAATACTTCTTCCCACCGAGGCTTGCATGAGATGGAGGTCCGAAAAGATCCACATGAAGGAGCTCCAAAATCCTTTTTGAAGAGATAATAGTTTTCCTTCGATGAGGAGAATCATGCATTTTCCCTTCCACACGCCGTGCAAACATGATCTTTGGCAAAAGAGACATTTTCTTTTAGTCCAAGAATGTGGCCACCCTTGTGGAGAATTTGCAAAGTTCTCATATTGACGTGGGCTAGTCGGCGATGCCATAGCCAACCCGCGTCAGCCTTTCCAAAAAGACACATCGGACCTATAGTGGTTTTCCCCGAAAAGTCTACCACGTATATGTCGTTTTCAACATATCCCACGAAAGCGACTTTTAGAGACTTGCTCCACAAGAGTACTATTGAATCAGCATCAATGTAAACTGCAAAGCCCATCTTACCAAGGGCACGAACTGAAAGTAAGTTATACCCGAGGGTCTCAACAAGCATGACGTCCACGAGAGAGATATCGTGAGCCACCACAACTTTGCCGAGACCCAATACCTCAGATTTTGACTTGTCACCATAGGAGACGGTAATGTGATCAAGGTTTGGCCGCATCTCCGTGATGATCTCCTTGCTTCCGGTCATATGACTCGTACAACCGCTATCGAGTACCCATTTAGACCCACCGGAAGCATAGCCCTGCAAGAAAATTACTTCTTGGTTTTAGGTACCCATTTTTCAATGGGTCCTCTCATGTTAGTAACAAGGGTCTTGGGAACCCAAATAGACCAAGGAATGTAAGAATCATAAGGCCCTACATAACTAGCATAAACATCATCATAAGAATGACAATATAGTTCGAAGTTAGGATTGTTGATCCCTGCAAAACCATCATAATTAGTCTTGTCATTGGTAATGTTGCTAGTCTTCGATTGAGCAGTCTTGTTCTTGTTCTTCTTCTTCTTCTTGTTTTTTTGCTCTTTATCTTGGGTATGTAACCAAGACCTTCTTTACTGTTGTTTGTCCTTTGCCTGCTCAGTATCTCATCAATAACCCCTTTACCTTTGTGTTGAGAACTCCTTGCAAGATCTTCTTTTCCAAAGGATGAAGAAGAGGTACTTGGCACATCATACCGTTTCAATTGAGTTTGGAGCTGGTCATGAGACTCATTTAGAGTAGAATGATCCCTCTTCAATGCCTTGTGAGCACTTTCAAGATCATCAAACTTCTCCAAAAGTCTAGCATGAACAACCCCAAAATCAATCTTTTCTTTCTTTAGTTTCTTTACATTGGCAAGAGCATGGTCACGTTCTTTAATGAGCTGAGCTACAGCTTCTTCTTGTGACTCCTCTAGGGATTCGAGTCTTTCTTCCAAAGAAACTCGAGTTTCCTCTTCCTCTTCCAAGGCATTCTTTAAAGAGTCTATCTCCAAGGCATCTTCTCTTTCAATTCTGCCCTTTTCTTCAAGGAGATCTTCGGCTTGAGCAAGTTGACTCATAAGAGCATCAAAATGGAGTTTGTGCTCACCTTGTAGGTTAGTGAAAAAAGTATCCAAGGCAATACCTTCTTCTTTCATTTCAAGACTGTCATGATCATCCATATCCAAAATTATGTTAGTCTTAGGAAATGAGGAGTTAGAAGTTGATACCTCGGATCCTCTTGCCATTAGACAAGTGGCGTTGTTGTTGATGGCGTTCTCGTTCGGCGAGTCGAAGAGAGAGGAGGGAGTCGATGTGGTGGCTATAGCAGCCACTTCGCGGGAACTATCATCATCCTCTTCATCTTCACTTGCGGAGGAGTATTCCTCTTGAGCTATAAGGACCATCTTGGGTTGCTTCTTGAAAGGGCCATTCTTCTTAGCAAACGGCTTCTTCTTCGGAGCTTTGGATTTCTCTTTGAGGATGAGCCTGCCACCATTGTCTTCTCTATTTTGATAAGGACACTCGGCTACAAAGTGGAGTCTATCTCCACAGTTGAAGCAAGTTCTCAATCTTGGGCCACTTTCTCTTCTTCCATTTGACCCATTCTTGCGCTCAAGTTCAGACTTGGCTTTGGCAGGGTCCTTCCAAAAGTTCCTTGCATAGAATGCCATGTACTCACCATGAGCATGTCTGACCTCATTGGGGCAGTCCATGGATACCCTCTCAAAAACTCCTTCATCGTCCTCTTGGTCAACAACATTGGCTTTGAGAGCCACATTGACACCCTTTTGCATTCCAATGGCCCGAGCATGGGCATCTTCAGCATTCTTTGCCGCCACTTTGAATGACGCCATTTCTTGCAGACTTCATTGGATGTCATTTGATAATAGTTGTGTCTACCTTGCAAGCTCTTCAAATCCGTCGGTTCGAAAGGCATTAAGGCACTCACATACTTTCTTTTTATGCATGCATCATCAATGTGAGTGGGCCCATGCTTCCGAAATGTTGTTGCGATGCCCTTGAGTCTTCTATACATGTCCTCATGGTTTTCACCATCCAACATATAGAATCCATCAGCTTCGTTACTAAGGGCATCATACTGGTTTCTTCCCATGCTTTCATTTCCAACAAAAAGGTATGTAAGAGCATCCCACGCCTCTTTAGCTGTGTTGAGATGTTCAATGTGTGGCATGTCCTTGGGACCCACACCAAGTTGTATCATGTGGAGAGTAGTGGAATTCAACTGGCTATCCACAACTTCTCTTCTTGTTAGATTGGTTTGATCTCCAATATGAAGACCTTCTTCAATAATCCTCGAAAATTCAATAGAGGAGCTGCAAACATGAGATTTCATTAGAAATTGCCGTTGGTTAAAAGAAGATGCAGTGAGCTTGGGTGGATCACCCCTATTGTTTATATGAGGATGAGGGATAGGTGGGTCGGGGGAATATACGTGGCGAACCTCACTATATTCCTCCTTACCATTTCCCTTTTTGGAGGTGGAGCCATTTAGGTTTTCAATTTCCACATCATCATCCTTGGATCCGGCGTTACCCTTTTCCTTAGATGAAGGTGTGGGAGCCTCAGAGGAGGATGGAGATGGGGCTATGGATGATGTAAGGCGAGCAATCATTTGATTCATCTCCTCCATCTTGGCCTCAAAGGATTTCAACAAGGTTGTTTCCAACGACTTGAGATCATCCATTGTGACCTTATCCACAACCTCATTTCCATCATCCTTGGTACCCATACTACTCTTAGGCGGTTAAGCCCGAATTAAGAGCTGGGGCTCTGGTACCAATTGAAATGGATCGTATGGGCACCTAGAGGGGGGGTGAATAGGTGCTACACCAATCTTAATTCTTTTTCAAATTTTAGGCTTAGCACAAGAGTAAATTCTCTAGATAAAATAATGTGTGGAATTTCCCTATATGCAACCCTATCTACTAGCGAGTAAAGAGCGAGTGGAAGAGGAACGAGTGAACCGAAGTGAAGCACGTGGAGACACAGGATTTGTTTGATCGCAATTCCTTCCTTTTTAGGGGAAGTACGTATCCGTTGGAGTGGTGGGCGGTACTAAGAACACCACGCCACAAAAGGCCTCACCCTGTTCTCCGATGGATCTCGCCACAACAGGCCTGATCCACCTTCCACTATAGGTACCCTTTGAGGCGGGCACCGGCGCGTTTACACAACTAGTGGGGCAACAACTCCACAACAACTTGGAGGCTCCCAAAATGACAACAAGATGCCACAAGAACAAAGATGTCAAATACAATAACAAGATCTAGGTATTAACAAGAATACTAGATCAGGGATTTCTCCAAGTGAATGGAGAGGAGTTGAAGCGCTTGATTCTGGATGTTGCTGATGAACTTCTCCTCCTTCAATTCTAGCAAGGATCAAGACCTTCGGGTGGTTGAAGTGGGAGATCGAGATTTAGAGCTCTTGCACAAGGTCTGGTCAAATTCGAGTGAATCAAGAGTTCTAGACGTTGGGGAAGAAGGGGTACTTATACCCCCTTCCAAAAACCAGCCGTTGCACACTTTGGGGGCCGGATTATCTGGCCCAAGTGGGGGCCGGATTATCCGGTCTGGGGAAACTCCGCCCCAGACTCGGGATCTCTGGCAGAAAATCCGCCCCCTCACAGTGAGACGCGCCGAGCTTGCCCTTGATCATCTTCTGGGGCTAGAATATCCGGTCCTATGCGAAGGCCGGATTATTTGGCTTGGGGAAGAAAAACCACCCTAGTTCGGATTTTCCAGGAGAAAATCCGACCGGATACTGAGCGAGGCGCCTTGGCTCCTTTTGCTCGAAAACTGGGGGCCGGATTATCCGGCCCTTGCGAAACCCAGATTATCCGGCCTGGGAGGAAAAACCGCCCTAGTTCGGATTTTCCGCGAGAAAATCCTACTGGACACAAAGCGACGTGCCTTGGCTTCCTTGAGAGATGAGGTAGGCCGGATTATCCGGCCCATGGAGGGGTGGATTATCCGGCCCCCCTCAAAACTTCGTGCACACTTAGCACACATGAAAAGTCTCCATTGTATTGTTATCTAACATGCAAAACAAAGGGAAACATGAAATGTTCTTTCACCTACGAGCAGCCGGTTGAAGAGAAAGGCAAGGCTGGCGGCGGATTGTTCGGCTCCGGTGGGCGGATGCAGCACTCAGATCTCGAAGAAAAAAACCCGGGAGAAGAGCGAGAGGTGAATTTTTCTTATCTGTGCCTTATCTTGCAAGTAGATTAGTTACGGCATAATAGAATCGAATGAACTGAAATGTTCCCCTTTTTAATCAAATTAGGCACAGTTTTGATACAAGTGACATATATGAGTTCACAGTTCATGTTCGGCAGTACACTGCAAAGCTTGATTTTGGTTGCGAGAGGGTTGTGTTCGGGCAAGATCTGCATCTGCTTGTGAATTTGAAAGAGGTTGTGTGTGTTTTGCAGCTGGTAGATATGCTTGCCGCTAGAATTCCCTGGGTTCTAGACAGAGGACAAAATTGGTGTGGCGCAACATGAATGATACCTATCAGCAAATTGAGCACTCCCATTAGCTTCAGATGGTTTGGGAGCATTGTGCAGCTGATCGTAAGGTGAAAGTTGAAGCGATGATTGATGATATGTATGCAGATGCTGGAGATCTTGCTGCCAGAGCTTCTGTTCCTAGAGAATACGGACCAATAGATGTTGATCTAGATAAGTTCAGTATACGCATAGAGGTGGATTCATACATGGCAAAACTTGATGAGGGAGTTAATAAGCCAGTTTCGTCATGTACTGTGGAGCTCACTGTCGATTCCAAAAACATAACTCTTGATGAAATGAGAGAGATGATCGGTAAGGAAATCAATATTGGCCCTAAGCAGATGGCAAAAATCCAGTGGTGGCATCATAAGAAGCAGCAATTCATAGATGTTTTGGATACTGAAGATCTTATGCAGATTATGCGGCGAAAGAAGCGAACCAGGAAGGTGTTCTTCCTTCGTACCATTTCTGATGTTGTTGAACAGGTTATAGTGGATGTAGATGCCCCTGTAGTGGCTGAACAGAATGAGGTGGTTGACGTTGATGAGATCTGATGAGAGCTGCTACCCTGGGCTTGTCATATGGACCGCGGGGTTCCCCTACTTGTATTTGTAATATTGACTGCTGTTGCATTTAGAGCGTGCTTCTGTGATTATGTTTGTTGAGAGATTGCGATATAATGTTGTGTGAGCTGTTGAGATTTTTGGACATGTCACTCACTGAAACCATCATTGTTGTAATAAGACATCAGTACATTGTAGTTGACATGATTATGTTTCTTAAGATGACATACCGTACTTGTTTCAGTTATTATGTTTGTTGGGACATTGTAATGTAATGTTTTGTGAAACCATGACTGGACTAGTGATGCATAAATACATTGTAGTTGACATGATTATGTTTCTTGAGATGATGTACTGTACTTGTTTCTGTTATTTTGTTTGTTGAGAGACTGTAATGTAATGTTTTGCGAAACCATGATAGGACAAGTGATGTGTAAGTACCTTGTAGTCGACATGATTTTGTTTCTTGAGTTGATGTAATATACTTGTTTCTGTGATTACGTTTGTTGAGAGATTGTAATGTGATGTTTTGTGAAACCATGTTGTGGTTATGTTTGTTGGGAGATTATAATGTAATGCTTGTGAAACCATGACTGAAGAAGTGATGCATAAGTACCTTGTAGTTGACATGATTTTGTTTCTTTGGATGATGTAATATACTGGTATGTTTTCGTTAGGCAATGAAATTGGGATGGAGGGAGTGCAGGTTTAATATTTGAAATGAGAATGTGTGAAGAGAATCCATATTAGGCAGGAGACAATAATCCAGGGAAAGGGCATGGTATCCATTAAACTATTGTAACATGCCAGTTTAGTCATCATTGCAGCAGGAGAAGGGCTGCTCTCTCTCTCTCTCTCTCTCTCTCTCTCTCTCTCTCTCTTGCCGACGCCATTGCCGTCGTCGTCGCCGTCGCATTCACCATGTTGTCCTTGAACGGCGAGGACGACCAGTCGAGCAGCGACAGCCTTCTCTCCGACATCGAGTATTCCTTCCATGATGTGACTTCCTCTGTTTTCTCGGGCTAGGGTTAGGCAATGGTAAATCACT
This sequence comes from Avena eriantha, assembly GCA_910589775.1. Taxonomy (NCBI): domain Eukaryota; kingdom Viridiplantae; phylum Streptophyta; class Magnoliopsida; order Poales; family Poaceae; genus Avena; species Avena eriantha. The sequence goes on from OU342742.1 coordinate 447,726,718, forward strand.
TGATCGGAGCTCCTTATGTGCATGCAATCGTGTTCGATTTCAGCTTTGTGTTTACCTATAGGTACCAAGGACGATATACGACTCCGAATGGGAGGGCCTAGATCTCAATGGAGAAGTGCCATGTGACCATGGGCTAAAAGTGAGGAGATATGTTGCATTCGAAGGCAATAACACTGGGAGAAGGTTTTTGGGCTGTACAAATCAGGTTTGTTTACATTATGTGCAACTGTGACATGAAGTAAAATGTATCGTGCATGTTCATAACACTATAGTGTGTGTGTTTTTAGGTTGGCCCGATGTGTAAAGAAGTAGAGTGGGTGGATCTTGAGTGGCCAGATGCACTTAAGAAATGTTTGGCACAGTTATGGGAGATGTATGAGTTGGAAAGGTCGGGGAGATTTACTGATGTAAGTGATGCAGCTGAAAAAAATTATAAGCTGTCGGTACAAAATAAGGAGCTGGAACAAGAAATCGAGAATTTGCAGTCAAAGCTAACTGACGGAATCGATGGGATCTTGGTTGTTGGAACTGCAAAGAAGCTTCAAGATAGTCACAGGTTGCTGATTCATAATGCAGAAAAGGAGAGGGATCAGCTCAGGGAAGACAAGAAGAAGCTAGAGTGCTGCATTGTGGATCTGTTGAAGGAACTGAAGAAGGCGTGCGAGGGTGAACAAGGACAGACTATAGAGGATAAAGGAAATTCGAGATGAATAATTTATGTTGTACCAATGCCTGAAACTAGTTAATTGTAAGACTTGCAGTTGCGCTTTCCGAACTAAGCCAAACTCAATCCTCAAGCAAACTAATTTCAGACGAACACACATATCGTGCATAGAGTTAAGTTAACGCTTACAAAATCACCACTACAGAGGATAAACCAGCCAGTTTAGTACTAAATAGACATATGTTGTGTTCAAGCGAGCCTGGCCCGGAGCTGCCTGTTTTCCTCCCTAAGATTGGCCAGCTCCTTCAGTACTATGCGTGCTTCAGCTGTAGGTTCCAGCGCTCCGTCACGGATTGGAGAATTTTGTCCATAGCCATACGATTTTCCTTCAAGATCCCTTTCATGATCTCCGTTTGCTTCCTAGACGAGGCGCGACCTTCACTGTGTAGCTTCGCCTAGTCGGCGTTTAACTCCTTTAGTTTCTAGCACTTGTCGGAAAGGGCCGCGAATTCAGCGCGCAGTTGGTCATAGGCCAGTTTCTGGGAATTGCGCTTCTCCCTTTGGATTGCTATCTCGTCATTTAGCCAGGTTGCCAGGTCCTAGTCGATATTTCGCCTCTTTCCCTGCAACAAAAATACATGGTATGGTTTGTTCAGTTCACCAGGACAAGCTGGTTAGTTTCCATAATTAACTGAATCGACTAGTGGCACTGTCATAATTTCAAAGAAGAAGCAATCTAGGACTAATCAACATTTTATGAATCGACTAGTGGCACTTTCATAATTTCAATTTCGAAGACAAATAAGATTTATCAACAGTTTAGTGTGTTGTGGGTTTTTTCAAATATCACCAAATAGTAGTGGGAGAGTGGCAAACTCATAATGCAGAAACCCATGTCCAGATACATATGGAAAGAGAACATGGTGTCCATTCATGAACATGAACACCAACACATGTCCAGATAGATAAGGAGTTGCCCTAGGATTCTTATTGCACCCTATAATGGGAAGCAGACATGGGCATTGCTCCCTGAACCCTAAACATTACAAAAGGAGAGGAGGACGAACTGGTATTCGTGTCCCCGCTAACGGGAATCAGACTTGGGCATTGCTCCGGTACGCCTCCAGACATGCCCTTAGCTCCTCGTTCTCTTTCCAAACACCCTCTAGTACGGTGATCCCTCTGATCATGTCCGCCTTCATCTCGTTGACTGCATCCAGGCAACGGTTCCTGTCATGGTAGGCTCGGATGGTAACCTTGGTTTCCTCGACACGTCCTCTGAGTGCCTCGCGGACTTCGTCTTGCAGGAGAATGCACCTTTCCATGAGATTCTTCTTCTCCTCCATGAGCTCGTTGATTATCTTGATGGCCTGTTCTTGCCTGGTCAAGTTACGGTCGAGCACTTTCTGTAGCCTAACGACGTCACGTGCAAAATCTAGCGAGATCTCCTTCTGCACAGATAATTGCTTGCGTAGGCTCTCATTAGCTTGGGTGAGGGAGCGTGCAAGCTCATGTTGGTTGGCAATCTTGGAACTGATCGTGGCCACCTTAACACGGTACTCAGCCTTCGATCGCTGCATCGTTCATGTTAATTGAAATAGGAATTATACAATTACACTCCAGGTCCTAGGTGAATACTAATACATATCAAAAAAAATCCCCGTTGAATCTATTGGCCGCAGTGTTAAAAAATGGACCTGGATATCTATTCATGACCATGATAAACTAATCCTAATCACAAAAAATCCATAGTGAATCTATGAACAACGGTACCAAGAGATCTAGTCATAATCGTGAAAACAAATACAAATCACAAAAGAAGAAGAAAAATCAATGTGGGGCGGACGGCATCTAAGAAATCCACATCATAACTCGGAGAAATAATAGCGTAGAGATTTGCTACCTCGTTGAGACATGGAGCGGGCCGAACGGGTCCTGCAACGCCTCCGTCATGGTGGATTCGGGCTCCACGGCCGACTTGTAATACGTAGAAGAGGAAGAGCCAGAAGAAGAAAAACAAGAAGAAGCTGATTAAGATCATGATGGAGAGGGAGATGGAGAAGAAGTAGAATAAGGAGACCGTACCGGGAGGAGCCCTCGCCTTCTAGAACATTCGGTGCCATTGTCGGGGGAGATTGGGCGTCGATGAGAGGGTGGGCTTGAGCGGCTGGTAGAGCAAGAAGTGCCTCGGGGCGATTTCTCTCCCTTTTCTCTGCGAGGCTCGTCGACCGGCCTCTCCCCCTCCTTAGTGGAGCCATGGCTTGCAGGGTGAGTGTGGCGGAGGCAGGAGGAAGGAGATAGTGATTATTAGTGTGTGAGAAGAGTAAAGAGTACATGTCGTGGTCCAGTAGTACTAGTACTAATATACAATACCACCATGTACGGTCTACCTTCTCAAAGAAGCCAGGGAGGCAGGGGTAGGGAATCGATGGGACTTGTCCTTATTGCGATGGACACTTCAATGGTCTTCGGCGCCGCCCAAAATCCAGTATATAATAAGGGGAGTGCGAGCCGGGTGGTCGTCACGGGAATCGGCGCGCACATCCCGCGTGCGTGTGTCACGTGTTGATGGGGCAATGACGCGCGCAACTGCTGCACGATCACGTCGGCACGTCCAACTCCGTCGAACTCCACATGACAGGCACACACGGGATATTTACGAGTCTAGAATACGCTGTGCCACTTTAGTTGTGATCAAATTATGTTCAGTACGCGAGATATTACTTCTTTCTTCTTCTTTTTTTTGATATCGACAAATGCACGCGTGGACACGACGCACGAAACCGCTGCTCGTCCTTGATCAGATCGGCACCCCACTCTGTGTACCCGCCATCGACCATTCGGAGAAACTACCTCGACCACGATGCCCCCTCGCTGTGGCAATGCCAGGTCCAAGCCATCCACTGACCGTCCTGCGTCCCCAGCTCTTCGCTGCATCATCTGCGCTCGCGAGTCATCTGCTAAGGCAGCAAGTCGTGTCTGACCGCGCCAGGATCCATCGACATCGGCACTCGAGGACACCGCAACGTCGAAGCTCGTACCGGCCGCGCAGGAGGAGCGTGGGGTACCTGCAGCGTCGGACGAGCACAAAGTAGCAGCCAGGACGGGGACGCGTGTTGCACCGGCGAGTACGGACAAGAAGAGGAACGAGAAGAAGACCAGGAAGAAGAGAGGAGATAGCTATTTGGATGAGTCCGACTCAGCCAACGAGGAGGCGTTGATCGATCAGTTGGAGGCAGAAGCGGAGGAGAGTGACGTGGACCCGTGGGACTACGAAGAGGAGGAGGCGGACTCCAACGAGGAGATAGCACGCTTATTCGAGGAAGGAGGCGGTGTCGAGTCGTCAGAGGAGGGCACCGACAACGGCGATGGCGGGGACCATGGCATTGACAAAGACGAGGACGAACCGGAAGACGAAGACGATGGCTTCTTTGAAATATGATCATTTATTTTATTCATTTTAGTTAGATAGATGGATTTTAACTTGTTTATGGGGGTTTAGTATCGGTGTCACGGATAGAGAGGTGGCACGGGTTGACCATGCATAAAAAAGTGGAAAAGGGAGGGGTTATCCTGCCCGTTGGATCACATGGGATCAACGGTTGGTGGAGACAATCCGCGTGACATCTGTGTCAGCCAATCAGGGCATAGCACCCAGAGTGAGCACATGTTTGGGATCTCCACACGTTTGGGCTTTTGTGAGATTTGTGACAGAGAGAGAGGGAAATATCTTTTCACAATCCGCCTATGGATCCACCCGTACCATTCAAATGTCATTGCATGTGTGCTCTTTTCACAATCCACCTATGGATCCACCAGTGTCATTGCAGGTGTGTTCTTTTCACAAACAACAACTGGAGTCGTTGCATGTGTGCTCATTTCACAATCCACCTATGGATCCACTAGTGTCATTGCAGGTGTGTTCTTTTCACTAACAACAACTGGAGTCATTCCATGTGTGTTCTTTTCGCATACCACATATGGATCCACCAGTGTCATTGCATGTATGTTCTTTTCACAATCCACCCATGGATCCACCGGTGTCATTGCATGTGTGTTTGTTTCAATAACAACAAGTGGAGTCATTGCATGTGTGTTGTTTTTACTAACAACAAAAAGAGTCATTGAAATGTGTGCTCTCTTCAGAGAACACACATGGATCCACCAGTGTCATTGCATGTGTGTTCTTTTTACTAACAACAACCAGAGTCATTGCATGTGTGTTCTTTTCACATACCACATATGGATCACTAGTGTCATTGGATGTGATCTATTTTCACAATCCACCCGTGGATCCACCAGTCTCATTGCATGTGTGTTCTTTTTAATAACAACAACCAGAGTCATTTTGCATGTGTGTTCTTTTCACATACCACCTGTGGATCCACCAGTGTCATTGCATGTGTGTTCTTTTCACAATCCACCCATGGATCCACTAGTGTCATTGCATGTGTGTTCTTTTTAGTGACAACAACCAGAGTCATTTTGCATGATACCACCTATGGATCCACCAGTGTCATCGCATGTGTGTTCTTTTCACTAACAACCAGAGTCATTTTGCATGTGTGTTCTTTTCACATACCACATATGGATCCACCAGTGTCATTGAAATGTGTGTTCTCTACAAAGACCACACATGGATCCACCGGTGTCTTTGCATGTATGTTCTTTTCACTAACAACAACTGGAGTCATTGCATGTGTGTTCTCTTCACAATCCACACATGTATCCACAAGTGTCATTGCATGTGTGTTCTTTTTAGTAACAACAACAAGTGTCATTGCATGTGTGCTCTCTTCAGAGACAACACATGGATCCATCAGTGTCATTGCATGTGTGTTCTTTTCACATACCTCATATGGATCCACTAGTGTCATTGAAATGTGTGTTCTCTACAGAGACCACACATGGATCCACCAGTGTCATTGCATGTGTGTTCATTTTAGTAACAATAACCAGTCATTTTGCATGTGTGTTCTTTTCATATACCACCTATGGATCCACCAGTGTCATTGCATGTGTGTTATATTCGCAATCCACCCATGGATCCACCAATGTCATTGCATGTGTGTTCTTTTTATTAACAACAACCAGAGTCATTTTGCATGTGTGTTCTTTTCACATACCACCTATGGATCCACCAGTGTCATTGCATGTGTGTTATTTTCAAAATCCACCCATGGATCCACCAGTTTCATTGCATGTGTGTTCTTTTTAGTAACAACAACCAGAGTCATTGAAATGTGTGTTCTTCTCACATACCACCTATGGATCCACCAGTGTCATTGCATGTGTGTTCTTTTCACAACCCACACATGGATCCACCAGTGTCATTGCATGTGTGTTCTTTTTAGTAACAACAACCAGAGTCATTTTGCATGTGTGTTCTTTTCACATACCACCTATGGATCCACCAATGTCATTGCATGTGTGTTCTTTTCACAATCCACCCATGGATCCACCAGTTTCATTGCATGTGTGTTCTTTTTAGTAACAACAACCAGAATCATTTTGCATGTGTGTTCTCTTCACATACCACCTATGGATCCACCAGTGTCATTGCATGTGTGTTCTTTTTAGTAACAACAACCAGAGTCATTGAAATGTGTGTTCTTCTCACATACCACCCATGGATCCACCAGCGTCATTACATGTGTGTTCTTTTCACTAACAACAATCAGAGTCATTTTGCACGTGTGTTCTTTTCACATACCACCTATGGATCCACCAGTGTCATTGCATGTGTGTTCTCTACAGAGACCACACATGGATCCACCGGTGTCATTGCATGTATGTTCTTTTCACTAACAACAACTGGAGTCATTGCATGTGTGTTCTCTTCACAATCCACACATGGATCCACCAGTGTCATTACATGTGTGTTCTTTTTAGTAACAACAACTAGTGTCATTACATGTGTGGTCTCTTCACAATCCACACATGGATCCACCAGTGTCATTGCATGTGTGTTCTTTTTACTAACAACAAGTCATTGAAATGTGTGCTCTCTTCAGAGACCACACATGGATCCACCAGGGTCATTGCATGTGTGTTCTTTTCATTAACAACAACCAGAGTCATTGCAAGTGTGTTCTTTTCACATACCACATATAGATCCACCAGTGACATTAAAATGTGCGTTCTCTACAGAGACCACACATGGATCCATCAGTGTCATTGCATGTGTATTCTTTTTAGTAACAGCAACCAGAGTCATTTTGCATGTGTGTTATTTTCACATACCATCTATGGATCCACCAGTGTCATTGTGTGTGTGTTCTTTTTAGTAACAACAACTAGAGTCATTCAAATGTGTGTTCTTCTCACATACCACCTATGGATCCACCAGTGTCATTGCATGTGTGTTCTTTTCACTAACAACAACCAGAGTCATTTTGAATGTGTGTTCTTTTCACATACCACCTATGGATCCACCAGTGTCATTGAAATGTGTGTTCTCTACAGAGACCACACATGGATCCACCGGTGTCATTGCATGTATGTTCTTTTCACTAACAACAACTGGAGTCATTGCATGTGTGTTCTTTTCACAATCCACACATGGATCCACCAGTGTGATTGCATGTGTGTCCTTTTTACTAACAACAACAAGAGTCATTGAAATGTGTGCTCTCTTCAGAGACCACACATGGATCCACCAGTGTCATTCAATATGTGTTCTTTTCACTAACAACAACCAGAGTCATTGCATGTGTGTTCTTTTCACATACCACCTATGGATCACCAGTGTCATTGCATGTGTGTTCTTTTCACAACCCACACATGGATCCACCAGTGTCATTGCATTTGTGTTCTTTTTAGTAACAACAACCAGAGTCATTTTGCATGTGTGTTCTTTTCACATACCACCTATGGATCCACCAGTGTCATTGCATGTGTGTTCTTTTAACAATCCACCCATGGATCCACTAGAGTCATTGCATGTGTGTTCTTTTTAGTTACAACAACCATAGTCATTTTGCATGTGTGTTCTTTTCACATACCACCTATGGATCCACCAGTGTCATCGCATGTGTGTTCTTTTCACTAACAACAACCATAGTCATTTTGCATGTGTGTTCTTTTCACATACCACATATGGATCCACCAGTGTCATTGAAATGTGTGTTCTCTACAAAGACCACACATGGATCCGCTGGTGTCTTTGCATGTATGTTCTTTTCACTAACAACAACTGGAGTCATTGCATGTGTGTTCTCTTCACAATCCACACATGTATCCACCAGTGTCATTGCATGTGTGTTCTTTTTAGTAACAACAATAAGTGTCATTGCATGTGTGCTCTCTTCAGAGACAACACATGGATCCACCAGTGTCATTGCATGTGTGTTCTTTTCACATACCTCATATGGATCCACCAGTGTCATTGAAATGTGTGTTCTCCACAGAGACCACACATGGATCCACCAGTGTCATTGCATGTGTGTTCATTTTAGTAACAACAACCAGTCATTTTGCATGTGTGTTCTTTTCATATACCACCTATGGATCCACCAGTGTCATTGCATGTGTGTTATATTCACAATCCACCCATGGATCCACCAATGTCATTGCATGTGTGTTCTTTTTATTAACAACAACCAGAGTCATTTTGCATGTGTGTTCTTTTCACATACCACCTATGGATCCACCAGTGTCATTGCATGTGTGTTATTTTCAAAATCCACCCATGGATCCACCAGTTTCATTGCATGTGTGTTCTTTTTAGTAACAACAACCAGAGTCATTGAAATGTGTGTTCTTCTCACATACCACCTATGGATCCACCAGTGTCATTGCATGTGTGTTCTTTTCACAAACCACACATGGATCCACCAGTGTCATTGCATGTGTGTTCTTTTTAGTAACAACAACCAGAGTCATTTTGCATGTGTGTTCTTTTCACATACCACCTATGGATCCACCAGTGTCATTGCATGTGTGTTCTTTTCACAATCCACCCATGGATCCACCAGTTTCATTGCATGTGTGTTCTTTTTAGTAACAACAACCAGAGTCATTTTGCATGTGTGTTCTCTTCACATACCACCTATGGATCCACCAGTGTCATTGCATGTGTGTTCTTTTTAGTAACAACAACCAGAGTCATTGAAATGTGTGTTCTTCTCACATACCACCTATGGATCCACCAGCGTCATTACATGTGTGTTCTTTTCACAAACAACAATCAGAGTCATTTTGCACGTGTGTTCTTTTCACATACCACCTATGGATCCACCATTGTCATTGCATGTGTGTTCTCTACAGAGAAAAACATGGATCCACCGGTGTCATTGCATGTATGTTCTTTTCACTAACAACAACTGGAGTCATTGCATGTGTGTTCTCTTCACAATCCACACATGGATCCACCAGTGTCATTACATGTGTGTTCTTTTTAGTAACAACAACTAGTGTCATTACATGTGTGTTCTCTTCACAATCCACGCATGGATCCACCAGTGTCATTGCATGTGTGTTCTTTTTACTAACAACAACAAGTCATTGAAATGTGTGCTCTCTTCAGAGACCACACATGGATCCACCAGGGTCATTGCATGTGTGTTCTTTTCACTAACAACAACCAGAGTCATTGCATGTGTGTTCTTTTCACATACCACATATAGATCCACGAGTGACCTTAAAATGTGCGTTCTCTACAGAGACCACACATGGATCCATCAGTGTCATTGCATGTGTGTTCTTTTTAGTAACAGCAACCAGAGTCATTTTGCATGTGTGTTATTTTCACATACCACCTATGGATCCACCAGTGTCATTTTCACAATCCACACATGGATCCACCAGTGTGATTGCATGTGTGTCCTTTTTACTAACAACAACAAGAGTCATTGAAATGTGTGCTCTCTTCAGAGACCACACATGGATCCACCAGTGTCATTCAATATGTGTTCTTTTCACTAACAACAACCAGAGTCATTGCATGTGTGTTCTTTTCACATACCACATATGGATCACCAGTGTCATTGCATGTGTGTTCTTTTCACAACCCACACATGGATCCACCAGTGTCATTGCATGTGTGTTCTTTTTAGTAACAACAACCAGAGTCATTTTGCATGTGTGTTCTTTTCACATACCACCTACGGATCCACCAGTGTCATTGCATGTGTGTTCTTTTCACAATCCACCCATGGATCCACCAGTTTCATTGCATGTGTGTTCTTTTTAGTAACAACAACCAGAGTCATTATGCATGTGTGTTCTCTTCACATACCACCTATGGATCCACCAGTGTCATTGCATGTGTGTTCTTTTTAGTAACAACAACCAGAGTCATTGAAATGTGTGTTGTTCTCACATACCACCTATTGATCCACCTGTGTCATTGCACGTGTGTTCATTTCATAATCCACCTACGGATCCACCAGTGTCATTGCATGTGTGTTCTTTTTAGTAACAACAACCAGAGTCATTTTGCATGTGTGTTCTTCTCACATACCACCTACGGATCCACCAGTGTCATTGCATGTGTGTTCTTTTCACTAACAACAACCAGAGTCATTGCATGTGTGTTCTTTTCACATACCACATATGGATCCACCAGTGTCATTGAAATGTGTGTTCTCTACAAAGACCACACATGGATCCACCAGTATCATTTTGCATGTGTGTTCTTTTCACATACCACCTATGGATCCACCAGTGCCATTGCATGTGTGTTCTTTTCACAATCCACCCATGGATCCACTAGAGTCATTGCATGTGTGTTCTTTTTAGTTACAACAACCAGAGTCATTTTGCATGTGTGTTCTTTTCACACACACCACCTATGGATCAACCAGTGTCATTGCATGTGTGTTCTTTTTACTAACAACAAGAGTCATTGAAATGTGTGCTCTCTTCAGCGACCACGCATGGATCCACTAGTGTCATTGCATGTGTGTTCTTTTCACTAACAACAACCAGAGTCATTGCATGTGTGTTCTTTTCACATACCACATATGGATCCACAAGTGTCATTGAAATGTGTGTTCTCTACAGAGACCACACTTGGATCCACCAGTGTCATTGCATGTGTGTTCTTTTTAGTAACAGCAACCAGAGTCATTTTGCATGTGTGTTCTTTTCACATACCACCTATGGATCCACCAATGTCATTGCATGTGTGTTCTTTTCACAATCCACCCATGGATCCACCAGAGTCATTGCGTGTGTGTTCTTTTTAGTAACAACAACCAGATTCATTTTGCATGTGCGTTCTTTTCACATACCACCTATGGATCCTCCAGTGTCATTGCATGTGTGTTCTTTTCACTAACAACAACCTGAGTCATTTTGCATGTGTGTTCTTTTCACATACCACCTATGGATCCACCAGTGTCATTGAAATGTGTGTTCTCTATAGAGACCACACATGGATCCACCAGTGTCATTGCATGTATGTTCTTTTCACTAACAACAACTCGAGTCATTGGATGTGTGTTCTCTTCACAATCCACACATGGATCCACTAGCATCATTGCATGTGTGTTCTTTTTAGTAACAACAACGAGTGGCATTGCATGTGTGTTCTCTTCATAATCCACACATGGATCCACCAGTGTCATTGCATGTGTGTTCTTTTACTAACTACAACAAGATTCATTCAAATGTGTGCTCTCTTCAGAGACCACACATGGATCCACTAGTGTCATTGCATATGTGTTCTTTTCACTAACAACAACCAGAGTCATTGCATGTGTAGTCTTTTCACATACGACATATGGATCACCCGTGTCATTGCATGTGTGTTCTTTTCACAACCCACACATGGATCCACCAGTGTTATTGCATGTGTGTTCTTTTTAGTAACAACAACCAGAGTCATTTTGCAGGTGTGTTCTTTTTAGTAACAACAACCAGAGTCATTTTGCATGTGTGTTATTTTCACATACCACCTACGGATCCACTAGTGTCATTGCATGTGTGTTCTTTTCATAATCCACCCATGGATCCACCTGTTTCATTGCATGTGTGTTCTTTTTAGTAACAACAACCAGAGTCATTTTGCATGTGGGTTCTCTTCACATACCACCTATGGATCCACCAGTGTCAATGCATGTGTGTTCTTTTTAGTAACAACAACCAGAGTCATTGAAATGGATCCACCAGTGTCAATGCATGTGATTTCATGTGTGTTCTTTTCCCAAACCACAAATGGATCCACCAGTGTCATTGCATGTGTGTTCTTTTCATGAACCACAACCAGCGTCATTGCATGTTTGTTCCTCTCATAAACCACACATGGATCCACCAGTGTCATCGCATGTGTGTTCTTTTCACTAACAACGACCATAGTCATTTTGCATGTGTGTTCTTTTCACATACCACATATGGATCCACCAGTGTCATTGAAATGTGTGTTCTCTACAAAGACCACACATGGATCCACTGGTGTCTTTGCATGTATGTTCTTTTCACTAACAACAACTGGAGTCATTGCATGTGTGTTCTCTTCACAATCCACACATGTATCCACCAGTGTCATTGCATGTGTGTTCTTTTTAGTAACAACAATAAGTGTCATTGCATGTGTGCTCTCTTCAGAGACAACACATGGATCCACCAGTGTCATTGCATGTGTGTTCTTTTCACATACCTCATATGGATCCACCAGTGTCATTGAAATGTGTGTTCTCCACAGAGACCACACATGGATCCACCAGTGTCATTGCATGTGTGTTCATTTTAGTAACAACAACCAGTCATTTTGCATGTGTGTTCTTTTCATATACCACCTATGGATCCACCAGTGACATTGCATGTGTGTTATATTCACAATCCACCCATGGATCCACCAATGTCATTGCATGTGTGTTCTTTTTATTAACAACAACCAGAGTCATTTTGCATGTGTGTTCTTTTCACATACCACCTATGGATCCACCAGTGTCATTGCATGTGTGTTATTTTCAAAATCCACCCATGGATCCACCAGTTTCATTGCATGTGTGTTCTTTTTAGTAACAACAACCAGAGTCATTGAAATGTGTGTTCTTCTCACATACCACCTATGGATCCACCAGTGTCATTGCATGTGTGTTCTTTTCACAAACCACACATGGATCCACCAGTGTCATTGCATGTGTGTTCTTTTTAGTAACAACAACCAGAGTCATTTTGCATGTGTGTTCTTTTCACATACCACCTATGGATCCACCAGTGTCATTGCATGTGTGTTCTTTTCACAATCCACCCATGGATCCACCAGTTTCATTGCATGTGTGTTCTTTTTAGTAACAACAACCAGAGTCATTTTGCATGTGTGTTCTCTTCACATACCACCTATGGATCCACCAGTGTCATTGCATGTGTGTTCTTTTTAGTAACAACAACCAGAGTCATTGAAATGTGTGTTCTTCTCACATACCACCTATGGATCCACCAGTGTCATTGCATGTGTGTTCATTTCATAATCCACCTATGGATCCACCAGTGTCATTGCATATGTGTTCTTTTTACTAACAACAACCAGAGTCATTTTGCATGTGTGTTCTTCTCACATACCACCTATGGATCCACTAGTGTCATTGCATGTGTGTTTTTTTCACTAACAACAACCAGAGTCATTACATGTGTGTTCTTTTCACATACCACATATGGATCCACCAGTGTCATTGAAATGTGTGTTCTCTACAGAGACCACACTTGGATCCACCAGTGTCATTTTGCATGTGTGTTCTTTTCGCATACCACTTATGGATCCACCAGCGTCATTGCATGTGTATTCTTTTCACAATCCACCCATGGATCCACCAGAGTCATTGCATGTGTGTTTTTTTAGTAACAACAACCAGAGTCATTTTGCATGTGTGTTCTTTTCACATACCACCTATGGATCCACCAGTGTCATGGCATGTGTGTTCTTTTCACTAACAACAACCAGAGTCATTTTGCATGTGTGTTCTTTTCACATACCACATATGGATCCACCAGTGTCATTCAAATGTGTGTTCTCTACAGAGACCACACATGGATCCACCGGTGTCATTGCATGTATGTTCTTTTCACTAATAACAACTGGAGTCATTGCATGTGTGTTCTCTTCACAATCCACACATGGATCCACCAGGGTCATTGCATGTGTGTTCTTTTTAGTAACAACAACTAGTGTCATTGCATGTGTGTTCTCTTCAGAGACCACACATGGATCCACCAGTGTTATTGCATGTGTGCTCTTTTCACAATCCACCCATGGATCCACTAGTGTCATTGCATGTGTGTTCTTTTTAGTAAAAACAACCAGAGTCATCTTGCATGTGTGTTCTTTTCACATACCACCTGTGGATCCACCAGTGTCATTGCATGTGTGTTCTTTTCACAATCTACCCATGGATCCACCAGTGTCATTGCATGTGTGTTCTTTTCACTAACAACAACTAGAGTCATTGCATGCGTGTTCTTTTCACATACCGCATATGGATCCACCAGTGTCATTGCATGTGTGTTCTTTTTACTAACAACAACCAGAGTCATTGGATACGTGTTCTCTTTAGAGACCACACATGGATCCACCAGTATCATTGAAATGTGTATTATTTTCAACTACCGCCGTTGGCCACAAACAATCGGGACGCAGAACTAACCAGCAACCGCTTTGGGCTTCTAGAAGACCTGATCCCCGATTGTTAGGCGCAGTTCGATCGGGGTGCGTGGACAATAGTGATGTCCTTCGCGAGGGCGATCCGCGAGAAGTCTGTTCTGCGAACTGATTGGCCGTGGCAACTACGTTGGGCCTACGTCCTTGCCTTTATCCCCTTTACCTCGGGGCTGAAAATAAGATCGTGTTCCTTCATCGCCATGGAGAGGGAGAGGTCCAAACTCAGCTTGCACGAGGCTCAGATGTTCGCCCACTACGACATACTCGCGCCGCCGTTAGCGAGGCTTCCGGCTGGCTTCGAGCTCTGCTAGGCCGGGGTTCCTGTCGCGCCGCTCTTGCGTGACAACACGTTGGCGAGGCAGATCGAGGAGCGCCGCCACCAGCTGTCGAAGCGGAAGAGGGCTATGGCGCGGTAATCGCGTACGAGCGCGTACTGGCGAAAGCTGTTCAAGAAGGAGCGGGCTGCGTTGATTGCCCTATGCGGAACCCAACAGCGGGAGATCCACCCGGATCTGCCCAACCCCGAAGGGAGGCAGCGCTTCTAGGCAGTGCTTGGGCGTACGACCTCCACCGTTATCGATGCAGCGCGCCGTGAAGAATCTATGAGGAGGAACGCTGCTGGGAACGTTGGGATCGATTCCGACGCGGAGGAGGCTGGCGGCGACGTGAACAACGTCGTCAATGATGGAGACTGCGGGAGAGTCATAGTCGATTAGGGCCACTTAAGCATAAATTAAATCGGAAAATTTGCTGCAAGACACCATTATTTTCTGTCATTTGCTGCAACACATCGTCCGATTATGTCTTTGCCAGGTACCATTACAGTTGAGCGGTGTGTTTTAGCAAACGCCAGAAAATAACGGTGTCTTGTAGCAAATTTTCCCAAATTAAATCTATGTACGGTAACTTAATGCGCTCTTTGGATCTGGGTCACCTGAGTCATGGTCGATTATCGTCATAATCTATATATGTTGGCCATGTTTTAGTTGTCTTTGTCTTTGAAACTAGTCGATCGAAACTCGTCCGATCCTGAAAATAAAGTTCGCGCGTTCCCTGGCATATCTGATGGGACAATACGCTGACTGTGCTCCCAGCACTTGATGGCACAGCTGTAATTTGGAGTGCGCCTCAGGAGAAGGGATCGAGCGTGTTGTAATAGTGTACTACTCCTATCCAGATATAACTGACTTAGTTTTTTTAGATATTTAATAAATGTCTCTATACCCAAAACATGTCTAGATACATGTTTTAGGTTTCTCTTTCTTTCAAACTAATCAAAAGTCGCCAAATTCTGAAAAAACAAAGTCATCGTGTTCACACCTGATGGGACAATACGCTGACTCTGCTACTTGATGGCACAGCCATAATTCTGGAGTGCGCCAGAGGAGATGGGAATGCAAGGGAGATGGGAACTAGTAGCCGCGTCCAAACGCAGGTAAAAAATTAATGTAATAATATTTTAAAAAAATGTAATCTGGTCCACATGACCCCATCATAGAGACGTTGCACGCGCCAGATATAAATAAAGACGACACGGCTAGTTTAGTTTCAATGATACAATTCAACATAGGACGTTACTGTGCCTGCATCTTTCTGCTCCTCTTATTAGTCTGCTAGCCCACGCTGCATTAAGCATCAGTTGATGAGGATAAAAAAATGATAAAATGGCAAATAAAACAATTTTTAAGCTTACCTTTCATCCGGAGAATCGTACAAAGATGAAATTGGCAGGGATTTATTATTTCTCTTGCAGTTAGCCGAAAGATCCTCAAGAACATCCTCAATCATCCCTGTAACTTCTTCATATTCTAATACACCTCCATTATTTGCCCTTTCCTCCCTATTCCGCTTACCCTTTTGTTTCTTTTCACACCCTTTTCTCGCCGGCAGCTCCACTTCTTCATAAATTGGCTGCTTACGTACGTTTTCCTCCGAGTGCTCATCACCGTCTTCGCGCTGCTCTTCCGCCAGTTCTGGCTGAGAAGCCTCATTTTCTGCCACCGGGGTGTGAACAGGGACAATAGCATGTGTAACTGGGTTTTTGCACAACCTCTTGATATGGCCGAATCCGCCACAACGTCCGCATATCCTTTTCCTAGCACCAAGCGGTGGACCTTTATCGGTGGAGGCTACGATCCTTGGCTTTCTAGGCCTCCCAGGTGGCCACCTAAGAACTGGTGGTTGAAGTTTGAACCCTGGATCGACAATCTCCCAATCATTTTCATCGGCCATAGGTGGTACGTTTTCTGCATAAGTTGCAGCAAACTTGTCCACGGAGAAATAGTTGTCGACATAGTTCTCTATTTCAGCTCCGTTACCTCTAAGCTTTAAGATGAAATAAATTGCATGGTGACATGGCAGACCAGTAATCTGCCACTGCCTGTATGAACCAGTCTTGTTTCCAATGTCTATAGTGTAACTCCGTTCACTTCCACGCTTGTATTCTGCATAAACCTCAGCCAATGTTCTGGAACTTCTGACCACCCTCATCTTTATCGTTCTCTTTGCCCTGGTTCTTGCGTTCAGTAACATAACCACCATTGGAACTATTTTATGGCCTAAAAAATTTCTTACACAAATTCTTTGCCTTAAATCTATCTTCACCATTATGCACTATCTTATTGCATCCAACAAAATAACAATTCCAAGTGTCTTCATGCCCGAAATCTTATCATTGAAACTCTCTGCCAAATTATTGCATACAAAATCCACCTTGCTTAACTCACCAAACTTGCTTCTGGCCCATAGCTTGGTGTGATGTTCCTCAAGGTATTTTTTCACCTTTGGAACTACATACATGTTCTGCAAGTAAGTAGCATGCATGCTTGGGATGTATGTGTATGCTGATCGCCACAAGTCCTCTTCAAAGATCTTTCCTTCAAACTTCTTCGTCAAGTTAGTAGCGAGGTGCCGCATGCATTCCCTATGCTCAACCCCAGGAAACAGAGCATCAACAGCATTCTCAAGACCCTCGGATGCACCGGTGTGTATCACCAAGCCTTCAGGGTGACCAATTACTTCTCGTAGTCTCTGCATGAACGATGTCCAGCTTTCATTTGATTCACCCTCAAGAACAGCATAAGCTACGGGTAGAAGCCAATTATGCGCGTCCAAACAACAAGTAGAGCAACATGTCCCGTGAACTTCCCTGTTAAAGAAGTTGCGCCTATTGCCAAGTATGGCCTGCAGCCGTCTAGGAACCCCTTCCAGCATGCCTTCAGGCAGACAAAACATCTCCTGAAGCATATCTTATCTGCCTGCTTATACCTGACCCCCCTCGAGACCTTTTCTCTCCCTTTCACAACCTCGTAATCAATGTCAACAACACTACCAGGTGATGTTTTCTCTACCTGAGCTTTGAAACTATACAACATATGAAAATTGTCATTCCACTTGCCTTGAATGAAGTCTAGAGCCATCTCCTTCCCATCAAAGACTCTGGGATAAGGAATCAGAACGTTAAACTTTTTGCTAATCTTTGCTCTGAGTTCAGCTGGTCCAATGTTATGATCCTGCCTCACCCAGTCAAGTACAGTAGGAGCAATCCACTTGGTAGTCGCCGGTCTAATTTTACCACTTAAAGAAGTATTAGGGCAGTTGTGTTCCTTCGTGTTTACTTTGATCTGCATTCGATAAGAATCCAAATAATTCAGAGCTAGTTATCAGCAGAATAAATATGAGAAAGACTGAAACTAAATGTAGCTATTGCAACCTGAAATGGTTGTCCACCCCGAAATGGAGATGCATGTAATCTCCATTTACACATATTACTTTCCCTACAGTGCACCCTAAATCTCTTTTGGTTGCTCTTTTCAATGATAAATTCGAACCCAACTCTGATTGCATAGGTTGCAACTGCATATCTGCAGTCCTCCACATTATCAAAGACAGTCCCCAAATCAATTGTAGGATTGTCCCTGTCAAAGTGTATCACTGGCCTGTCCACGTCTTCGTCATTGTATCTACATCCCATTTCCACATCTTCACATTCCTCTTCCTCATCAGTCCCATAGTCAGGCTCAAAGTTTGAATCAACCAAATATTCCCTACTCTCCATCCTATCAGGATCAGCAACCACATTTGGGTATGCTTTCTCATCATCATCCGCACCGCCACACGTTTTAGTGCCTTCATACTCGCTTGACAAAGCATCATGCTCAAGGACAAGTTGTACAGACGTCCTGCGGTTACCAACCCACATCCTTGGCATCACCACGGGACTATAAACACTAATTGGGGTATGCAGATAAGGAATCACAGTTCTTACCTTTCAATGTGGACGCACAGAACCTTCTCCGGGCTCCATACCTCCAAAGCTCTGCACCCCGCTACCTCTCCCCCGTTTCGTTGTCCTCTGTGCTCTCCAGACTTGAAGGAGATTCTGTGCTCTCCAGCCGCGCAGGACCCATATCCGTGCTCTCAAGCCTCGCAGGATCCATCTCCGAGCGGGATCCGGATCACCAGCGTCGTTGGGCCCCTAACCTAACAGCCGACTCTCTGTTTTCGTTTCCAGACGCGCCTGGGCGGCGGCAAGGAGATAGGGTAGGGAGGGGAGGGGACGTGAGGGGATGGCAGGGAGGGGAGGGCGAGAGGACGACGTCCCAAGGGGATGACAAGAGCGGTGCACGACTGAGAGGAGAGGAGCGGAGCGGAGCTGGTTGTGACAAAGCATGGAAAATTGCACAATAATGTGTTGGTGGGCGGCACCAGCCCTCGAACTTGGGACGCGCGCCATCGTAGGTGGAGGAGGCGGGCCCGCCTGTCAGAAAACATGCCAACTGTCAGCGCACTATGCACGGGGAGCACTTCACGGAATTTTTAGCAGGTCCCACATGTCAGTCTGTTTGATCAAAACTTGCATACAGTGCATGGCTGGTCCACGCACTAGTTCCGGAAAAAAGCCCGTTGATCTAAACTTGAATTGGCAGTTTCGCTTCTTCTCCCCCGTCTCATCGTCTCCTCACAGTGGTAGTTCCGCTTCATCTCCCTCGTCTTTTATCCTCTTCTTCTTCTCCTCGCAGTGGTAGTTCTTCTTTCTTCCTCGATCAAAACATTCCCGCACGTAAGCCATGGCCAGTAGCCGGATGAAGAGGAACTGGGCCGATCTCCTGGCCGACCCACTTCGCAAGATCGCCGACTATTTGTTGGAGAATGAGGAGTACGTCGACACCTATGTTCCTTGTCGGGAAGTCTGCACCGATTGGCGCTGCACTTTAAAGGTGCCCGAATTCCATCTCAACAACTGGATCATGATAGATAACACACTTCCAGACGTTGGCGACTTCACCTTCCTCAACCTCGCCACTGGTCGTTGCTTCAGGACAAATCTAATGGACGTCCATCGCAGGTTCACATTCACATCCGATATTTATTGGTATTTTCCATTGTAAACATCTTAGTGCTAACTGATGCCCTCTTCTTCCAAAAGATTCTACTTCGTCAGTGTTTCTCGTGGCGTCATCGTGCTTGCTTAGAGGGTGGAGCCGTACCGGATTTGGCTTCTGAACCCAATCACTCATAAGTCTAACACTGAGTTTCAAGCACACATACCATATGATCTTTTGGAATCTGTCGTCGTGACGAAGTCCCCGATGATGGTGTTCGTTTCCACTGATTATCCACATGATATTGCATGGGCCGATGAGAGCACCCCAACGGGGCAAATCAATTGATCATTTGGAGAAGGATTGTATTCGCCACCTCCTGATACGCTTCTGGTCTGCATGACGGCATTCCGAGGGGAAGTATATGGATTACTTGAGAATGGAGACATCTTGTCGACCAACATCCAGTTAGAGCAGTGCACGAGCACTGTCACGATGGCCTAAATAATTTCGGCCCCAGTCTTTGAACAGGTACGCGGAACCTACAATTTTTACCTTGTGGAGTCGGATGGTGATCTGCTTCTTGTGTTGAACGGGGATTTCCCCAAAGGGCAACCGGTGTTGTACCGGGTGGACACGGAGAACCGCTCTCTCGAGGCCGTCGGCGACTGTAACAACCTCAGACCCTACGCTCTAAGTTCAAGCCTGGATGAACCAAAAGTGGTTAAAATAGTACAGCAGGGGCCTAGGAGCCACCCACGTGTAGACCCGTCGGCCGTCCTAACCACTTCCAGAACATCGGGGCAAGAGCGAGCGGCGTAGGCAACAGGCGAAGAGATCAAATACATACGCAAGTGAGTATGTATGCAAGCTACCTAACAACAGTTCTCAGAGCCATACCATCTAAAAGAAATAGAAATATTGCAACGCCATACGGCAAGATTCAAATATCCTAGATAGAGATAATAGTGTAGGATAGCTCCTCATACATCAAACATCAGAGTATCAAGCGGAAGCGGGAAACAAGATCCGAGTACGGACAAGAAGCAAATCGGCATAAGATGCCACATAACTAAGGACACGCCCATAGATCTCGCGGATCCCCATCCTCGGAATCTCTACACCGCGTGATCGTTGCCAACATCATTTGTCTCCTCCACCCAGTATCCATCTTGCGAATACACCTGTTCATCTGAATCAAACAATTTATCGTGTGATACCCTAGGGGTACTCATCAAGTCTTTATGCCTCTAAAGGGGACATATACCTGGGGTGACGCAATTGCAGCAAAAGATAATAACTAACAAGTCTATAGATACTCACTAACCATCCGCCTAACCAATGTTAGAAGGATGTCCGTTAATTAGAAACAATAGTTATAACAGTATAAAGTAACAGATCCATCCTCCTTACCAACGAGAAAGCGGACGAACAACCCATCCGTTGGCAGTTTTATTAACCATTCCATGAGTATTGCACTATTTAGTAGTCAGGTATTTAGACAGATTAAAAGCGGTACATTAGTTATACTTGTCTATGATCGAGAAACTGTGCTCCAAGTCGTCCATAACCGCGGACACGGCTTTCAGAAAGTTTTACCCTGCAGGGGTGCACAAATAGCAACACACACTCGATCAACCTCGGAAAAACCAACTCAAAACCCAACGAGGCATTCACGACAAAGCGATCACAGGATTCATAAAATATTTCAGGGGGCCACCCCACTAAGCTACCCGCAATGAAGTTGGCCGGCTCTGGAACGGACCCAGGGTTTACGACGACGGCTGTAAACGACTGGGAACCCGAAAGTATGACTGGGCTTGTCGATACCGCGAAAACGTGGCGTGGTCCAAAACAGTATAGGTGCTCCACGCACAATCTTAAATAAAGCGGTAAAACATGGCATAAGTACAGGATAGTAAAATAAAACCCCAAACTAGTTTGTGGTCCCAAGAAATAGAAATGAATCAAGCTCTGGCTCAGGGGGGTCCATAAGGCTTCCCGGATGTGGATAGTGCGAATAGTCAAGGAACAGGAATCAAGTACTCGGGGTCCTACGGGACACAAGTGAGCATGAAAAACCAAATACCAGATATTGCTCACCGGTGCCGCTTTCATTAGTTATCCCATTACTACTCAGGTTAAGTTGTTTAGGTACCTCGTTACCCATCAGACACTCACATACCCTACACATGTTGTTCTACGACTCGCATGGCTCAAACAACTCCTGTAATAATGGCTCAGAGGATGGAGGAACAAGCTTCGGTGGGGTTTAAAAGTAAAGGCTATGCAGTACTTGGGATTCAATTTAATGCAATCGTGACACAATGATGCAAGAATAAGATAGAGGCAATAGGTACTATATGTATGCAAGCATATGGTAGTGCTTGCCTGGCAGCTCAGTTGAAGCGAGAGACGGATCTGGGTAGTACTCCTGGGATTCCTGATATTTCCCCTGCTCGGCGTCTATCGGAAAGAAGAACCAAACAAACAAGGGCCAACATAAATAAAGTGCACAAGCATATAAATAAAATGCGACAAGCAAACAAGCATGCCATGATGAATGATGCACAATTTACATGGCAATAAAGTAGCATGGCATGGGTGAGGTGTGGGGTACAAGAATAAAGCATTTTATTAAGTTTAAGTTTTATTGCAATAAACAGTTCTGATTTTTAATAATGACATGTTGCATGCTTCAAGTCATATCATGGAATGCATAAACAGAATGGGCTCGTCGCGCTGATCGATTTAGACATATTATTTATCAATTTTGGAGTTATAGATTTAAAGTTATTAACTAATTGAGAAAAGGCATTTTTTTATTGCAATTAAACAATTTCGAGAATTTAAATTAGTCAAACATTATTTTGGATGGCCGATTTGAAATCCTCACATTTTTATGATTCAAAAACATATATCATTTGTATTATTTGGATAAGTCAATTAATGATATTAATTTCTGGATTTTAAAACATTTAAACAATTTCTGGAAAATATTTTTATTAAACAGAGAAAGAGCCGAGACTTTTTACACTCAGAGGAAGCTAGCCGCTGACGCTGACAGGTGGGCCAGCCGCTGAGTCAGCACAGGTGGGGCGCAGCGGGCTGCACGGGGCTTTTCTCACCGCGGGATCAGCCAGCCGCGGGGGATGACAAGTGGGACCCGCAGGCGTGCAGACCCACACGTGGGCATGCCAGCGGGGGCCTGCCACCTTGGGAATCCGAGGGAGCGCGGGTTGAGGCTCCTCCAACCATGGGTGTCTTTTTGCAAAAACGGGGAGGCTGACTGGTGGGTCTACAGGGGCCACGGAGGGACTTGCACGTGATTGACAAAAATTGCGGGGGGCTTTCTGCAAAACCGATGCGGCTGCTGTTAACTAAACCCGTCGCGAAAAAAAACTGAACTCGGTCGTTGCCGACGGCGGCGACGTTTTCCAGCGGGATTTAGCGGCTAAACGGCGGCGAATTTCGCCATGCCGTAAAAAGGAAAACTGAAGAGGGATGCTCGGGCTACGATTTTCATTCAGCAAGTGCGCGTAGAGGCGGACCACATCAACCGGAAAACGCAAAGGAACAGAGGGGCTTTCAAGCGCTGCTGCTGCTGTTGTTTTCTGCTATCGCGTTGCTGACAGAACCTGAATGCGGTGCTATACTGAATCATGGGGAAAACTAGATGAGCGTGCGCAGTGGTGCCCGGCAACAGCGACGACGATTGAGCGGAGGAGTAGATGCTAGAAGGAGGGTAAGGGGAGGTAGTGCTCACCTCGACCGATTCCCGCGGCAGTTGGGGGCGGGAAGGGCAGCAGCGCGGCCGAGACGGGTAGGACGCAGCGGCGCTCGGTTCATTCGAGAAGTAGACGCGGTCGACTACCCTTGCACTGCTCTGGCCACCCTACTGCAGTGGGCTCGAATCAGCACACGACAATGAAGCTCCTCTGCTCCTCCGGCGCTGTCTAAGACTCCAGAGCAGAGGCGTGCCTCGCGGCGGCCATGGCAGGTAGGCAGTGGAGAACGAGGGAAAAAACGGGCGACGCGAGCTAGGGTTTCCAGGGGCTCGGGAGAGGATAAGAAGGAGGAAGTGCTGACGCAAAAAAATAACGGGGGTGACGGCCACCTGCTCGCTACCGTCAACCCACAAAGAGAAAGAGGAAGCTACGGAGAAGAAGAACAGGAACGGCGCCATGTTTGTCTGTCCCGAAATGATACGTTCGGTGGAGGAAGGTTTGGGCCGGGGGGTTGGGCTCCTTCTGTTGCTGCGGCCTGCTGCTTTGCTTGGCCTGCGAGGCCCAGCTGCTGGCTATCTACTGCTGCAAGCTGAGGCTCAGAAAAAAAAACGTTGCAGCTGTTGTTTTTAGCGAAAGGACAGATGCTTCCCAGGTTAGAATCAAAGGCCAGCACTCGAATCGGAAAAAGGATCGAAAGTTTTAGGGCATATGATTTCTACACACCAAGATTGAAAAGAGTTCAAAAGAGAGAAAGGAAGAGAGTTTTATGGACTTGCATGAATTAATCTTGGCCTAGTTTGTGAAAACAAACTAGCCTCAAAACAGAGAATTCCCACATCCCTCATTTAATTTATGCTTCATAGAAACCAAGCCTCAAACAGAGTTTCATTTAATCATGAGAGTATTGAATAGTAAGGTCTATATAGTGTGTATGTTCCACTATGTGTTACATGACCCCATCAAGTCAGATAACCTCACAATTAAACAGAGACATGATTTGAAATATAAATATGGCTTCTACTACCACATAACCTGTAAAGGTGACCCAGGAGATTTCCACAGGAATGTTGTGAGAACAACATGTATCAAGGTATGGGAGCATGTAGAAAAAAGAGAAGAACCATACCCATTGTCAGGATCTAGAGTTAAATTCCCAAGAAGATTCAAATACTCATGTTTGATTAGCAAGGTGGAGGTGAAGACGGAAAATAAGTGTTGGTGGTAAAAGTGGATGGTGGAGTCTGAGAAAAAAGATGCCCCATATCCACTTGGGCATTTAACAATTCATCAAGATCCAAAAACAATATCTCAAGAGGCAAATACAGTTAATGGTGCATATGAGATAAAACCAAAAGAAAAGGTTTTATATGATGCTCAAATGCAAGGTGGCATGATGACATGAGCATGATATAATTATGATGCAACAATTATATGTAGGAAGTAGCATTTTATTATTAGACCATGTAGCATTACACATGTTAGACAGATGGGATGCTACGTCGACATTGGAAGTCGTGCCCTCTTCGTTGGTTACAATCGGTCTATCTCCATTGACACCAGGTTACACCCCACAGTCAAACCCGGTTGCATATACTACATGAATTATATTAGACTGTATGATCATGAGGTTCAAGCCTGGGAAGAGGAACCAACAATTGTAATGTATGGCCTAAGTCTGGAACATAGACCGAGGCCTTACCCTCTGTACGAGATACTGGCAGCACACTGCAGACGGAGAGAGTTCTCTGAACATGTGTTGCAGCACGCGAGAGCCGCCGACGACGAAATATATAGGGGAGAATGAATCATATATTCATCCTAGGTTATTTGCTAGCATTTTCAGGTCTATTTTTCGAAGTAGAAATTTGTACTATATTTATATTATTTCGATGATCAGAATGCGTATTACCTTTCAGACAAAATTATAATGTATTTAAATTTAGTACTTCCAGAATTCAAAGTATTTATTTTTAGTAGCTTCTTTCAGAATTTTCTGTGTTCGACACGGGAATCAGCCCAGCGCCGGAATTTAGGTCCCACATGGAAAATTGCACAATAATGTGTTGGTGGGCGGCACCACCCCTCGAACCTGAGATGCGTGCCGTCGAAGGTGGAGGGGGCGGGCCCGCTAGTTAGAAAACATGCCACGTCGGTATCCCCTATTTCTGATGCCCTTTAAAAAAACACGCCACGTCGTTATCCCCTGTTTCTGATAGTGTTGCTACACTCGACGGCACACGGTAGAATATAAATAATATTGTATAAACATAAGGGCACAGTCGTCAACATTTCTAAAATGAAACCCGGTCCCGTCTCCTACCTGTCCTGGTACATTGCCCGATGAGGTGGATAGCCACGACCGATCTTTTTAATACGTTCGCACTCTTATGCCGAGAAGGGAAATAAAGATTGAGCTGTTAATGCAACGAGTGTCGAATTATTACCCTCTAAGTAAATGGGAAATGGTTATTTTCATGCGTGCCCATAGTCCAAACCTACTGTCAGTCTTTCACTCCCCTTCTCCGACTAACCACAGTTTACCTTGCGCAGCTCCTCTGCGCCGCACGAACTAGGGTAACATGGCCCCACCTAAGCCGCCGCCACACCGACAACCGCCGAAACTAGGGTATTTAGCCCCTCTAAGGCAGGCCATGAAGCTCTACTTCAACGCCGGTCTCCCATTGCCCTGCCAGGCGGATGATTTCCCCGAATGTGCCGAATCGGCCGTGGCGACGACTGCGCCATGGTCGGCGCCAGATGCGGCAAGCAGGGCCAAGAGAGCGATGTGGAGAAATCGCGCAGCGGCATTACGGCATGCTCTAGGCAATGGGTACAAGGTACGTATCAAATCGTTCATGAGAGCATGCCGCTGCCAAGGGTACACACCCTCGAACAGGGCAGCGCCAAGATCTAGGAACTCTCGCGTCCATGCTTCGGCACGGACTACCTTACCTCAGTGGGGTAGGCTGGGATCACGCCGTCTGCGGCAAAGACGCTCCATCCTACGCACTGTCGAAGGCCGTACCGTGGTGGCGACCAAGCGCCTACACTCAACATGCTGGATTGTTCGACAGCCGAAGCCGGCGGCGGGCATCAGCTCAGCCCCGAAATTCAGGTTCGAGTTCACACGGACCTACGATTCCGAGAAGGAGATGTCGAATTTTAGTTTCGAAGAAATCGTTGCGGCGGCGCGGATGGTACAACTGAACCGGGACTGGCGCACGCATATCGCTCGTGCATGAACGATGCAGATTTCTTGTAGTTTGGCGGGAAGGCAATAGATCAATTTGGGTTAAATGATCAAAGAACTTATGTCCTCTGAAGGCAATTGGCCAGCCACCTTTTCTGGTGGAGATCTGTAGTTTCTTCACTGTAGAATAGTTAAGTTTAGACTGAAGAATGGCTTTTGTAGATTAAATGCTGACGAATTGTTCTATAAACTAGTAGGAACTTTAGCCCATTTTGTGCAGGTATAAGACCCTTTTGTATGGAAGTACTACTGTTGTAAGCAAATACTATCAAGTACCTATTTCCTTCAATTACTAGTTGTGGTTCAATCCAGTTAACTGGCATCTTTTTATCCCAGACTACAGATTTTGCGTCTGTTGTCTGTGCTGTAAACCATTTTTTCCTTTGTCTTGTGTTGCCTGCAAAATGGTCCTGCAGTTCAACGTGTTACAAATGTAGCTACCTTGTACTCCCTCCGTTTCAAAATATAAGATGTTTTAGCTTTGTGAATGAAGTGTATCTAGTACCCTTTTAGTATGTAGGTTCATCTAGGTTTAGAAAGCACCATCACTAAAAGATGTCTAGATACGCTCCATTCACAAAGCTAAAACATCTTATATTTTAAAACAGAAGGAGTACTTGAAGAGGAGATGGACTACATTTTCCTAGCATCCACAGAATTGACATTGCTCATTGCTAGACCACCCTCTTTGCATGAGGTTGTCCTTGGTTATTCACAGAAATTATAAAGCACGGTGTTCAACTACATCGATTCAAACTATTACACGCACACAAACTACATCAAATTCATTACCCACACATACTAAATCGATTCAAACTATTACACACACATACTACTTCAAACTATTACACACACGTACTACATCGATTCAAACTATTACACATTTTTAGTCGATGCTAACTTCCTGCTACGCTCTCCATACTACAAATTCATTAGCCACAGATACCACAGCAATTCACTAGAGCTCTGTCTTCACTCGAGGGAAATCAGAACCACCAGCTCGTCCAAGCCCGGTCCCCCCACCGAAACTGTGTGCCCCATCGCGAAACGGTGGCGGTCTTGTGCCATCGATCCTTCCAGGCCAACACTGCAGGCGACGAGGGCACTTTTTGGCAGCCTCTTCGGGGCCCTGAATGCCATGTACCGAGTCCAGAACCTCCTCCAGGTGGATGATGACTGGGTGCTTCCAGCAAAGCTGTCGCCCTGCCCTGCTTGGAATCTGCACCTCGTACATCTTAGGAACGGCGTCAGGATCTTTCAGCCACGCCTTTACCTCGATGAGCCATTTGTCGCTCGGTGGCACGATTTCCACCAGCCCACCGCCAAGGCTACAGACGACCTGCTTAAGGGCCTCTGGCTCCCAAGCATCCAATGGGAGGCCGTCAAAGCCGAGTTTGGAGAAGAAACGAAGCTGCCCCAAGCGATCATCCCACCCACAGGTGCGATGCCAACGCATGAAGCTCATTTTCTCCCCACTGCACTCGAAAGAACAGGAAGAATGCAGAACGCGCTCGGTGTCTGAGCTGTGCTCGAACCGGATGAAAAAATCAAATGTCGGCGCGCATACCTCAATGTTGACCTCATTTCGTCTAATCCCAAAATGAGACCTGAAAGCCGACAACAACTCTGCCAGCGACACGGCAGGACGGACGCCCAGCACGGTGGCCATGAGAGCATGGTCGTCGAACTGCTGTGCCACGGCTACCATGCCTGGGGTGCGCGGCAGCACGCAACTTACCGAGGCCGGTCGCCGACCTGGATCGCCCGACGGGACGCGCTCCGCCGTGCGCGAAGGACTAGCCAGAGGCGAGATATTAGTCCGGGGACGCGAAGCTCCGATACGGCGGGCGATGCAACGACAACAGTTGTGAGCTTCGATTAGAGGCATGGGAGGTTGACCGGACATGGTAGAGACGCAAATTAGAGAAAGTGTGAGCTCCGATCTGAGATGAGCAGCCAGAGCTGAGCAAATGTTATGGGGAGGGGAGCAGGGGAGAAGACCAGAGCAGAGCAAAGAATAAGATCTCGTCCACTCAGGGATCTGGTCCACGCAGGGGTAAGCTAGTCCACGACCGCAAAAGATAACGGGGAATACTGACATGGTGAGCCAAGAAGAGTTGACCTAACGGTGGTATTTGAGTTCAACCATTTTTCGTTTGGTTCAAATGACCGTTTGGCCGTTAGATTTGTATTCACCCCCATTTGGCCCTTCTGGACAATTGGCGAACCTACTATGGCCCCTCCACACGATTGATGGCAACTCGGGTACCGCGGTGCGCTCACCCACCAAGTTTGGTACCGCAAACGAACATTCCCCTTTATAACCACCGTTTTACCAGATGGCATTTGATGCTATCTACGCACTCTCGGGAGACAGTGATTGATATAGCCTCACGGTGTAAGGAATAGTCTACGAGGATCCATTTCTAATCATCGTAACTTGAACTTCGTGACATGATCGGGTCACGATGTTTAGGTTGGGTATTGGTTCATCATCTCATTCTCAGAATGAGATGACCTCATTTCCAGCTGGCATAAATGCCACATGATCAGGAAACATGATCATCTGTTGACCAATAAACCAGTGACTAGAGTTTCACTGGGAACCCCTGGTTGTTTGTATATCACACGTGTATTGATGTTTCCACTCAATATAGTTATAGCATGATATAAAACTTAATCATAAACTATATGAAATATGATAATAGTCCTTACTACTATTTGTCTCTAGGGCATATTTCCAACAGTCTCCCACTTGCACTAGAGTACAAATACACTAGCTGCATTTGTTCTCAATCATTGGCACCAAGTATCCGGTACCCTGAACATGCTTGCTCATGGAAGAGGTTGAGTCTTGGGTCTGTACTTTACAGTCCCAAATCCTTTGCAACTTACTAATGTCACTTTGATTGACATTAATATTCTATCATCTCATGATAGCATCTGTGTGTGAATGCATCGTCGCTATGGCAGCAGAACGAGGCCTAATTCCAGGAGCCTACAGTGATGTTAGATCAACCTCAAGGGCTTTCTCATGGGCACTGTGCCCTGGGACATATCATTCTATGTTAAAAGCGAATTAACCCCGCCATAACATTATACAACACTTTAGATGTTACCCTTATCTATTATTATAAATGTATTCATCGAAACACTAGTGCACTCTGTGTAACTTTCGATGTGTTGTTCACCTTGCTTCCTACTTGACTTTTAATTGGTATCTATAGGAGTTTCCAACATATTCCCTTATAACATAACTCTTTATGCTTTTAAGATATGTTATCCTTTATGGATTTGGAAAATATGTCCACAGTTCTCTACTAGATACCACGGACAAACTTAGCTCAACGTTCTGTGATTCGGACTTAATCACTTTTAAACGTTCCTTTAATTGGATCATATATTATGTTATGTTGTCATCATGATTTCTAAGACAGAACCTATGTCTTAACATAGTGGATGATTATCATCCATTTCTTTCTTTCAACCATTGATGTTCAACTTAATACTATTCCTAATTTGAGTTATTAAGGACAAGTTCCTTAATTAACTTCTATTCCGAAACCCTTTTTCAGAATCCCTTAAGGAATACTACATAATATTATAATACACCTATTATCAACTTCTACATCTTATAAATCATTATTTATAAGTATTTGCACTTTCATTCTTAACATACTTAAGAATTACTCCCATGAGCTCCCACTCAAAATATGTTCCTACATATTTGAGTTTGAAACTTATATTGCTCCCACTTAAAAATATGTCAATCACATATTGTTTCAGGAAGACTTTCATAGCTCCCACTCAATTTTATGCAAATTGCATATTCACTCACTATTTTGAATAACTTCAAAATCCTTTTGATTAAATATCAAACTTAGAGATTTACTATGAGATACTAGTACTTTACTAGTTTTAAACCCACTAGACATTTGGCACACTTGAATCAAATTCATTTGAACTTGTTCAAAACTTGACAAATTGTGCTTTTTTCATTCACCCCCTTTTTCCTACTATGGCTTTGCAGTCATTTGGGAAAATTCAAGTAACCCCTTTACTTGTGAGATTCAGCAATCAATTGCTTTCTAATCTCAAGTGAATTTTGCTTTTAGGATTTCTCATAATTCTAGTTTACCATTATTTCCTTAGTAGTTCGTAGGTATGTCATATTTCAAAAATCATGACAAGTGGTTCAAAAATGTCTCCATACAAGATATGGATTTACATTTTGAATCCTACTTCATGTAGTGAAAAACAATAGTGGAGGGAAAAACACAATGATCAAAATCATTGATTCTTTCCTTCCGTGAAGAGAATCGTTCAGGAACGCTTTCCGTCGCGCTTCTCAACACTCTGATGCAGGGTTTTGAATCCTCATCGTGTTTCACACTATTTCCCAGTTGCTCTATAATTGAGAAACATCACTAAAAGTGAGCTTTCTCAAGAATGCACCAAAATCCAAGCAATACAAATCTTGCTTTCCTTTTGGTTTGAGCTATGGGTTTCTTATTCAAAGTTTCCAATGAATACGCTACAAGGACTTATTCGCTATTGTTTTGGTTATATCGAATAACCCTAAAACTTTCACGAATTCAAATGGTTTACCAATTGTAATTGAGTGCTAACTATTTCTTAACTAATGGTCTCTACATATACACTACAACGATTTATTTGGTGCCTTCTATTGAACCCCCTTTGATATCTAATATCACATTGTGATGCTTTGTATTTTGACGTTTCAAAACACTTTGCATTCCACAATTTCTTTCATGCCATTCTTATAAATTTGAACTTCATTACTATTGATCAAATCATAGTAATTGGATTCTCTTTTATATTTATACCCTTTGTTGATGAAACATTTTGATCAAATCAAATAGTTTCATATTCATGTTTCCTTTGGTAAACTACTTTACACATTTAAACAATCATTTAATAATAATTACCATTTTCGTTAAAACACAATACATCGAATATGTATTCTATTTAAGAATTCATCAAAAACTTTGTATTCAAGTAATACATGGTTTTCAAGTTATTTCGCCGAACTTAGGCATGATTTATATGTGACAAGAAATCGAATGACTTTCACATATTATCACATAACTTTGAATTTAAACAATGGTTTCATTCATTAATGAAATATCAATAAGTTGGGTATTTTTAAACAAGGCATTTAATGGTTTACAAATGTTCATGCATTATCAATTAGTTTCATAACTATACGGATAATTCACAAGTAATCAAACAAGATATGAACACGAATAGAAATCATTCATAAAAGCAGAACAACTGTTTGTTACAAACTCATATGAATAACTGTCTCACGAAGTGTGAGACAAACTAAAGAAGTTCACAATCTCTTGATTACAATAATCATCCTAAAACACAAACTAAATGATGAATGTCGAGGGAGAGTGTCGTTGGCCATCATCATCGTGCTCGCCATCAACACGCAACGTCACCTCCTCTCCAGCAAGCACCTCTTATGCAGAAGGACCTGTTTTCAGTAAAACAAAACAAGTATCAGATATACTTAACACTGCAATGTGTTTGCAAGATTATAACATTTATAAAACTGTATATCAAATATATACCTTGGTCATCGATGACCTCACCGGTGATTGGTTCAACTTTTTGTTCCAAAAACATAATATGAACTCATGGAAATCCAATGCTTCCGTATCACCACTCATGATGCTACTCTGGACATGTCCTTTGTAGCTAGGAGGCAATGACCGAAGCAGTACATCTATTGCAAATGGATCAGCCATCCAGTAATCCACGAAGTGAACCAGTCTCGTGAGTGCATCAAGCATGTGCTCCAAGTGACTCTTCAGACATGTATGCTCCTCCATCTGTATGGAAAGGAACTCTCCAAGTAACTCATGCTTCCACATGCGCACATGGCCTATGAACTCTACTCTCAGCTGATCCACCATCGAATATGGGTCAAGATCACCCATGAGCGGATGTAGTTCATCCACCATCCCGTAACGCATTATTATCTGAATGTAAGTGGACATCTCTTGGCGATAGTAGCAGTCTGCCAGCTCCGTTGGAGTCTCATAGTAGTCTGGATCAGTCAAATCTATTGTGTGGCATATGTAGTCTACCACATGATTCCTAGTAAGGAGATCATCTAGGCGCACAAGCTAACTAGGGAAGTTGGATCCATCGAGTCTAAGTTTCTCACCCTTTACCCAATCCTCAATGGCAAAGTAAGCTTCACGGTGAGCCATCTACATTTATAATTGCAAAAGGAATTTAGACTAAGTTTATAATTAAATGAGTTAATAATAACTCCACTCGGACACACTTATCCCCACTGAGGGTTCCTAGTGATAACACGACCCCTATCAGCCACATCTCCCCTGATCATCACAGTCATCAATGTGGGTTCAAGGGTGGACGCTAAACGTCGGTCACATCATTCATGCAACTCGTGCTCGATCTTTCGACCATCCGCGTTCTGAGGCCATTTCTGTACATGCTAGGCTCGCCAACTCAACCTTAGTGTTCTCACTGTGCAACATGGCTTACACCCATGGTATGTGAACGTAGATATGTCTGACACCTAGGCCTGTAACCCGGGATCGCCTCATACCGAAGAACTTTCTTGGTGGTGCACACTAAGGGGGAACACAATCATTGGTAATTTTAACAGGGATCATCTTATTAGGCTACCGTCGAGTATCTAATACTAGCACACAATAAGACATACAAACAATAACATTGAATGTAAATGCTATGTGATATGGTCCTTCACGTCATGATCTCCATCTGTCGTTGTCAGGTTCCGACGCCATAGACACCAGGGTACCGGTGTCATTCCGACATGGTAGTTTGTCACTACCGTGACTATCTACTACTATGCAACAAAAGGTAATTACTTTACCTTTGCCACAGCCATATCACAAAGCAACGACCCCTGTAAAACAAAGTTAGACGCCTCTACTTTATCTTTGCATGTTTTACGTGGTTGAATGGGCTTTCACACAAGAACCGTTCTTACCTACGAACTTTCAGCACAACGCTGATCAAGTATTTGTCTATACTACACCCCTTTCGGGGCCCTCCGTTGCAAATGGCATACCAACTAATGCGAGAGAGACAGGCACCCCCCCTAAGCCACTTTATACGGTACAAGCCGTATGTCAAGCGTGGACCAGTCTCGCGAATGAACGCGTAAATTCGGTTGGGGGCCGCTTCCTCAAGCATTACTGCGGTATGCACAAGTACACGTGGGAGGGTAACAACTAAAAGATCAATGCCCACATGCTACATCTCGTGTGTTCTACCCGTACTAGCATTACTACGCATAGATCTAGCTCTGATACCACTGTAGGGGTTCCGCGCATAAAAACAATAAATTTTACTCTACACCCCTGAACCCCTGAAGCTGCCAGGACCTATCTATTAGTAATACAGTAATAGGAGGGGCTTTTCGCGAACTTACCCTTGAAGACCGAAAAACGTTGTCAACGCTCAGGAGAGCGTGGTTGATGTAGACGAGCCGAAGCCGACCTCAAGGTCATGATGAAGTCCTTGCGCTCCTTCTGGCTCCAACGACTTGAGTGCCTCAAGTGCGACACCTCGCGGGGAGTTACACACGTCCGGTGCCTGACGATGACTACTGCTTCCCTGATCCGGCAGCAGTTGCAGAAGTAGAGCTCCCGGATCCGAATCCCGCAGCGCGACGATGCTCTGCGGTGAAGATGTCTCTCGCTCGCGCCGTCCAGACTTGGGACCACGGTCACGAGAGAGAGAGAGAGGGGAGAGAGAAAATATCAACTGGATGTCCTCCCAAAAGTGGGGAGACCTTTATTGATTATTGGGTGTATTTTTCTAGGCTAAATACCCCCCTTTATATAGGGGGAGGGAAGGTACTACCTCCCCTCAAGTCCCGGGGTGGGACTAAAGGAGAGGAGGGGGGAGGAGGTGCCCGCCGGCCACTAGTGGGCCCCGCACAGGGGGCTAGGCCCAGCCGGCCTCCCCTTTGCCCCTTCTCCCTCTCTCCTTTCCCCTAATGGGCCCTCTCCCTCCGGAATTGGCCCATTAAGCCTTTTTGACCTTTTAATTGATTTTCTCTTTATTAAATAATTATGAATAAATGATTAAATCAATATTTAACATTCATTCACATATCATTTAATCTCCGTGGCCATGGAACACCTTCCACCTCCACTCCGGACATCTTCCGGACTGACCAAAACCCTTCCGGTTTTCTCCCTACTTTTCTTCGGTGATTCTACCGATCCTATAAATGCTCTCTAAGCATCATAAAGCCCTTAAGCGTGATACCCCAAGGTTCGGGAACACTCTAGACATGGTTGAGACACTCCCGCACCAATGATCGACAGAGGGACCTGGATGGCCATGTGACCCCTGTGCATTCCACGAAGATCTTTCGTCATTTGAACCGGGACGGTCGTGTCTTATTCCCTTTGTCTCTTGATACTTGCATTTCCCAAGATCTGATCAATGACATCGCCATGTCGTGTTCAATATCGTTACTGAACAATGCTACTTGACTCGTTCCGACAAGTTATATCCCCGTGATAAAATCACATGTTGCGCAACTATTGGATATAACTTCTCCGAGTGGGCCCTTGAGTATCTTCCCGTCACATGGACGAACAAATCCTGCTCTTGACATATATTGCCTCTACAGTTTCCTCCGAATACCTAAACACACCTTTATAACCACCGTTTTACCAGATGGCGTTTGATGCTATCCAAGCACTCTCGGGAGACAGTGATTGATGTAGCCTCACGGTCTAAGGAATAGTCTACGAGGATCCATTTCTAATCATCGTAACTTGAACTTCGTGACATGATCGGGTCACCATGTTTAGGTTGGGTATTGGTTCATCATCTCATTCTCAGAATGAGATGACCTCATTTCCAACTGGCATAAATGCCACATGATCAGAAAACATAATCATCTGTTGACCAATAAACCAGTGACTAGAGTTTCACTGGGAACCCCTGGGTGTTTGTATATCACACGTGTATTGATGTTTCCACTCAATACAGTTATAGCATGATATAAAACTTAATCATAAACTATATGAAATATGATAATAGGATTCCCTCTTCTTGGCTCACGCGGCGCTGGTAGATCCCTCCAACACTGCGCTTGTACAACTCATTGTTGATGATGGTGTACGCACTTTCTATGCGCTTCACTTGCCGCGCTTTAACTTCTTCATCAGGCAGCTCCCCTTTGGCCAGGAATTTCATGAATGGTTTGGCCCATGGAGGGGTTTCCCGGATGGCTTACATGGTCTCCATGATTATCTTGATTTCCTCGCACATGACCGTACCGGGCACGTCGGGTGTCCTACCAGGTAGAAATATGGAGTCGGCAGTCCCTAGGTTGTTGGGGCTGGCTAGGAGTGTCCTGGCCTTCGACCGGCAGTCCCCGAGATGGATGCGGCAGTCCCCGGGTGTGGTCCGGCAGTCCCCAGGCGTGGCAGTCCCTAGGTGTGGCGTGGCAGTCCCCGGGGCCATAGCTGCAGCTTCAGGTTACTTGGAGCTAGCAGTCCTCGGGTCCGCGTCCAGCATGATGGAATCGGATTTCGGAGATGGCGTGATAGAGGGCTTGCGCAGGTTCTTGAGCGTGACTCCAGGCAGAGTTGCTTGCCTAGTTGACCCGACATGGGCGAGCACGTCTGCGGCTTTGTTGTTTGCTCGAGGGACATGGTGAAACTCGCATCCTTCAAAGCAGGTGCATATCTGCTACACGAAGAAACAGTATAGTGCCATGTTCGCATCATTGGCGTCCCAATCGCCCAATACTTGCTGCACCACTATATCCAAGTCGCCGAAGCAGAGGATGCACCGGATGCCGACCTATTTTGTCGTCTTGAGGCCATGGACGAGCTCTTCATACTCGGCGACGATGTTGGATGCACGGAAGTGAATCTGTAGCACGTACTCCAGCCTATCTCCTTTTGCAGAGGTGATGACAACCCCGGCTTCGAGTCCCCCATACATCTTGGAGCCGTCGAAGTGTAGCTTCCAGTGCGTGGAGATAGGGCATGGAGGCAGGTATTTTGTTTCTGCCTAGTCAACGAGGAAGTCTTCCAGGGCCTGAGACTTGATCATCGTTCTTGCCTCCTATCGGATGCAGTGTGCGGTGAGCTCTATCACCCATTTCGCCACCCGGCCGGTGGCGTCCCTATTGTTGATGATCTCCGAAAGTGGGGCTAACGCCACTATCCGTATGGAGTGCTCTTGGAAGTAGTTCTTCAGTTTCTTAGCGGCCATGTATACGCCATACACCAGCTTCTGATAATGGGGTAGTTCTGCTTCGATAGCGAGAGTACCTCACTCGGGTAGTACACTAGGTGCTAGACCGGCTACGCCTTTCCTTCTTATGGCCTTTCAACCATAAGCATGACGTTGACGACCCGGTTGGTAGCTGCAATGTACATCAGCATTGGCTCTTTTGCAGCGGGGGCTGCCAGGATTGGTAGAGAGGATAGCATGCGCTTGAGGTCACGGAAGGCTTCTTCCGCATGCACCGTCTAGACGAACTTGTCCATTTTATTCATGAGCTGGTATAGGGGGAGTGCGTTCTCGCCTAGCCGTCTGACGAACTGGCTAAGGGAGGCCAAGCATCTGGTGAACTTCTACATGTCATGCAAGTTTTGCATCGGATGCATGTGCTCGATTGCGGCAATCTCCTCCGGGTAGGCTTCGATTCCTCATTCTGAGACGAGAAAACCGAGGAGTTGGCCGGCTGAAACGTCGAACACACACTTCTCCGGATTCAGTTTCATCTAGATTCGGTAGATGTTGGGAATGTTTCCTTCAGGTCTTTGAGGAGTGTCCGCCGCTCATTTGCCTTGGCCACCACGTCATCAACGTAGGCGTATACTTTTCTGCCAATCTGTGATTGTAGGCACTTCTGCATGCATCATTGGTATGCAGCCCCTGCATTTTCAATCCAAATGGCATGGTGGTGTAGCAGTAATCCCCATACGGGGTGATGAATGATGTCTTTATTTGATCAGCAGGATTCAGCCAGATTTGGTGGTAGCCGGAATACGCGTCCAAAAACGACAATAGTTCATAGTCGATTGTGGAATCGATCACTTAATCTATCCTTGCCAGGGTGAATGGATCTTTGGGGCATGCATTGTTGAGGATGGTGTAGTCAACACACATGCGCCAAGTCTTGTTCTTTTCCAGCACCACCATTGGGTTTGCAAAAGCACTCCGGGTGGAAAACCTCCATGATAAATCTGGCCGCGAGCAGTGATGAGTGCATATTTGCATCATGTTTTATATTATTATTTTGCATTGTAGTTGTAGGATCTTGGTATATTATGGCGCTCGCGCGCATATTTTATGACTATTTTCACCATGATCACGACAGATGATGGATATAATGGATACAATTATTGAAGCAGTTGTACTGAGGAAAAAATAAACGTAAATCGCTTATTTGGGAAATATAAATAATACCAGAAGAAAACCCGAAGTGAACAAGGAGTCCAGACGGTTTAACGACCAACTATACGACATGAATAATTTTTCCGGCCATATAGTTCCCGCCGTATAGTTGGCGCTGCCAACACCTCCTCAAATAGTTTCACCCCATGCAACTGGATCAGAGAGACGACATACAGAACAACCAAAAATCACTGAAACCTCTACTCTAGAAGGCATCTATAGGGGGAACTCATCCACCGGGGATCCATCTTTGCCCTGCGTAGATCCGGGAGGCTAAGGCATCAATTTTCATCATCAACCGCTGCATCACCACCATCTCCATCCATCCCATCTACATCTTGTCTAGATCTTGTTGTAATTCCGTACTCGTTGTGGATTTATACAAGTACTATTCATCTATGATAGATTCCATTGTTATTGCCATGATGTTGATTGCCTCCATGTCTGAGTAGATCTTTAGTTCTTGGGGAGATGGAGAAACCCTAGTATGAGATTGAAATAAGATAAAGTTTATTATGATATTCATCACTATGACCATGTGTTAGATTGTCTTCATCTTGATGTTGGGAGAAGTCGACCTCTCAGTATTTGCCTCTTATGGGGACTTGGTGGAGGGTACTACTTATTGGTAGACGAAGGTGTGATAGCACTTACAGTGACTATAAAGTTATTGGCACTCCTTACATATCAACTTGTGAATCGAGGAAACTCACGAAACACTATCCATGCCATGGGATACGTCCTACGAGATTAAGTCCCTTAATAGCGCAGTAATACGATTGATGTCGATTGCTGACTATTGTGGTTATGAGGATGATGTGAGCAGTGGTTGCTGCCTATTTGTCCAAATACGGAGTTCCTCCCACACATACACACTTTAGAATATTCATGATAATAATCTTTACCTTAGCTCTTTATAATGCTAGTGGTGTATCCGCTACTCCCTAAGAACGCTTTTTCTCTATTGCAGTTCCAATCTCTTTCACATACATGATATTTACTTTCTGTGTTCAATTGTTTTACTTTACTTATTGTTGCTCTTATACCAAAAACCCCAAAACACCTTTTTACACAATACTCGTATTTTATCTTGTCACTTAGAACTTTATTTAGCACTTCTATTGTAGTACTTAATTCAAGAGTTATTAGACTTCAGTCTCCTATGCCCTGTGGGATTGATATATTTATTTTGAAACTAGCTACAAATAATTTGTGCACTTGCAGTCATCAAGCTATTTTATGGCGCCATTGCCGGGGAGCTAAGCACTGTAGGTGTTTTAGTTTTTGCTTATTTATTTTTGTCTTGCTAAGTTTTGATTTGAGTTACAGGTTTCCACCAACATGATGAAGTTTGAGCATATGACTAGTGCTAACCCACTCAGCCACTTTGGGAAGCCCAATGATATTTATAAAAGAGACAACTCCAATAAGAAGACAAGGGGGTTTGATATAAATCCTCTATTACTTGGTATTCTACATAAGAAGAAATTTACTGGGGACGAATAAGATCCTGATCCATATGAGCATATTGCATGTTTGAATGATATATGTGGCACTTTTTAGTTGACGGGATATACTGCTAATGAGGTAAGGTTTAAACTTTTTAGTCAGACTTTGACTAGTTCAGGTCTCTCATGGTATAGATCTCTACCCCTAGAAGACACTACTACTTGGGATAATTTAACCTATGAATTTCTAGCAAAATATTACCCATTATCAAAATCTTTTGGAATTAGGCATCTTAAAATGACTTGGAGGAACCATCCTAATGAAGGAATAGTAAGAGCTTATATCAGATTTAAAGATTTACTTAATCTATGTCCTCATCATGATTTGCCTGAATGGTATTTATTGCATATCTTTTATGGCGGTTTAATTGAACGTAATAAAATTGAACTAGACTCTTTCACGGAAGGAGCCTTTATGAATCTTCCAATAACTAAAGCTTGGGATTTACTTAATAGAATTTGTGATCATAGAGTTTCATGGAATTTTGGTCTAGGAAGCGAAGGAGGCGTAGAAATAGATCATGATTGTATTCACGACTATAATAAAAGGGCCATGTAAAAGAATTATCTAAGGAACTTTATTTGGATTCAGATCTTTTGTTGCAAGTTATTAAAGCTTTTACAGAACACATCAAAGCTCCAAAAGAGGGTTTGGTCAAGTATGATCCCCCACCCGAACCTGAGAAAAAAAGAGAAGTTAAAGCAACACTTGACTCCCTAGAACCAACATATGAGATACCTTTCCCTAACACTGCACAAAAGCATATTTCTGAATATGAACAGGTCAGAGTAGTACAGGAGAAGAAGGAAGAGGAAATTATGCCAGAAGTGGTGGAACATCTAGAAGAAATCAAAGATGAAGAGGTAACCAAAGAAGAAATTATGGCTATGTATGCACATTGTAACATAATTGAACTTGATAAAGAGACTTCTGTATTGGTTGAAGGTAAAACAAAGGTAAAAGATGAGGGTAAGCCCATCCTTCCCTGCATATTTAAAGAAACCTCGCATTATGGTTTATGTGATCTTGGCACCGAAGTTAATGTTATATCTTATAATTTCTATTAAGAAATAAAATAAGAAATAGAACCGGCTACAGTTGAAAATACTGATATGACAATCATGTTAGCCAATAAAACTCTTATAATTCCAATGGGAGTAGTTGAAGATGCAACTGTCACAATTGGCAATAAAAACTTTCCTATAGATTTTGTAGTTGTTGATATGCCAGCTGACACTCTTTGCCCAATTATATTTGGAAGAAACTTTTTGAGTGATGTAGGTGCCAATGTTGACTTCAAAAAGGAGATTGTGTCTCTTAAGATTGGGGAAGCCAAAAAAGAATTCCACTTTTCCAAATTTAAAGACAGACCTCCACAAAAACAAGAAGAAGAGAAAGAGAAAACTATTGAGGAAATGGCAGCTCTCTTCTTTAGTGATCAAAAAGAAGAAATAAATGAAGACTTAAATTATGAAGAAATTCTTATGGAGGACAAGTCCCTTGAAGAATTAGAAGATGAATTCGATTCACTTCCCATTATAGGGCCTCCAACTAATGAGTTGAAGAGCCAGAAAAGAGCGGGGATGGTGA
Organism: Avena eriantha; assembly: GCA_910589775.1. Classification (NCBI taxonomy): domain Eukaryota; kingdom Viridiplantae; phylum Streptophyta; class Magnoliopsida; order Poales; family Poaceae; genus Avena; species Avena eriantha. The sequence goes on from OU342742.1 coordinate 447,767,855, forward strand.
ATTACCACCCCTAGAATTGAAACTCTACCAGATAATCTTAAATAATAATTTTTAGATGATACAAATAAATTTCCTGCTATTATTAGTGCTAAACTTTTAGGAGAAGAAGAAGAAGAACTCATGAAAATACTTAAGGAGCATTGCAATGCCTTTGGGGTACTCAATGGATGATTTGAAGGGCATTAGTCCCATGATAACCATCCATCGAATATTCATGGAAGAAGGTGCCAAACCAGTTGTGGAATTTAATAGAAGACTAAAGCCCGAAATGAAAGAAGTGGTAAGAAAAGAAATTGTACACCTATTGGACGCATGTATAATCTATCCTGTAAAAGAAAGTGAATGGGTAAGTCATGTTCATTGTGTCCCTAAGAACGGCGGTTTACTGTTGTTCCTAACGAAAACGATGAATTGGTACCTACTAGAACTATTGTTGGACATAGGATGTGCATAGATTTTAGGAAATTGAATAAAGAAACTAGGAAAGATCACTATCCTTTATTGTTCATAAATCAACCTTTAGAAAGGTTAGAAAACCACACTCATTTTTGCTACTTGGACGGATACTCTGGTTTTTCTCAAATTCCTGATGACCAACTTAAAAAAATTCATTAGTTCTTATGGTTTACATGCTTACCGACGTATGACTTTTATTTTATGTAATGCTCTAGATACTTTTCAAAGATGCATGTCTGCTATTTTTGCGGATTTTATAGAACTGATAATGGAAGTATTTATGGATGACATTTCTGTCTATGGAACTTCGTTCACTAGTTGCTTGGATAATCTCAAAATAGTTTTGCAGTGTTGCGAAGAAACTAATCTTGTTCGAAACTAGGAGAAGTGTCGTTTTATGGTCAAAGAAGGTATAGTCCTTGGACATAAGGTATCAGGTAAGGGAATTGAAGTGGATAGAGCTAAGGTTGAGGCCATAGAGAGAATGCCACAACCTAGGGATATAAAAGGTATAAGAAGTTTCCTTGGTCATGTGGGTTTTTATAGAAGGTTCATAAGAAATTTTTCTGGAATATCTAACCCTTTGACTAACCTCTTGCAAAAGGTAGTAAGATTGAATTTTGATGATAAATGTCTTATAGCCTGTGATAAACTTAAAAATGCTTTATCCCATGCTCCTATCATTAAACCAACTATTTGGGATATGACTTTTGACTTAATATGTGAAGCTAGTGATGATGCTATAGGAGTAACTATGGGACAACACATAGGTCCCAGATTTAATATTATACATCATGCTAGTAGAACTGTTAATAGTGCTCAAAAGAATTATCCTAAGTAAGAGAGGGAACTTTTGTTGTATTTTTCTCTTGCGATAAATTTCATTATTATATAGTCGATGCAAAAGTAAGAGTTCATACAGATCATGATGGTTTAAAAGAACTCCTTAAGAGGAAGAACCATAAGCCAAGACTGATCCGTTGGATTCTTTTACTTCAAGAATTTGAGTTATAGATCATGTAGACGCAAAAAATAAAGATGTTGGATGCAGTATCCATATTTGCCCAGCAATAGACGAATCTTATTGAGAGGAACTTTAGTCTTAGTGATTTTCGCTTATGAGAATTATTCAATGAACTAAGGCCAATTCCTACAAAAGAGAAGAAGTCTTTCTTGTTGGAGGAGCTTGTCATCCCCAAATAAGTAAACAGTAAGTTCAAGGTAAGTGTTCTTACTCAAATAAGTGATTTATTTTCACAGATTTTACTCCTAAATTTTTTGCCTTTGAATTCCTCGTGTTTTTCTGAAGTTTCTGGAAGTTTTTATCAACTATACGGGCGCAACTATACGACCAGAGGGAAATCTCCCGCCATATAGTTAGTCGTTAAACCCTCTATATCTTCTTTGCGAATTTTTTTCCGATGTCTGGATCTATACGGTCGCAACTATACGACCAGAGAAAATATTCTGGCCGTATAGTTGGTCGTTAAACTCTCAGACATTTTCAACTTTCTGATGTTTGTATCTATACGGTCGCAACTATATGCCCGGAGAATATATTACGACCGTATGGTTGGTCATTAAACTCTCAGACATTTTTGTTTACTGTTTTGTCTTTCCGCGTTCAAAAAAGCGGTATTGTTGGTTCCCGAGTCGTATCTTAACTGACCTTTCAGATATTTGGAAATACCTACCCGGAACCAACTATACGACCGGAACTATACGGGACGCGCCCGTATAGTTGGTCCTTACGTGGTAGGACTCCTCCAAATCCTCGACTTCTTTTCCTATTCCGTTAAGATTCTTTTGTTGGGCGTGAATTTGGTGTTTCTCGAAAGTTTTACCGACCTCTGGCCCACCTTATATACTGCCATTATCTCTCTCTCTAATCATAATGTCCAAGAACCAATCTAGTAATGCGATATCTCGCCCCATGCCGTGGAAAACCCCTGTGTCTCACTGCTCCTTATAGGGACTGCTCTAGCAGCTCGTCCATGGAGGACGACGACGAGAAGGTGGAGAGGTTTAGTCGGAGGTACAAGGAGTGAGCCAAGATACTTCAACAATGATTATGATGAAGTGAGTGACATCTACATTTGTCGTGATGTTTATGATCCACCGGAGATCAACTGGGCGGCAATGAAGAGGGCTCAAGAAGAGAGAGACGGTTGCAAGCCGCATGGAAAAGGGCATGTGGAGACGGTCAAGTTCATCACCACGAACCCCAGACCGCAGAAGCATAAGGAATTACGTAATATTGGTGCAGGTGCTAACAATCGAGCGATGGCACCACTCTTGAAGCCTACTATTGGTGCTCGTATGAGGGTGAAGCCTCAAGAACAGTGGAGGAACGGTTTCCACTTCCCCGATCCATCAATCATGGATGAGGAAGAGGAAGCTGCTCCTAGGACCAAGGACTGCGTGCGAGCACTTGAGATATATTAGAAGCAACAGCTGCTCCATCGCGTCGAAGTTCGCTACCATCTCCAGGAAATAGAGAAGAAGGATGATCTTCTCCCATTGGTGACTAAACTCGTGGATAAAGTGGACACTTTGTAATCTGATTTGCGTAGGTGCTACAGCCGCATCACCACTCTGAAGGATACCAACAAGAAGCTACGCACTACGGTGTTACATGCCATGGCGCCACAATGATCTACAATAATCACGGAATCAAATAATCGCAAGGGATTATTTGATCCCGCCTGGCTTGATTCCAAGCTTGGGGAGATCTTTAAGACCTTGTAATCTATCTTATAAGTTTTACATTATTATTTTAGCTTTGCATTAGTTCAAACTAGAAATAAAGTTTGCATCATTAGACTTCCCTTCAGGAATAGTCGATCCCTTTTATGAAATTCCGAGTTTATTATCATATATGGAGCAATATTGAGTTTGTGTTTGTCCTATTGGATATATGAATGGCTTGAGTATGATTTTACTTGCACGTGATGATAGCAATAGAGGTCTTCCACACCATTGGTATTAATGGAACATACAAAGATAATTTGGTCAATATGTTGTAAGTATATAGTATGATTTACAAAGAAATAAAAATTATCTAACTAGTTGAGTTGAAAAATAAACCTTGAAGAAAGGAAAATAAAAGTTCTATCAAATTAGAGTGAGAACAAGATGAGGTAGAATATTCAAGCTATAAAGATTGCTTCATATACAATTGGGATTTGGTAATTGATATCGTTAAACTTTGAATTCCTACATGAAGGGTAATGTATGGCTAGCTCCTTTGCACAACACTTAAACAAAAGTGTGAGCATAAAAAGAAGAAGAAAAGAGAAGAAGAAAAGAGACGTTTTGAGATTTTGAATCCCAAGTGAATATGTTAATCCTAAAACACTTGGGACTACCTTGCTAACTCATTCGATTGAACTAAATACTTTTACATCATATTGAGAGTGATCTTTTTTGAACTGTTAAATGTTAAGGTGTGGAAGCCTGCTAATATTATTCAGATGGTTCGAGTAAGGTAGTATTCATGAACTTATTCCTATGTATCATATATGATAAACACATGCTGCAACTTCCTCATTTATTTTATTGACTCAGCTTCATGAACATGAGTATCACATCCATTAAGCTAACTTGCTCAGGATGACCAAGAGTATAAGCTTGGGTAAGTTGATGAGTGCATATTTGCATTATGTTTTATATTATTATTTTTCATTGTAGATGTAGGATCTTGGTATTTCACGGCGCTCACACACACATTTTATGTCTTTTTTCACCAGGATCAGGACAGGTGATGGATACTATGGACTAAATTCCTAGAGCAGTTGTACTGAGGAGAAAAGGAGCCAAAACCAACGTAAATCACTTATTTGGGAAATATCAATAATACCAGAAGAAAACCCGAAGCGAACAAGGCATCCAGATAGTTGAACGACCAACTATACGACATGAATAAATTTTCCAGCCGTATAGTTCCCGCTGTATAGTTGGCGCCACCACCGCCTCCTCACATAGTTTCACCCCGTGCAATTGGATCAAAGAAACAACATACAGAACAACCAGAAATCGCTGAAACCTCACCTCCGGAAGGCATCTAGAGGGGGAACTCATCCACCGGGGATCCATCTTCGCCCTGCGTAGATCCGGGAGGCTAAGGCGTCGATCTTCATCATCAACCGCTGCATCACCACCATCTCCATCCATCCCATCTAAATCTTGTCTAGATCTTGTTGTAATTTCCGTACCCGTTATGGATTTATACAAGTACTATTCATGTATGATAGATTCCATTGTTATTGCCATGATGTTGATTGCATCCATGTTTGACTAGATCTTTAGTTCTTGGGGAGATGGAGAAACCCTAGTATGAGACTAAACTAAAATAAAGTTTATTATGATATTCATCGCTATGACCATGTGTTAGATTTTCTTCATCTTGATGTTGGGAGAAGTCGACCTCTCAATATTTGCCTCTTATGGAGACTTGATGGAGGGAACTACTTGTTGGTAGACGGAGGTGTGTTAGCACTTACAGTGACTATAAAGTTGTTGGCACTCCTTACATATCAACTTGGGAACCGAGGAAACTCACGGAACACTATCCATGCCATGGGATACGTCCTACGGGATTAAGTCCCTTAATAGCGCAGTAATGCAATTGATGTCGATTGCTGACTGCTATGGTTATGAGGATGATGTGAGCAGTGGTTGCTGCCTATTTGTCCAAATACGCAGTTCCTCCCACACATACACAGTTGAGAATGTTCATGATAATAATCTTTACCTTAGCTCTTTATAATGCTAGTGGCGTATCTGCTACTCCCTGAGAATGCCTTTTCCCTATTGCAGTTTCCATGTCTTTCACATATGTGATACTTACTTTTTGTGTTTAGTTGTTTTACTTTACTTATTGTTGCCCTTATACCAAAAACCCAAAAACATCTTTTTACGCAATACTCACATTTTATCTTGTCACTTATTAGAACTTTATTTAGCACTTCTATTGTAGTATATAATTCAAGAGTTATTAGACTTTAGTCTCGTGCTCCCTGTGGGATCGATATCTTTCTTTCAAAACTAGCTACAAATGATCTGTGCACTTCCAGTCATCAAGCAACCGAGTGATTTGTTCACCAATGGTTCTTCTCTTCTCCTCAGCGAAGCAACGTAGTAATTTCTTGACCGGCTTTGCATCCGGCCTGGCATGTAAAGAGTGCTTAGCGAGCTCCCTCAGAACACCAGGCATGTCCCTAGGGGACCATGCGAAGATATCCCGATTCTCATGGAGGAACTCAACGAGCGCGCTTTCCTATTTGCTATCAAGGCCGTCTCTGACTAGGACGAACTTGTCCGTCTTGGCCTCGTTGAGCAGGATTTTCTTGGTGCCCTTGGATGGCTTGAACTGCGCCTCTCCGGCTGGCTTTGGCTCACTAGCCGGCATCTCTTCCTGCAGAGCCACCATGTTATGCATGATGATGTGCTTCTCCTCCGGGATGATCATGGCTTTGGCTATCTTGGAGCCGTTAGTGGCACATTCCACCGCCCACCCGTAGTCACAAGTGATGGTAATTACTCCCTTTGGCCCGGAGAGCTTCTTCTTGAGGTATGCATAGCGCGGCACCGCCATGAACTAGGTTAGCGCTGGGCGTCCGAGGATGGCGTGATATGTGTTGCAAAGGTTGACCACCTCGAACTAGATGGTCTCATAGTGGAAGTTGCCCTCCGTGCCAAAGATGATGTCCAAACAGATTCTACCGATGGGTGAATGCGATTGACCCGAAAGGCTCCGTGGAAGTAGGTACTAGACCGCTCCAGCTAGGACTCGCTGATGCCGAGCCGGTCCAACGAGCTGCGATACAGGAGGTTGATGTTGCTGCCTCCGTCTACGAGGACGTGGGAGAATCTGCAAGACTGCTTCTTGGAGACGATGATGGGATCTAAGACCATTGCGTAGGTTCTTGAATGCGGCAGCACATCCGGTTGGTCCTTCCGGCTCCACATGATCACTTTCTAAGACCAATTTAGGTACTGAGGGACGGGGGAACGATTGCGTTCACCTCCTCCTCACAGCGCCTCTTGATATGCTTGGTCTCTGACTCGGTGGTGAAGATGTGGTAGTTGCCCGCCTAGCGAGGATAGTCTCCTGCGTCCTCGTCTTGGTGGTTCTGGCGTTCGCGGTTGTCCTGCTGGCCTTTGACTGGCGGAGGCGGGGGTGGCGGTAGCAACCCCCAAACCTCGGTCGTCCTCTTTGTCCAGGTACATTGGCGAGTGGTATGCATAGCTAGCTTGTTGCCGCCACTATGGAACTTTCAAGGGCCATCAAGAATTGATTCGATGGTGTACTTGGGCCACGGCAGCAGGTCGTCGGGCTTCTGCCTCCGGCTGCCGCCCGCAGTCGAATCCTCTTGGGCGGCTACTCCCTACTTGGACCCGTAACGGTTGTCTAGCTGGTCGTCCTTTCTCTTGCCATGGCGGTTGTCGTAGCCGTGCCGCCTGGAGTTGTTTTGGTGCCCATCCTTCTAGCGCCAGTCTGTGGAGTTATCCATGATGATATTCCCTTGGTCATCTACCATGATAGCCTTCTTCATTGCCACGTCAGCGGTGGAGTACTTGTCTGTGATGGCCATGGCCTGAGCCATGGTGGTAGGCTCGACCCGGCTGAGCTTATGCTTGAGCATTGTGCCATCTTTGCAGACATGGAAGAAGAAGTCAATCACCTTGTGCTCGCGTAACACTTCACAGGAGTTGTGCATGCTTGTCCACCGGGTGAGGTAGGAGCAGTCAGAATCGTCCTTTCCTTAGACGTACAAGGCGAGCTCACGAGGCCGTCCTGGCCGCATGTAGATGCCGGTGAAGTTGTGGATGAATGCTTCCTCGAAGTCAACCCAGGCGTTCATGTTGTTGTTGTCGGGGAGACTATTTAGTCAGGTTATGGCCGATTCAAGAAGCATGAGGGGGACGTAATGTACTACCACCCGCTGGTTGCCAATAGCTATGCCCACCACGGTGATATAGTCTACGAGCCAGTCCTCTGGCTTGACCGAGCCATCATACTTTGGCATGTCTCTTTGGAGCAAAAATCCTTTTGGAAATGGTTCGTTCCGGATGCGTGGTCCAAAACACCTTGGGCCGGCTAGGGTTTCCTCCTCCAGCGCGTGACTGCATCAGGAGGTCGATGCATGCGTGCGTCGCATGTTTCCGGCTCACGTCGGCCGAGTCGCCCCGTCAGGCGGAACTTGGCCACAGCTTCGTCAGCTGGTTGATGGCGTTTCCCCTGTCCGGCTCCATCAGTCGGAGCACGGTTTTGGCTGGTGATGGCCGCGGCGTCGGGATGATGATGTCCGCGGCTAGCTGATCCGCCACGTAGATAGCTGTTTTGCCTTGTCCCGTTTGGAGAGGAGGCCTTGCCGCTGTCAGCTGTCGGATTAGCCATCCGGTGAGGCTGATGGCTATTGCTGTTTCCCCCAAGCCTCGCACCTGCCTCAGCCTGCTGCTTGTTGGCCGTCGTGACAAGAGCTGAACGCATGCCTGCTAGTGATGCAGCTGATTGCCATCTAGGTGGCTTAGCTCGGTGGTGGCTGCTTCTGCGGTCGTCATGTTCTTGGCTAGAGTACTGTAAACCTGCTGGACCGCAAGGACACGTGAGTCAGCAGCATGGTCTAGTTCTGAGCCGAGGTTATGGCCATGGGGCAGAATCTGCGGTTTGCACTAGGCAAGTGGGCAAAGCTGTGTGAGGTGTTGTACTCATGCATGGTCGCGTCCAGGTGGCGCTAGCGGGCGGTGACCTTGCTGGCTTCCTATAGGAGGTTCTGGCGTTTGTCCTCTAACACAGCTACGGCTGCTGGTGGGTCCGCCTCAGGGATGATTGGTTTGCGGAGGTTCTGGATGGAGGTGACCAGCGGATCTGGGTCTTGCTCGCGTAGAGCGGTACTGTTGCCTCCTATGTTGCGCTCTAGCGTCCGGCGACGACTGTCACCTAAGCTGACCATCATGACTTCGATGCTGCCACTGGCCACATGTAGAGCGGTGTTGTTGCCTCTTACATTGCGCTCCAGATGCGGGCGACGGCCGTCGCCTGAGCTGCTATCATGACTTCGACGCTGCCGCTGGCCACGGGCGGAGCGGAGAAGTTAAGTGGTGCACCGGAGACGGTGATGACCTCGCCAGGGAAGTTGGCAATGGTGGCGACATAGACGCGGTGCTCGCCAAAGTGCATGATGGAGCGGTCGCTTGGGAAGGTCTCCCCGCTGAAGCAGGACACGTTTCCAATGATGCAGTCGAAGGAGCCGAGGGTGGGGACGAGGCTAGAGGCGACTCGCTCACCAGCGACGAGTGGAAGTCCCGTGCGAAAGATGACCTTAGCCGAAGTGATGTGCCCATGGTGGGCGCCGACAATCGTGGTGTGGAACACGGTACTGCCATCAGGAATGACATGAGAGGGGACAATCAAGATGCTATCGGTGGCTACTCGCAATGGGTTGGGCATAGATACTGCAAACAAATAGTGATGTACCCAGGTTTGGAGCCCTCTTGTCGAGGTAACACTCCTACTCCTGCAAGGATCTACTATCTCAGGGGCGAATGCCCAATACAAGTGCTCCTTGAGCTATTTCCCTAGATGCTATGGAGAGCTAGAGGAAGAAAATGAACTACTAAACTTGTTGAATCTAGAGAACTTACCTAGAACCCTAGCACTACCCTCCCTTATATCCTGGTTGGCAAAGGTAGGTTACAATGTGGGCTCTAGGGTTACCTATTTGGGCTTCGGGTTTACAAAGCGGGCCGGCTGGATGGGCCTAGCCGGTGGGCCAGGACCCAGTCAAGCCTCCAGTACAGGCGGACATCGCTAGAGTGTCCCAGTTCCTTTGCTTTGGGCATCACCCGGTGCTTTAATTGTCAGCCGGTGCTTTACTTGTCAACTGGTGCTTTAGCGATCAGCCGACATGCTCTCCTCAGCCTCCAGCCTTGGAGCTTTGCCGCGGGTGTCTTCTAGCACCGGCAGGGCGACTCTCCAGCCTGTCTGGTCAAGGGTGCGCTCAGCAAGGAGTGTTGCCCCCTCTGTACCTTTGGCCAACGGATCCGAGACGGTCAGGTAGAGGTGGCCACCCATTCGACTCTTCTAGTCACTTGGCTAGACGGGACAACCAGAGAATCTTGAGGGCATAATGGATGGAGCGGTCCACCCGATTGTGGTTCTTCGTCTTGCGGCCATCCGGCCAGGCACCCCTGGCGCCAGCCAGTTGAGCTTGGCTTGGCCTACCCGGGGGTCATCCCCCCGACATAATCAAAGTACTCTTCTAGTGAAAGTGATTGACGTGATATCATGGTCTAAAGACATTCAGTTACTACGAATGCGATAGCAATTTAAACTTGATGATGTGATCGTATTGCTACATCTACTATGGGTGACTATTCATCATATCATTCTCTACTGATATGACCCTGTTATTAACAACATTCAATGTTCATGACGAGGAAACAAGCTAGTTAAAGAGAGGCTTTACTAGGAGGATGACTAGCGCGAGGGCGCGCTCTGGAGAGGACGCGACGCGCGGCGCTGCATGCGGGCAGTAGTCCGTATTGCTCTCCTCAGTCGCCACGTGGACACGCTGCTACTCTACTCGTGTACAGTTATTCTGCTATTTTACGCGTGTTTTACAATAAATATCCCTGATGAAAAATATGTGAGAAGTATAGGCAAAAAAGAGTAGTGCACCATGAAAAAAAGAGAAAAAGAGAAAAGACTGTGCACTACAACTAGGTCGTCTCATGCACTACACTCGAAGGCAGTACAACACAGAGCACTTCCAGGACATCGTCTTGTGTACTGCAATCGAAGGAAGTGCAACGCAACACAAAAAGGCAGTGCACTGCTAGGATACATGCGCCCGAAGGCAGTGCAACACAATATAAATAGGCAGTGCACCGGACATCATCTCGTGCACTGCAACCGAAGGAATTGCAACACAACATAAAAAGGCAGGACACCTCGTCGTGCACCGGGCATGAAGGCAGTGCACCACAGTATAAAAAGGCAGTGCACCGGCCGTGCACTGCCAAGACATCGTCTTGTGCACTGCGATCGAGGGCAGTGCAACGCAACACAACAAGGAAGTGCACTACTCGTGCACTGCCAGGACACCTCGTCGTGCACTGCGATCGAGGGCAGTGCAACCCAACACAACAAGGCAGTGCACTACTCGTGCACTACCAGGACACCTCCTCGTGCACTGCGTCCGAAGGTAGTGCAACACAGTATAAACACGCAGTGCATGGCTAGTGCACTGCCAGGACATCGTTCCGTGCACTGTGTCCGAAGGCTGTGCAACGCAACACAAACTGGCAGTGCACGAGTAGTCCACTGCCAGGATATTTTGTCGTGCACTATTGCAAAGGCAGTGCAATGTAATACAAAAAGGCAGTACGCAGGCAGTGCACCACCTGGACATCGTGTCGTGCACCGCCAACCAGAGGCAGTGCAACATAGGGTCAATAGGCAGTGCAAAAAAAAGTTTGTCGAAACATATCAACATGGGATCTAGTTTTATAGGTCTCGGCACGACTAATACTACTGTGAAAATAGATGTCGATTTGAACGATTTGTTTAAAAGATATTTTTGGTAATTAAATCTAAAAGAGAAAGGGAAAAGGGACCGCGACCCCCTCTCTCTCTGCAGGCACCACGTGTCGCGTAGGGGAAGGGCCGGGATAGCGCGAGAAGAACTCTCAGGACGCCACGTGCAGGGACAACAGAGATTGCGGGCCGAACTCTGTAACGCATGTATTAATAATTTACACATGTCTTAATAAAATTTACACATGTTTCGGCTTTACTAGGAACCTTATCTTTTTATAATTTACACATGTATTAATAAAATTCTAGCACGAAAATAAACATCTGTTATAAACCTAAAATAGCATAATAACCACTTTATTATTGCCTCTCAGGCATATTCATTTCAAAAAAGGGATGTGTGTGCCTATGCGGGTGGTCCGGATATGACCAAAGTTCTGGATATGGACTTTTCATATACAAAAATAAAAATGCATTAAGCTTGTAAAACATTGATTTTTTTTGCATGGCCTCATATTTTAAGCATGGGTCATAGGGATAAATAGGACAAGTCAATACATACATCGTAAATGTAATGTGCTTCACATAGTGGTGTATTTCCCGCGAAGTTCAATTGATTTAGATCAACAACTCTCATTCTTCGGAGCACCGAAAATGTAGTACCCCGGGTAAAACCACTACTAGAAAATCGTTGTGCTTTTTTACTCTGTGCATCATCATGCATATTCCCTCCTAGAACTATTTTCCTAAAAGCCTACTTTGTTTTCTAAATATCCCCATCTTTACTTCAAATTAAAATCCCGGTGTTTTTAGATATCATTTATTTTTCTAAAACTATTAAAAAATCTATTTAAAATCAAACTATTTTGACTGGGGGAGACAGCTCAGCCCGTAGGCCAGGCCACCTACCACCCCGGCAGACTTGTCGCAGCCCGTTTCAAACCCTAACCTTCTCCATGTAACACCAAACTCTAAACCCTAGATCTACCTACCGCCCACACTCATAGCCGCCGCATCAGTCAACACACACCACACCGCTGAGCTACACAACACCTACATGAACATGAACACACATGCCACAACACTCTATCATGCAACACGGAGCGCAGCACACTGCCTACACCCACAGCCGTTGCACCTAACCCACCCGATGCACCTCGCACCACCTACCTCGCTACACACTGCAGGGAACCACCTGACACGCTGCAGCGCCCGCCAGCCTTGCCCCACCCCGTGTCGTCTTGCCCATCCCTGCTCGCATGACCCGCTCCACACTGCCCTGCTCCCCACTATTTCCATGCCATCTCGTCCCTCCCCGCATCGATCCCCATCCCCACCTACTGCAGTCGCACGCCCGAGCCCTCTCCGCGCGTCCCTGTCGATAGCGCCCCAAGACTGCCCTCATCCGCTCGCCCTGCTCCCCGTGCCACGGCAGCGCCTTTGCGCATGCCAAGCTGCGCCACCTCTCCGCCTGCCGTCGCCCCGCCTTGTCTCTGTGCCCCTTTCCCTACAAGCCTGCCACACGGCCACATCTTCCTCGATGCTCTGCCGCCGCAGGCCTCGCGCCCCTGCTCGCACAACCTCGTCGGTGCCTCTCCCCGCTGCCCCTCGCCTCGGTCGCGCCCCTGCTCGCCCGACCTCGCCGGTGCCTCTCCCCGCTGCCCATCGCCTCAGTCATGCCCCTACTCGCCGGACCTCATCGGTGCCTCTCCCCGCTACCCCTCACCTCGGTCGCACCCGCCAAGGTCGCCCTCATCCATGACCCCCGCCGGCCTCGCCAACCCTGACCCCGTGCGTCGTCCTCGCCATCAACCGCTGTTGCCTGTCTGCTACCCACATCACCATCCTCCCGGCATTCCGCCGTGCTGGCGTCAGCCTCGCGATGCCGCTGCGCGCCCCTCATCGAACATGCGAGCCACCATGCTGCCCATGTTCCTTGACGACCGCGCCACTGCCTGTTCGACCCCGAGAGCGTTGAATCGCCTCTCTAGCTGCTTGCTGCTGCGAGCGACCTCTGCCACCATAGAAAGTCTTGTAGCACCCCGCCATGTTAATGTACACCATGCTGTCTCTCTGTAAGCTCCCATACACCCGGTTACAATGGCAAGTATTCCCAGTGTTCGGCACGCAAGATCTTCGGTGCCATGTGAGACACTGAGATCGACGCCTGAAGCTGAGAGTTTGACACCGACAAACAAAATCAGAACCATAATATCACCGAAATGGACCCCAAAGACCGATCATGGAACCGGAGGCACAGAACTTGAAGATCTTCATCCCACGATGCCAAGGTCTCCATCCCGAAGCTCTTGAAATTACAAGATCTCCTTCACGGATGATACCTTCGATCCGGATTACGGATGTAGTATAGCTTATTTTTCCCTAGTAGACCTAGGTTATAGAATCTTTGGGCAGCGAATGCATAGTTAAGTTACTTTAACAACCTTTGGAATTTTAGAATCCGTTTTGTGTTTTCACCGGACCAATAGTATGCATCTTTTTGATATTGTCGATGATGGAGAGAGAGGGCCTAGGGCATTCGGTTTCACCTATACCTGTGCAAAACATCTGATGGGAATAAAAGATAAATATAAAGTATGCATGTAATTGTTAGAGAAACATAAATTATATGTGGGCGATGCATCCATAATTGCTATTGCCTCCGCAACCGCTTATAGCAATAACCTACTAGTCTCATCCATATAAGAAAGAGAACTAATGATATGCATAGTGATGTTACTGTTAATCCCAAGTAAATCCCTCACATACAGTCGTTACACCCCTTTTGTCACTGGGGTTCCCAACCTGCAGATCAGTCATTACTCATACTCCCTATACCTGGCTCAACCCTCAGGGTCTTGGGTACCTGACAAGTCCTTAGATTGAGGAATGAGAGGATACAATAATCATCATGTCATACAAACTAATACATGATCCCATCTATGATAAATAACATGCACAAACACTACATGGGTAGGCCGAAGCCCTTAGCCCAAGGAGAATTACTCACACATAGAGCTGAGATCAACAATCACAAACATTGTATTGAAAATCATAAGATTGATAGCAATAGTCTTACAATGTCACCAATCGAAGAAGAGATCTACTATTACAAGTGGTTAAATATGGCTATGGAGATGGAGAACGGTTTTGAGATCTAGAGGCTGATGATCTGTGGCAGGCGAGGTCGGAGGTGTCTGGTTATCGGGGGCTTGTTTTCTCATTGCCCGAGGCTTCTTTATATAGGGGTCCCTTCATGAAAGTTGTTCTGTTTGACCTAACGGTGGCGGCGCCAACTATACGACAGGAGCTATACGGTCGGAATTTTACTCCGGTCATATAGTTGGTCGTTAAAGCGTCTGCCTCCGCTTCACGGCTCCTGGTTTCTTCTGGTTGTTGGAAATCTCGTATCTTTGACTTTAATGTAGTGATTCCCATCTTCAAATGACATTATCTATGCAGGAAAAATATAAAAAGAAAGTATTGCATACCCCTTTGAATATTAGGCATTAGTGGCAGGATTAGAGAGATATTTCATCAAAAATATGAATAATATCTAGTTTAAATGTGGACGTAGATGGCTATATTTCAGAGCCATCAACCTCCCCAAGATTAAACTTGATCGTCTCCGAGCAAGAAAACCCAACTCAAAAAGGAACTCAGCATTTAAACTGAAATAACGAGATGGTGATCTTACTCATGATTGGTAATCTCATGTTTCCTCCACTTCATAAATCTAAAAAACTTTAGCATAGATAGAGTGATGGTAAGCAAATCATATGGGTTTTATGCAGCCTTATAGTGTAGCAAAATACGGTCCTGTCTGGCAGAAGCCAATGGTGTTACCAGGGCCCAATCCAGGATTCGGGTGACCCACGGAGACTCCGACTGCTTGTGGCGCAAGGCAAGATCAAAGATAGAAAGTTTAAAGGGAAAAAACCTAACCTGTAACCGACTCGACCTGCTACCCGAGACCAAGCATATCTATATAAAGTCTAGGAGGCGGCGGCGAGGAGGAGAATCATAACCCTAGTTTCCACAACCCTCGGTAATTCCAAGAGCAGACAAGCAGGAGTAGGGTCCTCTATGAGACCTGAAACTGAGTAAACCTTGCGTCCTTGTGTGCTTGTTTGCTAGCCGATTGATGCCTCCAGCGCTCCCTCGTCCTCCAAAACCCAAGTCCATAACAATGGGCATTGATGAGTTTAACCCTCGTCAATTGGCGTCGTCCGTGGGAATTGGGAGTGCTGATGTCGCAGCTTCTTCAGCCTCGTCAACTGCGATCTACAACTCTACAACAGCAGAGATTCACCTCCTCTTCGGCGCCTTCGACTTCACTGTCCACACGCCGGCCACTCGCTCGGCTTTCGATTCCGTGGGCGATGGGATTGGCCCACCGATCAGGAGCTTACATTTACAAGTTGGTTAGCTAGGTGCACTTCGACTCCCTGATTAGACGACGGTCCTTGCGATTGCTCCAGAATCGTGGTTTCTGCCACCAATCGGCACCCTGAGCGAGCTCAACACCCTGACAATAGTCAGGACCACGAATAGCGATAGAAGTAGCGAATCCGATCTGGGTGATCTGGCCATAGAAGATGGAGCCTATAGCTCTGGATCTGAAAGTAGTGGGAGCAACAGCTTCCCCAATCACTACATGTGCACCATCATCAACGTAGGTGACACCGGTGTCAATCGCGACAATGCTGGTACTGCTCCGTCCAACGGCCATATCCTAGTCAAGGATGGTGGTCCCGCCAATGGCGTACCCACCAACATTGGGACAGAAGGAGACCCGCATCTCACAGCGAATGAGCGCACCGAAGAGCGCGTGCTGATCAAGCTCAATGACAACGAGTGGGCTCGCTGTCGAGAAGCTCTGCAGGGCAATCCCCTGCCTCTAAACTCATCACAAGAAATGTTGATGGGTTACCATTGGCTGCTCAAGGAAGAGAACAAGTGCCAACAACAAGGAATCACGCAGCTCGATGCGTGTAGAAAGGCAGCGGATGAGTCGAGCCTTTGGCGGGCTCAGCTCTCTTCCATGGGAGGATCCTCCTCCAAGGGCAATGACCACATGGCCACCAAATGATGCTCTCGACTGGACGACCCTACCGACAAGGAGTGATAAGAAGCCATGCGAGTCCTCGACTTCGGCTCCGTGACGGTGGATACATGGGGCAACGTGCTCCCAAAGACACCGCAAGCAGCAGTGATGGCGGCCACCATGTACCTCCTCAACAACCAGCCACCGGCTAGGGATCCGTGAGCTGCCATGCACCGATCTACGATCGTGGGCTTGGGGTTAGTCGAAGCTACCCTCACCAAGGATCCAACACTGGAGCCGAAGAAAAACAAAGCTCCGGCCAGGTGCTATTCTTCACCCTCCTCTAGTGATGATAGCCACGACTTGTCTCGGCGACGCCGCTCAAGGCGGCACGATCGCGACTACAACGCGCGTGATGACATCACGCAACGCAAGGTCAACAAGATGTGCACGAGGCATGCCCATCCGACTGACTTTGAGGATGACGGGATCAAGCTCTACGGCACCAGCTGCTTCAGTAGAGCCATTAGGTAGAAGCGAATGCCTAAGGGGTTCAAACTACCATCGGAAAACCCGGAATTCGACAGCCTGCAGGACCCGAAGATATGGCTGGAGGATCACATCTCCTCCATCAGGCTCCACGGCGGAACCACGAGTACGGCAATGCAATGCCTACAGCTACAACTGCAAGGCGTCGCTCGTGCGTGGCTTAACAACCTCCCACGCAGATCCATTCACAGTTGGGAAGAGCTGGTCTATAGCTTCGTGCAAAACATCAAGGGCACTTACAAAATGCCCGCATCAATTGAACAACTGTGAGGCTGCTACTAGAAGACTAGCGATTCGCTACATTCATACATCTAGAGATGGTCCATCATCAAAAATTCTGTAGAAGACATATCTGAGGACCGCGGAATCGACATGTTTAATGGCGTCGTGTGCCGTAGAGAGCTCAGGGAGGAGCTAGGCCGCTCGAAGCCCAAGACAATCGACCACCTGATGAAGATCGCAAATCGGTAGGCCGATGGAGAGGACTCGGTAAAAAACCGTGTCCACTGATGATGATGACGACCTCGGCCACAAGCGTGACCACCGAGGAAAACATCGACTGCGCGTCTACAAAGACCGTGAAGAGGTCGACATGGTTGCGGCTGGCTACGCCGACAAATGTGACGACAACCGCAACAATGGATACCACATCGGTGGATACCGTGATAGCGAAAAAACTATGCAAGTGTGGCAGCAACGCACTCGCGATGAGGCACCTGGAACATCCATCCAGGACAAATTGTCCAGACCGTGCAACGTACACTTCTACATCGACAAGTAAGACGGCAACAAAAAGTCCATCCACCTTCTCAAGGACTATCATGAGTTCCTCAAGCTCCACGAAGTCATGCCCCTGATGAATCGTGGTGCGATCAACCAGGGCTATGGAGCTGCCCCGGGCGCTGTGGCTCATGGAGCACCTCCACCACCACCCGGGCCACCACCACTTGCGGCTGCGCTAGTCCAAAACCATGGAGGCGAGCCATACCCGCGAGTGCTGGGAAACATGGGGATGATCCAAAAGGGATGCCCCTTAAATCGGGTGTAGAAGGAAATCACTCACCAAGTCAACCTAGCGATAAACTCTCCTCCCTCCACCACTGAGTACCTCAGTGGAAGCGGGTCATGCATCACCTTCGACAAGCGCGACCACTCGCACCAAGTACCTCGCCCAGGCCACTGTCCCTTGGGGCTCGAGGCGTAGATCAGAGGCTTCGAGATGAGTCACGTCTTCATGGACAGCGGAAGTGGCATTAACCTCATGTTCGCAAGTACCTTGTGCACAATGAGGATCCCTCTGACATGTATGGAAGTTTCAGACACAATGTTCCACGACATCATGCCAGGGAAGGGCGTGTGCCCCCTGGGCAAGATCAGCCTTGATGTCATCTTTGGCATGCCGCAAAACTTTCAGCAAGAGCGCATTGAATTTCAAGTCGTCGACTGGCCCTAACAATACCACTGCATCCTCGAACGTGTCGCGTTCACGAGGTTCATGGCAGTGCCACACTACACCTACCTGCAGATGAAAATGCCAGGCCCAAAAGGCATCATCACTGTCAATGGAAGCTTCGAGAGATCCAACAGCTGCGATATGGAGTTCAACAGAATCTCCTAGTCTTTCGGCATGCAAGAGGAACTGGCGAGGTTGAAGGAGTCGATAGACAATAGTCTGCCTCCCCCGAGCAAGCCGAGCTCACCCGACCAATCTTTCGACACGTCGGTGCACACCAAAACAGTCCAGGTCCATCCAACGGACCCAACCAAGATGGCCCTCATCGCCAACAACTTGAGTCCCGCATAGGAACTCGCGCTCGTTGAATCCCTCCGTGAGCGCTGGGAAATCTTCGTCTAGTGTCCAGCGGACATGGTAGGAGTTCCCAGGGAATTCGTCGAGCATGCACTCAACGTGAATCCTGAAGCAAGGCCAGTCAAGAAAACAATTCGCCGACTGTCGGAGCCAAGGGAAAAAGCAGTCGGTATGGAAGTCAAGAGACTCCTTGATGCTAATTTCATACGCGAGATCAAGGAAAGCACCTGGGTAGCAAACCCCCTCCTCGTTCCCAAAAAAGACACGTATATCATGTGGATGTGCGTGGACTTCACCTCTCTGAACAAGCATTGCCCAAATGACCACTTCCCGTTGCCACGGATCGATCAAATAATCGACTCCCACCACGGGATGCGAGTGTCTCTGCTTCCTTGATGCCTACTCAGGCTATCATCAGATTCGAATGAAGGAGGAGGACCAGGAGAAAACAACGTTCGTCACGCCCTTCGGTGTCTTCTGCTACACAACGATGCCTTTCAGGCTGAAAAACGCAGGAGCCACCTACCAGCGGTGCATGCAGGCCTGCCTCAAGAGCCAACTTGGTCGCAACATCCAAGTCTACATTGACGATATCGTCGTCTAAACCAAGGACTAAGCCTCGTTGCTCGATGATCTCCACGAGACCTTCGTTAACCTTGACCGCTACCAGATCAAACTGAATCCGGACAAATGCGCCTTCGGCGTACCATCTGGGCAGCTGCCCGGGTATCTCATCTCCGTGAGAGGGATAGAGGAAAATCCTAAGAAAATAAAGGCTATACTGGCCATGGAGAAGCCAAAGAACGTAAAAGGCGTCCAACAGCTGGCTGGGCGAATCACGGCGCTGAGTCCATTCATTAGTCGTATGGGCGAAAAGGCACTTCCCTTCTACCAACTTCTCCGAAAGGTTGATAAATTCGAGTGGACAAACGAAGCACAAGAAGTGTTCGAAGACCTGAAGCGCCTATAGTCCACCTCACCGGTGTTGGTGACACCTTGCAAAAAAGAGCCGCTACTCCTATACATCTCCGCCACCAACTAGGTGGTTAGCATTATGCTCGTGGTGGAACGAGCCAAAGAAATTAAGGTCCACGGGGTGCAATGCCTAGTCTACTACCTCAGCGAGGTGCTCACGCCAACAAAACAGCGGTACCCGCACTATCAAAAGCTGGCATACGACATCTTCATGACAGCCAGGCGACCGCGCCACTACTTCTAGGAGCACCCAATCGTAGTGGTGAACGACGCCCCGCTTGGGAACATACTCAATAATCCTGACGCCACTGGACGAGTTGCGCTCTGGGGAATCGAACTGTCTCCACGAGACATCACATATGAGAAGCGAGATGCGATCAAGTCGGAAGTTCTGCTGGACTTCCTCGTACACTGGATGGAAATCCAGCTCCCCGACAAACCAGACATGTCCTATATATGGACAATGCACTTC
Organism: Avena eriantha; assembly: GCA_910589775.1. Taxonomy (NCBI): domain Eukaryota; kingdom Viridiplantae; phylum Streptophyta; class Magnoliopsida; order Poales; family Poaceae; genus Avena; species Avena eriantha. The sequence continues at coordinate 447,787,707 of OU342742.1, forward strand.
AATGGGTCCAAGCGCAAGGAGGGAGCTGGTGCGGGCATCATCCTGACATCACCACAACATGACAAGATGAGGTATGTTCTGCTAATGCAGTTCATCGCCTCCAAGAATGAAGCCGAATATGAACCTCTTCTCCACGGAATGCGAATGGCAAAAGCCTGCGGCACCAAGTGACTTGTTATCGACGACGACTCCAGCTGGTGGTCAAACAAAAAATGAATGAGTGCGATGCTCTGAGCGACAACATGATCGCCTATCGCGACCTCTACGACACACTTGAGGGAGATTTCGACGGCTGCGAGCTATGGCACGTCGGCCATGAGAGCAACGAGGAGGCAGACACACTCACCAACATCGGCTCCACTTGTTCCCAAGTGCCACCGGGAGTATTTCTCGAATGCATCTGCGAGCGCTCCATCAAACCAAAGGATCCAGAGCATAAAACCAGTGCGTCAAAGAACTCGGGGGCTATGCCACCCAACAAGCCAACGACACTCGACGACACGGGGCCAGACACAGGACTCGAAGGCCCCATGGAGGTCATGATGATCGAGCTATCCTGGATGCAACCATATGTCACATAATTGCTCAGCAAAAGGTTTTCTGATGACCCGACTGATGCGCGTCATATAGCGCAACGATCCAAGGCATTCGCCCTTATCAATGGCGAACTGTACAAGCGCACCATCACATGAGTCCTTCAACGTTGTGTCTCCAACGCAGACAGAAGAGCCATCCTCCTCAAGATACATGAAGGCACCTGCGGCCCCCATGCCGGCAGTCACGCTCTCATCGCCAAAGCTCTACGAGCGGGATTCTACTAGCCAACAGCCATACGTGATGCCAAGGATATCGTCCAGCGTTGCAATGCCTGCCAGCGATTCGTGGACAAACCGCACGCACCTGGCGCTAAACTCAGGCCAATACCTGTGGCTTGGCCTTCGCACAATGGGGAGTCAACATGGTCGGAAAGCTCCAGAGATCCTCACGGGGAGGATACGTCTACCTCCTAGTCGCTATCGACAAATTCACCAAGTGGATTGAGGCCATGCCGGTGACAAACCAATCAGGACCAGCGCTGTCAAATTCTTCGAGTCCATTGTCTTCTGCTCCGGGGTGCCACATAGCATCATCACGGAAAATGGGACGAACTTCACTTCCAAGGAGTTCCAGGATTTCTGCGAAAACCTGGGAATCAACATTAGCTACGCCTCGGTGCCACATCCCCAGACCAATGGTCAAGTCGAAAAGGCCAACGGCCTTGTCTGCGGCGGGATCAACAAAAGGCTCCTCCGGCCACTCGAAAAAGCTGCCGGGTGCTGGCCTAACGAGCTGCAATCAGTACTATGGAGCATGCGCACAACTCCAAACAGCGCTATAGGCTACACTCCATTCTTCATGGTACACGGTGTCGAGGCGGTACTACCCGTAGAGGTGTGCTACGAGGACCGATGGGTAGTAGCATATAGCGAGGCAGAATCATCCCTCGCACTCGAAGACTCTGTCGACGTCCTCAATGAGGCACACAAGATTGCAACGGAGAGATCCACGATCTACCAGTAGGACCTCCGCAACTACCACTACATAAGGCTACACCCTAGATCCTTCGTCAAAGGAGATCTAGTCCTACGACTGAAGCAACAAGGGCACCTCAAGTTTGTTTCCCCTTGGGAAGGACCTTATGTGATTACCAAACTAATCCCAGGTGGCGCCTATCGCCTTAAAGACTTCAAGAGCAGAGTCGCATACTCCAATCCCTGGAACATCGCGCAGCTACGTCGTTTCTACCCTTAGGTGTTTTTTACTTTACAAATAAGGCTATTCAGCCAGGCTACTTAGCCATACATTGTACCTCATGATATTCTACGAATAAATAAAGCTAAGTGCCCCAAACTTTGTGTCTCTATTTTTCTTGCAATTACATTGCTCGGGGGCTACTCCACCCTTTACACCTCGTTCCATGAATAACACAGTATCCTGAGTAGGTGACGCACTACCAATCGAACCCTTGATAACACCAACCCAGTTGTAACGCACCTGACAGGTTGGCAAGGTGCTAAGATGAATATACGTCAGGCTAACAAAAAGGAACTGTATATTATAATACACTCGAAAAATATACAAGCTAGCAAGCTCTTTACACATTAACGGGTATCAAACACACCCGGCATAATCGTATGAATTTTACAACACTTATACATCTATGTGCAGGGTATAAACTACACTACTGCTGCAAAAGGAGAACATTTGTTTACTCTTCAAAGAAATCAACGATATCTTTGGCGGGCTGATCAACCGCCTGGTAGTGTGGCACCATGTTCTAGGTCATCCCTTCTGGCAGAGGTGGTGTACCAGCAGCAACAACTGCGATATCCAGATCTGCCCGATGCAGGTGAACAAGTGCCAATACAGCCTTCGCACCTGCGACCAACTGCTGGCGCATGCACTCGCGGACTGCGCTGATATTTTGAAACTTTGCCAGCAAAGCTAGCAAGCTTGATGGCACCACATCCATGGGAAACATTGCCTAGAAGATATGCCTAAGGCACGACTGTGCCTTTTTCAAACACTAAAGCACCCACGAGGCACGATCCTGCAGCGTCGCCAATAAGACTGCGCGGTCATGATCCACCCAGAAGTAACCGCTAGCTTGCAGCTGCTCCTAGGTCAGATTATGCAGGCGAATGGCAACCCGATCCCTCTCATCCTGCGGATGATGAGCGCTAACAACTACAAGAAGTGGAGCAAAGCATAAGACAGAGCATCGCCGTGAATGGCCAAAGAAAAGGATAAGAAGATAAAGAGGTAACAATTAAATTGCTCGTTAAGCTGTGCAGCTTCATCCAGAAGATACTTCTCGCGCGCGATGGCCTTCTCAGCCTTCGACTTCCATACATCCGCATTCCCGCGGATCACAGGCAATTCTCGCTCCAACTGCTTCACGCGATCGCGTAGTCATGCAAGTAGCGATAGCTCCTCCACTTTTGAATGTGGTTGCGCCATAGTTTCATTGGTGGGGGGAGAGTCGGGAGGATCACTCGAAGGACCCTATTACAGCCAAACAAGAGGCGAATAAGACCAACTATACATTAACAAGGAGTGCACTCAAAGTTCAATAGAGTATCAAAAGGGGTACCCCCACAATATAAGGTTCATCAAAAGGAAAGCTAAGCTATTAGAAAAGGAAGCTAAGGAATGCTCTGCTTTTTTCGTTTTGACTTTGGGGGCTTCCTCGAAGCTGTGGTAGTCTCCCACGCCACAAACCACCTAGTTGTAGCCCCAGATGCCGTAGCCTTTGCACTCTTCAATCGCCGCAGCTCAGCCGAATAAGCAGCGACTATATCAATGAGCCAAGGCGCATACTTACTGCAACTAGTGGAGAAAGGTTGAAAGACTACCTGCTGGCCATCCACATTGACCGGCATCGCTGAGGAGATCTCGCTGGGGTCCAGGTCCATGTCGTGGGCTTGCACCATTGCGAGTCCCATGGTCGCTCCAACTCCCCGCTGCGAGTTCTTGAACTCCATTGGCACGCCTTCTGCGAAGGATTCCACGAAGCCATTAGAATTATCGATCATCTTGGCCTCAGGAAGCATCTCCTCTTGAAGACGACCCAGCACGCCCTTGGCCTTCTCAAGTGTATCCTTCATAGAGACGCTACAGTCTTCAACTTCAGTCACGATGTCGGCCAAGGCGTCCGCGTGAGTCAAAGCTTGGGTATCAAAGTCTACGTCGGCGGCATCTGCAAGAATACACATATGAGCACAATAACATGAAGGTAAAGTACATGACAAATACAAGCAACACAGTGTCATACCTGAAAGCGCTTTCGCGAGTGAGAAGAATTGTTCTACGAACACCTTTTCCCTCTCAATAGTGGAGGAATGCAAATTTGCTCGTGCTTCTGCGACTGCTTAAGCGCCTCGACTGCGTTGTCGCGTTTCTTCTCCGCCGCGGCAAGTCCCTTCTCGAGGAAGCGAAGCGACGAAGAAGCTCATTATGTTCACCTTCAAAGGATATAAACATGGAAAAATCACTCGCCAATCTCTATACAATAGAACGGAGAGAAAAGTTTAAAACTAACCTTCGAAGGCACGATGGCAGTTATCCAACAGGGCATGCTGTCGACCCAAGGAGAGGATCTGCTCAGCGAGGCGAGTAGAATCCTTCACGGTAGGCTACAGGACAAGAGAAGTTGTGTGAGCATTAACGCAAAATTCGAGTGCCAATGGCAAGAAGAAAACTCACGTGCTCCTCCAGGAACTTCGAAGATTCTTCCAGAATCGACGTCCTGGCAACAACTTGATGCTCCCCAGCATGGGGGAGCTCGCGGAATTGGCACCGGAGTGGGCCGCCACCGGAGGAGAAGAAGATCGCACCGCCACCTCCTTTTTCTTGGAGCTGCGACTTTGGACTCCTTAACAAATTGGCAGTCGTTGGAGGATGATGACGCCATTTGACTGGAAAGTACCCATCATCACTTCATAAGGGGAAAATCTTTGAGATAGACAAGACACACTCGCATAAATAAAGACTTACCCGTCAAAATTTTCGAGGTCAAAGGAATCACTAGACGACTCTTTCGGCAACCTCAGCTTCTTCTGCGGGGGAGGAGCCATGGCGTGCACAAGCATGGCGGGGATTGGCTTCTCCATAGCAGTAGGAGGATCCTCTGGCGTCGACGGTGTGGAAGCATCCGAACCCTCACTACGAGAACGCTTGCAAGTCTCGTGCCCACTGGACTCGGGGGCTTCCTTCTCCTCCCCAATAGGGACGGTGGAGCCCGACTCGTACTCTTCCTCCACTTCGTGCAGGATAATTCCTTCAGGCTAAGGAGGCAAATTGGCAGCCACTTTCCAATCCTACAATCAGAAGAATCATTAGTATATAAAGCACCTAACAGGCAATCAAAAATCAAGAAAATTTCAAAGAGAAATCCACCTCAGGTGGAGGATTGTTGGCACAGAATGGAGGCACGACTGAGTCACCCGGGAGATCCTCCTTGGTGGTGTACTTGGTCACCAGCCGCAACCTCCTGTCCACTTCACCAGAAGAAATGCCCTCCACAGAGATGCGAGTGACATCACCAGTACTGATCCAACGGAACACCGGGTGTACCCTGGCCTACAGAGGTTGTACGCGATGATGCATCCAAGTGCGAATGAGCTACGCACCGCCTACGTCTTTCCCTATGCGGTGACCGAGGTCGTAGACATGGTGATACAGGGTCTCTGTTTCCTCGACTTCGGTGGGCATCACAACGTTCTTCCAGGACCTCCTCCTCTTGCAGGCCGCCACCAGATCAAAGGGTGCGAGTCCGTAGTTCTCTCCATCAGCCTTCTGGTCACGGATGTAGAACCACTTATCCCTCCACCCTTGGACAGATGTAGTGAGTTTGATGGCCAAATAGGTGACATTGGAGTCGAGTCGACCCCGCAGCCTCCTACATAGTAGACTACTGAACCCGACCCCGACTGACGTTTGAGCTTAAAGAGGTTTTTGAAGAGGCCAAAGTGTGGCTCGATTTTGAGCCATCACTCGCAAAGAGTTATGAAGCAGGCGATGTGGAGGGTAGAGTTTGGGACAGCTGGTGCGGCTGGAGCCCGTAGAAGCAAAGAATACCCCTAACAAATGGATAAAGGGGGAGAGAAATACTACGAATGATGAACGCAAGTAACATCACTCGAAAACCCGCAGGAGGACTGGGGATTACCTCATCGCTGGGAACACGAGAGTCATCCTCCGTGGCAGGAAGTGCTCCATCCTGGCGCTGGGTGAACAGCTCTGATGGCTTGATAGTGGATGGGCGCCATGACCCATTGGTGATGTGAGTTCGTGCGCCCTTCTTCTTCCCTGCCGCGGCAGCAACACTGGTGCCCGCGCTGGCGGCGCCTTTCTTCTTGGCCGGGATAGCGGCAGTCGCAGACCCAGCGGTGGAGCCTCCTTTCTTCTTGCCCATCTTGCGCTGGCGGTGTGAGCGCAGGAAGTAGCTGGGGAAGGCACGGAGTTGGTCTAGTGCCACAGAGAAGATTCGAGCAATTGAACAGCAAGAGCAGCAATGGTAGAGGTGCACGAGCGAGAAGAAGATGTGGGGAAATTACCGCATGGTGAACCCCTACTTAACCTCACAGCAGATGCCATCTAATGTCCAGGAGAAAACCAACCCAACACGTGGCACACATCAAGGTCGACGCGTGGCAAGGGTAACCCATGAACAGCCGCCCCACTCCACCCATTACGCACGAGAATCGAGGAGACACAGTTAAACTAGAAGATTACGCACGCGTGGTCAAATCCAAGTCAGAAAATGGGACCCATTACTAGTCACGTCCCGTCAAAGCCGCTCACGCGGGCAGCTGAGGTCATCTCATCGTCAGCAATGACACCATCAACTCCAGCAAGAGCACATTTTGACTACTCTAGTCCTTCCTTGAGGCTTCGAATCGACCAAGCACTCGGGGGCTACTCCTACAGGAGCGCTGGCCGCGCACCCGAATAACTTTGTAAAGACACCCAAGCATCACAAAAAACCCTTCATTTGAATTTACGATTTGACTGTGGACTTCAGGTTACTCCCATAGGGAGTGCTGAAAGCACATTCGACTAAAACAAGCAAAAAGAAGACAGCAGTCGCAGAATACTTATAGTCCCCACTCGAGTCTATGACTCGAATAGGCACTCGAGGGCTACTCCCATAGGGAGCACTGGCCGTGCACCCTATGATTTTTCTTATACATTACATTATGTGTTGATAACATCCACACTCGAATGCTCTGGCGACTCCACCTCATATTTTCCCTGCAAAGAGACTACGTCTCCTGGGTCACCCGAATCATCTCTGCGATGATATTAGGATGTCGCGCTTACAGCATGAAGATAAGACCTGAATAAGGCATGGCAATGCATCTGTTGCGCTCTACCAGAAACAATCTGTACCTACAGGTACAATGAATAAGCCTTGACGTACGCGTCGAGTGCTCACACTTGCACACTGGGATTCAAGTCTATAAGACCTCCGTGGCCTGAGTCGAATGACACTAGCACTTTTCCAAATTCGAGTCCGGGGACTCGAGTTTGAGTAGATTGCATTGTTTTGCCATAAGGCAGTTAACTGATCCCAATACATCGGATAAATCAGGCATGTATATCAACAATCCCTATGATACAAATCAGAGCACTCGAAAATATGCTCATATATGCACTCGAAAGACTTCATAAGTCTCCGCTCGAATCTACGATTCAACCGGACACTTGGGGGCTACTACCGTGGGCATACCTTATAGGCACTCGAGCTTGGCATATACGGTCCATTCTGGCAGAAGCCCACGACGTTACCAGGGCCCAATACAGGATTTGGGTGACCCACAGAGAATCCGACTACTTGCGGCGCAAGGCAAGATCAAAGATAGAATGTTTAAAGGCAAAAACCCTGACCTATAACCGACTTGACGTGCTCCTCGAGACCTATCCTATCTATATAAAGGCTAGGAGGGGTGGCGAGGAGGATAATCACAACCCTAGTTTCCACAACCTTACCAGATTGCATCTGCGCACCCCCTGTAACTTTCGACTCCCTCGATAATTTCAAGAGCAGACAAGCAGGAGTAGGGTCCTCTACGAGGCATGAACCTGGGTAAACCTTGCATCCCTGTGTGCTTGTTTGCTAGCCGATCGATGCCTCCAGCGCTCCGTCCTTCTCCAAAACCCAAATCCATAACAATGGGCATTGATGAGTTTAACCCTCATCACTTACATTGATGAGTTGTTTAGTCTAAAAACTATATTGTGCTCCACCATGTATCATCCCTTTGGAGAAAGTGATACCGTTATCTATTATAGGGAGTGATTTGCTGCGAAGGTTCTTGTGTGCATCAAGGATTATCAAGATGTGGTTTGAGGCATGTTGTTTATCAATATGTTGCTTGCTGGATTGATTCCTCTTCTTCAGGTGACGTTCATCGGCGTTATTGGAAGGATTACCATCCAGGTTGACTCGTTGTGAAAGATCAGGACAAAACTCAAGCATCAACGGCTTGATCCGTATCATTAGTGGCAGGGTTTAGAGAGTTATGTCATCAAAATTGTGAATAATATACAGTTTAAATGAGGACGTAGCTGGCTATATTTCAGAGCCATCAATCTCCCCAAGCTTAAACTTGATCGTCCCTGAGCAAGAAAACCAAAATTAAAAAAGGAACTCGGCATTGAAACTGAAATAATGATATTATGATCTTACTCATGATTGATAGTCTCATGTTTCCTCCACTTCATAAATCTGAAAAACTTTAGCGTAGATAGAGTAATGGCAAGCATATCATACGGGTTTTATGCATCTTTATAGCGCATCAAAATTATTGTTAACATGGATGATTCAAATGAGTAAACTTTATTCCATGTCGCGTAATCAACTCATAGGCTTGCCTGTGAACAATAAAGTATAATCATGTAAATTGAGAGTGTGAGAGTTGTCATGAAAAGTATATACACTAGAGTATCTCAATTCTCCCACATCAATAAATCAAGACTTTTCAAGACTACTTTTCTATTCATTGTCCTTCAAGAATTTCAGTTCTTGAGTAATTGAGAGCATGCCAATGATTTTTATTAGTTTATCAGGCTGCAATGGACTCTCGTGGCATCACTATGGTTTTTGTTCCTTTTGCACAATGATTACTCATAACAGCCAGAGGAGTGATTCCATCATGATTATAGTTATCCTGGATTGCCAAGAATCTTACCCACTATAGCATTTCTGCTACAAGTGTTTAATTAACTCATAGCCAAAATATAGGAGTTTCCTCCATGAAGATCGTTCGTAGGCCAGCGGAGTTGTTGGCATCCCATGAAGTTTGACACGCATAAAGCTATATCATTCTTATGATTAACAAGTCAAACTTTGGCATACTCACAAAAACCGCTAAACATTAATTCAATCGAACAAATCCTTTTGAAGAGATCTATCAAGTCAATCAACATTTCCAGTGGTGTTGAGTATCTCTAGAAATAAACCTTGAAGTCTAAGCACTACAACATCCAAGCCTTCAATTGTGAGACTTTTTCTTATTACAATTGTTTAGCAAATTTTTAGGCAAGACTTGGTTAATTACGAGAGTTGGAACTAAATGTACCCAAATAAATACTCATGCAAACGAAAATCTTACTACAGTACAAAGACTCACTCCACCAATATAATATCTCGACATTTACTACTAACTAGCATGGGTTTCTCAAACTTCAAAAGTGGGGAGTCATAAGGCATACCTCTCATGTCTGGTTCCACTTCTCTCTTCCTTTTTTATTTGTTTCTTGGAAACTCGAAGTCGATCACTCTCCTGCAAACATATGAACCTCGAGGCGGAAAGAAAAGAAAAAGGGAAAATAAGGAAAAATGGAGAAATCATTTTGTTGTTTTTAAGAGAGGGAATTTAATGAATAGAAAATTGGCAGCAAAGCTCGGCTAGAAAATCTTGAAACCAAAAAGAAAGAACTAAAAAAATAAAGTGATGGGGAAACCAACACGAGTCCTCATAAACACAAATAAAAACACAACCTCGAAATAAATAAAAGCAAATGAACGCCAAATAAGGATACATAAGGAAACTTCTCCAAGCTTAGGCTTTTGCAAGCCCTTCAAATCATTATGGTGGTGGGAAAAATTCGTTACTCCAGTTCGCAAATTGAGTTGAGAGGTTACTAGTTGATTCTCGGAGGTTCAAAGAGAGGCTATGGATCTCACCGCAGTCCCTCCAGGTCCTTGGAAGTCTTGGTATGATGAACCGGGTTTGTGGCTACTCCTCCTGATAAGGAACTTCTTGCTCCTCCTCATGGTCCTCATCCTCTGGAATCTCCTCCTTAGGTTGGTGTTGCTCAACCTGCAAATCATATAGAAAACGTCATTCCTCAAAAGGGAAAAGACCATTAGGCATAGAAGTGGGGTAGAGACACCCAGCTCCAGCCATATGCAGGTAATAAACACCACCTCTCCTAGTGAGCATTCCAAAATCTTTCAAAGTGGAGAAACGAACACAACACTCACCTAGCACAGGTTACAGCTCACCTAGGTCGATGCCTAGGGCAGTGGGAAGCAAGGTGATGACACCTCCACCTGTGATTGGTGCTTGGCTTTGGGAGGCTTGGTGCTCCAAGTAGCGCACAAGGATGGCGCCCAAGTTGAGTGAAAAGCTGTAGTTGATGTAAGCAGGCTTTGCAAGGACTAAGATGTCCTCCTCGTTGAGTCTTGTGTACTCATTACGTGTATGCAAGGTTTTAGCAATAACATAGAACAAATAGCGAATTGCAGGATGTTGAATATTCTTCCCCTTGCTCACTCTACTAGTGAAACTCATTCCATTATAGTATTGTTTAGGGGTAGGTTCTAAGCCAGTAAAGGATGCGCGTAAGGCATGAACATCATTGTTTGGAAAATTAAAGCATTCAAACCATTCATCTAATGTTAAAGTGTAGTTGTTGTTCATAAGTTGGAAAGAAATAGTGTCCTCTCCTTGCCATTGTTTAACGGTGCTTTGCAACGAACTTAGGAATTCAATGGTTAAGCAATAATAAGTAGGTACATCATTGTACACGAAAGTTTTGCAAACTAGCTCTATTGCAAAGTAAATTGAAGTCATTAGAAATACTAAGTTGGTTCAATATAATGGGGCAAGCCCATTTGGTGGCCTTCACTTCGCGGTTCTTGATCTTGTTGAAGCGATCACGTTGGGGCTCATCAATGAAACGTATCCCCATGCGTCCTTGAGCGACAACCCGAGAAGCACTAGCGGTGGCACGAGCACGAGTTTGGCTCCTTATTTTCATCTTCTAAACATTGAAGAAAGACAAAAATAAAACTTTTTGATCCAACAACAGTAAGTATAACATGTTCCTTATTATAGCACACTAAAGAATCTCTTCAAAATAATAATCTAGGCAAGAAAATCATGGCAATTGGTTCATAGTATGTCTTACCCTAGATTGATAATGACAATATATCGAAGATGAATTTGCAAAAGGTAGTTGGAATATCAGAGGAGAAACATAACATAGATCACTTGTGTGCGACGAAATCGAACGAAATTGAGTAGAGATGCAGATCTCTAGAGGTTTTGAGAGAGTTTGGAGGTAGAAGATAGAAAAAGGATTGAAGTTTTGGAGTTGGAGGTACCTTCCCGTGGTGTTTTTGTGGTCGGATGCAACTATACGGGCACAACTATATGGCCGGAACAATGCGTTCCCGCCGTATAGTTGGCCTTCTATCAAAATATAACGGTTTCCTCCTAGCGGCGCAACTATACGGGCGCAACTATATGGCTAGAACAAAATGTTCCTGCCATATAGTTGGTCGTCAAACTGTCTATCCATGGGAAAGAAAATATACGAAGGCATAGATATCTATATGAATGGAACTATACGGCTAGAATTTTTTATTCCCGCCATATAGTTGGTCGTTAAACTCTCAGTATATTAGAAAAGAATTTGTACAGAGGTACTGATATCTATACGACCAGAGCTATACGGCCGGAATTTTTATTCTCGTCGTATAGTTGGTCGTTAAACTCTCAGTACATATGAAAGAAAAATTTCGATGGCAAAGATATCTATACGACCGGAACTATACGGCCGTAATTTTATTCCCGCCATATAGTTGGTTGTTAAACCTTCTGTATGCATCAAAGAAAATATGTTTCTTCGAAAATTATCTCTTTTCCTGTAACATAGTGATATACCTTGTTTATGCCAGAAAATTGACAGTGAATATTGTTGACCAACAACAGCATGAATAAAACAAGATTTTTAGTACTACCTAAATTCTTCTCCTCAATTGGAGTTTTCTAGCACTCTTTATTAAACATAAACTTAAACTAAAACTTAAAACTTAACTCAAACCTTTATTTAACATGGGTTGCCTCCCATGGAGCACTCTTTTATGGACAATAGCTTGACCTTGACGTTACTCACTTGGGCTAGATGAGTGGAACACCCACTCCAAAGTAGTTGGCGTTCAAGGTGATGGCCTCCTTCTCGTCATGTTTGGCTTTCTTTTTCCTGGGGAAATGGATAACAAAAGGATCTCGTGAAGGCAATTGCAGCAGAATTTTCATGTTGATCCTCTTTACGAGGTCTTCGATGGTGTAGCTTGGTGAAGGGGCGTTACTATCATCAAGCTCTTCAGGCTCTTCCCTTTGGATCCTCATCATTTTGAGTTCTTCAACAGGGTAGGGATGAAATTTACCTGCAAATTTAGCTAGAATGAGAGTTTGACTCTCGGTTATCTTACCTAGTTATGCCTCAACAATCTTCGTCCTTTCTTGGAGGGCATGTAAATCATTTCTCAAACTAACGACTTGGTTAGACAATTTACCAAGCATAGCATCATGGTTCTCCATTATTTTAACAAGTATATTGTTTTTCTCATTTTGTGAGTCTATAAAAGACTTAAGTGTTTCTTGGAGACTACCATTGCTAGTTCCCATATTATTAGGATTACCTGCAGGACTAGAATAGTGTTTCTAAAAATTAGGATTATAATTCTTCTTTGAAGAAGGGTTATAATCATTACGAGCTATGAAGTCTATTTGTTTAATATTTGTTTCAGGGATAGCTCTTACCTTGGTTTCCTTACCTTTCACAGCTAGTATGAGCTCATCCAACTTAGTATTGAGTTATTCCTTTTCTTGTGGTGAGATGGAGCTCACATTCTTCGTGTTCGATCTATCCACATGCCATTGGGCATGGTTGTCCTCCATACTGTCTAGTAGCTGCTTTGCTTTGGTAATATGTTTACCCATAAATGTTCCTCCAACTTCAGTATCAAGCACAGACTTAGACACAGGGTTAAGAGCATTATAAAAATAAATGGAGAATTAACCAATATTCCATCCCATGACTAGGCTAATTTCTGCATTCTTTCATCCTCTCCCATGCAAGCGCTAGTGGCTCACGCTCTTCCTATCTAAAACCAGTAATATTATATCTGAGTTGCATAGTCTTTGCAGGTGGGAAATTTTTTGTCATAAATAAAGAACTACATCCCACCCATGATGTAATAGTATTTTTAGGCAAAGATATCAACCATTCTTTTGCTCTTCCTCTAAGAGAGAAAGGAAATAGACGCAATTTATGATAAATAACATGCACAAAAACTACATGGGTAGGCCGAAGCCCTTAGCCCAAGGAGAATTACTCACACATAGGGATGAGATCAACAATCACAAACATTGTATTGAAAATCATAAGATTGATAGCAATAGTCTTACAATGTTGCTAATCAAAGAAGAGATCTACTATTACAAGTGGTGGAATATGGCTATGGCGATGGAGAAGGGTTTTGAGATCTGGAGGCGGCTAATGATCTGTGGCAGACAAGGTCGGAGGTGTCTGGTCGTCGGGGGCTTGTTTTCTCGTCGCCCGAGGCTTCTTTATATAGGGGTCCCTTCACGTAAGTTGTTCTGTTTGACCTAACGGTGGCGGTGCCAACTATACGACCGGATCTATACGGCTGGAATTTTGCTCCGGTCGTATAGTTGGTCGTTAAAGCGTATGCCTCCACTTCATGGCTCCTGGTTTCTTCTGTTTGTTGGAAATATCATATCTTTGACTTTAATGTAGTGATTCCCATCTTCAAATGACATTATCCGTAGAGGAAAAATATAAAAAAGGATTGCATACCCCTTTGAATATTAGTCATTAATGGTAGGGTTAGAGAGATATTTCATCAAAAATATGAGTAATATCTAGTTTAAATATGGACGCATATGTCTATATTTCAGAGCCATCAACGGACCCAATGATCCGAAAGCCCTGTTCCCGCAGTCCGAAGTCTGATCCTGGGGAATCCGAATCCCTCCAAAGACCGATCGCACCGAACCCCAACTCCTTCATACCGGAATGTGTGACCCCTATCCGAGACCCCTATTTTTATAATATAACATACAACTTTTTGCATATTTGAATCATCATGCTAGCATACATATTTTGTCGGTTTGGGGCATGATGCCAGATTCACCTAATAATTAAATATGGAGTGTATATGTGGGTTATATTTGTCTTACCTAGACTCCATTTAAATTTGTGTAGCGAACTGATGCCATGTTTTGCCTTGTTAAGTCAACATTTAAACTCTAGGGTACCTAAACAACATGAACCTTCTAATTAATTGTCGAAATCCCGATTCTGCTTAATATTCCCTAGTTGCATCACATCTTTGCCATGTCATGCATCATATCACGAACATGCTGGATCTTCTGCCATAGTATTAATAGTGCATCCGGTGTTTCTTTTAGTTCTCTGCTTCTTCGCGGATTGGGTCGTTGAGTTGATGCGAGCTTCGACCCGATCTCTGGTGAACCTTCGTTAATGTTTCTTAGGTGAGCATTCTCTCCCTTTCAACCTATTTTGCATTATAGTCTTTACTTCCTCCTATTGACCTATTGTTATCGATGCTTTAGTTTCCGTACCAATGATATCCCATGAAGGCTATATTTCCTTGGACACTTCCTACTGCATGTTGTTTGATAGACAGTTGGCCTTGCGAGTCATAGTTGATTACTCAGGTGTTGGTCTGGGTCGTCAAGTTCCACCGTGTTGGGAGGTTGGCACATGCTTAATGGTGGAGATAATCATGGTCCACTTATCACTTGATAATTAAATGTTAGACATAGATATAATTAAAAAGCAGTACCAGTGGGTAATAGTTGAGACATGGCTCTTATCCCACCCAGTTGTGTCCACCTAAGACCCGAGTTCCTGACAGCTATTCCTAGACCGAGCGCACTAACCACATGTGGGGAGTGTGGGCACCCCTATCGGCTTACTACATGATTTCAAAGAATGTACTGCATGCCAAAAACTAGTTTGGGGCGTTATTACTATCCTATACTTATGCCATGTTTTATGGCTTCATTTACTACTATTGCGCGTGGAGAGCATTTACTACTATACTATTTAGGAACCCCGCGCCACGTTTCCGTCGTATCGACAAGCCCAGTCACACTTTCGGGTTCCTAGTCGTTTACAACCGTCACCACAAACCCTGGGTCCGTCTCGGAGCCGACCGACTTTGTTGAGGGTAGCTCAGTGGGGTGGCCCCCATGTACTTGCTTTGGTTCTAGGAAACATCATGTACGAAGCCCCGCTGACAGACTGATGGGTGTGTGTTACTTGATATTGCACCTCCCTAATCTGGCAAACAGGGTGGAAGTGCGTGTGGATACTTTGTTGCACCCCTACAGGGTTAAATCTTTTTGAAAAGCCATGTCCGTAGTTATGGAAGACTCGGAGCATAGTTTATCGATCATACACAACTTACACTAAGGAGTTACTATTATAATTTGACTTGGATCTGACATGACTAGTAAGTTGGATAACCACCATGGAATGAATGTATAGAACCTGCTAACTGTGTGAGTTTCCTTGCGAGGACTTCCTCGTTTGGTCTCGAGGGGGAAATACCAGGATGGGTATGTTTGGTGTTAGTATCAGGTTCGTTCCGAATAGGTATTTCTTATCCCTCTCTAATAGCCGACAGTTATATCGAGTCTCTATAGGTTGTTTAGTGCATGTTTTGCTGCCACCATACCTATGTAGGCGAGAACCGCCAAATTCTAAGACTCACCGTGTACTAGCCTCAGTACTGACCTCTCCCTTTTACTATTACTTCGGTTTCCACCCACATGCAACTTCTTGGTGGGCATCCTTGAACCGTTTCTATGCGGGTTTGGCAGGAATCTCGAAAATCTGCTTAAGGCCGACTCGAGGGTGTTCAAAAGTGGTATCAGAGCTCAGAAGTTGCAATACCCTACCGGTCCAGCCTATAAGATAACCTAGCTAATGGAATATGTAGAGTGTCAAAACTATTTTGCAAAATCGGTTGGAAAGATTTGATTAGGTCTGCTTTTACTCCTTACCTCTATGTTATTCCCTCCTACCTTTGCATGTTTTGAATCTGTTCTCTTACCTTTATTTGAGTCCAGGAATTCTCGTGATTGGGTTTCCGCCGTACCTCCAGGGTTTCAATCCCTTCTTCTTGCAATAGTGTTTCTACATTCGGTCTTCGTGCTATCTGAGGAATCCTTCATATGTTGTACCTTTCTGGTGACCAAAAAATTCGCTAAATTTTTCTTTATACCTTTCCAATGACCCAAAAATTATGTTGCCGGCTACCACACGACAAAGGTCGTCGATATACTCTGGTCCCCCCCACTGTGGTTGCCGTCGGCGTCAACCTCCGGAAATTGCGAGCGATTCTGGTAACTACTTCTTCCATTTTGTGCAAATCATAGTAGCATTTTTCTAAGATGTCGCACTCGTCATCCATTACCGAACATAAATTAGATGCTCTAGGATTCAGACGAACAATTTTTGTCCCTCCGGACTTGAGCTGATTATCCAAACTTTGCCCATCCATCATTTTCTTGAAATTTGTAACTTATCTCTCTGTGGCAGATTCGGATGTTCCATCTGAAAACTCTACTGGATGAGAGGATTCGAGGGAAAACAAGAGGGAAAGAGATCATGGGTATGAAGAAGAATTGCCTACTAAGAGGGCATCTAGAAGAAGTAATAGCAAGGCAAAAGTTAGCTCATCACAGCCAGCCAAGAAGGCATCCGGCAACACATCAAAGGCAAAGAAAAAGGGAAATAAACTAGTGGCAAAGAAGCCAAAGAAGGCCAAAATGGACAAAGAAGGCACAATATCCACTGTTGCCAAAGAAGCTGAAGTACCCAAATTACTAGATGGTTTTAAACTAGTGATGTAGATGTCGCAGAGAGAGTATGAAGTTCTTTGGTGGGATAAAAGTCCTTATAAACGTGACCTGGGTCCAAATCTGAGGGATGAGTACTTCCATACCTTTTCACATATGAGCATCTATGAAGATGTGTGTATGCCAATGAAAGATAAGATTGCTTCTCAATAAGCAATATATTTTACTTACATCTGTAAGAAGGGGACTTTTGGCCCCATCATTAGGCTTTGTGAGGCATATGGCCTAAAGGAGATCATGGAGTTCTCACATTACTACCAACAACACTTGATTATGCAGTTCTATGCTACTAGTGATCCTAATAATAAGTACTTTTATTGGAAGAAAAACACATCTAGATGTAGAGGATCAATTGATGTTTTTGTTGATGCTCTTAGAATCACAATGGATGAAAACGACAATCCCAATTCCATCCAACTCCATGATGATGATCCAAAGAAGCCCATTGATCTTTGTATGTTCTATGATCCACGCATAACCAATGTTATTTATGGGAATATCAAGCACCACATGCTTGTGTTTGATACATTGCAAAGACTTTTTCATTGGACCTTGTTTCCAAAGTCAGGAGACCGGTCTGACATAAGGGGTTATTTGAAGAACCTCCTTTGGCACATAGCAAAGCAAAAACCAACTATGATCAAGATTGATGTGATGGATTTCTTGTATCGCGAGATAAGGAATAAAATGGTTAATCGCTGAAAGTCACTCGTGTATGCTACGTTGATCCAAACTTTTATTGACCTTGTCACGAGGAAAGATCACGCTAATGAACATACCATGTTCTTCAACCCCCCTTCTTTTCACCAACCAACTGTAGTGAACCCCTAAAAGGTAACGTGTCATCTCTCTCTAGCCTGTGCCTGTGAGGGGTGTTGGAAATTCCTGGGTGCATCCTCTGTGAAAACACAAAGAGGCATATGTTGATGCTTAAAGCTGCGAACGAGGTGTTGGACATGTTCAGAGAAGATCGCACACAGCATCAACTGGATCACCTCCAAATCGAGGAAAACACCACGATGCTAATAGAAATCAAGGTCCAACTTGGTTTGTTCAATGATATCAACAAGGGTAAAGTGTAGGTCCACCTACACATCAAAATGATGGGAAATACATCTGCCACTACTGCTAAAGAAGAGGGAAAATATGGTGAAGATGGAAAATATGGAGAGGATGGAGAAGATGGAGGGGATGGAGAAGATGGAGAATATGGTGGAGAGGATAGAGAAGATGATGGAGAGGATGCATAAGATGGTGGAGAAGAGCCATTGCATGTAGCAACATGCACTGATGACGAGGAAGGTGACAACAATCCCCATGACGATAGTGATTACAGTCTCCTTGGTGATGATTACACTCCTAGATCGGATAAATTCTAGATGACCGCATCATTGGTTATTTCATATAATCTTATTTATGTATCAAACTTTATGTGTGTGATACTATGTTTAGTTGCAAGACCCTCCGGATTACATTGTTTGGGTACTCCGGTTTTATTCCTAGACACTCTAGATGTTGTTTTTTCAGGAAAATCTCATCTGAATTGGTGTTTTTAGTTGCACCCTAGTTGCCCAATTTAACCTTATTTAATATAAATACACAAGTCATGATCATCGTATTAAATACACAATAATCCATACAATTTCATAAAAATCCATAGAATTTATCTGCAAAATATATTTATTACATCGTCATTCGGGATGAACTCCATATTCGTATTTATCTCCCTGAGTGACTAAGATTGAAGTGTTGGTTGTCTCCTTGTTGTATTCTTCCTCGGAGATCATGCCATCAACACTGCGATTCTCCTTTTTGAGTCCATAACCACATGTATATTCTTATTCTTCGGGTCGACAATGTAGAAGACTTGATGAATTTGTTGAGCTAGTATGAATGGCCCATTGTTGAAAGCCACACGGCAAAGGGTCACTATAGTATAACCCTAGTCATTTGGTTTCGCATAAGACTTAGGAACGCAATTACAATGGAACAATGCAATTTGGAAATCTACATAGTCTAGCTCCCAAATCTCTTCGATGTATCCGTAGTAGAGACGTTTTACCCCGGTTTGTTCCTCTGCATATAAGACAACACCGCTATTTTGCATCTTCGTTGTTGCATCTTTTGCTTTTGTAGCAAATGTGTACCCATTGATTTTGTACCCCTACAACTTCCTGGCTTGCCATGTTGGTCCTCTCACTAGAAAACTAAGAACGAGATCATCGATATGGACTTTTCATAGTCGCTCTTTGAACCAATTATTGAACTGATTCTCGTGGAGTTTGTCAACTGATTTTTCATCGAATGCAGTTCTTGTAAAATACATTTGTGTTCATCCATGAATAGAGTGACAATATCAAAGTGTTTTAGCACATGGAAACGTGCCTTACCATAATCATCTGCCATTGGATTAATCCTCCTCTTTCCAGCCGTTCCGACACCATGAAGCTTTCCAGAATGGATAGAGCGGGGCACACCTATCAGCTCAAGACGCTTCATGTAATTAAGGCAGAACTCAACAACCTCTTTGGTTACATAGCCCTTGACGATGCTCTCCTCTAGACATGCTCGGTTCCTCACGTAATGCTTAAGAATGCCCATGTATCGTTCAAACGAGTACATGCGTCTTAGATAAACGGGACCACACATTCTTATCTCTTGCACAATGTGAACGGTGATATGTACCATGATATTGAAGAACGACGGAGGGAATATCATTTCCAACTATCATAGTATCTCCACCACATCTTTTTTGTAGGCTATCCCGATCATTAGGATCTATCTCCTTCTGAGAAATTGTGTGGAAAAACTTAAACAACTTCATGAGGTCTTGTCGAACATGTGGTTTCAAGACTCCCCTAATTTAAATAGGGAGCATCTATGTCATCATAATATGGCAATCATGAGACTTCATGCATGTTAGTTTGTTTTCTATCATTGAAACAAGCTTTCTCATGCAGGCGGCATAGCCCATTGGAAATGTCATACCGTATAGAGATCCACAAACCTCTTTCCCCTCTGCTTTGGTACAGACATATTCTACTAGTTCCTTCAAGTCGTGTATAGGTTCTTCCAGCTGGCCTCTAAGTTCTCTAGCTTCAAGTCATGCATTGACACTATCTTTCATTTTGTCCTTTGTTCTCAGCAATGTCCCCATTAAGCTATCACATACATTCTTCTCTACATGCATCACATTGATGGAATGCCGCACGTCGAGATCCTTCCAGTAAGGCAGGTCCCAAAATATTGATATCTTCTTCTAGATGGATTTTTCCTTTTGATTGGGAAGCTCTTCATCTGTAATTGTTTCTTTTCCTCTTCCCTTGCATTTGATGCCTTTTCCTTCACCCCTTTCCCTTTTCCAAGCACGACATTTATGTGTTGAACCATTGCATAGATCTAGGTGCTGGTTAAATATGGAGGAGCCACATCTTTCTCAACTGTATTATCAAACTTGTCTCTCATACTATGATATTTATGTTTCCTTGCCAGAAACCGAAGATGTTGCATGTACACCATTTTCTTACACTTATGCAAATACCGAAATGTTGTGTTGCCTAAGCACTTGACACATCCATTGGGCCCTTTGACAATCTGCCCAGACGAGTCCTGTCAGGCCGGATAATCCTTGATGGTAATGAACAGCATGCACCTCAGGGTAATGTCTTGCTTGAGAAGACCATCATATATTTTTACTCCTTGAAATCAAAGAAGTTTCAAATCTTCCACCAAAGCTACAAAGTACACATCAATGTCGTTGCCAGGATGCTTCCGTCCCTGGATTAGTACCACTAGCAAGATGTGCTTCGCTTCATGCACAACCATGGAGGAAGGTTGTAAATGCATAGATCCATGGGCTAGGTGTTGTTATTGGTACTCATGTTGCCGAACGGGTTCATTCCATCGGTGCTCAGTACAAACCTTACATTCCTAGGATCCTTTCCGAAAGGATCACCATCATCTTCCATACGCTTAAGCCTGTCAATGTTCCTCCACTTTGGCGAGTCGGCAGGGTGTCTCAACTTTGAGTACTTAGTGCGCTCCTCAGCATGCCAACGAATAAGTTTTGATCTATCCGGGTTTCCAAATAAGCGCTTCAAATGAGGAACAATGGGTAGGTACCAACAAAATTTTACCGGAATGTCCTATTTGTTGTTCTTCTTCTTCTTCTTTCCTGGCTCGTTTCCATATCATCCTCGCTGTCATCATCCATATCCTCATTCTTCTGTGGCTTGAATCTAGGAGCTTTGCATACCAGGCATTCATGCTGATTTTTATGAGCATCTCCGCGGAAAAACATACAATCATATTCACAAGCATCTATTTTCTCAACTTCCATTCCCAACAAATATCCAATCTGCTTAGCTCTCTAATAATTCTAGGGCATGTTGTCTCCCTCTGGAAGTAAGTCGTGTAAAAAATTTAGCAACAGAGTTACACTACGGTCTGACCACTTGAACTTCTCCTTCATCTAAAATAGCTCCAGAACAGTGGTCAACTTTGTGTGCTCTGGCTTACAACTTGTATACATTGGCATCTCTGAGTCTTTTAGCATGCACAAAAATTTGCCGCGCTATTTCTCTCCCTTGATGTCGAAGTCTTTTTAAATCTCCGCAACATCTGGCTCAGCTCTTGTTTTTCAACTGTGTTATCAGTGTCATCTAATGATGCATGGTGATCATATCCAGGCTCTATCGATGGGAACACTATGGTAGGCTCACAATCATCCATTTTAGCATCTTCTTGTGCATCATCATCCCCCGTTGTACTTTGTTGTTCGCTGTGATTGCTCCAATATTCGTACCCCATCAAAATCCCCTTGTGATCAAGTGTGCCTGGATCATAGAAATGTTTGTAGAACGTATATCGTTTTTGCAGTCCAAACATGGGCAACTGACCCACTAGTCATTCCTACGACCACTATCTTTTTCAGCACCTTCCAAGAAACCTTCTAGGCCATTGTTGAACACCTCGGATCCATGATTCTGGTGGTACATCCACTGTCGCTCCATCTGGAAATAACACACGTAAAAAATTACATATGGTTCCAAGAAAAATCAGGGAAAAACAGAATTACAGGAACAAAATCAGAGAAAACAAAGCCTGGACCACCCGGGTGGATACACGTATGCCCGGATGTGCGGAATTGTAAATAATTCCGACGTCTCTCAAAAATTCGATCGTTAAAGACGTTGTCCCGCTTCTCCTTTTCCCCTAGTATCCTCATTTAGCTCTCCTCAGGATCCCTCCCCACACCGCAATCTCACATCACCCCCAAACCATCCCCGCCGAGGACAGATCCGCCATCGTCCCATGTTATTGGTGAATAAAAACAAGGACGGTGAGAGTAACATCGATATCTACAAGTCGTCATCCGAGGAGGTACACTTTCCCCGATTCGATTAATTTGCGGTGATGCCCATGGCATTGTGATTTTTCCCGATTCGATTTATTTGCCAAATTTCTAGGAATGGGCATGTGGATATAGTGCATAGGGTGGATGTATTGAGTATCACCTTGTTCTAGAAAGAAAATTGACTGTTTTGAAAGATTTAGAGTCCACAATGGAAGCAATGAAGAAATCAGATGAACATAGGAGGAATGCAGAGGAGATCTTGAATTAGATGTCGATCCAAACCGGAAGATTGAGGAAGCAATGAGGAAGGCCGTAGAAAATGAGCCTAAATAGAAGATTGAGGAAGCAATGAAGAAGGCCAAAGAAAAATCAGAGATAATGCAAAAGGCAACCCGGAAGATGAAGGAAGCAAGGAAGAAGGCCGAAGAAATAGCAGAGATAGCGCAAGAGGCAACCCAAAAGATGAAGGAAGAATATGTGAAGAAAAATGCGGATGGAACTTCAATTTGCGGATATCCTCAATGAGCACAAGATGAGAAAGATAAAATATATGCTCTCGAAAGGAAAGATGTCTACAATACTCTTTAGGTGCTATTGTTATCCTAGTTGCGGTCTTAATCGCAATGTTTGGATTAGTTAGATGCGTGATGAGGTAGTCAATGTGATGCTCTGTATAGTTTAGGACCAACATAACAATTCAATTAAGTGTGGTGTATGGATAGTCTAGGTAAATCCAATTATGTGTATTTGAAAATAGGGAAATACGTACCTTCTGCAAATGCAGATGAGCCGGGGTTTTCTAGAAACCCCGGATTGCCAGCAACCATCACTGGCTATGTACCTGTCGACCGACGAGGCAGGATATATAGGCCTAGTTGACGATCCCTTAGTCGGAGCACATTTCAGACTGGCTCCAAAAGTTGTGCTACAGAGACAGATGTTGTTTTGATCTGTCTCGTGGACAAACAGAGGTAGCCAACCATCTTTGAGATTATGATTTATTGAAGCAGGTTTCGTTTTCGAGCCGACACTCACATTACTGGAGGCAGTTCGTTATTTTGACCCCTCCAATCCGGTATTAATAGAGGTGGGTGAATTATTGACAACGGTTTTTCTTGAATATCCGCCGACGGAAGTGATCTTTGGAGGCGGTTCCTTTTTTGGGCAAAAACACACTTCGGCCAAGTTCTCGAAAGCTCGACTCTGTAGTAGTGTAAAGAGAGCTTCATAAAGTCAGAAGCCATAGTGGCAACAATAAAGTAAAATAGTAAATAGTACAAATATCTTTCAAGTTCCTGTACCAAACAAACCTACCAATAGCACGAAGCTCCCCGACAACGGCGCCAGAAAAGTGTCTTGATGTCTCCCAAGTTGAGGATATCTATTGTAGTACCTTTCAATAAGAAAAGGTTGTCGAACCCACGAAGAGTTGAAGGTATTGGTTAGTAAGTCTGACAGGTAAAACATAAAAGATGCAAAAGTTTGGTGTTTTGGGGTTTATAATTTGTAGAAAAGTAAATTATTGTAAGGTAAGTTGTAAGTAAAGTAGATTGCAAGTAATAGTAAATGCACTTTTCAGGGAAATCCCAATCCTCTATGCAGCAAGAGGACAAGCTCATATTTGTGTTCTTATATGTGACAAACATTCCCGAGGGCGACACGAATTTACTAAGTATACAGATTTCTAAAGTAGCAAATAAATATCTTGTTAAGTTTTATTCCCTTTGGATGGAGCCTAAATTAGGTGCGGCCATATACATGAGCAAGCACACCCCTTATGGTTGGGCCTAGGGACATTTTCATGAGCAAACAAAGGATTCATTAAGACATAAAGTCCAACCTATACATTGGAAGTAATACTTAGTGCTCCCACTTACTTTCTTGTAAATACAAGTATCTTCACCATTTTTATGAAATTAGACTCTTAACAATTTCATCATGGTGAAGATTCCAATTGCACGATGCTTACTTCAACCATTGAAGTTTGCATGCTTGTTAGCACCCTTTGAACTAAAAAAACCTTTGGATAGTTCATGTACACATCTTAGGTAACCATTCTATTAGAAGAATGTTGCTTTCTTTGTTCAACTACCATATCTCAAAATTGAAATATGTAGGGGTTGTTACAATAATCCATACAGACTAAACATCACTACGAAAGATCAAATCTTTTCACAGTCAACTCTTTGAACATTGTCATAAACTTCTTTCCGATATGTTGGGCATTTCACAGATGTGAACATCCATGTATGCTTCTTTATAGATCCACTTATGCTTTAAAAGCTTCATGCCTACCAAAGGATCTACCAAGTTCACAACTTGATTTTTGTACATGGATACTATCACAGATTCTTATGGCTTCTAGCCATTTAACGAAGTCAGGACCCATCGTTGCTTCTTTGTATGTAGTCAGCTTATTATTGTCCAACAATAGTACTTCGTCCTCAAATCTTGCTATTTTATTATATCCTAACCTACATGGTTCAATAGGAACTTAGATCTCTGGGACTACAACATTTGTAGGCACGGGATCCATGAGCACTTTAGCTGCCTCTAGAACACTTTCGGGCACTATGCTACTTAGCACATGTTGCTTAGGTTCATCAAAATTCTATTCTCCTCCTACTTAACTTTTCATGAAAAATTCCTTCTTAAGGAACTTGACGTTCTTAACCACAAACACTTTTGTCTTCAGTGTTATGGTGGAGGAATAACCAACGATTTCTTCGGGACAACCTACAAAGACATGCATATGTAACTTTGGTTGTAAACATTTTGCATTTTCCTTGCATACGAAAATTTAAGAAAGGATAATGACGTGGGCATACCTTACAGGTACCTGAGATTAGCCTATACGGTTCAGCCCAAGAAGGAGTCCACGGTGTAATCAAAGCCCAACAGAGATTCGGGTGGCCCACTGGAGTTCCACTTCTTGGAGGACACAGGGAAGTGTAGATTGAAACTTAAAGGAAAACCCTAACTTGTAACTGACTCGATCTACCACCCCGAGACCTAGCCTCTCTATATAAAGACCAGGAGGGGGGCGG
Source organism: Avena eriantha (assembly GCA_910589775.1). Lineage (NCBI taxonomy): Eukaryota > Viridiplantae > Streptophyta > Magnoliopsida > Poales > Poaceae > Avena > Avena eriantha. The sequence goes on from OU342742.1 coordinate 447,812,867, forward strand.
CGAGGAGGACAAATTCATACACCCCCGCATACGCACCGCTGGACTGCATCTGCGCACCATTGTAACCTTCGACTCCCTCATAATAAAGAGAAGACAAGTAGGAGTAGGGTCCGCTATGAGGCCTGAACCTGGGTAAAAACTCATGTCACCTGTGTGCTTGTTTGCTAGCCGATTGATGCCTTAGCGCTCCCCACTTCCTCAAACCTAAGTCCATCAACGATGGGCATTGATGAGTTAACCCCTTGTCAATTGGCGCTGTCTGTGGGAAATGGGAGTGCTGATGTTGCGGCTTCCTTGGCCCCATCAACCGCGATCTATGACTCTGCTGTAGTGGAGAATCGCCTCCTTTTTGGCGCCCTTGACCTCACCGTCCACGCACCGGCGACTCGCCCGGATTTCGAGTCCGTGGGCGATGGGATCGGCTTTGCGATCGGAAGCCTATGCTTCCAAGTTGGTCAGCTAAGCACACTTCGCCTCCCTGATCAGCCGAAGATTCCCGTGATTGCTCCTGCATCGTGGTTCGCACCGCTGATCGGCACCATGAGAAAAATCAACACATCGGCATCAGTCGAGGATACGGATGGCAACAGTAGTTGCAAGTCCGATCTGGGCGATCTGGCGACAGAAGACGAAGCCTACAGCTCTGGATCTGAGAGCTACGGGGGCAACAACTTCCCCAGCCACTACATGTGCAATGTCATCAACATGGGCGACAGCGGCACTCAGGGAAACACCGGCACCAACGGTGGCATCCCAGTCGCGAACGGCGCCCCTACCAACGGCACCCCCACCAACAACGCGCCAACCCCCCCCCCCCATCATCGGCCCTATCCAAGAAGATCAGCAGCCAGCTAACCTTACGGGTGAACGCGAGAGCCAGCTGATTGAGCTCAACGACGCCGAGTGGGCTCGCTGCAAGGAGGCCGTACGGGGCAACCCTCTATCACCAAAGTCATCGCAACAAATGCTGATGAGTTACCATTGGCTGCTCATGGAGGAGTACAAGCGCCAACAACAAGTGATCGCCCAACTTGACGAGCGCAAAAGGGCGGCGGGCGAGTCGAGCCTTCGATGAGCTCAGCTCTCTTCCATCGGAGGATCCTCCTCCAAGGGCAACGACTATGCAGCCCCCAAAAGGCGCTCTCGACTGGCTCAACTCAATGACAAGGAGCGAGACAAGGCAACTCGATCCCTCGACTTCTCATTCACGATGGTGGATACATGGGGCAACATGCTCCCGAAAACACCGCAAGCAGCGGTGGTGGCAGCCACCATGTACCTGCTCAACAACCAGCTGCTAGTTGGGGATCCACGATCTGCCATGCACCGATCTACGATTGCTGGCCTGGGACTGGTCGAAGCCGCGCTCGCCAAAGATCTAGTGTTGGAGCCAAAGAAAAGCAAGGGTCTAGCCAAGTACTTCTCTCCCTCCTCTTCCAGCGACAACGAATATGATGACATCGCAGAGCGCAAAGTTGACAATATGCGTGCAATGCGCGCGCGCTCGATGGATTCAGAGGATGAAGGAACAGAGCTCTATGGCGCCAGTTGCTTCAACAGAGCCATACGGCAAAAGTGAATGCCGAAAGGGTTCAAACTCCCATCAAAGAACCCGAAATTCGATGGCCTCCAAGACTCGAAGATTTGGCTGGAGGATCACATCTTCTCCGTCAGGTTGCACGGAGGAACAAGGAGCACAACCATGCAATGCCTCCAGCTGCAGCTACAGGGTGCCGCCCGCGCATGGCTCAACAACTTCCCCCGCGGGTCGATCCGCAGCTGGGACGAGCTGGTATACAACTTTGTGTGAAACTTCAAGGGCACTTATGTAACACCCTCGAATCGACACTATGCAAGTTTTATCCCTTTCCGCCAAACCCACATAGAAATGATTCAACAACGCCCACCAGGCACTTTCGTGCGGGTGGAAAACGAAGTAATACAATTACACAACAGTCCTCGATGGGACCCACAGAACAGATACATATACAACAACGACTCCATGAGTCAAGAATATAGATATACTATACAAAGATCCAAATCACCTTGAAATCGATAGAGCATCCGACTACGGACAAGATGCAAATGGGGCTAAGAGCGCCGAAGAATAACCAATGGCGTCCATAACCCTGCCCAGGCCAAGCCGGAAGAGTAACCCTGCTAATGACGTCGATCGCAAACCTGCTAAAAACAAAAGGGGGTGCCGACAAAGGGCAAAGGAAAAAGAGGAGCGTTAGTACTGAGGCCAGTACACGGCGAGGCTAGAATTCAGCGGCTCTCGCCTACATAGGTATGGTGGACTGAAGCGGTAGCGCAACAGCACTAAACAACCTATAGAGACTCAGTAAAACTGGCGGCTATTAGAGAGGGGTAAGAAAGACCTATCCGGATCCAACCTGATAGTAACACCAAACATACCCATCCTCGTATTCCCCCTCGAGACCAAACGAGGAAGTCAAACCGAGGAACTCACACAGTTGGCAGTTTTATTCATTCTATTATAGTTGAAGCACTTACTAGTCAGATATAGATAGCATGAGTCATCCTGATAGCATAAGTAGTGGGCAGTTTTAATCACCATTCCGTTGTAGTTGGAACATTTAATAGTTAGATATAATTGTCCTGAGGAATCCCAAAACCCAGCAGTTGTTGGCACTTTTATCACATTCCATTGGAGGTGCAATACTTACTAGGCAGGTATAGCATGACACAGATCTCCACCAGTTGTTGGCATTTTTATTATCCATTCCATTGTAGTGAAGCTGATTACTAGTCACATATTAAGTCAAATTTATAACACTACTTTAGTTATGCTTGTCTATGATCGAGATACTGTGCTCCAAGTCGTCCATAATCGCGGACACGGCTATCAGAAAGATTTACCCTGCAGGGGTGCACAAATAGCAACACACACACGATCAACCTCGGAAAAACCAAATCAAAACCCAACGAGGCTTTCACGACAAAGCAATTATAGGATTCATAAAATATTTCAGGGGGCCACCCCACTAAGCTACCCGCAACAAAGTTGGCCGGCTCCAGAACGAACCCAGGGTTTGTGACGACGGTTGTAAACGACTGGGAACCCGAAAATGTGACTGGGCTTGTCGATACCGTGAAAACGTGGCACGATCCAAAACAGTACAGGTGCTCCACGCATAATCTTAAATAAAGCAGTAAAGCATGGCATAAGTACAGGATAGTAATAAAGTCCCAAACTAGTTTGTGGCCCCAAGAAATAGAAATGAATCAAGCTCTGGCTCAGGGGGATCCCATAGGGTCTCCCGGATGTGGATAGTGCGAATATTCAAGGAACAGGTATCAAGTACTTGGGGTCCTACGGGACACAAGTGAGCGTGGAAGAACTAAATAACATCTATTGCCCACTGATGCCTTTTCATTAGTTATATCTAGCAATTTAATAGTGGTAATTAAAGACATGATCATCTCCACCATAAACATCTGCCAGCATTCCAACAATTGTGGTACTCGACAACACGAGATCGCACCTGAGCAAGCAACTATGACTCGCAAGGCCAGCTATCTACCAAACAACAGGTATTAGGAGGTGTCCATGGTAATATAGAGGTTGCACGGGATATAACTAGTGCACGGAAACTAAAGCATCGCGACACAGATAGTAATAGATCAACAGGAGGAAATAAAGACTATAAACGCAAAATAGGTAGAAAGGGCGAGAGATGCTCGCCTGGGAAACACTACCGACGGATCATATCCTGAGAACTTGTCGATACTCGCATCAACTCATCGGCCTAATCCGCGAAGAAGCAAACACTAGAAGAAACACCGGATGCAATATTTAATACTACGACAGAAGATCCGGCATGCTTATGATATGATGCATGGCATGGCACAAATGCGGTACAATTAGGCAATATTAAGCGGAACCGGGGTCCCGATAATTAATTAATAGGTTCCAGTTATTTAGGTACCTTGCAATTTAAATGTTGTGTTAACAAGGCAAAACACGGTATCTGTTCACTACGCAAATTTAAATGGAGGCGGTATAAGACAAAAGTATCCCGCATATAGACTCCATATTTAATTATGAGGTGAATCGGCATAATGCCCCAAGACCACAGACAGGTATGCATGCATGAACGATTTTATATGTGACAAATGATAATGTCATATTATAAAAATAGGGGCTTAGGGTCACACCTCTGGGTTCGGGAGATCTTGAGTTCCGAGGGTTCGGGTCTGGGTCTCAGGGTTCGACAAGATCGGGGGGGTTCGGTCTTCGGAGGTTGTCGCAGGACTTGGTTTGGCGTCTGGGGCTCATCGGACTCGCTCTGGTCGGTGTCGATCTTGTCGTCGCGGAGATCTTGTCAGATCCGCGTATCGGGTTGTTCTTGGCGTTCGGGATGAAGAACTTGGCGTTCCGGGTTCTCGGGCATCGAGGAGCGAAGTACTTGTTGTTCCAAGGTAGGGGCCTTCGTGTTCCGGGTCAAGGATGTTCGGCGTGCGCGTGGAAGATCTTGGCGTCAGCGGTCTTGCATGGTCCGACGGTTCCATGTAGGAGATCTCCGGGTACCACGGCGGAGTTCTCGGGGTTTCGACTTCGGTGTAGATCTTGACAAGGTCGGTTCTATCGATACTCATGCTCGAAGGAATACCACATGCATCTGTGATGCGGAGACAAACGAGTGAAGTCGCACGGGCCAACGAGGCGCATGCTGCGAGGGAACTACCAGGCAGCGGAGGACAAAGCCACCGGGAGCCTCGCAGAGGTCGGACGAGGTGCCAGGGCGACGGGGTGGCAGAGCTCTGGCGGGAACTACAGGGGGAGGAAGGCATAGGACGCGGTGCCGGAGAGGGCAGAGGCAACTAGGACTTGGTCGTAAGCGTTGCAGGCACGTCGAAGAGGGGCTTAGGCGGGGCGGCGGAGCTCTAAGGAGGCAGGCCGCGGTCCGGGAAGAAGACGGCACGGGAGGTGGAGCCAGGCGACGCAGGCGTGACGGAGGTCCCAGAGGCAGCCGGTGATGACTTGCGGCCGTCCGGAAAGCGAGATGCAGTGGGAGGAGGGCGAGGCCGGCGACGTCGAAGAGGGACAGCGGCGAGGAGCCACTGCAGGTTGGGGATGTGGTCGGCGCTGCGACGGCCCACTGCAGCGGTGCGGGAGACGGTGGAAGGCGAGGCCAGGGCCGAGGCGCCAGGGATCTGCGAGGCGGCGGGACTGATTGCGGGCGCCGGGCGAGGTCGAGCTAGGGAGGAGGAGGGGTAACCACAGCGGCAGGGAGCGGTAGGTGGGGACGAGCGTGGAGGGGAGACAGTGGCGGCGCATCGGCAGGTGCCTGCTGGCGACGGCGATGAAAAGGAGACGCGGGGGCATCGGGGGTAAGTGGGCAGCAGGGGTCGCGGAGGATGGAGCGGGGCTGAGGGAAAGTGTTGGGCCAGGAGGGCGGTGGGTCCAGGGTGTCGGGCAGGGGCGTGGGGATGAGCGGGTGTGGTGGCGATGGGGAGTTGGTGGGGAACGACCAGGTAGGGTGGGGGGATGTGCAGGTGGAGTGAGTGGCAGGGTGGCGGCGGTGGGTGCTGGTAGGGGCTCTGCTGGCGGCGGCGGTAGGTGGGAATAGGTGGGGTGTGGAAGTGGCAGGTGGTAGGGTGTGTATTTAGGTGGGGATTAGGGTTAGGTTTTGCAGGGTAGTAGGCCGGCTGGCTGGGCCTTTGGGCCTGGCCGGCTGCCTCCCCTAATAAAAACATTTTTATTTTCTTAGACTATTATTTTATTTTATTTTTAAAAGCCTTTTGTAAATATCTTTTAGACAAACAAAATATCCGGAAGAGACCGGCATTTTGATTTGAATAAAGACAGGGGATATTTAGAAAACAAAGATAGGTTTTTCGAAAATAGGTTTAGGCAACAGATGCATGATGATGACAATGCTCATATGCAATGTGGCATGATGACATGAGCATGCGGTCATGATGATGCAATGCACAAAAACACAGCGATTTCCTAGTAGTGGTTTTTGCGGGGCGCCACAATTCGACACCACTAACAAGGGATCTCGCCCTCGAGATCCGCCTCATGGTCCGGGGAAGAAGGCCGACGGTCTAAAACTTTTCGCTTTGTGTAGATCCTCACGACACCACTAACAAGAGATCGTTGCTCACGTTCATCGAGAGAATACTCCGGAGAAACAAGGACGAAGGTAGAGGCATCAAAAGGTAAGGCCACCCCTAACTTCAGTGGAAGGAGTAATTGCAGATCCACCCATTCAATGTACAAGAGCAAATGTTAAGATTAGTCGGATGGTGATCACTCCATCGTGCACCTAAAGCATTACTCTGCACATGAATAGGAGAACTACGCAACCAACTCTCTGAATCAGACTGAAGATCTCGACAAGCGAGGTTCAGAAACAAAAGAGTGATGCAGACTCTACATCGGATCTGGCGTAGATGATGTCGTCGCGTCGGAAAACACCGGAAGGCATAAGAAGGAACAGAGAGAAGTACAACAGATGAAGGATTCCTCAGATAGCATGAAGACCGGATGTAGAAACACCGTTACCAAAGGAGGAAGCGAAAACCTGAAGGTACGACGGGAACCCAACCACGAGAAATCCTGGACTAGAAGAAGATAAGAGAGCAGATCCAAAACACGCAGAGGTAAGAGGCGAACAGTAGAGGGGTAAGGAGTAAAAGCAGACCTAATCAGATCTATCCATCCGATTATGCAAAATAGCTTTGACACTCTACTTCGGCCGTTAGCTAGGTTATCCTACAGGCTAGACCAGTGGGGTATCGCAACTGCTGAGCTCTGATACCACTCTGTAACACCCTCGAATCGGCACTATGCAAGTTTTAGCCCTTTCCGCCAAACCCGCATAGAAACTATTCAAGGACACCCACCAGGCACTTTCGTGCGGGTGGAAAACGAAGTAATACCAGTACACAACAGTCCTCGATGGGACCCACAGAACAGATGCATATACAACAATGACTCCATGAGTCAAGAATACAGATATACTATACACAGATCCAAATCACCTTGAAATCGATAGAGCGTCCGACTACGGACAAGATGCAAATGAGGCTAAGAGCCCTAAAGAATAACCAATGGCATCCATAACCCTGCCCAGGCCAAGCCGGAAGGGTAACCCTGCTAACGACGTCGATCGCAAACCTGCTAAAAACAAAAGGGGGTGTCGACAAAGGGCAAAGGAAAAAGAGGAGCGTCAGTACTGAGGCCAGTACACGGCGAGGCTAGAATTCGGTGGCTCTCGCCTACATAGGTATGGTGGACTGAAGTGGCAGCGCAGCAGCACTAAACAACCTATAGAGACTCAGTAAAACTGGCGGCTATTAGAGAGGGGTAAGAAAGACCTATCCGGATCCAACCTGATAGTAACACAAAACATACCCATCCTCGTATTCCCCCTCGAGACCAAACGAGGAAGTCAAACCGAGGAACTCACACAGTTGGCAGGTTTATTCATTCTATTATAGTTGAAGCACTTACTAGTCAGATATAGATAGCATGAGTCATCCTGATAGCATAAGTAGTGGGCAGTTTTAATCACCATTCCATTGTAGTTGGAACATTTACTAGTCAGATATAATTGTCCTGAGGAATCCCAAAACCCAGCAGTTGTTGGCACTTTTATCACATTCCATTGGAGGTGCAATACTTACTAGGCAGGTATAGCATGACACAGATCAGCACAGATCCACCAGTTGTTGGCATTTTATTATCCATTCCATTGTAGTGAAGCTGATTACTAGTCACATATTAAGTCAAATTTATAACACTACTTTAGTTATGCTTGTCTATGATCGAGATACTGTGCTCCACGTCGTCCATAACCGCGGACATGGCTTTCAGAAAGATTTACCCTGCAGGGGTGCACAAATAGCAACACACACACGATCAACCTCGGAAAAACCAAATCAAAACCCAACGAGGCTTTCACGACAAAGCAATCACAAGATTCATAAAATATTTCAGGGGGCCACCCCACTAAGCTACCCGCAACGAAGTTGGCCGGCTCCGGAACGGACCCAGGGTTTGTGACGACGGCTGTAAACGACTGGGAACCCGAAAATGTGACTGGGCTTGTCGATACCGTGAAAACGTGGCACGATCCAAAACAGTACAGGTGCTCCACGCACAATCTTAAATAAAGCAGTAAAGCATGGCATAAGTACAGGATAGTAATAAAGTCCCAAACTAGTTTGTGGCCCCAAGAAATAGAAATGAATCAAGCTCTGGCTCAGGGGGATCCCATAGGGTCTCTCGGATGTGGATAGTGCGAATAGTCAAGGAACAGGTATCAAGTACTCGGGGTCCTACAGGACACAAGTGAGCGTGGAAGAACCAAATAACATCTATTGCCCACCGATGCCTCTTCATTAGTTATATCTAGCAATTTAATAGTGGTAATTAAAGACATGATCATCTCCACCATAAACATCTGCCAGCATTCCAACAACTGTGGTACTCGACAACACGAGATCGCACCTGAGCAAGCAACTACGACTCGCAAGGCCAGCTATCTACCAAACAACAGGTATTAGGAGGTGTCCATGGCAATATAGAGGCTGCACGGGATATAACAGGTGCACGGAAACTAAAGCATCGTGACACAGATAGCAATAGATCAACAGGAGGAAATAAAGACTATAAACGCAAAATAGGTAGAAAGGGGGAGAGATGCTCGCCTGGGAAACACTACCGACGGATCATATCTTGAGAACTTGTCGATACTCGCATCAACTCATCGGCCTATTCCGCAAAGAAGCAAACACTAGAAGAAACACCGGATGCAATATTTAATACTACGGCAGAAGATCCGGCATGCTTATGATATGATGCATGGCATGGCACAGATGCGGTGCAATTAGGCAATATTAAGCGGAACCGGGGTCCCGATAATTATTTAATAGGTTCCAGTTATTTAGGTACCCCGCAATTTAAATGTTGTGTTAACAAGGCAAAACACGGTATCGGTTCACTATGCAAATTTAAATGGAGGCGGTATAAGACAAAAGTATCCCGCATATAGACTCCATATTTAATTATGAGGTGAATCGGCATAATGCCCCCAAACCACATACAGGTATGCATGCATGAACGATTTTATATGCGACAAATGATAATGTCATATTATAAAAATAGGGGCTTAGGGTCACACCTCTGGGTTCGGGAGATCTTGGGTTCCGGGGTTTCGGGTCTGGGTCTCAGGGTTCGAAAAGATCGGGGGGGTTCGGTCTTCGGAGGTCGCCGTAGGACTTGGTTTGGCATCGTGGGCTCATTGGACTCGCTCTGGTCGGTGTCGATCTTGTCGTCGCGAAGATCTTGTCGGATGCGCGTATCAGGTCGGTCTTGGCGTTCGGGATGAAGAACTTGGCGTTCTGGGTTCTCGGGCATCGAGGAGCGAATTACTTGTTGTTCTAAGGTAGGGGCCTTCATGTTCCGGGTCAAGGATGTTCGGCGTTCGCGTGGAAGATCTTGGCGTCGGCGGTCTTGCATGGTCCGACGGTTCCATGTAGGAGATCTCCGGGTACCGCGGCGGAGTTCTTGGGGTTTCGAATTTGGTGTAGATCTTGACAAGGTCGGTTATATCGAGACTCATGCCCGAAGGACAACCACACGCATCTGTGATGTGGAGACAAACGAGTGAAGACGCACGAGCCAACGAGGCGCATGCTGTGGGGGAACTACTAGGCAGCGGAGGACAAAGCCACCGGGAGCCTCGCAGAGGTCGGAGGAGGTGCCAGGGCGACGGGGTGGCAGAGCTCCGGCGGGAACTATAGGGGGAGGAAGGCATAGGACGCGGCACCGGAGAGTGCAGAGGCAACCAGGACATGGCCGTAAGCGTTGCAGGCACGTTGAAGAGGGGCTTAGGCGAGGCAGCGGAGCTCTAAGGAGGCAGGTCGCGGTCCGGGAAGGAGACGACACGGGAGGTGGAGCCAGGCAACGCAGGCGCGACGGAGGTCGCAGAGGCGGCCGGTGACGACTTGCGGCCGCGCGGAAAGCGAGATGGAGCGAGAGCAGGGCGAGGCCGGCGATGTCGAAGAGGGATAGCGGCGAGGAGCCACTGCAGGTTGGGGATGCGGTCGGCGCTGCGGCGGCCCACTGTAGTGGTGCGGGAGACGGTGGAAGGCGAGCCCAGGGCCGAGGCGCTAGGGATCCGCGAGGCGGCAGGACTGGTTGCGGGCGCCGGGCGAGGTCGAGCTAGGGAGGAGGAGGGGTAACCGCGGCGGCGGCGGGGAGCGGTAGGTGGGGACAAGCGTGGAGGGGAGACGGTGGCGGCGCATCAGCAGGCGCCTGCTGGCGGCGGCGATGAAAAGGAGACGCGGGGGCATCAGCGGTAGGTGGGCAGGAGGGGTCGCGGAGGATGGAGCGGGGCTGAGGGAAAGTGGTGGGCCAGGAGGGCGGTGGGTCCAGGGTGTCGGGCAGGGGCGTGGGGATCAGCGGGTGTGGTGGCGATGGAGAGTTGGTGGGGAGCGACCAGGTGGGGTCGGGGGATGTGCAGGTGGAGTGAGTGCCAGGGTGGCGGCGGTGGGTGCTGGTGGGGGCTCTGCTGGCGGCAGCGGTAGGTCGGAATAGGTGGGTGTGGAAGTGGCAGGTGGTAGGGTGTGTGTTTAGGTGGGGAGTAGGGTTAGGTTTTGCGGGGTAGTAGGCCGGCTGGCTGGGCCTTTGGGCCTAGCCGGCTGCCTCCCCTAATAAAAACATTTTTATTTTATTAGACTATTATTTTATTTTTAAAAGCCTTTTGTAAATATCTTTTAGACAAACAAAATATCCAGAAGAGACCGGCGTTTTAATTTGAATAAAGACAGGGGATATTTAGAAAACAAAGATAGGTTTTTCGAAAATAGTTTGAGGCAACAGATGCATGATGATGACGATGCTCATATGCAATGTGGCATGATGACATGAGCATGCGGTCATGATGATGCAATGCAAAAAAACACAGCAATTTTCTAGTAGTGGTTTTTGCGGGGCGCCACAACTTACAAAAGGCCCGCATCAATTGAAGTGCTAAAGGGCTGCTACCAAATGTCCGATGAGTCACTACGCTCCTACATCCAAAGGTGGTCCATCATTAAAAACTCAGCGGAGGACATCTCCGAGGACCGCGCTATCGACGCATTCAACGGCGGCGTACGCTGCAGAGAGCTAAGGGAGGAGCTAGGTTGTTCAAAGTCCAAAACAATTAACCACCTCATGGAGATTGCGAACAGGTGGGCTCATGGAGAGGACTCGATGAAAAACAACCGTGTCCACTCAGACGACGATAACGACGACCTCGGCCGCAGACGTGACCGTCAAGGAAAACGTCGGATGCGTAGTTACGAGGACCGCGAAGAAGTCGACATGGTCGCGGCTGGCTACGCCGATAGACGCGACGATGGCAACCGCAATAGCGGATACCGCATCGGTGGATACCGTGACAGCGGGAAGACCATGCAGGTATGGCAACGCCATACCCACGATGAAGCCCCTAGAACATCTATCTAGGACAAACTATTTGGACCTTGCAACGTCCACTTATATATCGACAAACACGATAACAAGAAGAAGTCCAGCCACCTCCTAAAGGACTGCCGCGATTTCCTCAATCTCCACGAAGGTCTAGCCTAGATGAATCACAGCGCGATAAATCAAGGCTACGGAGCTGCCCTGGGTGTTGTGGCTCATGGAGCACCACCACCACCACCCAGGTCACCACCGCCTACAGCTGCACCAACCTAGAACAACAGAGGCGAGCAGTACCCACGAGCGCTAGGAAACATGGACGTGATCCAAAAAGGACGCCCATCAAATCCGGTGCAAAAATCAATCACTCGTCAAGTCAATTTGGCGATCAACTCTCCACCCTCAACCACTTAGTACATCAGTGGGTGTGAGTCATGCATCACCTTCGACAAGCGCGATCATCCACATCAAGTACCTCGCCCAGGTCACTCTCCCCTGGTGCTCGAGCCACAAATTGGGGGCTTTGAGATAAGTCGTATCTTCATGGACGGCGGCAGCGACATCAACCTGATGTTCGCTCGCACCTTGCGTGCCATGCGGATCCCCTCCTCTTGCTTACATGCCTCTAACACAATGTTCCACGGCATTGTCCCAGGGAAAGGCGTATACCCCTTGGGCAAGATTAACTTGGACATCATCTTTGGCACGCTAGCTAACTTCCAGTGAGAGCGCCTTGAATTCGAAATCGCCGACTGGCCCTCACAGTACCATTGCATCCTCGGATGTGTCGCGTTCGCGAGGTTCATGGCGATGCCACACTACGCCTACCTGTAGCTGAAAATGCAAGGACCAAACGCATCACCACCATCAGCGGAAACTTTGCCAAGTCAGACAGATGTGACAGGGAATTCAACAGAATCTCCCAATCCTTCGGAATGAAGGAGGAGCTGGCTAGGTTGAAGGAGTCGATAGACAACAGTCTTTCTCCTCCTAGTAAGCCAAACACACATGATCAATCCTTTGACTCGTCGGTGCACACCAAGGCGGTCCAGGTCCACCCAACGGACCCTACCAAGACGGCCCCCAATGCCAACAACTTGAGTTCCGCATAGGAACTCGTGCTCACTGAATTCCTCCTTGAGCGCTAGGAGATCTTCGCCTGGTGTCCAGCGAACATGCCAGGGTTCCCAAGGAATTCGCCGAGCATTCACTCAACATGAATCCTGAAGCTAGACCAGTGAAGCAGACGATACGTCGACTGTTAGAGCCAAGGGCAAAAGCTGTCGGTATGGAAGTCAATAGACTCCTCGACGCTAATTTCATACAAGAAATCAATGAGAGCACCTGGGTAGCAAACCCCGTGCTTTTTCCTAAAAAGGACACGGTTATCCTGTGGATGTGCGTGGACTTCACTTCCCTGAATAAGCATTGCCCAAAGGATCACTTCCTGTTACCGCAAATCGACCAGATAATCGATTCCACCACGGTATGTGAGCGCCTCTGCTTTCTCGATGCCTACTCAGGATATCACCAGATTCAAATGAAGGAAGAGGACCAGGAGAAAACAGGCTTCATCACACCTTTCGGCGTCTTCTACTACACAACAATGACCTTCGGGCTGAAGAACGCAAGAGCCACCTACCAGCGGTGTATGCAGGCCTGCCTCAAGAGCCAGCTCGGTCAAAACATCTAGGTCTATGTCAACGACATCATCGTCAAAACCAAGGACGAGGCCTCATTAATCGACGATCTCCGCGAGACCTTTGACAACCTCGACTATTACTGGATCAAGCTAAATCCGGAGAAATGCGCCTTCGGCGCACCATGTGGGCAATTGCTCGGGTACCTCATCTCTGCGAGGGGAATCGATGCTAACCCTAAGAAGATAAAGGCCATACTAGCCATGGAGAAGACGAAGAACGTCAAAGGCATCCAGCAGATGGTTAGGCGAATAGCGGCACTCTGTCGATTCATCATTCGAATGGTGAGAAGGCGTTTGCGTTCTACCAGCTCCTCCGCAAAGCTGAGAAGTTCTAGTGGATAGAAGAAGCGCAAGAAGCATTTGAAGACCTCAAGCATCTACTCTCCACCTTGCCAGTACTGGTGACACACAGAGAAAAGGAGCCCATGTTGCTATACATCTTTGCTACTAACTAGGTGGTTAGTACTGTGCTGGTAGTGGAACGAGCCGAGGAGAACAAAGTCCACAGGGTGCAACGCCCAGTCTACTACCTCAGCGAGGTGCTCACTGATGCCTTCAATCCGGATTACGGATGTAGTATAGATTCTTTTTTCCTAGTAGACCTAGGTTTATCGAATCCTCGGGAACCAAAATGTAGTGAAGTTACTTTAACGGACCTTCGGGAGTTTTAGAATTCCCTTTGTGTTTTTACCGGACCAAGAGTTTGCGTCTTTTTTATTATTGTAGATGATGGAGAGAGAGGGCCTAGGGTATTCGGTTTCACCTATAGTTGTGCAAAACATCTGATGGGAATAAAAGATAGAAATAAAGTATGCATGTAATTGTTAGAGCAAGATAAATTATATGTGGGCAGTGCATCCATAATTGCTATTGCCTCCGCAACCGCTTATAGCAATAACCTACTAGTCTCATTCATATAAGAGCGAGAACTAATGATATGCATAGTGATGTCACTGTTGATCCCAGGTAAATCCCTCACATACAGCCGTACTACCCTTTCTGTCATTGGGGTTCCCAACCTGCAAATTAGTCATTACTCATACTCCCTATACATGGCTCAATCCTCGAGGTCTTGGGTACCTGACAAGTCCTTAGATTGAGGAAAGAGAGGATACAATAATCATCATGTCATACAAACTAATACATGATCCCATCTATGATAAATAACATGCACAAAAAGCTACATGCATAGGCCGAAGCCCTTAGCCCAAGGAGAATTACTCACACATAGAGATGAGATCAAAGATCATAAACATTGTAGTATAAATCATGAGATTGATAGCAAATAGTCTTACAATGTCGCCAATTTAAGAAGAGATCTACTATTATAATTGGTGGAATATGGCTATGGTGGTGGAGAGATTAGATCTAAGTCTATTCCTCCGGCGGCTCGTCGATGTTGTAGATGGAGATCTGGCGGTGGCTAATGGTTTCTGCGAGCGTCTGTTTCTCGTCGCCCGAGGCCTCTTTATATAGGGGTCCCTTCACGAAAGTTGTCTTGTTTGACCTAGCAACGTCGATGGCAACTATACGGCCGGAATTTTATTCCGGTCGAATTTTATTCCGGACATATAGTTGGCCGATAAACCGTCTGCCTCTGATCCACGACTCCTGGTTTCTTCTGGTTTTTGGAAATCTCGTATCTTTGACTTTAATGTAGTGATTCCCATCATAAAACGTCATTATCTGCGCAGGAAAAAATAGAAAGAAAGGATTGCATACCCCTTTGAATATTAGGCATTAGTGGCAGGGTTTAGAGAGATATTTCATCAAAAAAGTGAATAATATCTATTTTAAATGTGGACATAGATGGCTATATTTCAGAGCCATCAACCTCCCCAAGCTTAAACTTGATAGTCCCCAAGCAAGAAAACCAAATATCAAAAAGGAACTCAACATTTAGACTGAAATAACAAGATGGTGATCTTACTCATGATTGATAGTCTTATATTTCCTCCACTTCATAAATTTGAAAAACTTCAGCATAGATAGAGTAATGGCAACCATATCATACGGGTTTTATGCATCCTTATAGCGCATAAAAATATTGTTAACATGGATGATTCAAATGAGTAAACTTTATTCCATGTCATGTAATCAACACATAGGCTTGCCTTTGAACAATAAAGTGTAATCATGTAAATTGAGAGTGTGAGATTTGTCATGAAAAGCATATACACTAGTAGTATCTCAATTCTCCCACGTTAATAAATAAAGAATTTTTAAGCACTACTTTTCTATTCATTGTCCTTCAAGAATTTCTGTTTTTAAGTAATTGAAAGCATGCCAAAAATTTGTTTTAGTTTATCGGGCTATGATGGAAACTCGTGGCATCACTGAGGTTTTTGTTCCTTTTTCATAATGATTACTCATAATAGACAGAGGAGTGATTCCATCATGAACACAGCTACCAGGGAGTGCCAAGAATCTTACCTACTATAGCATTGCTGCTACATGTGTTTAATCAACTCATAGCCGAAATCTAGAAGTTTCCTCCATAAAGATTGTATGTATGCCAGCGGAGGTGTTGGCATACCATGAAGTTTGACACACGTAATAAGGCAATATCATTCTTATGATTCACAAGTCAAACTTTGGCATGCTCATAAAAACCACTAAACATTAATTCAATCGAACAAATCCTTTTAAAAAGAGCTATCAAGTCAATCAACATTTTCAGTGGTGTTGAGTGTCTCTAGAAATAAGCCTTCAAGACTAAACACTACAACACCAAAACCTTCAATTGTGATACTTTTTCTTATTATAATTGTTTAGCAATTTTTAGACAAGACTTGGTTATTTACAAAAGCTGGAACAAAATATACCCAACTAAATACCCATGCAAACAAAAATCTTACTACAATAAAAAAGACTCACTCCACCAATATAATATGTCAACATCTTATATCTTATATTTACTAATTGGAGACACTATACGAGACACCGCGTTAATCTTAGAGAACACCTCAAAAATAGCCATAAGATAAATATTGTATGGTAGGATATGTAAGTTGGTACTTTTTTGCGGCCGGAGCTGAAAGTCTTGGAAGCGTACGGGTCGTTTTCTTCCTATAGGCATCACCGTCGTCTCTGACGGCAACCTCTTGACTCCATTGCTCATCTAACTATGGAGAAAATACAATCAGGGATCGTATCGGCACCTCTCATCATCGCCTCTTAGTCTCACATAGCTCGAACAGTTCAACGGTGGCGAGCCGAATCTGGTCCAAGGTCGCTATGTTCATCTGCTCGGTTTGTGCCTACAGTTCTAATTAAGTGTTTCCTGATTTGGCAAGCAAACAGGGATGACAATTTGATCTGTCAGCGATGGATGCCAACCTCCTGATTGATTTTCTTTATGATTGCAAGGTGGCGACCTCGATCTGGTTGACCCCGGCAGCAGATGCAAATATTTGTGCAAGCCCGAAACCTCCTGGAGCACTCAATTGTGCATTGTAGCTTCGGTTCCGATCCATCTGGCATTAGCCTAGCTTAATATGGTAAGCAATGCGCCTCTCCACTTCCTGTTTGGTACATGACCTTCTCCATCGTTGTTGATTCATTACATCACCGGTTGTCTCCACTAATGTGTTGGAGATATGCCCAAGAGACAATAATAAAAGTGATTATTATTATATCTTTGTGTTTATGATAAATGTTTACATCACATGCTATAATTATATTATTAGGAAACACTAATACTTGTGTGTTTTGTAAACATAAGAGAGTCCCTAGTAAGCCTCTTGTTAAACTAGCTTGTTGATTAATTGATGATCATGGTTTCCTGATCATGGACATTATGATGTGATTAATAACAAGGTTATATCATTAGGAGAATGATGTGATGGACACACACCCATAGTAAGCGTAGCATAAGATCAAGTCATTAAGTTCGTTTTGCTGTAAGCTTTCAAATACATAGTAACCTATTCCTTCGACCATGAGGTTATGTTAATCACCATCACCGGATGAATACTTTGATGACATCAAATGCCGCTTCGTAACTGGGTGGTTATAAAAGTGTCATTGGGTATTCTGAAAGTATGTGTTGAAGCGCATGAATCAAGATTGGGATTTATCCATCCATATGACGGATAGATATGCTCTAGGCCCTCTCGGTGGAATGTCATCTAGTTAGCTTGCAAGCATGTGACTAGGTCACAAGGGATGACATATCACGGAACGAGTAAAGAGTACTTATCAGCAACGAGGTAGAACTAGGTATGGAGATACCGACGATCAGACCTCGGATAAGTATAGTATCGCGAGACAAAGGGAATTAGTTTCGTATGTAAGTGGTTCAATCGATCGCGAAGTCATCGTTGAGTATGTCGGAGCCATTATGGATCTTCAGGTCCCGCTGATGGTTATTGATAGGAGATGTGTCTCTATCATGTCTACATATTCACGAACCGTAGGGTGACACACTTAAGGTTCGAAGTTGTTTTAAGTAGATATGGAATATGCGTTGGAGATCGAATGTTGTTCGGAGTCTCGGATTGGATTCGGGACATCACGAGGAGATCCGGAATGGTCCGGAGAATAAGATTCATATATAGGAGATCATTTTATGAGATAGGAAATGTTCCGGAGTGTTTGTATGAGGATTCTAGGAGGTTTCGGAATGTTCCGGAAGGTTCTAGAAGATATCTTGGAGTTTGCTTGAAAATCAAGATAGGGATCAAGGAGTCCTGGTGGGTCAAGATACGGATTCGTGGGGGAGGAGGACTCCTCCCCCCACCTCCAATCCGTCGGCCATAGAGAGGGAGGGGAGTCCTACAAGGACTCCCCCTCCCTAGGCGCCTCCCCTCTTTAAATAGAGGGGCAGGGACGCCCCCTCCTCCCCTGCTCTCATAACATCCAATCTCTGCCGCCTCTCTCCTCCACCATCTTCTGCAGGCATAGGCGAATCCCTGCAGAATTCTCTACTCCACCACCACCACCACGCCGTCGTGCTGCTGGGATTCCGTGGAGAAGATCTACTACCTCCGCTGCTCGCTGGAACGGGGAGAGGAAGGTCTGCTTCGACTCCGCACGTGTGACCGACTGCGGAAGCGCTGCCGAAACGTGGCGCCAAAAGGATCGTCTACTTGACCAAGGGCGGAAGCGCTGCTGAAACGCGACGCCGGAAGGATCGTCTACTTGACCGAGGGCGGAAGCGCTGCTGGAACGCGACGCCGGAAGGATCGTCCACACAATCTTGAGATCGGCAAGTGATCGACTACATCAACCACGAGATCTAATCTCGTTAACGCTTTCGGATCTACGAGGGTTAGTTCCTATCTATCTCGTTGCTCTTATCTAATAGATTAGATCTTGGCTTTTATCTAGATTAGATCTGGGTTTTGTTCGTTGTTGCGATAGAAAATTTTTGTTTTCCATGCTACGAACCCATCAGTGGTATCAGAGCCGTATCTATGCGTAGATCTGTTGCACGAGTAGAACACAATGTTTTTGTGGGTGTTGATGCTTTTGTTGTTGGTGTCTTAGCGTGTACTTTGCATCTTGCGGCATGGTGGGATGAAGCGGCTCGGGCTAACATTACATGTCATCGCACATGAGACTTGCTCCACGCTTGACGTGCAACTTGCTTTGCACAAGTGGCTTTGTGGGTGTCTGTCTCTCCCACCATAGTTAAGATTCAATTTACAATGAGCATCTTGACAACACTTGTATCAACGTTGTGGTCCTTGTTCGTAGGTAAGATCGGTCTTATGCGAAAGCCCCAAACCACGTAAAACATGCAAAGAAAATTAGAGGCGTCTAACTTGGTTTTGCAGGGGTTTTGTGATGTGATATGGCCAACATGTGATTGTGATTGTATTTGATGTATGCAATGATCCTTGTTGTAATATGGCAACCGGCAGGAGCCTAATGGTTGTCTTTAATTCTGTTAAGACCTGCATGTCTATTCATCTTGTAATAGCTTTATTCCAAGTAGTTGTAATAGTTGCTGGTGATGATGGACAACCATGAAGCGGCGCCACTGACCTTGACGCAATGCTGGTGATGATGGAGATCATGTTCGTGCTTTGGAGATGGAGATCAAAGGCGCAAGAAGAAAGGGCCATATCATATCACACTAATTATGAATTGCCTGTGATGTTAATCCTTTATGCATCTTGTATTGCTTAGATCGCGACGGTTGCATTATAAGATGATCCCTCTCACTAAATATCAAGTAATAATGTGTTCACCCTTAGTTGGCACCGTTGCTAAGACTCGTCGTTTCGAAGCATCTCGTGATGATCGGATGTGATAGATCCTACGTGTGCATACAACGGGTGCAAGCCAGATTTGCACATGCGAAAACTAAGGTTACCTTGACGAGCCTAGCATGTATAGACATGGTCTCGGAACACGGAATACCGAAAGGTAGAGCATGAGTCATATAATTGATATGATGAACATGAAGATTGTTCGCCGATGAAACTACATCTTCTCTCGTGAAGATCGAACTTGGTGTAGTGGACTTGGTTCGTGTAATCACTAAGACAATGTGAGGGATGTTGTTTTGAGTGGGAGTTCACATAGTTAGTTTAATAATTAAATTTGAACTCAATTTGTCATAAACTTAGTCTAAACTACTTGCAAATTGTTGTAGATTATGGCGACCCCCTCCATCAATTTCAATGCGTTCCTAGAGAAAGAAAAACTTAAGAACAATGGAAGCAATTTCACGGACTGGTTCCGTGGACTGAAGATCGTCCTCAGGGCTGGTCAGTGGACCTATGTGCTCGATGCACCGCTAGGTGACCCACCCGCAGATAATGCCACCGATGACGAAAAGAATGTTTTCGCCACTCGGAAGAATCATTACTCCACAGTTCAGTGTGCCATCCTGTACGGTTTAGAAGCGGAGCTCCAACAACGTTTTGAGCACCACGACCCGTTCGAGATCATTAAGGAGCTCAGGCTAATTTTTGAGACTCCCGCGACCATGGAGAGCTATGAGGCCTCCGAAAAGTTCTTTAACTGTAAGATGGAAGAAGGAAGCTCCATTAGCGAGCACGTGCTCACCATGTCTGGGTACGCAAAGAAGCTCCAAGAGTTGGGAATATCGATTCCTAATGAATTGGGGATTCACCGTCTCCTTCAATCACTGCCACCAAGTTACAAGAACTTTGTGATGAACTACAACATGCACTACATGAACAAGACGTTGCCTGAACTATCGTCCATGTTGAAAACTGCTGAAGTGGAGATCAAGAAGGAGCACCAAGTGTTGATGGTCAATAAGACCACCAATTTCAAGAGAAAGGGCAAGCCTAGGAACAAGGGCAACTTCAAGAAGGACGGCAAGAAAGCTGCCACACCTGCTAAGAAGCCCAAGGCTGGTCCTAAACCTAAAACTGAGTGCTTCTACTACAAGGGAGCTGGTCACTGGAAGCGTAACTGCCCCAAGTACCTGGCGGATCTGAAGAACGGCAACATCAAGAAGAAAGGTATATTTGATATATGTGTTATAGATGTGTATCTTACTAGTAATCGTAGTAGTGCCTAGGTATTTGATACTGGTTCGGTTGCTCATATTTGTAACTCGAAACAGGAGCTGCGGAATAAACGAAGACTGGCAAGAGACAAGGTGACGATGCGCGTTGGAAATGGCTCCAAGGTTGATGTGATCACCGTCGGCACGCTCCCTTTACATCTACCTTCGGGATTAGTTTCAAATTTAAATAATTGTTATTTGGTGCCTGCGTTAAGCATGAACATTATATCTGGATCCTGTTTATTGCGAGACGGTTACTCTTTTAAGTCTGAGAATAAAGGTTGTTCGATTTATATGAGTAATATCTTTTATGGTAATGCACCTGAGATGAATGGTTTATTCTTACTGAATCTCGATAGTAGTGATACACATGTTCACAACATAGATGCTAAACGAATTAAATTGAATGATAATTCTACATACATGTGGCACTGTCGTCTTGGTCACATTGGAGTAAAGCGTATGAAGAAACTCCATTCAGATGGACTTCTTGAATCACTTGATTTTGAATCACTTGAAAGATGTGAAGCATGTCTAATGGGAAAAATGACTAAGACTCCATTCTCTGGTACAATGGAGCGAGCTATAGACTTATTGGAAATAATACATACCGATGTGTGAGGTCCAATGAGTGTAGCATCGCGTGGTGGATATCGTTATGTTCTCACTTTCACGGATGACTTGAGTAGATATGGGTATGTCTACTTCATGAAACATAAGTCCGAAACATTCGAGAAGTTTAAGGAATTTCAAAGTGAAGTGGAAAATCATCGTAACAAGAAGATTAAGTTTCTGCGTTCTGATCGCGGAGGTGAATATCTGAGTTATGAGTTTGGCATGCATTTGAAGAAATGTGGAATACTTTCACAGTTGACACCGCCGGGAACACCACAGCGTAATGGTGTGTCCGAACGTCGTAATCGAACTCTCTTAGATATGGTTCGGTCTATGATGCCTCTTACAGATTTACCGTTATCATTTTGGGGCTATGCATTAGAGACAGCCGCATTCACTTTAAATAGGGCACCATCTAAATCCGTTGAAACGACACCGTACGAATTGTGGTTTGGTAAGAAACCTAAGTTGTCATTCCTTAAAGTTTGGGGTTGCGAAGCATATGTAAAGAAGTTACAACCTGATAAGCTAGAACCCAAAGCGGAGAAATGCGTCTTCATAGGATACCCTAAAGAAACGATTGGGTATACCTTCTATCATAGATCCGAAGGCAAAGTTTTCGTTGCCAAGAATGGATCCTTTATTGAGAAGGAGTTTCTCTCGAAGGAGGTGACTGGAAGGAAAGTAGAACTCGATGAGGTTGTTGAACCTTCTCTCGGATTTGAGTGTAGCGCAGCACCGGAAGATGTTTTTGTTCCGCCTGCACCAATTGAAGAGGAAGCTAATGATAATGATCATGAAACTTCGAACGAAGTTACTACTGAACCTCGCAGGTCAACGAGGGTTCGTACCACTCCTGATTGGTATGACTCTGCCTTGAACGTCATGTTAGTAGACAACACTGATGACCCTGCGACGTATGAAGAAGCTATGGTGAGCCCAGATTCCGACAAATGGCTAGAAGCCATGAAATCCGAAATGGGATCCATGTACGAAAACCAAGTGTGGACTTTGGTGGACTTACCGGATGGTCGTAAGGCTGTCGAGAACAAATGGATTTTCAAGAGAAAAACAGATGCTGATGGTAATGTTACCGTCTATAAAGCTCGACTTGTCGCAAAAGGGTTCCGACAAATTCAAGGAGTTGACTATGATGAGACATTCTCACCAGTAGCGAAGCTAAAGTCTGTGAGGATTTTGTTAGCAATTGTTGCACATTTCGATTATGAGATTTGGCAGATGGATGTCAAAACGGCGTTCCTTAATGGTGACATTGAGGAAGAGTTGTATATGGTACAACCCAAGGGTTTTGTCGATCCTAAAGATGCTGACAAGGTATGCAAACTTCAGCGTTCCATTTATGGACTGAAGCAAGCATCCCGTAGTTGGAATCAACGTTTTGATAAAGTAATCAAAAACTTTGGATTTATACAAACTTATGGAGAAGCTTGTATTTACAAGAAAGTGAGTGGGAGCTCTGTAGCATTCCTAGTACTATATGTAGATGACATATTGTTGATTGGGAATGATATAGAACTTCTTAATAGCGTCAAAACCTATTTGAATAATAGTTTTTCAATGAAGGATCTTGGCGAAGCGGCATATATTCTAGGCATCAAGATTTATAGAGATAGATCAAGACGCCTAATAGGGCTTTCACAAAGTACATACTTGGACAAAGTTCTAAAGAAGTTTAGAATGGAAGATAGCAAGAAAGGGTTCGTGCCCATGTTGTCAGGTAAGACCATGAGTAAGACTCAAAGTCCAGCTACGGCAGAAGATAGAGAGAAAATGAATAACATTCCCTATGCCTCAGCCATAGGTTCTATCATGTATGACATGCTGTGTACAAGACCGGATATAGCACATGCTGTTAGTTTGACTAGCAGATATCAAAGTGATCCTGGAATGGAGCACTGGACAGCGGTCAAAAATATCCTAAAGTACCTAAATAGGACTAAGGATATGGTTCTTTCTTATGGAGGTGATGAATAGCTTGTTGTAAACGGTTACACCGATGCTAGTTGGAACACCGATCCGGATGACTCGAAGTCACAGTCGGGATACGTATTTATTTTGAATGGTGCTGCAGTGAGCTAGAGGAGGGCGAAGCAAAGCGTTGTGGCGAAATCTTCAACTGAATCGGAATACATAGCTGCTTCGGAGGCTGCACAAGAAGCCGTTTGGATGAAGGAATTCATTACTGAACTCGGCGTGGTTCCCAGTGCGTTGGACCCGATGGCCATCTACTGTGACAACACAGGTGCCATAGCTAATGCGCAGGAGCCAAGGTCACATAGCAAGCTGAAGCACATCAAGCTACGTTTCCACGCTATTCACGAGTATGTCCGAGATGGTGACATAAAGATTTGCAAAGTACACACTGATCTGAATGTGGTAGATCCGTTGACTAAACCTCTCCCTAGGGCAAAGCATGACCAACACCAGAACGCCATGGGTGTTCGGTATATTGCTATGTAATCTAGATTATTGACTCTAGTGCAAGTGGGAGACTGTTGGAGATATGCCCAAGAGACAATAATAAAAGTGATTATTATTATATCTTTGTGTTTATGATGAATGTTTACATCACATGCTATAATTGTATTATTAGGAAACACTAATACTTATGTGTTTTGTAAACATAAGAGAGTCCCTAGTAAGCCTCTTGTTAAACTAGCTTGTTGATTAATTGATGATCATGGTTTCCTGATCATGGACATTAGGATGTGACTAATAACAAGGTTATATCATTAGGAGAATGATGTGATGGACACACACCCATAGTAAGCGTAGCATAAGATCAAGTCATTAAGTTCGTTTTGCTGTAAGCTTTCAAATACATAGTAACCTATTCCTTCGACCATGAGGTTATGTTAATCACCATCACCGGATGAATACTTTGATGACATCAAACGCCGCTTCGTAACTGGGTGGTTATAAAAGTGTCATTGGGTATTCTGAAAGTATGTGTTGAAGCGCATGAATCAAGATTGGGATTTGTCCATCCATATGACGGATAGATATGCTCTGGGCCCTCTCGGTGGAATGTCATCTAGTTAGCTTGCAAGCATGTGACTAGGTCACAAGGGATGACATATCACGGAACGAGTAAAGAGTACTTATCAGCAACGAGGTAGAACTAGGTATGGAGATACCGACGATCAGACCTCGGATAAGTATAGTATCGCGAGACAAAGGGAATTAGTTTCGTATGTAAGTGGTTCAATCGATCGCGAAGTCATCGGTTAGTATGTGGGAGACATTATGGATCTCCAGGTCCCACTGATGGTTATTGATAGGAGATGTGTCTCTATCATGTCTACATATTCACGAACCGTAGGGTGACACACTTAAGGTTCGAAGTTGTTTTAAGTAGATATGGAATATGCGTTGGAGACCGAATGTTGTTCGGAGTCTCGGATTGGATTCGGGACATCACGAGGAGATCCGGAATGGTCCGGAGAATAAGATTCATATATAGGAAATCATTTTATGAGATAGGAAATGTTCCGGAGTGTTTGTATGAGGATTCTAGAAGGTTTCGGAATGTTCCGAAAGGTTCTAGAAGATATCTTGGAGTTTGCTTGAAAATCAAGATAGGGATCAAGGAGTCCTGGTGGGTCAAGATACGGATTCGTGGGGGAGGAGGACTCCTCCCCCCACCTCCAATCCGCCGGCCATAGAGAGGGAGGGGAGTCCTACAAGGACTCCCCCTCCCTAGGCGCCTCCCCTCTTTAAATAGAGGGGCAGGGGCGCCCCCTCCTTCCCTGCTCTCATAACGTCCAATCTCTGCCGCCTCTCTCCTCCACCATCTTCTGCACAGGCATAGGCGAAGCCCTGCAGAATTCTCTACTCCACCACCACCACCACGCCGTCGTGCTGCTGGGATTCCGTGGAGAAGATCTACTACCTCTGCTACTCGCTGGAACGGGGAGAGGAAGGTCTGCTTCGACTCCGCACGTGTGACCGACTGCGGAAGCGCTGCCGAAACGTGGCGCCGAAAGGATCGTCTACTTGACCAAGGGCGGAAGCACTGCTGGAACGCGACGCCGGAAGGATCGTCTACTTGACCGAGGGCGGAAGCGCTGCTGGAACGCGACGCCGGAAGGATCGTCCACATGATCTTGAGATCGGCAAGTGATCGACTACATCAACCACGAGATCTAATCTCGTTAACGCTTTCGGATCTACGAGGGTTAGTTCCTATCTATTTCGTTGCTCTTATCTAATAGATTAGATCTTGGCTTTTATCTAGGTTAGATCTGGGTTTTGTTCGTTGTTGCGATAGAAATTTTTTGTTTTCCATGCTACGAACCCATCATAAGGATATTGATTAGTGATTGACATCACCTTGGAGACTTTCACAACCTGACTGTATTTGGGTGTTGTCCACCAGTGGTTCACTATGCACATCGCTTGGTCATCCTGGTGGAAGATATGAAATATTCAGCAATTACTTCCATGGGTAGTCCCACTAATCAGTGTTACTGTGATTTAAGTTTTTTCTAGGAAACTCAGTATTTAAGTTCTATCATACATGTGCAAAAACATAAGTTCTATTTAAAGATTTAAATTCAAGCGGGAACAGAACTATGCTGATTTAGATTAGCATAAGTAAGTTAGATGGTTGACTTGATATATCTAGACTAATCTTATTTATACATCTCAACCAGCGGAGGAGTAGATGTACCAATGGTATAGTCTGAAACAAATACTGACATACATGTTCAACAACCATTGTAGATAACTTCTTTGCGATACTATGCTAAAAAACATCCTAAGCCATAGTTTGTGTGATGCAAGAACAGTCATAAGATGATCTCAATATTTGACACACTAAAAGAGGTTAAGAGCTCCTAGATGATTTTATGTATACACTTTGTAAAACTCAAATATAAATCAAGCGGAAGTCCTATAATTCTATATGTATTTTACTCATCACATAAAGTGATTTTACCACTTGATAGACATGTCCATTAGTTATTGTCGCTCCAGAATTATTGTACGCACCTATGGGTTGCACTACAGGCATAGAATACGACAGTACGGCTGGATGCAGCAATTAAATAACTTGGGGAGACGCCTCTAGTTAGCATGGAAAATGAACTATCTAAGGTATGCTCCATGCTCATAATCTGAGTTTGAGGTTCCCATGTATTTTTTTGTTTAGTACTCTTCTAAATTATATCGAGTTCAAGTTCATTTTTATTTGATTGAGTCCAATCTAAGAATTGGATTAATTTTTTCATATTATATTATCTAGGGACATAGTGTCATTTGTATTTAATGGAATCTCAATACAGCTATTAGGGATATTATAACCCAGCCAAAGTGGAGGCCTCTCACTACCTGAGAATTTTTGGCCTTCCGATCAAGTGTCTGGAGCTTCTGGGCCGTCCGATACGCCTTGCTTAATGTCCCAGGTCTGCTACTATGGAGGTCAAATCGTATGTCGCTCGTTCGATATGCAGTAGACGGTCCCGATAGCGCCACGTATGCCTAAACAAAACCCACTCTCGCGCACCTCTCCTCCTAACAACCCACCCACACGTCGACACACCTGCCGGTTTTGACCTACCATGAAACCTAGATGGGCGTCGCCGCCGCTGCTACCGTGTGCCATCACCACCTGAGAGAGAGAGGGAGAGAGAGAGATGGAGAGGGAGAGGGAGAGAGTCCGATGGCAACGATGACGATGGCAGTTTGGTACTGCTCCTCGATGCAGCACCGGTGACCGGAGGATGCAAGGAAGCTGCATCAGACACACATGAAGAGGAGTTGTAGGCGGCGGCGGCAACCCAAGATTTTCACCTCCTTCATCTTCCGTGTACACGCTTTGTGACTGTTCCATCCCCGCCATGCCAGCAGCCTTATTGGCGTACCCCACCCTATGACAGGAACCCTCTCCTTTCTTTTATCCTCTAATTGGTATCTCACTGTGTCCGCCGACCGCTGCCTCCTGCTCACGGTTGAATATTGATTTGTGTCAACAAGCTATGATGTACACCTATTTTTGCAGCAGCCAGATTTCTTAGTTTTGATCAGTGGTAGTTATAAATATTTCCAATAGTTGAGCTGGATTATGTTCACTAAATTATGCTAAAGAAGGCGGCAATTCAAAGGATCAGAACTCTAATAGCTATTGTCTCTATATGTTCCAGGTTAATAATCTTAACCAACTTGATTCTCATTATTACTTACAAATTTCACAAATTCTTTATTTATGTGATGGGTCCAACTTTACATGTTTGTCGTACTCTGTACAGACTAAGCTCTAAATATATGCTATTGTCAAATCAGGTTATTGGTCCATATCGATCCAAATAATATTTTCTTGTCAACTAGCTTCTCTCTGATGGAGCATATGGACTTGTAAATCATGCTTCACAACTTCAGATTAGTGGTTATTTTTACCATGCCACTAGGGAATGATGAATTTGCTTTGAGGGTTTCAGAGTTGGACGCAAGCAGAGTTGCGAGATACCAAACCAACCTGTAAGATTGCCAACACCAGTTTTTATTCTTATAAATGTAATGAATGCATGTTAATTAGCGATATCACGATGCTGCTCTGCATTTTTAAGGTATATGGATTTGGGGCAACTTCAATTGAAGTCAATGTTAATGGCTCTAAAGTGTCTGCCCTTTACATGGACATTGAGGAATTTGAGAGCATAGAAAAATGATATTTTTGTTCCCTAATAAAGTGTGCAATGATTCTGCACTATTATTTTTGGTTCAGATGTAAAATGTATTTTTCGACCTTTTTTCATCTTAGGATATTTGCTCTACCACCTATCTTGAGTTCTCTTCTTGTCTACAATCTCCCTGAGATGTGTGTTTTCTATGGTCCTTGATACCCTCAATCCCTCACCTCAACTCATGTTTGATACCCTTTAATTAGGAATTTGATGACATCGATGTTACATACATTGGTGAAAATTTTGTGAAGCGGATATTTTCTGACTCATTTGTTGTTGAACTTGTTGAAACCTGCCATTTCTGATTGGAAGTTTCCATTTTATCATCCTTGGCTTCTTCTCATTGTGGCGGCTGACGTGCTGCCTTTGTTCTTGTCCATATGCATATAATTATGTTCAGTTCCAACAAAGAGACTCGACCTTCCGAACCCCTTTTCAGTTGATGAACATTATGTGTAGTTCCGAAGCATCGTTCAGTCTCATAGTTTTTTACCACTCCATCTACTACTCTGAACAGTTTGTTAAGCTAACGAGTTGTACTTTATTTTTAAAATCTGACTACTGATACACACGGTTATATATGATTCTATGTTAATGGGTGATAAAGTAACACGTCTGAAGGATATGAACATCCATTAACATGTTCTCCTTGCTTTCGCTCCTTTTTGAGCCACCAGGCTGAGGAGAAGGAAAGTGTGTGAGTTGCTCCGAGTGCTGCTCTCCATGGCTTTTTGGAGGTGGGAAATTTTGGGTTCTTGCTCTATTTTTTGATGACCTGCGCATACTTACTTCAACATAGGCTTGAATTTTTGAGTGTAACACAATGATCTATGTGCGTCTGCCATAGTGTATAATTTGCTTCATGATTTAGTGACTATGGAATGGTTTCATAACGTCTGATGTGTCATAGTTTGGTGCTAGAAGTTAGCAAATGGAGATGGGCGTGGACAGATGAGAGACAAGGTGCAAAGAGTTCTTTTTTAACTGGGGTGTAAAGAGTTGGTGCTGACTAAAATCGGATCCAATTTAGTAAGAGGTACTAATGACTAATTCCAATCAAATATTTTGTGTAGAACTATTTTTTAATGTTCCACGAATAGAGTGTGATTTTATTAATCTCAAAGATGGTTGGGTGCAGCGTAACATGCTGTGAATTTCATGGAGAAAATAATGCTTGTGAGTAATTCTTTCATGAATCTGTTTCTATAACTTCAATTGGTAATACTAGAGCTCTGCTACAAAGGAAGAATTTCTTCATGGCAGACTATAATTGTGCTCTCTGTGATGGACAGATCTTAGAGAACAGGAACCATCTATTCTTCCAATGTCCGTTTCCTTGGCAGATTTGAAGGATGTCATTCATAGTCTGTAGATCCACATTCATCAGCCATTTGCAATGGAGATTATCATTCTTGTCACCGGATGTTTTGGGCTATAAGGAATGATTTTATCTTTAAAGCAGTCACTGCCAACCTATATAGATGTCGTCGGAAATTCAAGGATGACATGGCCTTATTGAGGTAAAAGCTATCAGGAAATCTTATGTTGGCATGGAGGCGTGGATTAATGCTTTTATTTAACTTGTAGTTGGCTTAAGGCCTTGCATAGTTAGGTCTAATTTTAGCCAACTTGTATAGACTTTGTTTATTTGGAAAATGAAAAAATATACAGTCTGGAAACCCACTGTTCAGCCTCAAAAATAATTTAAAATTGGTGTATTTCGTTGCACATGTAATAAAGACTAACAAATAAGTCAACATTTTGTCAGGTTGCACTGTCGCCTTAGGAATACTATGGTGGTGATGTCTTCAAGTTAGGAGAGGATAGAAAAGGGATGCATCTACATACAACTTAAACCGTTCCGGATTTGGTTTGTCTAGTATTTGAAAGATTGCTTGATTTTGACTGATACAATGATTTTTATATTGCCTAAATTGTTCCGCTTTTTTATGGCTCTACATAAAATATATGAATATATATAATGTATAATAGAAGATGAAACTATCAAAATATTGCCCAAATAGACGGGCGCGGCAACGCGTGCCATCATGATCTAGTTCCTATGTAAGAGCGGGTTAACAATGGGAGTTTTCAAGCCTCCACATTAATCCAGAGGATAAATGCTGGAGAAAATTATCATATCGTCATATCTAACCATAAAAAGTCCCTAGCCAGAGTGTCTACCTCCCAATGTTTCTCCAGCTGATTTAAGTTAGAAAAGAGCAAGGTTGTCAAGTTGTCTCTGTCTTCCTAAGACCAATCACTATCGCTGATAAAAATGAATATAAACTGAAATAAATCATAGGTACACTTCTACTTTTTAACATTGCCAAATGTTTACGTCGAACAAATACAAAAGCGTCCACATCATAAGCTAATGTAAATACAGATGTCAAACTAAGAATACACCATGTAGGACCGTCAGGAAAATGAATGTACCAATTATTCTGTGATTTTAATAAAAACCTTGCACATCTACATACTCTATATAGTATATTCTAAAAATAGGAGTTCGTAGCTGACAAAAAAAATAGTTTCATAAGATGATAAAATTGTTAGAAATAATAGGCTAAATAAAATAAGCCCATATAGATTTCAGATTTTCCCTAAATCTCAAAGCCCATGTTTGTGGCAGCTCACATGTGTTTAGGCCCATGTTTGGGGCATCTCACATGGGAGTGGAGTGGGAGCTAAAGTTTAGTCCCACATGAAAAGTTGGAGGAGAGTTACACCATATTATAAGGTGGAGTGGTTCATCACTTAGTAAAGTGAGTGAGAAGAGGAGAGCTACACGCGCGCTCCTCCGACGACGACGCCGTTGCTTGCACGCACCGCCCCGCCCCGCCACGACGCCGCGCGTTGCGGGAATCTCGCCGAGCCGAGCTTTCTTTTTGCTGCTCGGGAAAACATGTGAGGTTTTGAGAGACGTGTCAATAGTCATCCTATTCAGGTCGCTCCCGGATCGTGGGCTACTGTAACCGACCCGAGCGTGCGCTACATGGACTCGGCCCACGTTGGCTTCTGTTAGGGTTTCCTGAGCCGCTCTATATAAAGATCTTGTACGGGAGAGGGCGAATAAGGTTTTTGGGAAGCGCTCTGCGCGACTGCTCGAGTTCTACATCACGGCTCGTCCTTTATCCAAGTCAGGCAGTGCTGCCTATCGCCGTCTTCGTCGTCGTCTTCTTCGATCAATCTTTCCCAAAGCTACTACGGTGACTTCATCTGCAAGCGAACGGTACGTGCGACGTGCTGTTGTCTGATTATTCATCATGTTCTGCGAGTACATGTTTAGCTGCTACTTGTTTCCATTCATCTTGCTGTTTAGTACATCTAGTATGTTCGAGTTACATGTATTAGCAGTTGGTTCTGTCATGTTTAATATTCTGGAATTAATCATGGAAATTGTGCCTAATTACCCAATAATCCAAAAACCTTATTATAGGCAATTTCCTGAGTTAGACATGGGACATCTGGCTGATGCTATGAAGCCGGAAAAGTTTACCGGTGTGCATTTTAAGAGGTGGCAGTATAAGACCACCATGTGGCTGCAAGCTCTGAAAATATTCGATACTAGCGAGGGTTTACCTGAAGGAACTATATTTGAGCAGGATCAAAACAAGTTCAAGGAAGCCAATCGAGCATTCGTGGGATGTGTTCTGAGTGTTCTTGATAACATGTTGTTTGACGTGTATATGCACTTCAAAAACGCAAAAAATCTTTGGGAGGCACTGGACGCTAAGTTCGGTGTAGCAGATGCTGGTAGTGAACTGTATATCACGGAGAGCATCCATGATTACAGGATAGTTAACAACCATTCTGTAGTCGAACAGGCTCATGAGATACAGTGTTTTGCTAAGGATCTTGAAATCCTTAAGTGTATCCTACCCGACAAGTTTATGGCTGGGTGCATTATTGTAAAGTTGCCTTCTTCATGGAGGAACTTCGCCACAACTCTCAAGCATAAGAGGCAAGAGATATCGGTTGAAAACCTGATAGCGTATCTTGATGTTGAGGAGAAGGCTCGGGCCAAGTACACTGCTGAGAAAGGAGGCGAGGGTCAGTCCAGCGCCAATATGGTGTAGAAGAAGACCTTAGGCAAGAACAAAGGGAACTATAAGCCCTCCTTTAACAAGCCTAGCAGCACAACGCTTGTATTGCTCTCCCACAACCCCGTTTTCACGGTTTAGGCTGCTCCCATTTCGCTCGCCGCTACTACGGGAATCGCTTTTGCTTTCTTTTCCTCTGGCTACTAAGATGTTTCAGTTCGCCAGGTTGTCTCTTGCCTGCTCATGGATTCAGCAGGCAGTTGAGCTAGGTTGCTTTACCTGTGGAGAGCTCAGGCACTTTTCCAAGGACTGCCCAGAACGTGCAGATCGTAAAGGAAAAAAGAGGAAGACTATCAACGTCGTGACTACTAGCAATGTTGATGGGTATGGTAATCTATTTACTGCTCTTTCAGTTTTTCAATCACCATGTTGGTGGATTGATACGGGTGCTAATATTCATGTGTGTGCTGACATCTCTATGTTCACTTCTTATCAGGTCGCTCGGGATTCATCTGTCCTAATGGGGAATGGGTCACATGCTTCGGTTTGTGGTGTTGGCACGGTGGATCTGAAGTTCACTTCAGGAAAGATCGTGCAGCTGAAGAACGTGCAACATGTCCCTTCCATGAACAAGAATCTCGTTAGCGGCTCCCTTCGATGAAGAGATGGGTTTAAGGTTGTTTTTTAGTCTAATAAAGTCATTGTGTCGAGACATGGACAATTTATTGGTAAAGGATATGAGTGTAGAGGGTTGTTCCCCTTTTCACTTTCCGATTTTTGTAATAAGTCCATAAACCATATTTGTGGCGGTGTTAATGATGATACTAGTGTTTGGCATTCTCATTTATGTCACATTAATTTTGGTTTGATGTCCAAGTTGTCCAATATGAGTTTAATTCCGAATTTCACTATTGCCAAAGGTTCCAAGTGCCATAGTTGTGTGCAATCAAAGCAACCTTGAAAGCCTCACGAGGCAGCCAAGGAGAGAAACATGGCACCTCTGGAGCTCATACATTCTGATCTTTGTGAGATGAATGGTGTGTTGACAAAAGGTGAAAAGAGATATTTCATGACTTTGATTGATGATGCGACTAGATACTGCTATGTTTATTTGTTGCGCACAAAAGATGAAGCTTTAGACTATTTTAAAATTTATAAAGCCGAAGTTGAAAATCAACTAGAGAGAAAGATCAAACGTCTTAGGTCAGATCGTGGTGGTGAATATTTTCCCAAAATCTTCAATGAATTATGTGAGGAACATGGCATTATTCATGAAAGGACGCCTCCCTACTCGCCTCAATCAAACGGGGTTGCCAAGAGGAAAAACCGCACGCTGACTGACTTGGTGAATTCCATGTTAGCCACCACTGGTTTATCTAAGGCATGGTGGGGGGAGGCCTTGTTGACAGTGTGTCATGTCCAGAATAGAGTTCCTAACAAGAATAAAGATAAAACCCCTTATGAGGAGTGGGATGGGACAAAACCATTACTTTCTTACTTGCGCACTTGGGGGTGTTTGGCTAAGGTCAACATACCGATTCCTAAGAAACGCAAACTTGGACCAAAGACAGTGGATTGCATCTTTCTAGGATATGCTCTGCGATTTTCAGTGGTTACATCTGAGGTTCCTGATATGCATGTTGATACTATAATGGAATCTCGTGATGCAACATTCTTTGAGAATATGTTTCCTATGAAAGATATGCATAGCACTGCTAGAATTTCTTCTGAAATACTTCCTGAAACTAGTGCATCTAGTGAGAATTTTGAGCAACCACGCGAGGAAGAAGTCCTAGAGAAGGATGACAATGAAGCTCCTACACGGAGTAAGAGACAGAGGGTTGCAAAATCCTTTGGAGATGATTTCATTGTGTACCTTGTGGTTGATACTCCCACTTCCATTGCAGAGGCATATGCATCTCCTGATGCAGAAGATTGGAAAGAAGCTATTCATAACGAGATGGAATTGATTCTTTCTAATGGAACTTGGGAACTATCAAAACGACCCCATGGTTGTAAGCCTATGGGTTGCAAGTGAGTGTTCAAGAAGAAGCTAAGGCCTGATGGTACTATTGAAAAGTACAAGGCTCGGCTTGTAGCTACACCTAGAGAGAAGGTGAAGATTACTTTGACACCTATTCACCTGTTGCTAGACTGACCACCATTCGAGTACTACTATCCCTGGCTGCCTCTTATGGTCTTATCGTTCATCAAATGGACGTTAAGACAGCTTTCCTCAATGGAGAGTTGGAAGAGGAGATCTATACGGATCAGCCTGATGGGTTTGTGCTAAAAGGTGAAGAGAGAAAGGTGTGCAAGTTGTGAAAATCTTTATATGGCCTGAAGCAAGCACCTAAGCAATGGCATGAGAAGTTTGACAGAACATTAACTTCTGCTGGCTTTGTCGTTAATGAGGCTGACAAGTGCGTCTACTATCGCCATGGTGGGGGCGAAGGTGTTATATTATGTTTGTACATGGATGATATCCTTATCTTTGGTACAAACATGAATGTGATAAATGAAGTTAAGTCCTTTTTGTCAAAGAGTTTTGATATGAAAGATCTGGGAGAAGCTGATGTTATTCTGAATATCAAGCTGATTAAGCACGAGAGTGGGATTACTTTGACGCAATCACACTATGTTGAGAAGATCTTGAGCCATTTCGGTTTCGTTGATGGCAAGTCTTCCCCAACACCTTATGATCCCAGTGTGACATTACAGAAAAACAAGAAAGAGCCGAAAGAACAATTGAGATACTCTCAAATCGTTGGCTCACTAGTGTACTTAGCTAGCGCAACAAGGCCTGACATCTCTTTTGCTGTGAGCAAGTTGAGTAGGTTCATGTCTAACCCGGGTACTGAACATTGGTGTGCACTGAAAGGGTCATGCGCTATCTATGTGGTACAATAAGTTATGGGATACACTATTCGGGGCATCCAGCGGTGCTCGAAGGATATAGTGATGCAAATTGGATCTCGGATGTAGATGAACTCTACGCCACTAGCGGGTATGTATTTACCTTTGGAGGTGGCGCGGTATCATGGAGATCTTGCAAACAAACCATATTGACAAGGTCGATTATGGAAGCAGAACTTGCTGCTTTAGACACAGCCACTGTAGAGTCAGAATGGCTGCGTGAACTCTTGATGGACTTGCCGGTGGTTGAGAAACCTATACCGGCCATCCTCTTGAATTGTGACAGTTAAACTATTATTGTCAAAGTGAACAATTCTAAGGATAACGCGAAGTCATCAAGACACGTCAAGAGACGTTTGAAGTCTGTCAGGAAATTGAGAAACTCCGGAGTAATTACTGTTACGTATATTCAAACTGACAAAAAAAACATGGCAGATCCCTTTACAAAGGGACTATCACGAAACGTGATACAAAGTGCATCGAGAGAGATGGGTTTGAGACCTATGGATGTTACACAGTAGTGGTAACCCAACCTTTTTGATCGGAGATTCCGTGAATTAGGACCTGGGAAGGTGTGACGGAGAAGAGTATTAGACAACCCTCTTTATGTGAAGATGTACAACTCTCAAAAGCTGTAAGGCAGGTTGGAAACATGCCTTAATGTGTTTCTGTTGGCTATGATTAGCAAAGATGCTGTCATACAGAGCATTCTTGAAAGCACACACCTATACGAGTTTCGATTGTTAAACGTCGCAATCTATGAGATTTGTGATCTCTAGTAAACTCATGAAGAGACCAAGTAGTATGATGCATATGCTACACCCGTAGGGTAGGCTACTGGTAGCCAGGTACTAGTTATGACTTTGTGTGAAATCTAAAAGCACCAAACTTGCAATTCAAGGTTCGTTCATTTTTCAAGTTGCTAATAGACGTAGCTTAAGGTTCTAGGCGGAAGTTCAACTTAACAGTCTCTGCTGAAACACTGGTATATAAACAAGTAGCGAGGATTGACAATCTTCAAATGGGCATTTGAGATCTGGTGGGGGATTGTTAGAAATAATGGGCTAAATAAAATAAGCCCATATAGATTTCAGATTTTCCCTAAATCTCAAAGCCCATGTTTGTGGCAGCTCACATGTGTTTAGGCCCATGTTCGGGGCAGCTCACATGGGAGTGGAGTGGGAGCTAAAGTTTAGTCCCACATGGAAAGTTGGAGGAGAGTTACACCATCTTATAAGGTGGAGTGGTTCATCACTTAGTAAAGTGAGTGAGAAGAGGAGAGCTACACGCACGCTCCTCCTCCTCCGACGCCGCCGCTCGCACGCACGCACCGCACCGCACCGCCCGCCCGCCCCGTCACGACGCGCGCGCGCGTGCCGGGGGTTACGGGAATCTCGCCGAGCCGAGCTTTCTTTTTGCTGCTCAGGAAAACGTGTGAGGTTTTGACAGACGTGTCAACAGTCAGCCTATTCGGGTCGCTTCCGGATCGTGGGCTACTGTAAGCGACCCGAGCGTGCGCTACGTGGACTCGGCCCACGTTCGCTTCCGTTAGGGTTTCCTGACCCGCTCTATATAAAGTGTTGCGCGGCTACCGCCACAGACGACCACTGAACCAATATAGGGTTTGCCAACCTCTCTGCTTGCGCCGCCACCGTAGTCTACTCCATCCCGCTTGCCGGCGTGCACCGGCGGATGGGAGAGCAGGTCTCTGGAACCACTCGCCTTTGCGATCCTGTATGGGAGAGGGCAAATAAGGTTTTTGGAAAGCGCTCTGCGCGACTGCTCGAGTTCTGCATCACGGCTCGTCTTCCATCCAAGTCAGGCAGAGCTGCCTATCGTCGTTTTCGTCGTCATCTCCTTCGATCAATCTTTCCCAAAGCTACTACGACGACTTCATCTACAAGCGAACGGTATGTGCGACGTGATGCTGTCTGATTATTCATCATGTTCTGCGAGTACATGTTTAGCTGCTACTTGTTTCCGTTCACCTTGCTGTTTAGTACATCTAGTATGTTCGAGTTACATGTGCTAGCAGTTCGTTCTGTCATGTTTAATATTCTGGAATTAATCATAGAAATTGTCCCTAATTATCCAACAAAAATAATCTGACTCATTTTCTCCGTTATCTAGATAAATGTTGATAGTTTGACAGAAGCAATTGTTGTAGTAAATTTTAGTACACAAGTAATTTCCTACTATTGGATAATTGTGCCGGTGTCTACTACTAATTGTTATTGCCAGACATATAGTAAGAGATAACTGTTTTGGCTATTTTTCATGCATTGACCGAATATGTTTCCTAATACTATGGTTGCATAAGCAGAATGAAATATTAACATTTTACAATGCATGTGCAAAAAAACAAAATAATATTTGTGTATTGCATAGAAAAAAGGTTTCAGAGATTTTCACCAATTCTACATGTCCCACAATTACGCATTCTTTGGTGCAATCCTTGCCAAAAGATTGGAGTTCTTAAAAAATCAGAAATATTTACTTAATAGATTGTTTATAAAAACTAGACCGTGCAGATGCACGGGTTGAAGACTAGTTTACTACTAACTAGCATGTGTTTCTCAAACTTCAAAAGTAGGGAGTCATAAGGCATACCTCTCGTGTTTGGTTTCACTTCTCTCTTCCTTTTTTATTTGTTTCTTGAAACTTGAAGTCGATCACTCTCCTGTAAATACATGAGAACCTCGAGACGAAAAGAAAAGAAAGAACGAAAATAAAAAAAATAGAAAAATCTTTTTGCAGAATGGATTTTGTGCTTGTACACATAGGTACAATACTTATCTGTCCGTTCATACAGACTTCAAGATCAGTGCACACCGAAGCCCCAAACAGTTTATGATTTTCGTTCCCCAATTTACCTGTCACATCTTCCTTGCTTTCCGCCACGCGACACGACTTTTATCAGTTTGTGCCCTACCGCTGCTTAGGCAGGGGTTCGAGACCTGCCTTTCTATCCTAGGACTGAGTACCACGCCATTGTTTTCTCCTCCAACACCAAGCTCCTTCCGGGCAGGGGTTCGAGATGACCACCACCACGCTCGCCAACTCCGGCCGCTGACTCCACGCTGGGCGCGCTGCTCGACTCCTCCTAGAACATCGCCCGGAACCCCTGGCGAAGCAAATGACCGCCAAGTATTTCATCGTCCGCAACCCAGCCTGCTGCGCGGTGATGCTGGACATGCTCTGCACGGGGAGCCTCCACGCCTTACCGCACCTCCCCGAGAAGCTGCTCTACTAGGAGGTGTTGGGGCGCCTTCGACGACCGCCTCTGTCTCGCCTCCTCGGTGCCCGGCCGCGCGCCAGGGGACAGCACAGCCATCCGCGCCTCCCCCTACGGCGGGTGCTGCGTCGCGCACGGGGGCGCCCTGCACGTCTACAACTGGATGCTCGATGAGGGTCGCCCATGTCGCTCGACCACTCGCAGTTCAATGACGCCACCTACCTCGACGCCGCCACGCTCCTCATCGCCGCGCACGAGCGTCTCGGAAAGTGAGACAGCGGATGACCGTATTCTCCGCCGTCTCCCGGAAAC
Source organism: Avena eriantha (assembly GCA_910589775.1). Lineage (NCBI taxonomy): Eukaryota > Viridiplantae > Streptophyta > Magnoliopsida > Poales > Poaceae > Avena > Avena eriantha. Next base: position 447,851,341 of record OU342742.1, read on the forward strand.
TACGCCACTGCTTCCGCATCAGCCACGGCAGCGAGCCCAAGTCCTTCACCGCCGACGCGCTCGCGTTCGACGGGCAGAACTCTAGGATCTTCACCAGTTGCAAGGGCATGCTCAATGAGTACGGCGTCGGTGTTTGGGACACCGCCACTGGCGACCAGGCAAACTTCTTGTATGAGCCGCCCGACTTGGCACTGGGCCACGCTGGCGGGATCCAGTGCCTCGGCGCCACCCACGCGCTCACGGTGGCCACGCAGTTCCCCAATACGGGCAACTACTCCATCGGCCTGCTGGACTTCCGGACAGGAGTGTGGCGTGGTCCTGGTCCGACGCTGGCAAGGCGGCATCGCTCGAGGACAAGCGCGTGCTCCACGCCACAGCCATGGCTCCAGCACCATCACCTCGGCAAGGTTCCCCATGGTCCTGTCGACGAGCGAGTGGTTGTATTTTCTCGCCGGAGGCCAGCATGGCGAAGGCGGTGGCCTCAAAAAAATTTGTCCTCCAGCTTCTTCTCCGTCGTGAAGGCGGTTGCTCCGGTGTCTCGCGAAGCTCGAGAGGGTTGTACAGGGCCGGCGATGGGCATCATCTTCAACGGAGACGGGCGTCGTCTTCAAGGGCGGCGTTCTTCAGAGTCCGCGATTTCAGTGTTGTCGCCTGCGGGCTTGTACCTGCCTGCCGCTCGTCTGGGGCAAGTTGGAGTGGAGCTCTTCCACAACTTGTTGGTTCACACTTGGATCTAGTGCTTGGTCAGGATGCGTATTTTTGATTGAATCCACACTTCCTCCTCCTTTTTCCTTCTTGATTGTACTTTCTGTTGTATGTTCTTGGTAGGATGTAAATGGTACGGATAATTTCCGCTCTGAATTTATCCGCGTCCATTTTTGAGGATATGGTATGCATTTTTAGATATCCGGCGGATATGGATGCGATGTGGATATTTGTCGAGCGGACATCCGACGGATATGGTAGCGGATATGGTATTGATGATATCCGACGGATAAGGATAATCCGATATTTTATGCAGATTATCCGAGATACTGAAATAGGATAATCCGATAAATTTAGCACAAGCACAATATCTAGACAATCTAGTTAGTGTATCGGCTAGCTATGCATGCTACATATGCATGTTATACTATGCTATTACCAATCTTGCACTTTTATACTACTATTATCTAGTGTTGCATGCTTTCTTGTCATTTCTTTTGTATAAACTAAATATTTTTTATTTTTTTACGTGTATTTGTTCGATTTTCCTCTTTTGATCCGAGTTGGCTTCGAATCCGCTCCATATCCGCAATCCGATATAATCCGCATTCGAATCTGCATCCGACTATTATCCGCTCCAATCCGAATCCTCTAAAAAAATATAGTAAATGATGTGGTAATAGCAATATCCGATCCGATCCGATCCGTTTACATCCCTGGTTCTTGGTTAGAACATGACAAGGATGTGTGTTGTTCTTAAAAGATGCAAAAAACTGCTCGTTATTAGATCAGATGCATGATATTCTTGATCAGATTCAATAAAAAATCCGATGTTCAGCAAACATTCAATTTCTTTTATGGATGGCCAAAATCAAAATAAAATGAAAACTTTGGAGTTTCTGGCATGAAGCTATGATCATGCAAAAGTTCCGTTCTGGTTCCTCTTCTTCTCTCCTAAATCCCAAATCTGGACCCAAACAGCAACACGTCAGGTTGTAAAAAAAAAATCGCCATCCCGCTTGGCATGGCAACAGCTCCAGGGAAAAAGTCTTCGCGCTGGAGCATACTTGCTCCTACTTCCTCCAAAAAAAGGCTACGAACAGGAATCCTGCGCGTAGTGGGTTCCTCTGGTATCTTTATGTCTAGTCTAGGCAACGTGGTTAGACTTTTACCAATTTTTTCAAATGGACAAATGCAAAGATATGATTTCTCTCTCAAAAACGTATTGCAGATCTCAAAGCACTTTTGATGGCTGGACGGACAAGATACCTCATGTACCATGTGTACAAGCACAAATGTATTTTCCATCTTTATGTTATTTTTTTAGAGAGGGAATTAAAGAATAAAAAATTGGCGGCAAAGCTCGGCTAGAAAATCTCTAAATCAAATTAAAATAACTAAAGATAAAGTGTTGGTGAAACCAACACGAGTTCTTATAAACTCGAATTAAAAACACAACCTCGAAATAAATAAAATCAAATGAACGCCAAATAAAGATATATGAGGAAACTTCTTCAAGCTTAGGCTTTTGCAAGCCTTTCAAATTATTGTGGTGGCGGGAAAAAGTCAAACTTCAGTTCGCAAATTGAGTTGAGAGGTTACTAGTTGATTCTCGGAGGTTTAGAGAGGCTATGCATGCTCTCCATAGTCCCTCCAAGTTCTTAAAAGACTTGGTATGTAGCGAACCAGGTTGATGTCTGCTCCTCTTGATGAGGGATTTCTTGCTCCTCTTCTTGCTCCTCTTCTTGGTCCTCATCCTCATTCAGAATCTCCTTTTCAGGTTGGTGTTGCTCAGCCTGCAATTCGTATAGCAAACATCCTTCCCCGATAGAGAAAAGACCATTAGGCATAGGAGCGGGGTAGATACGCCCAACTCCAGCAATATGTAGGTAATAAACACCACCTCTCCTAGTGAGCGTTCCACAAGCCTTCAATATAGAGAAACCAACATGTCGCTCACCTAGCATAGGTTGCAACTCACCTAGGTTGATGCCTAGGGTAGTGGCAAGCATGGTGATGACACCTCCACTTGTAATTGGTCCTTGGCTTTGGGAGGATTGGTGCTCCAGGTAGAGCACAAGGATTGTGCCCAAGTTGAGTGACAAGTTGCAGTTAATATAAGCAGCCTTTGCAAGGACTAAGATGTCCTCCTCATTGAGTCTTGTGAACTCATTACGTGACTGCATGGTGTTAGCAATAACATAGTGTTAGAGTATTAGCTATATACGGTTGTTATGGTAGTTTAGATAGAGTTGGGATCTGTTTACATACAGTCCTAACTTGACTCGTACTCCAAGATAATCTTCTGTACGCCTATATATACTCGCCCATGAGGCTCAATAATATATCCATCATATTCCGCCAAACTCATACTCTTTCATGGTATCAGCCTAATCGGTCCAAACCCTAGTCGCACGCTTCCGCCGCGCTGCTCCGGGGGGATCGATCTCCATGATCTCCGCTGGGGGCCACGCGATCCGTACGCAGGGTTTGTCCGTCGATCCATGACCGGCTGCCCTGTAAGTCCTTTTTTTCCGATCTCTTGATCGGTTTTCGTTTTTGGTTTACCGATATTAGATCGGATTGAGTCACCCACCGCCGTCGTCATCGCCGCGCCTCTATTCTGACCATCGGCATCGAGGATCTACACCACGTCCGTGCGCCTACCTCCTCCGCTGTTGCACCTGCATCGGCAGGCTGTCACGGCCTCAAGGCAGGCTGCCGCGCACCATGGACGGCTGCTACGCCTTCCATTGGAAGGCTGCCGCGGCCGCCCCCCCCCGGCGGATCGTCTTCGCCGTCATCGTCTGGGACTTCACAGAATACGCCGCCATCGACTACGATCTACGCGTCGTCCACACCCTGGCGCATACGGCGCACGGTCGGTCTGATCAACCGATCCCGCGCCTGTCTATGCCAAGCACGTCCCCGAGCACGCGCCTACCACCGATCGAGCTACGGGCTGCCGCTATGTCACCCCCTCGGGCCGCAGCGCCGCTGCCTTTGGTCCACGCTACCGGCTTCCAACGCGCCTTCCTTGGCGTGTACATCCCTGGTGGTCTCCCAGCCGCTGCACCGACTTGCGCCCTGCAGCTATGCCGCCCCCCTCGGGTCATAGCGTGGCTGCACACAGTCTAGTTCGTTGTCCTCGTGCATCGATGGCCTCGGCTTTCACCGCGCCATCTCCTACGGCACAGATCGCCGCCGTATGCACATGGTGTTCGTCACGTCGCCGGGTCTTCCTCGCCTACTTCGAGCACCGCTTCCCCGCTTCACAAGGTAACCTGCTGGACGCCCTCTCGTCGTCGCAGGTCCCACCGACTACCCCATCGCCACTCTAGGCATCCAGCATGACTAACCTAGGTCGCCGCTGGTTTCGCCGCCTTCTACGTCTTCATCCACTACAACTTCGCCGCCAGCATCATCGCCTCATCCCCGACTACACCACCTACTACTCTACTCCGACAACCGCGAACAGCACCGGCATCTCTCCCTTTGCCGCTCTACGCATCGCAACCGCTCTGGAGGCTTCCTCTTCTAGTCTTTCTAACATGGCGGCAAGTTCATGATTGTCCCTGCCCCCGCATGCCTGGTACTGGCAACACCAGGAATGCCTTTCTACCCGACGCGTTCCCGAGTCTGGCAAGCTCGGATCGGCGCCTCGTCTTCATCGGCTTCGACAACATCTTCTTCGGTATCGACCCCTCTACGACTGCCTCGACCACGTCATCGACGAGTTCTTCTTTGCATACTCAGTTCTGGCAAAATCGGAGTGTGCGTTCGTCCCCGATGTGCGCCTAGTTCTGACAAAACTATGGCCGCACCTTGTCCTCGACGGCTCGGAATGCATCGACTTTGGCATCGACACCCTCAACGACTGCCTCGACGCGTCTCTGTCATCCTCCTCGCGCGCTATGCGCATGCGGCTTCACGTGCGGCTACCTCGACACCGGCATCCCCGACCACGACATCGACCACGGAGACCCATCGCACGGCTACCTCGACTGTGGCACCACCTCACGCTCTCGTCTCCCTCGACATCGGCACAAGGGCTACCACCTTGCTTCAGCATCATCAGCTTCCTCTACAGTCCAAGCTACCGTGTTGCGACACCGTCCACGATGTTTCCGCTCGGACTGTGAGTGGATGTTAGCCTACTGGATGCTACTTCGGTTTATCTCCAGTCGGACCATCCACGATGTTCCAGTTGTTCACGACGCAACCGCTACGACTGCGGGGGAGTGTTAGAGTATTAGGTATATACGGTTGTTAAGGTAGTTTAGGTAGAGTTAGGATCTGTTTACGTACAGTCCTAACTTGACTCGTACTCCAAGATAATCCTCTGTACGCCTATATATACTCGCCCATGAGGCTCAATAATATATCCATCATATTCCGCCAAACTCATACTCTTTCACAAGACTCAACAAAAGAAAAACTTAATGAATAAAAATTTGGGTTATCTTCCAATAAGTGTTTTTCTTTAACGCCTTTGAGCTAGTCATGATAATTTCGATGATGCTCACATAAGAAATATGAATTGAAGTAAAAGAGAGCATCAAGAAGAAAATATGGAACAAATTTAAGTCTAACCCACTTCCTATGAAAACTAATCGTGTAAAGAAACAAGTCATGAAAGCACAAATCAACAAGCATAGGAAAGCAAAACAAGTGTAACTTCAAAATTTCAACATAAAGAGGGGAAACTTAATATTGTTGAGATACATAAAACCATGTTTCCTTCTCTCATAATAACTTTCAGTAGCATCATGAATAAAATTAACAATATAAATATCACATAAAACATTCTTATCATACATGAATCCACCCCTCACATAAATATTCTTATCATACATTCTGATCATATAAATATCACATAAACCCTGTCACGTTGCACGCCTCACACATGAACCCACCCCTCCCTGACCGACAACCACCCCTAGCCCCACCACTCGACGCGGTCACCCACGATCCCCACCTCTCTCCCTCGAGCGGCCCCTCCTCGTGGTTTTCTTGCTCCGAGAGTGCCGCCGGCGCCTCTCCCGTCCCCTGCTCGCCGCCGTCGGGAGCGAGGTGCTCTCCTCGCCGTCGCCCTCATCTCCTGGCCTCGCCCTCGCTCACCCCCGCCGGCCCTAGAGACCACTTTTGCTCCTCCGGCCCTCTCCCTTCCCGAGCGTGCCCCACCGCAGGTGCTCGCCCTCGCCGCATCCCCACTGGTTGCGCCACCACACAGGGCCACCTCTCTCTGCCCCGAGACACCGCCGGCAGGTCGTCCTCGCGGTTTCCCCTCCGATCGGCGAGCCACAGACCCACGGACCTCGTGTCGTCCTCCTCCCGGTCCTCTGTACCCTCCCCGCGACCCCCACGCCGTCGTAGGCCGCCACCGCGTGCCTCTCTGGACGTAGCTGCGAGCGCTGTGGCTGCCGCCCATGGATGTTGCCGCCCCGTCCTCGCCGCCTTCCACGAGTACGCGACCCCGCCTCGAGCGCATCCTCGACGCCGAGCCCGCCTCGATCCGCGGCCATGGGACGCTGCCTCCATGAGTCTCCTGAGCATGTCTTCTGTTCGCGGCCTCTCTGCCGCAACACCACCAGGACCGTACTCCGTCGCGCGTGTTCTTCTTGCGCTGTGGATGCCTTCTGTGCCTACGTTTGTTCCTGACCACCTCAAAGCGTGCGACACCGTGGCCGTGTTGTTTTCTTTCTGCTGCAAGCACCATGCCACCTGTTACCTATCGTGATTCGTTGTATCTTCATATGCTTCCTGCAGTATACTTCTTGTTTGGACAGGCTCGTCTCTCACAAGCTCGCCTGACCTGTCGAGTTTTGCCATACCCGCTTCGGCAGCCGACCTCCTACCCGGCGATGTGTTGTCGATACTTATTCAAATTCGTCTGTGAGACCCGACACCCGAAACCAAGACCGCCAGTGTTGATCATGATGGAACACCAAGATCTCCATCGGTACGATGCCGTGCAATGGATGCCAGGATCTACTTCCGTTTCGTCGACTGTCCGATGGTTGAGGTGGAGTTCGAAAACCCCGAGCCCTTCTTCGATGTGGACCCTCAAGATCTTCCACCCGGATCCGAAGGCTGGTCACGGATCCGAAGACTGATCACGGATCCAAAGACCGTTGCCCCAAAGACCAAATCCCACCAAGACCAAACTCGAACACCCTCGGAACCCAAGATCGTCGATCCAATGTGTGACCCCTATCCGAGACCCCTATTTTTATAATATGACATTATCACTTGTTGCATATGAATTGAACATGCTTGCATACATATAATGGTTTGGGGGGTATTTTGTCGATTCATGTCATAATTAAATATGGAGACCATATGCGGGCTATTCTAGTCTTGTATTGGCTCAATTTAAATTTGTGTAGCGAACGGATGCCATGTTTTGCCTTGTTAAGCCAACATTTGAATTGCGGGGTACCTAAATAAGTTGAACCTTCTAATTAATTGTCGGGACCTCGGTTCCGCTTAATATTGCCTAGTCGCATCGCATCTTTGCCATGTCAGACATAATGCATGCATCATGCCCGATCTTCTGCCGTAGTATTAAATAGTACATCCGGCGTTTCTTTTAGTGATTTGCTTCTTCGCGGATTAGGTCGTTGAGTGGATGCGAGTCTCGACATGTCCTTCGGATAATGTATCTTCGGCCATGTTTCCCAGGCGAGCATCCTCCCCCTTTCTACCTATTTTGCGTTTATAGTCTTTATTTCCTCCTGTTGATCTATTGCTATCCTTGTTGCGATGCTTTAGCTTCCGTGCACCATTTATATTCCTTGCAGCCCCTATATTGCCTTGGACACATCCTATTGCCTGTTGTTTGATAGATAGTTGGCCTTGCGAGTCGTAGTTGCTTGCTCAGGTGCTGCTTCGCGTCGTTGTTGTTCCACCATTGTTGGAAGGTTGGCACATGCATAATGGTGGAGATGATAATGACTTTAATTACAACTTGATATTAAAATGCTGGGAATAGATATAACTAATGCAGAGGCACCGGTGGGCAATAGCTAATATTTGGTTCTTCCATGCTCACTTGTGTCCCGTAGGCCCCGAGTACTTGATACCTGTTCCTTGAATATTCGCACTATCCACATACGGGAGACTCTATGAATCCCCATTTGCCTGAGCTTGATTCACACTTTATTTCTTGGGGCCACACAGTAGTTTGGGGCTTTATTACTATCCTGTATGTATGACATGCTTTACTGCTTTATTTACGATTGTGCGTGGAGCACCTGTACTGTTTTGGAACGTGGAATGTTTTTGCGGTATCGACAAGCCCAGTCACACTTTCGGGTTCCCAGTCGTTTACAGCCGTTGTCACAAACCCTAGGTCCGCCTCGGAGCCGGCCAACTTCGTTGCAGTTAGCTTAGTGGGGTGGCCCCCTGAAATGATTTATGAATGCTGTGAATGCTTTGTCGTGAGGCCTCGTTGCGTTTTATTTGGTTCTTCTCGAGGTTGATTGTGTGTGTGTTGCTATTTGTGCACCCCTGCAGGGTAAATCTTTCTGAAAGCCGTGTCCGCGGTTATGGATGACTTGGAGCACAGTATCTCGATTATAGACAACTATAACTAAAGTAGTGCTATAAATTTGACTTTGACATGTCTAGTAATCAGTTTCACTACAACGGAATGAGTAAATAAAAGTGCCAAAAACTGCTGGGTTTGGGATGTCCTATGCTAATTGTATCTGAGTAGTAAGTATTGCAACGACAATGGAATGGTTAACTAAAACTGCCCACTGCTTATAATATCAGGATGACTCATGCTATCTATATCTGACTAGTAAGTGCTGCAACTATAATGGAATGAATAAAACTGCCAACTGAGTGAGTTCCTTGGTTTTACTTCCTCGGTTGGTCTCGAGGGGGAAAGACCGGGATGGGTATGATTGGTGTTATTATCAGGTGGTTCCGAATAGGTCTTTCTTATCCCTCTCTAATAGACGACAGTTGTACCGAGTCTCTATAGGTTGTTTAGTGCATGATTCGCTGCCGCTCCAGTCCACCATACCTATGTAGGCGAGAGCCGCCGAATTCTAGACTCGTAGTGTACTGGCCTTAGTACTGACCGCTCCCTTTTTCCTTTGCCCTTTGTCGGCACCCCTTTTGTTTTAGCAGGTATGAGATCGATGTTGTTAGCAGGGTTACCCTTCCGGCTTGGCCTGGGCAGGGTTATGGACGCCATTGGTTATTCTTCAGGGCTCTTAGCCCCATTTGCATCTTATCCGTACTCGGATGTTGTATCCCTTTCAAGGTGATTTGGATCTTTGTATTATATATCTGTATTCTTGACTCATGGAGTCGTTGTTGTACATATATGTTCTGTGGGTCCCATCGGGACTACTGTGTAATGATATTACTTCGATTTCCACCCGCACGCAAGTGCCTAGTGGGCATCTTTGAATCATTTCTATGCGGGTTTGGCGGGAATCGCTGAAACTTGCATATGGCCGATTCGAGGTGTTATAGAGTGGTATCAGAGCTCAGCAGTTGCGATACCCCACTCGTCCAGCTTGTAGGATAACCTAGCTAACGGATGTTGTAGAGTGTTAAAACTATTTTTGCAAAATCGGTTGAATAGATCTGATTAGGTCTGCTTTTACTCCTTACCCTATGATATTCTCCTCTTACCTCTGCGTGTTTTGAATTTGCTCTCTTACATTTCTTCGTGTCCAGGATTTCTCGTGGTTGGGTTTCCGTCGTACCTTCAGGGTTTCATTTCCTTTCTTTTTCAATGGTGTTTTCACATCCGATCTTCATGCTATCTGAGGAATCTTCCTCTGTGTACCTTTCAGTGGACCAAACATTCACTAAAATTTTCTTTGTATCTTATGGTGGTTTCTAACGCGATGCCATCATCAGCTACATTAGATCCAAGGAAAGAGTCTGCATCACTCCTTTGTTTTTGAACCTCGCTTGTCGAGACCTTCGGTCTGATTCTAAGAGTTGGTTGCATAATTCTCCTATTCATGTGCAGAGTAATGCTTTCAGTGCACGATGGACTAATCCCCATCCGACTACTCTTATCATTTGCTTTGTACATTGAATTGGTGGATCAATGCAATTTTACTCCTTCCACAGAAGTTAGTGTGGCCTTATCTTTTGAGACCTCGGCCTTCGTCTTTGTTTATCTAGAGTGTTCTCTCGACGAACGTGAGCAAACACCCCATGTTGGTGGTGTCAACAATTTCAAGATGGAGCAAGAACCCTTGTTAGTGGTGTCGTGAGGGTCTACACAAAGCGAGAAGAGTCCGACCATGGTCCTTCTCTCCCGTACCACGAGGCCGATCTTGAGGGCGAGATCCATTGTTAGTGGTGTCGAATTGTAGCACCTCGGAAAAATCACTATTAGAAAATCGCCGCGTTTTGCCTTTGTGCATCATCATGACTGCATGCTCATGTCATCATGCCACATTGCATTTGAGCATCGTCACGTCATCATGCATCTTTTTGGCTAAAACTATTTTTCTAAAAGCCTAGTTTTGTTTTCTAAATATCCCTACCTTTATTTCAAATCAAAAACCCCGGCCTCTTCGGATCTTTTATTATCTAAAAACTATTTGCAAAAGTATTTTGTATAAAAAGAAATGAACAAACAAAATAAAGACTATTTTTGTTAGGGAAGCCACCCAGCAAGGCTAGTGGCCCAGCTAGCCAGCTACTACCCCGACCCAACCCAAAACCAACCAAACCCTAAACCTAATCCCCTCACCTGCCTACCACCTACTCCTACCTGCCGCCGCCACACCCCAGCGCGTAGCGCACGCACACACTACCGCACTACACGCCGCAACGCACCGCACCTCCCCTGTCACGTTGCACGCCTCACACATGAACCCACCCCTCCCTGGCCGACAACCACCCCTGGCCCCACCACTCGACACGGTCGCCCACGATCCCCACCTCTCTCCCTCGAGCGACCCCTCCTCGTGGTTTTCTTGCTCCGAGAGCGCCGCCGGCGCCTCTCCCGTCCCCTGCTCGCCGCCGTTGGGAGCGAGGTGCTCTCCTCGCCGTCGCCCTCATCTCTTGGCCTCGCCCTCGCTCGCCCCGACCGGCCCTAGAGACCACCGCTGCTCCTCCGGCCCTCTCCCTTCCCGAGCGTGCCCCACCGTAGGTGCTCGCCCTCGCCGAATCCCCACTGGCCGCGCCTCCACGCAGGGCCACCTCTCTCTGCCCTGAGACGCCGCCAGCAGGTCGTCCTCGCGGGTTCCCCTCCGGCCGACGAGCCGCAGACCCACGGACCTCGTGACGTCCTCTTCCCGGTCCTCTGCACCCTCCCTGGGACCGCCACGTCGTCGTCGGCCACCACCGTGTGCCTCTCTGGCCGCAGCTGCGAGTGTTGTGTCTGCTACCCATGGCTGTTGCCACCCCATCCTCGCCGCCTTCCGCGAGTACGCGACCCCGCCTCAAGCGCCTCCTCGACGCCGAGCCCGCCTCGATCCGTGGCCATGGGACGCTGCCTCCATGAGTCTCCTGAGCATGTCTTCTGTCTGCGGCCTCTCTGCCGCAACACCACCAGGACCGTACTCCGTTGCGCGTGTTCTTCCTGCGCTGTGGATGCCTTTTGTGCCTACGTTTGTTCTTGACCACCTCAAAGTGTGCTACACCGTGGCCGTGTTGTTTTCTTTCCGCTGCAAGCACTAGGCCACCTATTACCTATCGTGATTCGTTGTATCTTCAGATGCTTCCTGTAGTATACTTCTTGTCTGGACAGGATCGTCTCTCACAAGCTCGCCAGACCTGTCGAGTTTGGCCATACCCACTTCAGCAGCCGACCCCCTGCCCGGTGATGTGTTACCGATGCTTATCCAAATTCGTCTATGAGACCCGACGCCCAAAACCAAGGCCGCCAGTGTTGATCAAGATGGAACACCAAGATCTCCATTGGTATGATGTCGTGCAATGGATGCCAGGATCTACTTCCATTTCGTCAACCGCCCGATGGTTGAGGTGGAGTTCGAAAACCCTGAGCCCTTCTTTGATGTGGACCCTCAAGATCTTCCACCCGGTTCCGAAGGCCGATCACGGATCTGAAGACCGTTGCCCCGAAGACCGATCCCGCCAAGACCAAACCCGAACCCCCTCGGAACCCAAGATCGTCGATCCAATGTGTGACCCCTATCCGAGACCCCTAGTTTTATAATATGACATTATCACTTGTTGCATATGAATTGAACATGCTTGCATACATATCATGGTTTGGGGGGTATTTTGTCAATTCATGTCATAATTAAATATGGAGACCATATGTGGGCTATTCTAGTCTTGTATTGGCTCCATTTAAATTTGTGTAGCGAACTGATGCCATGTTTTGCCTTGTTAAGCCGACATTTAAATTGCGGGGTACCTAAATAAGTTGAACCTTCTAATTAATTGTCGGGACCCCGGTTCCGCTTAATATTGCCTAGTCGCATCGCATCTTTGCTATGTCATACATCATGCATGCATCATGCCCGATCTTCTGCCGTAGTATTAAATAGTACATCCGGCGTTTCTTTTAGTGATTTGCTTCTTCGTAGATTAGGTCGTTGAGTGGATGCGAGTCTCGACAAGTCCTTCGGATAATGTATCTTCGGCTATGTTTCCCAAGCGAGCATCCTCCCCTTTCTACCTATTTTGCATTCATAGTCTTTATTTCCTCCTTTTGATCTATTGCTATCCTTGTTGCGATGCTTTAGCTTCCGTGCACCATTTATATTCCTTGCAGCCCCTATATTGCCTTGGACACATCCTATTGCCTGTTGTTTGATAGATAGTTGGCCTTGCGAGTCGTATTTTCTTGCTCAGGTGCTGCTTCGCGTCGTTGTTGTTCCACCGTTGTTGGAAGGTTGGCACATGCTTAATGGTGGAGATGATAATGACTTTAATTACAACTTGATATTAAAATGCTGGGAATAGATATAACTAATGCAGAGGCACCGGTGGGCAATAGCTAATATTTGGTTCTTACATGCTCACTTGTGTCCCGTAGGCCCCGAGTACTTGATACATGTTCCTTGAATATTCGCACTATCCACATACGGGAGACTCTATGAATCCCCCTTTGCCTGAGCTTGATTCACACTTTATTTCTTGGGGCCACAAAGTAGTTTGGGGCTTTATTACTATCCTGTACTTATGCCATGCTTTACTGCTTTATTTACGATTGTGCGTGGAGCACCTGTACTGTTTTGGAACGTGGAATGTTTTCGCGGTATCGACAAGCCCAGTCACACTTTTGGGTTCCCAGTCGTTTACAACCATTGTCACAAACCCTGGGTCCGTCTCGGAGCCGGCCAACTTCGTTGCGGGTAGCTTAGTGGGGTGGCCCCCTAAAATGATTTATGAATCCTATGAATGCTTTGTCGTGAGGCCTCGTTGCGTTTTATTTAGTTCTTCCCGAGGTTGATCATGTGTGTGTTGCTATTTGTGCACCCATGTAGGGTAAATCTTTCTGAAAGCCGTGTCCGCGGTTATGGATGACTTGGAGAACAGTATCTCGATCATAGACAACTATAACTAAAGTAGTGCTATAAATTTGACTTTTTCATGTCTAGTAGTGAGTAAATAAAAGTGCCAACGGAATGAGTAAATAAAAGTGCCAACAACTGCTGGGTTTGGGATGTCCTATGCTAATTGTATCTGACTAGTAAGTATTGCAACTACAATGGAATGGTTAACTAAAACTACCCACTTCTTATGATATCAGGATGACTCATGCTATCTATATCTGACTAGTAAGTGCTACAACTATAATGGAGAATAAAACTGCCAACTGAGTGATTTCCTTGGTTTGACTTCCTCGGTTGGTCTCGAGGGGGAAAGACTAGGATGGGTACGATTGGTGTTAGTATCAGGTGGTTCTGAATAGGTCTTTCTTATCCCTCTCTAATATCCGATAGTTGTACCGAGTCTCTATAGGTTGTTTAGTGCATGCTTCGCTGCCGCTCCAGTCCACCATACCTATGTGGCGAGAGCCGCCAAATTCTAGCCTCGCCGTGTACTGGCCTTAGTACTGACCGCTCCATTTTTCCTTTGCCATTTGTCGGCGCTCCTTTTGTTTTAGCAGGTATGAGATCGACGTCGTTAGCAGGGTTACCCTTCCGGCTTGGCCTGGGCAGGGTTATGGACGCCATTGGTTATTCTTCAGGGCTCTTAGCCCCATTTGCATCTTATCCGTACTTGGATGTAGTATCGTTTTCAAGGTGATTTGGATCTTTGTATTATATATCTATATTCTTGACTCATGGAGTCGTTGTTGTATATATATGTTCTATGGGTCCCATCATGGACTATTGTGTAATGATATTACTTCGATTTCCACCCGCACGCAAGTGCCTGGTGGGCATCTTTGAATCGTTTCTATGCGGGTTTGGCGAGAATCGCTGAAACTTTCATAGGGCCAATTCGAGGGTGTTACAATGACACTGACATATGGCCCACGGAACTCGGGAGTCGTGACACTCAAAAAAGAGGAGCGCTCGGTGTTACCAGTTTGTCCAGAGCAAGCGGGCAGTAAGCATGGCCAATCATGCCGTAGAACAACCTACTCGCGGATCGCTCGTATGAAGACCATCTCAATCGTCCAAGCGCCCCGATCGAACAGTATGTAACAATCGTCATGCAGAACAACTATGTTCGAGCGTGCCTTCTAGAAGACTCGGTCTAACAGCCACCATTTGGGGGCTTAGGTTAGGGCTCTCCTAAGGTTAGGATCCATATGTGGTTTATGAGAAGAACACACATTCAATGACATTGGTGGATCCATCTGTGGTTTGTGAAAAGAACACATATGCAATAAACTCTGTTGGATCCATATATGGTTTGTGAAAATAACACACATGCAATGAACTCTGGTGGATCCATATGTGGTTTGTGAAAAGAACACACATCCAGTGACTCTAGTCACTCGATCCATATGTGATTTGTGAAAAGAACACACATCCAGTGACACTAGCTGTAGTTTATGAAAGAACACACATCCAATGACACTGGTGGATCCATATGTGGTTTGTGAAAAGAACACACATCAAACGACTCTAGTTGTGGTTAATGAAAAGAACACACATGCAATGAGTCTAGCTGTGGTTTATTGAAAGAACACTAATGCAATGACACTGGTGGATCCATGTGGTTTGTGAAAAGAACAAACGCGCAATGACTCTGGTGGATCCATATGTGGTTTGCGAAAAGAACAGACAAGCAATGACTCTAGCTATGGTTAATGAAAAGAACACACATTTCAATTGTCACTGGTGGATCCATATTTGGTATGTGAGAAGAAGACACATGCAATGACTCTAGATTTGGTTAATGAAAAGAACACACATTTCAATGACACGGGTGGATCCATATGTGTATTGTGAAAAGAACACACATGCAATGACTCTAGTGGATCCATCTGTGGTTTGTGAAAAGAACAGACATGCAATGACTCTAGCTGTGGTTAGAAAAGAACACACATTTCCATGACACTAGTGGATCCATATGTGGTTTGTGAGAAGATCACAGATGCAATGACACTGGTGGATCCATATGTGGTTTATGAAGAGAACACACATCCAATGGCTCTAGCTGTGGTTTATTAAAACAACGCACATGCAATGACACTAGCTATGGTTAATGAAAAGAATACACATGCAATGACACTGGTGGATCCATGTGGTTTGTGAAAAGAATAGACATGCAATGACTCTAGCTGTGGTTAATGAAAAGAACACACATATCAATGACACTGGTGGATCCATATGTGGTTTGTGAAAAGAACACACATGCAATGACTCTAGTGGATCCATATGTGGTTTCTGAAAAGAACAGACATGCAATGACTCTAGATGTGGTTAATGACAAGAACACACATTTCAATGACACTGGTGGATCTATATGTGGTTTGTGAGAAGAACACACATGCAATGACTCTAGTTGTGGTTAATGAAAAGAACACACATTTCAATTACACTGGTGGATTCGTATGTGGTCTGTGAGAAGAATAGCCATGCAATGACTCTAGTTGTGGTTAATGAAAAGAATACACATTTCAATGACACTGGTGGATCCATATGTGGTTTTTTAAAAGAACACACATGCGGCGACTCTGGTGGGTCCATATGTGGTTTGTGATAAGAACAGACATGCAATGACTCTAGCTGTGGTTAATGAAATAACACACATGCAATGACTCTGCTGGATCCATGTGGTTTGTGAAAAGAATAGACATGCAATGACTCTTGCTGTGGTTAATGAAAAGAACACCCATTTCAATGACAGTTGTGGATCCATATATGGTTTGTGAAAAGAACACACATGCAATGCCTCTGGTGGATCGTATGTGGTGTGTGAAAAGAACAAACATGCAATGACTAGCTGTGGTTAATGAAAAGAACACACATTTCAATGACACTCGTGGATCCATATGTGGTTTATTAGAAGAACAAACATGCAATGACTAGCTGTGGTTAATGAAAAGAACACACATTTCAATGACACTGGTGGATCCATATATGGTTTATTAGAAGAACAAACATGCAATGACACTGGTGGATCCATATGTGGTTTATGAAGAGAACACACATCCAGTGATCCATATGTGGTTTATTAAAAGAACACACATGAAATGGCACTAGCTGTGGTTAATGAAAAGAACACACATGCAATGACTCTAGTGGATCCATATGGTTTGTGAAAATAATAGACATGCAATGACTCTAGTTGTGGTTAATGAAAAGAACACACATTTCAATGACACTAGTGGATCCATATGTGGTTTCTGAAAAGAACACACATGCAATGACTCTGGTGGATCCATGTGTGGTTTGTGAAAAGAGCACACAGGCAATGAACTCTGGTGGATCCATATGTGGTTTGTGAAAAGAACACACATCCAGTGACTCTAGTAACTGGATCCATATGTGGTTTCTGAAAAGAACACACATCCAGTGCCACTAGCTATGGTTTATGAAAAGAACACACATCCAATGACACTGGTGGATCCATATGTGATTTCTGAAAAGAACACACATCAAATGACTCTAGCTGTGGTTAATGAAAAGAACACACATGCAATAACTCTAGCTGTGGTTTATTGAAAGAACACACATGCCATAACACTGGTGGATCCATGTGGTTTGTGAAAAGAATAGACATGCAATGACTCTGGTGGATCCATATGTGGTTTGTGAAAAGAACAGAGATGCAATGACTCTAGCTGTGGTTAATAAAAAGAACACACATTTCAATAACACTGGTGGATCCATATGTGGTCTGTGAGAAGAACACACATGCAACGACTCTAGCTATGGTAAATGAAAAGAACACACATTTCAATGACACTGGTGGATCCATATGTGTATTGTGAAAATAACACACATGCAATGACTCTGGTGGATCCATATGTGGTTTGTGGAAAGAGTAGACATGCAATGACTCTAGTTGTGGTTAATGAAAAGAACACACATTTCAATGACACTGGTGGATCCATATGTGGTTTGTGAGAAGATCACTAATGTAATGACACTGGTGGATCCATATGTGGTTTATGAAGATAACACACATCCAATGACTCTAGCTATGGTTTATTAAAAGAACACACATGTAATGACACTAGCTGTCGTTAATGAAAAGAATACACATGCAATGACACTGGTGGATCCATGTGGTTTGTGAAAAGAATAGACATGCAATGACTCTAGCTGTGGTTAATGAAAAAAAACACATTTCAATGACACTGGTGGATCCATATGTGATTTGTGAAAATAACAGACATGCAATGACTCTGGTCGATCCATATGTGGTTTGTCAAAAGTACAGACATGCAATGACTCTAGCTGTGGTTAATGAAAAGAACACACATTTCAATGACACTAGTGGATCTATATGTGGTTTGTGAGAAGAACACACTTGCAATGACTCTAGTTGTGGTTAATGAAAAGAACACACATTTCAATTACACTGGTGGATCCGTATGTGGTCTGTGAGAAGAATAGCCACGCAATGACTCTTGTTGTGGTTAATGAAAAGAATACACATTTCAATGACACCGGTGGATCCTTATGTAGTTTGTGAAAAGAACACACATGCAATGACTCTGGTGGATCCATATGTGGTTTGTGAAAAGAACAGACATGCAACGACTCTAGTTGTGGTTAATGAAAAGAACACACATGCAATGACTCTAGTGGATCCATGTGGTTTGTGAAAAGAATAGACATGCAATGACTCTTGCTGTGGTTAATGAAAAGAACACACATTTCAATGACACTGGTGGATCCATATGTGGTATGTGAGAAGAAGACACATGCAATGCCTCCGGTGGATCCGTATGTGGTTTGTGAAAAGAATAGACATGCAATGACTCTAGCTATGGTTCATGAAAATAACACACATGCAATGACACTAGTGGATCCATGTGGTTTATGAAAAGAACACACAATTCAGTGACACTGGGGATCCATATGTGGTTTGTCAGAAGAACAAACATGCAATCACACTGGTGGATCCATATGTGGTTTATTAAAGGAACACACATGCAATGGCACTAGCTGTGGTTATTGAAAAGAACCCACATGCAATGACTCTAGTGGATCCATGTGGTTTGTGAAAATAATAGACATGCAATGACTCTAGCCGTGGTTAATGAAATGAACACACATTTCAATGACACTGGTGCATCCATATGTGGTCTGTGAAAAGAGCACACATGCAATGACTCTGGTGGATCCATGTGTGGTTTGTGAAAAGAACGCACGTGCAATGAACTCTGGTGGATCCCTATGTGGTTTGTGATAAGAACACACATCCAGTGACTCTAATCACTGGATCCATATGTCGTTTGTGAAAAGAACACACATCCAGTGACACTAGTTGTGGTTTATGAAAAGAACACACATCCAATGACACTGGTGGATCCATATGTGGTTTGTGAAAAGAACAAACATCAAATGACTCTAGCTGTTGTTAATGAAAAGAACACACATGCAATGACTCTAGTTGTGGTTTATTGAACGAACACACATGCAATGACACTAGTGGATCCATGTGGTTTGTGAAAAGAACAGACATGCAATGACTCTGATGGATCCATATGTGGTTTGTGAATAGAACAGACATACAATGACTCTAGCTGTAGTTAATGAAAAGAACACACATTTCAATGACACTAGTGGATCCATATGTGGTCTGTGAGAAGAACACACATGCAATGACTCTACCTATGGTTAATGAAAAGAACATACATTTCAATGACACTGGTGGATCCATATGTGTATTGCGAAAAGAACACACATGCAATGACTCTGATGGATCTATATGTGGTTTGTGAAAAGAATAGACATGCAATGACTCTACCTGTGGTTACTGAAAAGAACACACATTTCAATGACTCTGGTGGATCCATATGTGGTTTGTGAGAAGATCACACATGCAATGACACTGGTGGATCCATATGTGGTTTGTGAGAAGATCACAAATGCAATGACACTGGTGGATCCATATGTGGTTTATGAAGATAACACACATCCAATGACTCTAGCTATGGTTTATAAAAAGAACACACATGCAATGACACTAGCTGTAGTTAATGAAAATAATACACATGCAATGACACTGGTGGATCCATGTGGTTTGTGAAAAGAACAGACATGCAATGACTCTAGTTGTGGTTAATGAAAAGAACACACATTTCAATGACACTGGTGGATTCATATGTGGTTTGTGAAAATAACACACATGCAATGACTCTGGTGGATCCATATGTGGTTTGTGAAAAGTACAGACATGCAATGAGTCTAGCTGTGGTTAATGAAAAGAATACACATTTCAATGACACTAGTGGATCTATATGTGGTTTGTGAGAAGAACACACATGCAATGACTCTAGTTGTGGTTAATGAAAAGATCACACATTTCAATTACACTAGTGGATCCGTATGTGGTCTGTGAGAAGAATAGCCATGCAATGACTCTAGTTGTGGTTAATGAAAAGAATACACATTTCAATGACACCGGTGGATCCATATGTGGTTTGTGAAAAGAACACACATGCAATGACTCTGGTGTATCCATATGTGGTTTGTGAAAAGAACAGACATGCAATGACTCTAGTTGTGGTTAATGAAAAGAACACACATGCAATGACTCTAGTGGATCCATGTGGTTTGTGAAAAGAATAGACATGCAATGACTCTTGATGTGGTTAATGAAAAGAACACACATTTCAATGACACTGGTGGATCCATATGTGGTTTTTGAAAATAACACACATGCAATGCCTCCGGTGGATCCGTATGTGGTTTGTGAAAAGAATAGACATGCAATGACTCTAGCTGTGGTTCATGAAAAGAACACACATGCAATGACACTAGTGGATCCATGTGGTTTATGAAAAGAACACACATTTCAGTGACACTGGGGATCCATATGTGGTTTGTCAGAAGAACAAACATGCAATGACACTAGTGGATCCATGTGGTTTATGAAAAGAACACACATTTCAGTGACACTGGGGATCCATATGTGGTCTGTCAGAAGAAGAAACATGCAATCACACTGGTGGATCCATATGTGGTTTATTAAAAGAACACACATGCAATGGCACTAGCTGTGGTTATTGAAAAGAACCCACATGCAATGACTCTAGTGGATCCATGTGGTTTGTGAATATAATAGACATGCAATGACTCTAGCCGTGGTTAATGAAATGAACACACATTTCAATGACACTGGTGCATCCATATGTGGTCTGTGAAAAGAGCACACATGCAATGACTCTGGTGGATCCATGTGTGGTTTGTGAAAAGAACAGACATGCAACGACTCTAGTTGTGGTTAATGAAACGAACACCCATGCAATGACTCTAGTGGATCCATGTGGTTTGTGAAAAGAATAGACATGCAATGACTCTTGCTGTGGTTAATGAAAAGAACACACATTTCAATGACACTGGTGGATCCATATGTGGTATGTGAGAAGAAGACACATGCAATGCCTCCGGTGGATCCGTATGTGGTTTGTGAAAATAATAGACATGCAATGACTCTAGCTGTGGTTCATGAAAAGAACACACATGCAATTACACTAGTGGATCCATGTGGTTTATGAAAAGAACACACAATTCAGTGACACTGGGGATCCATATGTGGTTTGTCAGAAGAACAAACATGCAATCACACTGGTGGATCCATATGTGGTTTATTAAAGGAACACACATGCAATGGCACTAGCTGTGGTTATTGAAAAGAACCCACATGCAATGACTCTAGTGGATCCATGTGGTTTGTGAAAATAATAGACATGCAATGACTCTAGCCGTGGTTAATGAAATGAACACACATTTCAATGACACTGGTGGATCCATATGTGTTCTGTGAAAAGAGCACACATGCAATGACTCTGGTGGATCCATGTGTGGTTTGTGAAAAGAACGCACATGCAATGAACTCTGGTGGATCCCTATGTGGTTTGTGATAAGAACACACATCCAGTGACTCTAATCACTGGATCCATATGTCGTTTGTGAAAAGAACACACATCCAGTGACACTAGTTGTGGTTTATGAAAAGAACACACATCCAATGACACTGGTGGATCCATATGTGGTTTGTGAAAAGAACAAACATCAAATGACTCTAGCTGTTGTTAATGAAAAGAACACACATGCAATGACTCTAGTTGTGGTTTATTGAACGAACACACATGCAATGACACTAGTGGATCCATGTGGTTTGTGAAAAGAACAGACATGCAATGACTCTGATGGATCCATATGTGGTTTGTGAATAGAACAGACATACAATGACTCTAGCTGTAGTTAATGAAAAGAACACACATTTCAATGACACTAGTGGATCCATATGTGGTCTGTGAGAAGAACACACATGCAATGACTCTACCTATGGTTAATGAAAAGAACATACATTTCAATGACACTGGTGGATCCATATGTGTATTGCGAAAAGAACACACATGCAATGACTCTAATTGATCTATATGTGGTTTGTGAAAAGAATAGACATGCAATGACTCTACCTGTGGTTACTGAAAAGAACACACATTTCAATGACTCTGGTGGATCCATATGTGGTTTGTGAGAAGATCACACATGCAATGACACTGGTGGATCCATATGTGGTTTGTGAGAAGATCACACATGCAATGACACTGGTGGATCCATATGTGGTTTGTGAGAAGATCACAAATGCAATGACACTGGTGGATCCATATGTGGTTTATGAAGATAACACACATCCAATGACTCTAGCTATGGTTTATAAAAAGAACACACATGCAATGACACTAGCTGTGGTTAATGAAAATAATACACATGCAATGACACTGGTGGATCCATGTGGTTTGTGAAAAGAACAGACATGCAATGACTCTAGTTGTGGTTAATGAAAAGAACACACATTTCAATGACACTAGTGGATTCATATGTGGTTTGTGAAAATAACACACATGCAATGACTCTGGTGGATCCATATGTGGTTTGTGAAAAGTACGGACATGCAATGAGTCTAGCTGTGGTTAATGAAAAGAATACACATTTCAATGACACTAGTGGTTCTATATGTGGTTTGTGAGAAGAACACACATGCAATGACTCTAGTTGTGGTTAATGAAAAGAACACACATTTCAATTACACTGGTGGATCCGTATGTGGTCTGTGAGAAGAATAGCCATGCAATGACTCTAGTTGTGGTTAATGAAAAGAATACACATTTCAATGACACCGGTGGATCCATATGTGGTTTGTGAAAAGAACACACATGCAATGACTCTGGTGTATCCATATGTGGTTTGTGAAAAGAACAGACATGCAATGACTCTAGTTGTGGTTAATGAAAAGAACACACATGCAATGACTCAAGTGGATCCATGTGGTTTGTGAAAAGAATAGACATGCAATGACGCTTGATGTGGTTAATGAAAAGAACACACATTTCAATGACACTGGTGGATCCATATGTGGTTTGTGAAAACAACACACATGCAATGCCTCCGGTGGATCCGTATGTGGTTTGTGAAAAGAATAGACATGCAATGACTCTAGTTGTGGTTCATGAAAAGAACACACATGCAATGACACTGGTGGATCCATGTGGTTTATGAAAAGAACACACATTTCAGTGAAACTTGGGGATCCATATGTGGTTTGTGAGAAGAACAAACATGTAATGACACTAGTGGATCCATGTGGTTTATGAAAAGAACACACATTTCAGTGACACTGGGGATCCATATGTGGTTTGTCAGAAGAACAAACATGCAATCACACTGGTGGATCCATATGTGGTTTATTAAAAGAACACACATGCAATGGCACTAGCTGTGGTTATTGAAAAGAACCCACATGCAATGACTCTAGTGGATCCATGTGGTTTGTGAATATAATAGACATGCAATGACTCTAGCCGTGGTTAATGAAATGAACATACATTTCAATGACACTGGTGCATCCATATGTGGTCTGTGAAAAGAGCACACATGCAATGACTCTGGTGGATCCATGTGTGGTTTGTGAAAAGAACGCACATGCAATGAACTCTGGTGGATCCATATGTGGTTTGTGATAAGAACACACATCCAGTGACTCTAATCACTGGATCCATATGTCGTTTGTGAAAAGAACACACATCCAGTGACACTAGTTGTGGTTTATGAAAAGAACACACATCCAATGACACTGGTGGATCCATATGTGGTTTGTGAAGAGAACAAACATGAAATGACTCTAGCTGTTGTTAATGAAAAGAACACACATGCAATGACTCTAGTTGTGGTTTATTGAACGAACACACATGCAATGACACTAGTGGATCCATGTGGTTTGTGAAAAGAACAGACATGCAATGACTCTGATGGATCCATATGTGGTTTGTGAATAGAACAGACATACAATGACTCTAGCTGTAGTTAATGAAAAGAACACACATTTCAATGACACTGGTGGATCCATATGTGGTCTGTGAAAAGAACACACATGCAATGACTCTACCTATGGTTAATGAAAAGAACATACATTTCAATGACACTGGTGGATCCATATGTGTATTGCGAAAAGAACACACATGCAATGGCTCTGATGGATCTATATGTGGTTTGTGAAAAGAATAGACATGCAATGAATCTACCTATGGTTACTGAAAAGAACACACATTCCAATGACTCTGGTGGATCCATATGTGGTTTGTGAGAAGATCACACATGCAGTGACACTGGTGGATCCATATGTGGTTTGTGAGAAGATCACAAATGCACTGACACTGGTGGATCCATATGTGGTTTATGAAGATAACACACATCCAATGACTCTAGCTATGGTTTATAAAAAGAACACACATGCAATGACACTAGCTGTGGTTAATGAAAATAATACACATGCAATGACACTGGTGGATCCATGTGGTTTGTGAAAAGAACAGACATGCAATGACTCTAGTTGTGGTTAATGAAAAGAACACACATTTCAATGACACTGGTGGATTCATATGTGGTTTGTGAAAATAACACACATGCAATGACTCTGGTGGATCCATATGTGGTTTGTGAAAAGTACAGACATGCAATGAGTCTAGCTGTGGTTAATGAAAAGAATACACATTTCAATGACACTAGTGGATCTATATGTGGTTTGTGAGAAGAACACACATGCAATGACTCTAGTTGTGGTTAATGAAAAGATCACACATTTCAATTACACTAGTGGATCCGTATGTGGTCTGTGAGAAGAATAGCCATGCAATGACTCTAGTTGTGGTTAATGAAAAGAATACACATTTCAATGACACCGGTGGATCCATATGTGGTTTGTGAAAAGAACACACATGCAATGACTCTGGTGTATCCATATGTGGTTTGTGAAAAGAACAGACATGCAATGACTCTAGTTGTGGTTAATGAAAAGAACACACATGCAATGACTCTAGTGGATCCATGTGGTTTGTGAAAAGAATAGACATGCAATGACTCTTGATGTGGTTAATGAAAAGAACACACATTTCAATGACACTGGTGGATCCATATGTGGTTTCTGAAAAGAACACACATGCAATGCCTCCGGTGGATCCGTATGTGGTTTGTGAAAAGAATAGACATGCAATGACTCTAGCTGTGGTTCATGAAAAGAACACACATGCAATGACACTGGTGGATCCATGTGGTTTATGAAAAGAACACACATTTCAGTGAACTTGGGGATCCATATGTGGTTTGTGAGAAGAACAAACATGCAATGACACTAGTGGATCCATGTGGTTTATGAAAAGAACACACATTTCAGTGACACTGGGGATCCATATGTGGTTTGTCAGAAGAACAAACATGCAATCACACTGGTGGATCCATATGTGGTTTATTAAAAGAACACACATGCAATGGCACTAGCTGTGGTTATTGAAAAGAACCCACATGCAATGACTCTAGTGGACCCATGTGGTTTGTGAATATAATAGACATGCAATGACTCTAGCCGTGGTTAATGAAATGAACACACATTTCAATGACACTGGTGCATCCATATGTGGTCTGTGAAAAGAGCACACATGCAATGACTCTGGTGGATCCATGTGTGGTTTGTGAAAAGAACGCACATGCAATGAACTCTGGTGGATCCATATGTAGTTTGTGATAAGAACACACATCCAGTGACTCTAATCACTGGATCCATATGTCGTTTGTGAAAAGAACACACATCCAGTGACACTAGTTGTGGTTTATGAAAAGAACACACATCCAATGACACTGGTGGATCCATATGTGGTTTGTGAAAAGAACAAACATCAAATGACTCTAGCTGTTGTTAATGAAAAGAACACACATGCAATGACTCTAGTTGTGGTTTATTGAACGAACACACATGCAATGACACTAGTGGATCCATGTGGTTTGTGAAAAGAACAGACATGCAATGACTCTGATGGATCCATATGTGGTTTGTGAATAGAACAGACATACAATGACTCTAGCTGTAGTTAATGAAAAGAACACACATTTCAATGACACTAGTGGATCCATATGTGGTCTGTGAGAAGAACACACATGCAATGACTCTACCTATGGTTAATGAAAAGAACATACATTTCAATGACACTGGTGGATCCATATGTGGTTTGTGAAAAGAACACACATGCAATGACTCTGGTGTATCCATATGTGGTTTGTGAAAAGAACAGACATGCAATGACTCTAGTTGTGGTTAATGAAAAGAACACACATGCAATGACTCTAGTGGATCCATGTGGTTTGTGAAAGAATAGACATGCAATGACTCTTGATGTGGTTAATGAAAAGAACACACATTTCAATGACACTGGTGGATCCATATGTGGTTTCTGAAAAGAACACACATGCAATGCCTCCGGTGGATCCGTATGTGGTTTGCGAAAAGAATAGACATGCAATGACTCTAGCTGTGGTTCATGAAAAGAACACACATGCAATGACACTGGTGGATCCATGTGGTTTATGAAAAGAACACACATTTCAGTGAACTTGGGGATCCATATGTGGTTTGTGAGAAGAACAAACATGCAATGACACTAGTGGATCCATGTGGTTTATGAAAAGAACACACATTTCAGTGACACTGGGGATCCATATGTGGTTTGTCAGAAGAACAAACATGCAATCACACTGGTGGATCCATATGTGGTTTATTAAAAGAACACACATGCAATGGCACTAGCTGTGGTTATTGAAAAGAACCCACATGCAATGACTCTAGTGGACCCATGTGGTTTGTGAATATAATAGACATGCAATGACTCTAGCCGTGGTTAATGAAATGAACACACATTTCAATGACACTGGTGCATCCATATGTGGTCTGTGAAAAGAGCACACATGCAATGACTCTGGTGGATCCATGTGTGGTTTGTTAAAAGAACGCACATGCAATGAACTCTGGTGGATCCATATGTGGTTTGTGATAAGAACACACATCCACTGACTCTAATCACTGGATCCATATGTCGTTTGTGAAAAGAACACACATCCAGTGACACTAGTTGTGGTTTATGAAAACAACACACATCCAATGACACTGGTGGATCCATATGTGGTTTGTGAAAAGAACAAACATCAAATGACTCTAGCTGTTGTTAATGAAAAGAACACACATGCAATGACTCTAGTTGTGGTATATTGAACGAACACACATGCAATGACACTAGTGGATCCATGTGGTTTGTGAAAAGAATAGACATGCAATGACTCTGATGGATCCATATGTGGTTTGTGAATAGAACAGACATACAATTACTCTAGCTGTAGTTAATGAAAAGAACACACATTTCAATGACACTAGTGGATCCATATGTGGTCTGTGAGAAGAACACACATGCAATGACTCTACCTATGGTTAATGAAAAGAACATACATTTCAATGACACTGGTGGATCCATATGTGTATTTTGAAAAGAACACACATGCAATGGCTCTGATGGATCTATATGTGGTTTGTGAAAAGAATAGACATGCAATGACTCTACCTGTGGTTACTGAAAAGAACACACATTTCAATGACTCTGGTGGATCCATATGTGGTTTGTGAGAAGATCACACATGCAATGACACTGGTGGATCCATATGTGGTTTGTGAGAAGATCACAAATGCAATGACACTGGTGGATCCATATGTGGTTTATGAAGATAACACACATCCAATGACTCTAGCTATGGTTTATAAAAAGAACACACATGCAATGACACTAGCTGTGGTTAATGAAAATAATACACATGCAATGACACTGGTGGATCCATGTGGTTTGTGAAAAGAACAGACATGCAATGACTCTAGTTGTGGTTAATGAAAAGAACACACATTTCAATGACACTGGTGGATTCATATGTGGTTTGTGAAAATAACACACATGCAATGACTCTGGTGGATCCATATGTGGTTTGTGAAAAGTACAGACATGCAATGAGTCTAGCTGTGGTTAATGAAAAGAATACACATTTCAATGACACTAGTGGATCTATATGTGGTTTGTGAGAAGAACACACATGCAATGACTCCAGTTGTGGTTAATGAAAAGAACACACATTTCAATTACACTAGTGGATCCGTATGTGGTCTGTGAGAAGAATAGCCATGCAATGACTCTAGTTGTGGTTAATGAAAAGAATACACATTTCAATGACACCGGTGGATCCATATGTGGTTTGTGAAAAGAACACACATGCAATGACTCTGGTGTATCCATATGTGGTTTGTGAAAAGAACAGACATGCAATGACTCTAGTTGTGGTTAATGAAAAGAACACACATGCAATGACTCTAGTGGATCCATGTGGTTTGTGAAAAGAATAGACATGCAATGACTCTTGATGTGGTTAATGAAAAGAACACACATTTCAATGACACTGGTGGATCCATATGTGGTTTGTGAAAAGAACACACATGCAATGCCTCCGGTGGATTCGTATGTGGTTTGTGAAAAGAATAGACATGCAATGACTCTAGCTGTGGTTCATGAAAAGAAGACACATGCAATGACACTGGTGGATCCATGTGGTTTATGAAAAGAACACACATTTCAGTGAAACTTGGGGATCCATATGTGGTTTGTGAGAAGAACAAACATGCAATGACACTAGTGGATCCATGTGGTTTATGAAAAGAACACACATTTCAGTGACCCTGGGGATCCATATGTGGTTTGTCAAAAGAACAAACATGCAATCACACTGGTGGATCCATATGTGGTTTATTAAAAGAACACACATGCAATGGAACTAGCTGTGGTTATTGAAAAGAACCCACATGCAATGACTCTAGTGGATCCATGTGGTTTGTGAAAATAATAGACATGCAAAGACTCAGGCCGTGGTTAATGAAAAGAACACACATTTCAATGACACTGGTTGATCCATATGTGGTTTGTGAAAAGAACACACATGCAATGACTCTGGTGGATCCATGTGTGGTTTGTGAAAAGAACGCATATGCAATGAACTCTGGTGGATCCATATGTGGTTTGTGATAAGAACACACATCCAGTGACTCTAATCACTGGATCCATATGTCGTTTGTGAAAAGAACACACATCCAGTGACACTAGTTGTGGTTTATGAAAAGAACACACATCCAATGACACTGGTGGATCCATATGTGGTTTGTGAAAAGAACAAACATCAAATGACTCTAGCTGTTGTCAATGAAAAGAACACACATGCAATGACTCTAGTTGTGGTTTATTGAAAGAACACACATGCAATGACACTAGTGGATCCATGTGGTTTGTGAAAAGAACAGACATGCGATGACTCTCGTGGATCCATATGTGGTTTGTGAATAGAACAGACATACAATGACTCTAGTTGTAGTTAATGAAAAGAACACACATTTCAATGACACTAGTGGATCCGTATGTGGTCTGTGAGAAGAACACACATGCAATGACTCTACCTATAGTTAATGAAAAGAACATACATTTCAATGACACTGGTGGATCCATATGTGTATTGCGAAAATAACACACATGCAATGACTCTGATGGATCCTTATGTGGTTTGTGAAAAGAATAGACATGCAATGACACTGGTGGATCCATATGTGTTTTGTGAGAAGATCACACATGCAATGACACTGGTGGATCCATATGTGGTTTATGAAGAGAACACACATCCAATGACTCTATCTGTGGTTTATTAAAAGAACCCACATGCAATGACACTAGCTGTGGTTAATGAAAATAATACACATGCAATGACACTGGTGGATCCATGTGGTTTGTGAAAAGAACAGACATGCAATGACTCTAGCTGTGGTTAATGAAAAGAACACACATTTCAATGACACTGGTGGATCCATATGTGGTTTGTGAAAAGAACACACATGCAATGACTCTGGTGGATCCATATGTGGTTTGTGAAAAGAACAAACATGCAACGACTCTAGCTGTGGTTAATGAAAAGAACACACATTTCAATGACACTGGTGGATCTATATGTGGTTTGTGATAAGAACACACATGCACTGACTCTAGTTGTGGTTAATGAAAAGAACACACTTTTCAATTACACTGGTGGATCCGTATGTGGTTTGTGAGAAGAATAGCCATGCAATGATTCTAGTTGTGGTTAATGAAAAAAATACACATTTCAATGACACTGGTGGATCCATATGTGGTGTGTGAAAAGAACACACATGCAATGACTCTGGTGGATCCATATGTGGTTTGTGAAAGGAACAGACATGCAATGACTTTAGTTTTGGTTAATGAAAAGAACACACATGCAATGACTCTGGTGGATCCATGTGTTTTGTGAAAAGAATAGACATGCAATGACTCTTGCTTGTGTTAATGAATAGAACACACATTTCAATGACACTGGTGGATCCATATGTGGTATGTGAGAAGAAGACACATGCAATGCCTCCGGTGGATCCATATGTGGTTTGTGAAAAGAATAGACATGCAATGACTCTAGCTGTGGTTCATGAAAAGAACACACATGTAATGACACTGGTGGATCCATCTGGTTGATCCGTATGTGGTTTGTGAAATGAACAGACATTCAATGACTAGCCGTGGTTAATGAAAAGAACACACATTTCAATGAAACTGGTGGATCCATATGTGGTTTGTGAGAAGAACAAACATGCAATGACACTTGTGGATCCATATGTGGTTTATGAAGAGAACATACATCCAGTGATCCATATGTGGTTTATTAAAAGAACACACATGCAATGGCACTAGCTGTGGTTAAGGAAAATAACACACATGCAATGACTCTGGTGGATCCACGTGGTTTGTGAAAATAATATACATGCAATGACTCTAGATGTGGTTAATGAAAAGAACACACATTTCAATGACACTAGTGGCTCCATATGTGGTTTGTGAAAAGAATAACCATGCAATGACTCTGGTGGATCCATGTGTGGGTTGTGAAAAGAACAGACAAGCAATGACTCTAGCTGTGGTTGATGAAAAGAACACACAATTCAATGATACTGGTGGATCCATATGTGGTTTGTGAGAAGAACACACATGCAATGACTCTAGCTATGGTTAATGAAAATAATACACATTTCAATGACACAAGTGGATCCATATGTGGTTTGTGAAAAGAACAGACATGCAATGACTCTAGCTGTGGTATATGAAAAGAACACACATTTCAATGACATTGGTGGATCCATATGTGGTTTGTGAGAGAAACACACATGCAATGACACTGGTGGATCCATATGTGGTTTATGAAGAGAACACACATTTAGTGACTCTAGTTGTAGTTTATTAAAAGAACACACATGCAATGACACTAGTTGTGGTTAATGAAAAGAACACATATGCAATGACTCTAGTGGATCCATATGTGGGTTGCGAAAAGAACAGACATGCAATGACTCTAGCTGTGGTTCATTAAAAGAACACACATGCAATGACACTGGTGGATCCATATGTGTTTTAGGAAAAGAACACACATTCAATGACACTAGTGGATCCATATGTGGTTTGTGAAAAGAATAGACATGCAATGACTCCAACTGTGTTTATGAAAAGAACAAGCATCCAATAACTCTGGTGGATCCATGTGTGGTCTATGAAAAGAACAGACATGCAATGACACTTGTGGATCCATGTGTGGTTTGTGAAGATAACACACATCTAGTGACTCTAGCTGTGGTTTATTAAAATAACACACATGCAATGACACTAGCTGTGGTTAATGAAGATAACACACAGGCAATGACTCTAGTGGATCCATGTGGTTTGTGAAAATAACAGACATGGAATGACTCTAGATGTGGTTAATGAAAAGAACACACATTTCAATGACACTGGTGGATCCATATGTGGTTTGTGAGAAGAACACACATGCAATGACACTAATGGATCCATATTTGGTTTATGAAGAGAACACACATCCAGTGACTCTAGTTGTGGTTTATTAAAAGAACACACATGCAATGAGACTGGTGGATCCATGTGGTTTATGAAAAGAACACACATTTCAGTGACACTGATGGATCCATATGTTGTTTCTGAGAAGAACACACATGCAATGACACTGGTGGATCCATATGTGGTTTATGAAACTCTACATATAGAGGAGAAACCAATGATAATGATCATAAACTTTCAAGTGAATACTTTTACTAAAGAAAGTAGGATTCGACTATATATTCTACAAGTTTGTGGAATTATATTATTGATTCACTTGTCATGTTTTGAACAAGACATACCTACGAATTACAAAGAAGCGTGATGGAGCTAAGTACGAGAAATGAATCATCATTGAAATCTCGTTAGTGGAATTCTCGATTTGATGGTAATCAAAGAATTTTGGAATGTCCAAGATTATCGAGAGGACCTAGATTTGAGTGGGAGAAAATCAGCTTGGATAATTCATAATATGTAGGTGGCACATTTTGAGTGGGAGCTAAGTGAAATCCCTGGATCTCAAACATGAATGTCATATTTGAATGGGAGCGTGAAATCATTTTGGATATGTGGACGACATATGTGAATGATGTGATTGGTGTTAATAATATTTAAGTTAGATAAATAAGGATGAAGTTGAAGTTATTAAACAATAAGATCTATCGAGATAGATTGGTAAGTTTAATAAACACTGAATGTCGAATGCTTCCTAGACTTGATTCTGAAAGAAGTTCAGAATGTCCTAAGCAAGATTCTGAAGATGTTCAGAATGGAACAAGGCAAGAAAGAAGTTCTTACTGTATGAAGCATTGAGTTAGTATTGCAACTATGGTTGAAAGAAAGAGATGCGCTGCATCTCCTATGCCCCAGTCATAGGTTCTTCCACATAACTATATTGTATACTCGACGTAATGTGACCCGAAGTTCTGGTTGGTAGGACAAATTATTAACTGTAAGAGCATGTCTTTAAGTGATACCTAAGTTGATCACTGAACCAGAATTAAGTTTGTACATAAATGGCAAGAAGCAATGTAAGTAGCATAGATGCATTTCATGCACTAGGATCTACATAGATATAGAAGTATAAAGGTTACATCTAATGTGATGTATAATGTTATGGCAGGGCTAGTTCGCTTTTAACGTAGAATGATGTGTCCCAGGGCCCATTGCCCATGAGAAAGCCCACGAGATTGATCTAATGTCACTATAAGCTCCTAGAATCTGGCCTCGTTCTGCTGCCATGACTATAGTATATACACAAAGGATAGCAAAGTGTGTTTCGAAGTTTAGATGACAACGGTGAAAACGACTGTCATCACAAACACTAGAAACGAAAGTCTCACTTTGTTGCCAAACAAATACTTCGACCCATTATACGATAATGGTGTGAATGTCAAAATTAGGAAGACATTAACGAATTGCAAAAGACATAATGATCTGGTAAAACAGAACATGGACATGACGTTTCCCGTGAGCATGCATGATCTGTAAACACATATGGTATATGGTTTATATGAGTAAAATGCGAGCTGGATTATTTGTACTCTAGTGCAAGTGGGAGACTGAAGGAGATATGCCATAGAGGCAAATAATAAATAGGATTTTATTGTCATATCTCAATTAGTTTATAATAGTTTCATATTGTGCTATAACTGTGCCAAGTAGAAACATTGGTACATGTGTGGTATGAAACAACCAAGTCCCTAGTAGCCTCTATTCATACTAGTTCGTTGGTCACGAAGATAATCTGGGTTTCAAGATCATGGGCATTTATGCCGACTGACAACGAGATCATAACATTGGAGAATGATGTGGTTGGACATTCCTCGAAGGATTGCAACACGATCAAGTCATATAGTTCATTGTTGCAACAACTATACCTAGAATCCTTCTCCTTAAACCGTGAGCTGATATTACTCACTGTTTCCCGAGGCTGCTTAGACTGCATCAAGTGCCACTTGGTAATATAGTGGTTATAAAGGTGTATGTTGGGTATTCTGAAGGAACAGTAGATGACATGTGACTGCAAGACTGGGATTTGTTCACCCACATGACAGGTAAAGATACATACGGCTGGCTTGGTGAGATTACATCCATAAATGTTGCAACATGTGACTAGGTCACTGTTGGGGGGATACCCCCGGGTAGGGTCACGCCGGGGTATAAAGGCCGAGTTAGCCGAGGTTCGGCAAGGCCAAAGCAGATGCTGGCCGGGTCACCTCAAGGTAGGCCGAATCACGGGGTAATCCGGACCTGGGGGCGTTCGCCTAACTAGGTCTCATCCGACTTAAGCAGTAAGTCGGAAGTGAATGTTTTACCTGTATGCAGGAACGGGTGTGGCCGGATGAACCATCATCCGGGTCATAGCAAGCTTCTAGGAGAAGGAAGGAATCTCGCTGGTAGAAAGGAGCCCCGGTACGCACTGCCTGAGCGAAGCGAGCAAGGACAGGACCACCGAGGCATGGCCGACAAGCGTGACGACGCCCGTGTCGGCTGACGAGGGCGCCGTCAGAGGCTCACGTAGCTAAAGCATGTGTGACGCAGGGGAAAAACTACCCGGGTCGGTTTACCACTTTGGGAGGAAGCATATTCTTAGGAATATGCCTCCACGTATGCCCTAGGCAGAAACCGAGCCTCCCCTATAAAAGGGGGGCTAGGGCTTCTGTTGAGGGGTTGGTCTCTCGACGATTCAGTTTTGGGTTAGGGTTTCAAGTGTGATCTGTGGGTGAGAGTAAGAGAGCTCCTCTTCCTCCTCTCGCCAATACAGCTCTAGGAGTACTTGTAACCTTGGAAGTAAATCAATACAAGCTCTTGTGTGGAGAATCACTTCACTATCCCTCCCTGGATTCCCCTAGCGAGTATTAGTCCCCACCTTTAGCCTATACATGGCATCTGCCGTGACACCACCACGACAGTTGGCACCCACCGTGGGGCTAGCGGCGCTAGCAGGGGTCAAAATCCGGACGGGAAACTTCATCGCCACCGGCGAGCGCATCGTCTGTGGGCTCGTTCAACGCTTTGGAGCGCGGGACTTCGTCAGCGACAACGCAGGCTGCTTCGGCACGCGCCCTCTCCCGCGCAACGGCGTCTTCGTCAAGCTCGGCGCGCACAAGGTCTACGTTGCGGTGGACGTGTCTAGCGTTCATCCGCGCCACGTCGTCGAAGCAGGCAAACCGCCCCTCACTGTGGCTCGCGGGGAGCGTATCGCTCGTTCCCCGGACCATGCAGAGGTAATGATGACAGCGCCAGGTGCGGGTGCGAGCAAAGATCCAGCGCCAGATCCGGAGGTGACACCCAAGGCACCAAGGAAAGGTAGAGGTCCTCCACTAGAGAGGTCGGAAAACGTGTTGAGAGAGGCAATGGATAGCTTGGCAAACCCTGTAGTAGCAGCGGTAGATCCGGCTCGTGCACAGGCCGAGCTGGAAGAAACTAGGCAGAAAATACTAGAGGGCGCAAAGAAAATAGCCATGGCCCAGCAGTCGTTGAACATGACGCTGCGTGAGTACGCTAAGGCGAACAAGATTGATAGTGTAAAAGTCAAAGGGAGAAATCTCATGAGCGAGATGAACAGAGAAGGTGATGCCGGAAATGAGGAGTCAGAAAACTGCTTGTCCGTGGGGCTGCCGAGGTATAGTACCCTGGCCAAGAACCTCAGAGCAGCGGATGCAGCTGCGTCCGAGTTAGAGGGACTGACGGGTGAAGCCCGACAAAGGCAGCAAGATCAGGTTAACGAGCTGGTTCGGATTGCAAATAGGCAAAACGAGGAACTTCTCAGGGAAAACCCGGAGAGAGCTGGAGCCTCCAAGATCGTCCATTCGGCGGTGGGTAACCCGGAGAAATCCGCTGGAGCCGCATCGTCCCCTCATGGTGGTCCAAGGAGAGAGGAGGTGGTAACCTCGGCCAGACGGAACAAACAGATTGTCCCGTATGACCCGACACGGGCAGGGAAAGAAAAAGAAGTGCAGAAAAATGATGATCGACGGAGTGTGAGCCGAGGCGAAGCTGGCCGAGGTAACCGCGACCAAGGCAATGCCGGTCAAGGGAATGTTGTCAACGGCAATGCCGGGCAGCAAAACTCAGCTGGAGCAAGACAACCGCAGCAGCGGAACATGCCAAGGCAAGAGCACAGTGCCGGCCAAGGTGTGCAACAGAAAGGTGCGCTGCAAGAGCAAAACCGGTATAACGACGGTGATTCGGAGATGGCAAATGCGGGATACCCGAGACCGGACTATCATGTGATAGGGTCGAGATTGGGAAGTAGGGATTTGATGCCGAACGATGCAAGGTTGAAACTGGATCGACTGTATAGGTCGGAACAGATTGAATGTCAAGGTCCACCAGGTCCAGCGTGTTTTGGACCCCGGATCATGAAAGAGCCACCAGTACCGAACTTTCAGCTGCCCAGGGGCACCAAGACCTATGACGGTAGTACCAAGCCAGAGGATTGGCTGATAAACTATGCTACGGCTGTAAAAATTGCCACAGGCAACCTGAGATGGGCTATACGGTATGTACCCCAGATGTTGGAAGGCCTGGCAAGGGTATGGTTGAACAATTTGCCAGCAGGAAGCATCAACTGCTGGATAGATTTCGAGGAGATGTTCATCAACAATTTTTCGAGTACGTATCAAAGGCGAAATAGGCCACAGACCCTAGCTATGTGCAAGCAAAGACCCAATGAGACAAACCGGGAGTTCTTGACCCGGTGGTGTACCGTGAGAAACTCATGCGAGGGCGTGATAGAGTCACAGGCCATAGCATGGTTTGCGCAGGGCTGTAGATATGGAAGCGAGCTGTGGATGAAGTTGCAACGGAAAATGCCAGCTACGTTGGCAGAAATGATCCGGATTGCGGATTCGTATGCGTTGGGTGACCTGACCTAACCAAGGCTCGCCTCAAACGAGTCAAGCGATGAGTACTATCAGAGGGATGGATCCGGATCATCCCGGAGGAATGATTACAGAAGAAACAGGAGAGATGATAGACCGGACCACCGGTACGGTTCGCACCAAGTTGCAGCTGTGAATCAAGATCAACCCGGAGCAGGGGGTAGCCAGCGCCAGAAAACTGGAGGTCAATGGACTCCAAGGAACGATGGGAAGAAAACTTGGACACCGGAGCAAAAGAAGCAGTGGCAAGAAAGGAAAGACCGTCCGAGGTATACTTACGAGTCGATGTTGGACCAGCCGTGTAAGTTTCACACGCCAAATCCGAACAACCCAGCGGGTCATACGACGAGGCAATGCGAGTGGATGCGCAAGATCGAGCAAGGTGGTTCGGGGAATGCTCAGGCACCCCGGAATGATCAGCCTCGGCAGGAGTTACCCCGGCAGCAATTGCTCTCCGGAGCAAACACGCAACAGCTAATGTTGCCTCCCCCTCCGCCGAGGTATGATAACAATGAAAGAAGGGATGCAGTGCATCAGGTAGAAAATCAGCATCAGCCGGATCAGAGGCACCCCGGAAATGAGGGGAGAAACGAGTACAGGGAGCATCACCAGAGCTACTGTGTATTCACCATAGAAGAAACTGATAGAAAAAGCTTGCAGCGTAGGCATATGGAGGTGAATGCAGTAATGACGGCAGTGACGAGGTACATGCCTTGGTCCGATCAGGAAATCACATGGAGCATTAGGGATCATCCTAAGCTCATGCCGAGCCCTGGTTCATATGCGTTGGTGCTGGATCCTACGTTCATTGGACCTAGCATTAATGTAAGATTCTCCAAGGTACTGATCGACAATGGCAGTAGCATAAATATCATGTATGCGGACACAATGCGCAAGTTGGGTATCTCGGAGAACATGCTCCAGGC
This sequence comes from Avena eriantha, assembly GCA_910589775.1. Taxonomy (NCBI): domain Eukaryota; kingdom Viridiplantae; phylum Streptophyta; class Magnoliopsida; order Poales; family Poaceae; genus Avena; species Avena eriantha. The sequence goes on from OU342742.1 coordinate 447,888,759, forward strand.
CACGAGGACAACTTTCCATGGCATTGTGCCCGGCATTTCTTGCGAGCCCATAGGCAAGGTCCGGGTCGACGTCTTGTTCGGCACGAGGGATAATTGCCGAACCGAAAATCTGGAGTTCGAAGTGGTGAACATGGAAATCGCGTATCATGTGTTGCTCGGAAGGCCAGCGCTGAACAAGTTCATGGCAAGTTGTCATATCAGCTACTTGAAGATGAAATTGCCCGGACCAAACGGAGTGATTACCATTGCTGGGGACTTCCGACGTTCGATGGAGTGTGATCGCGCAGGAAAAAAGAAAAATTCAAGAGGTGGCGGCATTGGCTCAGTCCGCGCAGCAGTATATGCCGGCGCTGAGTAACCCGCATGGAACTGTCTCTTTCCAGGCCACGAAAGATACCAAGAAGGTTCCCGTTGATGACATGTTCCCAGAGCGCACCGTAACAATTGGTGCCGGGCTAAGTGATAAATAGGAAAGCGATCTCGTCAGCTTCCTCCGTGAGAATCGGGACATTTTTGCTTGGTCCACACAGGACTTGCAAGGTGTTCCGAGGGAGTTGGCCGAGCACTCTTTGAATGTGAGACCCGGAGCGAAGCCGGTGAAGCAACCTCTCCGCCGCTTCGCCGAAGATAGGAGGAAAGTCATTGGAGACGAGATAGCTTGGTTGCTAGCTGCAGGATTTATCATGGAAGTTCTTTACCCGGATTGGCTGTCTAATCTGGTGCTGGTGGAAAAGAAGAATGATGACCCGAACGTGGTAGTGGTTTGGCGTATGTGTATCGATTACACGAACCTGAACAAGGCGTGTCCAAAAGACCCATTTCCGCTGCCAAGAATAGATCAGGTCATAGACTCAACTGCTGGATGTAAACTGTTGTCATTCATTGATGCTTATTCTGGTTTCCACCAGATACCTCTGAATCCGGATGATCAAATAAAGACTGCGTTTATTACCCCGTATGGGGCTTATTGCTATCGCACCATGCCGTTTGGTTTACGTAATGCAGGGGCAACGTACTAGAGATGTATGCAAAAATGTTTGCACGACCAAATAGGTCAAAATGTACAGGTGTACGTGGATGATGTGGTTATCAAGACCAAGGAAAGCAAAACGCTCCTTGACGATATCAGGCAAACGTTTGCAAACCTAAGAAGGTTCCGGATGAAACTTAACCCGGAAAAATGCACCTTTGGTGTCCCGGCTGGAAAATTGCTCGGTTTTCTCGTCTCCAGCCGAGGTATCGAGGTTAATCCAACCAAAATCCAGGCCATCGAACGAATGGAACTACCGAAGTGTCTTAACGATGTCCAGAAGTTCAGAGGTTGCCTGGCCTCGTTAAGTCGGTTTGTATGTCGGTTGGGAGAAAAGGCTTTGCCTCTTTACCAACTCATGATAAAGTCGGATAAGTTCATTTGGACACCGCAGGCCAATGAAGCCTTTGCCCACCTAAAGAAAATGTTAGCCATGGCACCAGTGCTAGCCTCACCACTATCAAAGGAGCCAATGTTACTCTATATAGCCGCAACCAACCGAGTTGTAAGTGAAGTGATAGTGGTGGAGCGCGATGAGGAAGGTAAGTCGGTGCAAAGGCCGGTGTATTACTTGAGTGAAGTGTTGTCAACCTCAAAGCAGAACTACCCACATTATCAAAAAGTGGCTTATGGCGTGTACATGGCCGCCAAGAAACTGAAGCACTACTTTGAGGAGCATCCCATCCGGGTCATATGTGAGGCCCCTATATCCGAGATAATGAGTAACAAGGATACAAGTGGCAGAATTGCAAAATGGGCAATTGAGCTAGCTCCTTATGCTCCGCAATATGACAGGAGAGAAGCCATCAAGTCTCTAGCTGTGGCGGACTTTTTCGTGGACTGGGCCGAGGTGCAGTACGCACCGCCGCTTCCTGATCCGAACTATTGGCGAATGCACTTTGACGGATCAAAAACCAAAACCGGGCTAGGTTCTGGAGTTGTACTCACGTCGCCGAAGAAGGACCAGTTGAGATATGTGCTGCAGATCCACTTCACCGGATGAAACAATGTCGCTGAGTACGAAGCACTTGTGCATGGGCTCGAGGTAGCAAAAGAAATTGGAATACGTCAGATTATATGCTTTGGCGACTCGGATTTGGTGGTGCAGCAAGTGTCCGGAGTGTGGGACGCCCTTGATCCAAACATGGCACTATACAGATTTCATGTGCAGAAGATTTCTGGTTACTTTGAGGGATGCGAATTTCATCATGTACCGCGGGTGGAAAATGAGGCTGCCGACATGCTATCAAAGCTCAGGTCAACCAGACAAGCAATTCCACCGGGTGTAGCATTAGAGCACCTCAAGAAACCATCCATCAGGCCATCCCCAGAATCCGAGTCAATCTACGTCCCGGACACAGAATCCGGAGCTGTGCCCATGGACGTTGACACAGGAAGTGGTGCGCAAAACCCGGGGACTGCTTCGCAAAACCTGGGGACTGCTTCGCGAGACCCGGGGACTGCTCAGCATGGTCCGGTAGAAGTTATGCCGGTGGATCAGATGGAGATAGACGAGGACGTGTTCCCCGTGCGGCCAATACCGGCTTGGGCACTGCATATATTTCAATTCCTGAAGGATGGAAAGTTGCCCACTGAGGAGGTGCTGTCCAGGCAAACACAGAGGAGGGAAAAGGCCTACACGATCATCAATTCCGAGTTATACAAAAGAAATGTGCCCAATGTCCTCCAGCGGTGTGTTGACCTGGAAGAAGGGCTTGAAATCATCCAAGATATACATCAGGGGGAATGCGGGCATCATGCCTCATCCCGAGCCTTGGTAGCAAAAGCTTTCCGGCACGGATTCTACTGGCCAAATGCCTTAGAGAAAGCAGAAGATCTGGTGAGAAAATGTAATGGTTGTCAGAGGTACGCTACCAAGACACATATGCCAATGTCGGAACTCAAGACCATCCCAATCACTTGGCCATTGGCCGTATGGTGCTTGGATATGGTTGGCCCGTTCAAACCAGCAAGGGGAAATATGACCCACATTCTGGTAATGGTGGACAAGTTTACGAAGTGGATTGAGGTGAAGCCTATAAGAAAATGTGATGGAGCTACGGCCGTAACGTTTCTAAAAGATATCATATTGAGGTACGGTTATCCACACAGTATCATAATTGATAATGGCACAAATTTTGCGGAAGGAGCATTCACTCGTTTCTGCCGGGATAAGAGGATCCAGCTGGACGTAGCTTCGGTAGCCCACCCCGCATCGAACGGGCAAGTGGAAAGATCCAACGGATTAGTATTATCCGGGATAAAACCCCGGCTCATTGAGCCGCTGCAAAGATCAGCAGGGTGCTGGATAGAAGAACTACCAGCGGTACTGTGGAGTTTAAGAACAACTCCGAATCAATCAACAGGCTATACGCCGTTCTTTCTGGTATATGGGGCAGAAGCTGTATTACCAGCCGACATAGAGCATGATTCGCCTAGGGTCACCCAATACACAGAAGCCGAAGTGCAAGAAGCCCGGCGAAATGATGTTGATATGCTAGAAGAAGCGAGAGAACTGGCATTGTCCAGATCCGCCATATATCAGCAAAATCTCCGACGCTATCATAGCCGAAAAGTGTGCCCCCGAGTCTTTCGGGAAGGCGATCTGGTGCTCCGGTTGGTACAACGTACTATTGGAATGCATAAATTATCCCCCCCATGGGAAGGGCCGTTCATCGTGAGCAAAGCATTGCACAATGATTCTTACTGTCTTATAGATGCAAAGCCACAGGAAAAGAACAAGGCAGACAGGTCCGGAGAGGAATCCAAGCGACCATGGAACATAGCTCTACTTCAGCCTTTCTACACCTAGCTAAGAAGTGTATGTATCCGGGTTATCTCATATGTCGGTATGTATGTCGGCAATGTGCTTATCAATGAAATGGTGGCACCTCGAGCAGTAACTCGGGGACTGCCTTAATAATGTTTGTTATTTTCTGCACGTCAGCTGGAGTAAGTTATTCTACTTAGCTCGGATTAGTAGTGTGTGAGCACCAAAAACCCAACTCTTCGACTTGCTGCTGTCCAACAAGAATTGGCTTCATGGCAAGCAAGAGAACAAGTTTGGAATTGCGTAGCACATGAAAAACGACTAAGGAAAAGAATTTATTCGAGCTGACATTTTTGTTTCAGACTAATCCCGTATTTATTATCAAATTGTTATATAGTTTTATTTTTGAGCTAAGTCTAAAAGTTTCCCAGTATTGTTAAGACAATTTTTCAAGCTCGGATTCGTAAGTTGTAAAACCAAATCAAGGTAGACACGATCCGAGCCAAAAGATTGAACGAACAAGAAAAGGAAACTCGGGGACTACGCCCAAGTTAATCCGGCATAAGTACTAAGTAGCAAAATATCACATATGTTTGGAATACAATTCCACCTGGCATACCGGGGATCTCATAAATTTTCAAGTGTTTTTTACTTAAGGACCAGCGGGAGGAAGTTCGGCATCATCGTCGCCCTCTTCGACATCCGAGGCAGTGTCCTCTTCGTCTTCACCCGAATCATCTTCAATGTTTTCAACTTCCTCTTCGCCTGCGACTTCCAGGAAGCTTGGACCCTCAGTCCATTCATGAATGGGGGCATATTCGATGAGGCTTTGGGCGCAAGCCTGGCGCCGAGCTACCCACTCCGGGTCAGCTGTCCATTTGGATCCGGTGCGCAGGCGTGTGACGAGGCTGAGATCTATCTTCTCATACCACGTCAAAATGTGGTGAAGGATGGTATCGGCTGCAGCACGTCCAGCGGACTCTCGCCAGAGGTCGAGCTGGGTCTTGATTTCCGAAAGTTTTTCAGCGAGCTGTGTGACTCTCTCCGGAGCATCATCGGCGGGCCAGAAGGCGTTGAAGACTCGGACTACAACATCGAGGAGGTCCCTGCCGTAGTTCTTGATGATTTCCACGCGAGACGACAGGCTGACCAATAGGTCCTCCATGTCAAAGGGAATGCTCTCACCCTCAAGAGCGACCGGAGTACCCCTTTCTCGGCGGAAATTGGCGACAGCAACACTGGCAATAGCGGTACCCTCTGGAAAGTGGCCTGGGAAACAAGGCAAAGGACAAAGTTGAAAAAACAAGGCATATGAAGTAACCCGGAGAAATAAGGCGGATAAAGGAAAAGAAATTACGTGAGATGTGACTGTGAATCCAGGTCAATTCCTTGGTGCAAGCATCACGCCTCTTCCGAAGCTGCTCGAGCTCAGCATTTGCCGACTCAAGTTTGACCTCGGTTTCCTAAAGAAGCTCACGGTCCTTAGCATTTTGGAGCTTGAGGCGCTCACATTCTTCGGTGTAGTCCTGGCCAGCCTTGTTTAGCTCGGTTTGGTGCTACGCCTTCATTTTAGCCATCTCAGCCTTGAGCTTGGCTATCTCATCGTCTTTTGTCCGGAGGAGGGCGAGCTCATCATCTTTCTTCTTTAGTTCGGCTTGGTGCTGCCCTGCTTGTTCGAGAAAATGTAGCATCACGTTAGGCACAGGCACACTATCTTCAAGCGATGCTGAAATAGTGCGTTGGCCCGACAGTGCCGAGGAATAAATGTTTGGCGAGCCAAGGAGGAAAGCCGATGGAAACCATGGTAAAGACAGACAAGAAGGACGTACCCTTGATCTGCTCCAAGTTCTTCCGCATTATCTTGTTTTCAGCTTCCACCCCAGCTGCGGAAACCGAACAATCAGATTAGTTCGGCAAGCAAAGTTGAAGAAAATTGAGGAAAGGATAAGGAAGAAATTTACCCCTTTTCTCATACTCCGTGATGAGTGCAACCTGTTTTGCGCGAAGATTCTTGTGCGTATCCAGCAAGCGTTGGAATTCAGCACTTCGGCGGTTGGTGGTCACCTAAAAGAGATACAGAAACTTAAGTCATCCTAGTGCATATTCGAAGTGTACTAAAATCCGGGCCAAGTGGAACTTAACCCGGCTCTAGGTGTGTGCATGTTCGAAGTGTACTAAAATCCGGGCCAAGTGGAACTTAACCCGGCTCTAGGTGTGTGCATGTTCGAAGTGTACTAAAATCCAGGCCCAGTGGAACTTAACCCGGCTCTAGGTGTGTGCATGTTCGAAGTGTACTAAAATGCAGGCCAAGTGGAACTTAACCCGGCTCTAGGTGTGTGCATGTTCGAAGTGTACTAAAATCTGGGCCAAGTGGAACTTAACCCGGATCTAGGTGTGTGCATGTTCGAAGTGTACTAAAATCCGGGCCAAGTGGAACTTAACCCGGCTCTAGGTGTGTGCATCTTTGAAGTGTACTAAAATCCGGGCCAAGTGGAACTTAACCCGGCTCTAGGTGTGTGCAAGTTCGAAGTGTACTAAAATTCGGGCCAAGTGGAACTTAACCTGGCTCTAGGTGTGTGCATGTTCGAAGTGTACTAAAATCCGGGCCAAGTGGAACTTAACCCGGCTCTAGGTGTGTGCATGTTCGAAGTTCTCACGGAGCTACGTTAGTGTTCTAAAAGAGCATCCGGCCGAGTAACAAGTCACTCCCCCGGAGGCTCGGGGACTAATGGTTATTATCTACAACTTGCAAAGGAGAAACGACGTACCTCCATCATTCGTCCAGCGAGGTTAATGGCCTTTGCGGCGGTATTCATCTGAGCGGAAAACTCGGCGGGGCCAAACTTTTCCGGGAGATCAGATTCCTGGAGTACCTCTGCCTTATTCCAGTTCATGACAAACTCCATCAGGCTCGGAGGATACCGTTCACCCGTGGGCATATGGGGCGTCACCAAGCCTTTTGCATGTGCTTCCTTCCTCTCCACCAAGGCAAGGGCAGGGCTGGTGTGCAGGACCAACTGCTGGGCTTCGCTTGGCTCGGCAGGCACATCCTTTGCTGCTGATGTCTTCTTGGGGAGCATTGACACAAGGGTGTGCTGCCCAGACTCGATAGCAGTGGGCTTGGCAGCGTCTGGAGCCTTCTTGCCTTTGGCTTGCTGGGCAGAGGAAGCTGTAGCAGTGGTTTTCCCCTGCCGAGGTTGAGAAGACTCGGAAGATGCAGAGGAACTAGGTGCTGGTACTCTCGCTGCTGGGCTTGGTGCCGGCGCTGAAGTTTTCGCTGCCAGAGTTGGTGCTGATGCCGAGGTTGGAGTTGGTACTGGTTTGCTTGTTGGTACTGGAATTGGTGCTGGGGACGAAGTAGCCTCGGTGGCTGCTGGTTGAGGTGTTGTCGAGGCGGTCGATGCCGTTGCGTCGGCTAGGCCGGTCTCCCCCACTCCAAGGTTACCCTCCTCTTGCCGAGGTGGAGCTGAACCCGGAGCGGCCGCAGAACCCTCTGGGATAGGGCTCAGCGGGGGTGACGCGTCGTCACGACGGGGAGAAGGGCTAGGTCGGAGAGGAGAAGAGATGCTAGATCCACTTTGAGGGACCTCCACCGGAGCCCTGCGAAATCAAATAACTTCAGAAGAAAATTACGACAAAGTAAAGAAGAACGAGTTACAGAAGAAAGAAGGACTTACGCATCCGAGGTTTCGGCCGCTTTGGGTTTCCGAGCCCTTCGTGCTGGGGCCTTGCCTGCTGGTTCGGGGGCAGTCTTGTCCCCGGATTTCTTTCGCCTTTTAACGGGCTAAGAGGGTCCGGAGGAAGAACTCGGAGAAGCCCCACGTTTCTTCTTCATGGCCACCGGAATAGGCTCGCCCGTAGCGAGAGGGGGATCCTCGTTAATATGACCGCCGGGGTGAGCTGATGGCGGAAAAGCAAAAGAAAGGGGGACAGCCTCAAAAGGTTCAATCACCTCGATTTCCGAGTCATCTTCATCATCGGGCCAATCTCTAATAGAAGAGGATTTACCCGTGGGTCGTTTCGTGGCGTCGGTCATAGGGAGGAACATCTCCTGGTCCGGCTCTTCTTCATCCGGAGTCTCCCGGTCCAGCGCCCACTTAAGGGATGGATCGGTGCCGTCCTCAAGGGTCTGCTGAAGGAATTGCTGAGGAAAAGAGGGAACAAAAGAGTCAAAAATTGCAACAATAACTGACATGTAATTAGTCCGGGTTAAGTTTGTAGCATGAAGCTTACCGTGGGAGGAAGCCGGTCACGGCAGAAATGCTCAATCCCCCAAGACCAATCAGTGGAAAATTCCTTGTGAGTGGTGAAGAGAGCCTTGACCCGGCGATAAATCTCCGAGTTGGTCAGCTCGAAGGATGAGGTCCGGTTAGGATCGCGGCCGTAGCTCATGTGGCACACCTTGTGGGTGCGCTTCTGGAGGGGTGAGATTCGGTTACGCACAAAGGTGATCATGGCATCCTCGTTGCATAGCCCGAGCCCCTTCAGTTCCGCGAACCTTTTGCTCACTTGGTTGGCCAAGGCTGTGGGCTTCTTGGGGATCACATCCCACAGGTCCGGGTTAGGTGGACCGGGAGTGTAGGGAAGCAACCGGATCAAATCTTCGGTGCCCGTGTTCCGGACATAGAAGAAGGTTCGGGCCCATCCTTTGCAGGCCTCTAGCCCGGTGACCCGGGGAAAAACAGAAAATCGCCGGGGTGAAATGGAGGCCGCTCCAAATTGAGTGAGCCGCTTGTCCTCCGGATCAGCGTGGATGTTGGGAATGACGTTGCGACGAAGGCCGAAGAACCGGATCCATAGCTCTTTCGTGGGCCATAGTACGGCGTAGCCTTTGATCGTAGAAGCAAAGGCATAAAGAGAGGTGATGGCGTTGGCTGGAAGGTGGTGTGGCTGGAGTTGGTACGTACCGAGCTAGTCCTGGAAAAAGTCACTCACCGGCAAGCTGAAGCCCCGTTGGAAATGGGACAAAAATACGATGAACTCGCCCGGATTGGGCGAGGGGGCCAGTTCGTTGGAAGGAAGACGCGCGGCGACGCCGGCCGGGATGCGTCTGGTCCGGTAGAGCCAGTCCAGGTCATCCTGGTAGACCCAGGAGCCGGCCCACGCGTCGCGGTCCGCCGCCGCGGCATCTTCTTCCATCTCCTGCTCAGCAACAATGAGTTCCTCTTCAGTCATCAGGTCCTCGAGGCCCTCGATGGCACTGGAGGCGGCGGGGGACAGTGGCAGGGACTGGCGCGGACCCGTGGCGAGAAATTCGCGTCGCGGTGGCGGCGACGAGGTGGTGCGACGGAGAAGCGCGGCGGCGACACTGTTATTTGGCGATGCTGGCGGCGGCACGGTCGCGAGGAAGAGGAAGAAGGATAGCAGCGGGCAGAGGGGTGCGGAGGGGGGGAAATCCTAAGGGACGCACCCCTCCGCTATTTAACCACTCCCATCAGGGGTGAGTGGGATCACGCCCTGTGGACCGGCCACACGCTAGGGCCGTGTATCACCCGTCCGGACCAATCAGTGAAGAGCCACACGGAAGTCCACAGGGCGGAGAGAGTCCTATGACGTGACGCGCTGGTGCGGTAAACGAGGAGGCAGGCGTGACATGGCCCGCACACAGTGATAACTGACAATTACTACGGCGATTACTGTACCGTCCCTTAAAATAAGACGACATAATGATTATAGCTTCACATGGGTTAGCGTACGAGAGAAGGAAGGAAGACCCGGATGGAACTGTGGTAACCCGGCCGGCAAGTGAAAACTTGAAATGTGCGAAGGGAACGTAAATCCAAGCAGTCCGAGGTACAGAGGTAACTCGGCAATAACGACCGGGGCACAAGATTGAACCTGGTGTGGCCTTAGCGGCTGAGGTAACTAAGACCGCACCAGCTTCGGGGACTAATGTTGGGGGGATACCCCCGGGTAGGGTCACGCCGGGGTATAAAGGCTGAGTTAGCCGAGGATCGGCAAGGCCAAAGAAGATGCTGGCCGGGTCACCTCAAGGCAGGCCGAATCACGGGGTAATCCGGACCTGGGGGTGTTCGCCTAACTAGGTCCCATCCGACTTAAGCAGTAAGTCGGAAGTGAATGTTTTACCTGTATGCAGGAACGGGTGTGGCTGGATGAACCATCATCCGGGTCATTGCAAGCTTCTAGGAGAAGGAAGGAATCTCGTTGGTCAAAAGGAGCCCCGGTACGCACTGCCTGAGCGAAGCGAGCAAGGACAGGACCACCGGGGCATGGCCGACAAGCGTGACGACGCCCGTGTCGGCTGACGAGGGCGCCGTCAGAGGCTCACGTAGCTAAAGCATGTGTGACGCAGGGGAAAAAGCACCCCGGTCGGTTTACCACTTTGGGAGGAAGCATATTCTTAGGAATATGCCTCCACGTATGCCCTAGGCAGAAACCGAGCCTCCCCTATAAAAGGGGGGCTAGGGCTTCTGTTGAGGGGTTGGTCTCTCGATGATTCAGTTTTGGGCTAGGGTTTCAGGTGTGATCTGTGGGTGAGAGTAAGAGAGCTCCTTCTTCCTCCTCTCGCCAATACAGCTCTAGGAGCACTTATAACCTTGGAAGTAAATCAATACAAGCTCTTGTGTGGAGAATCACTTCACTATCCCTCCCTGGATTCCCCTAGCGAGTATTAGTCCCCACCTTTAGCCTATACATGGCATCTGCCGTGACACCACCACGACAGTCACGGGGTTGTAATATCACGGTAACAAGAAAACATAACTTGTTGTGAACGAGATTGGACAAGGTATGGGATACCAATGATCAGATCTCGGACATGTTGTATCAAGAAACAAAAGGAAGAGGATGCTACATTTAGCGGTTCAAACGACATTGTCATCAGGAATGCATAGGGGTCACATGGACATCCCTGGTCCCTCTGTTGATCATTGATTTAGATCATGTCTAGAGCATTCCCGAGCCGTGAGAGGATACACTTAAGGGTATGATGAGAGCGATCATTCGTAAGACGGAATCACAGTAGAGAAAGAGATAAAGCCGGAATCGTTCTTTGGAGAGGTCCGAAGTTGTTAGGAGAAAGAATAAAGGAAAAGACCAGAAAAGTGTTTTCAGATAAATGGAAATTTAATATATATTTATTATATGTTAATTGTGAATTAATATATTCCAAATAATATTTAAGTTAAGATTTATGAAAGTAACTTTTATATTAGGCCAAATCCCCGGAGGGAAATAGCCTCGAATAAAAGCTACAGAAAAATAAAAGGAAAAAGAAAAGGCAAAACAGAAAGAACCCACCAGGGCGGCAGATAGTTTCCGCCGCACGGGGGCGGGTGCCAGTTACCATCCGTGGTGGCCGGCCTAGCTCGACCCTGACCCATACGGGGCTCGCGGGTGAGCCGGCCCGCCAGCCGGGCCGGCGGGGGCAGGCGGCCCACCCGGGCGAGCTACCAGGCGGGCGGTGCAGGCCACGGGCGAGCTGGGCCTCGGGGTGGCACTCCGGCCCACCCCGGCCAGCTGTGAAGCACTGGCTGCTGCTGCTGGCCAGTTGGGCCGCGCGCAGCTCCAGGCCCACCCGGGCTGGCTGCTGGCTGCTGCCTAGTTTTGCTGCATGTTGTTGGGCCAGTGGGGTTTAGGCCCATTCGGCTAGTCCGAATTTTCCTTTACTTTTAGTCCCACATGGCTAGCCCTTTGAGAAATGCACACCCCCTTAGCCTATATAAAGGGGTTCCCATGGGTGGGATGAAACACACAATTAGACAAGTCCTTTGGTTGACTTTCTCCCTCCCTCTCTCTATACCTTGTGACCATGGCCCCAAGTCTGGGTTGTGCGACCGAGGCACACCTGCAGTACGCCATTGTGCTGCAGGGATTCCTAGCTGGATATCAACTTCCGCACTCCCGGCGGGATCGGGGAGCCGGAGGTCTCATCATGCATCAGATGTGTACGAATACACGAGGCGCCACACTTGGGGCGCTTAAATGTCGTGAGCCGCAGCTGTTGCATGATGAAAATGAAGAAGGAGCAAGGGGTGACCTGCGAGGAGCTTCGCGACCTTGAGGTCGGCTACGAGTACGACTACTTCAACCATGTTCCCTGTGGAACGTTAACCGCGTACGTCTACAAGGGTATGTATTCTCTACGCATTGGCTGTTATCACATTACTACATAGATAGATCCTAGGAAGTTTTGGGGTTACATCGTAGGAAACTTTCTGTTTTCTGCTGCGATCCCCAACAAAGAATAGACATGCAATGACACTGGTGGATCCATGTGGTTTTTGAAAAGAACAGACATGCAATGACTCTAGTTGTGGTTAATGAAAAGAACACAAATTTCAATGACACTAGTGGATCCATATGTGGTTTGTGAAAAGAACACATATGCAATGACTCTAGTGGATCCATATGTGGTTTGTAAAAAGAACAGACATGCAATGACTCTAGTTGTGGTTAATGAAAAGAACACACATGCAATGACACTAGTGGATCCATGTGGTTTGTGAAAATAAAAGACATGTAATGACTGTAGCTTTGGTTAATGAAAAGAACACACATTTCAATGACATTGGTGGATGCATATGTGGTTTGCGAAAAGAACACACATGCAATGACTCTGGTGGATCCATATGTGGTTTGTGAAAAGAACAGACATGCAATGACTCTAGCTGTGGTTAATGAAAAGAACAAACATTTCAATGACACTGGTGGATCCATATGTGGTTTGTGAGAAGAACACACATGCAACGACACTGGTGGATCCATATATGGTTTATGAATAGACCACACATTCAGTGACTCTAGATGTGATTTATTAAAATAACACACATGCAATGACACTGGTGGATCCATGTGGTTTACGAAAATAATACACATGCAATGACGTTGGTGGATCCATATGTGGTTTGTGAGAAGAATAGACATGCAATGACACTGGTGGATCCATATGTGGTTTATGACATGAACACACATGCAATGACTCTGGTGGATCCATATGTGGTTTGTGAAAAGAACAAACAAGCAATGACTCTAGCTGTGGTTATTGAAAAGAATAGACATGCAACGACACTGGTGGATCCATGTGTTTTGTGAAAAGAACCGACATGCAATGACTCTAGCTGTGGTTAATGAAAAGAACATACATTTCGATGACACTGGTGGATCCATTTGTGGTTTGTGAAAAGAACGCACATGCAATGACTCTTGTGGATCCATGTGTGATTTGTGAAAAGAACAGACATGCAATGACTCTAGCTGTGGTAAATGAAAAGAATAGACATGCAATGACTCTAGCTGTAATTTATTGAAAGAACACACATAAAATGACACTGGTGGATCCATGTGGTTTGCGAAAAGAACAGACATGCAATGGCTCTAGCTGTGGTTAGTGAAAAGAACACACATTTCAATGACACTGGTGGATCCATATGTGGTTTGTGAAAAGAACACACATGCAATGAATCTGGTGGATCCATATGTGATTTGTGAAAAGAACAGACATGCAATGACTCTCGCTATGGTTAATTAAAATAAGACACATTTCAGTGACACTAGTGGATCTATATGTGGTTTGTGAAGAACACACATGCAATGACACTAGTGGATCCATATGTGGTTTATGAAGAGAACACACATCCAGTGACTCTAGCTATGGTTTATTAAAAGAACACACATTCAATGACACTGGTGGATCCATGTGGTTTATCAAAAGACCAGACATGCAATGACACTGGTGGATCCCTATGTGGTTTGTGAGAAGAACACACATTTCAATGACACTGTTGGATCCATATGTGGTTTGTGAAAAGAACACACATGCAATGACTCTGGTGGATCCATATGTGGTTTGTGAAAAGAACAGACATGCAATGACACTAGCTCTGGTCAATGAAAAGAACAGACATGCAATGACTCTCGCTGTGGTTTATTGAAAGAACTCACATGCAATGACACTGGTGGATCCGTGTTGTTTGTGAAAAGAACAGACATGCAATGACTCTAGCTGTGGTTAATGAAAAGAACACACATTTCAATGACACTGGTGGATCCATCTATGGTTTGTGAAAAGAACACACATGCAATGACTCTAGTGGATCCATATGTGGTTTGTGAAAAGAACATACATGCAATGACTCTAGTTGTGGTTAATGAAAAGAACAGACATGCAATTACTCTAGATGTGGTTCATTAAAAGAACACACATGCAATGACACTGGTGGATCCATATGTGGTTTGTGAAAAGAACAAACATGCAATGACTTTAACTGTGTTTATGAAAAGAACAAGCATCCTATAACTCTACTAGATCCATGTGTGGTCTATGAAAAGAATAGACATGCAATGACACTGGTGGATCCATATGGGGTATATGAAGAGAACACACATCCAGTGACTCTAGCTGTGGTTTATTAAAAGAACGCACATGCAATGATACTAGCTGTGGTTAATGAAAACAAAACACATGCAATGACTATGGTGGATCAATGTGGTTTGTGAAAAGAACAGACATGGAATGACTCTATATGTGGTTAATGAAAAGAACACACATTTCAGTAACACTGGTGGATCCATATGTGGTTTGTGAGAAGAACACACATGCAATGACACTAATGGATCCATATGTGGTTTATGAAGAGAACACACATCCAGTGACTCTAGTTCTGGTTTATTATAAGAACACACATGCAATGACACTAGAGGATCCATGTGGTTTATGAAAAGAACACACATTTCAGTGACACTGGTGGATCCATATGTTGTTTCTGAGAAGAACACACATGCAATGATACTGGTGGATCCATATGTGGTTTATGAAAAGAACACACATGCAATGACTCTTGTGGATACATATGTGGTTTGTGAAAAGAACAGACATGCAATGACTCTAGCTGTGGTTAATGAAAAGAATAGACATGCAATGACTCTAGCTATTGTTTATTGAAAGAACACACATGCAATGACACTGGAGGATCCATGTGGTTTGTGAAAAGAACAGACATGCAATGACAATAGCTGTCGTTAATGAAAAGAACACACATTTCAATGAAACCGGTGGATCCATATGTAGTTTGTGAAAACAACACACGTGCAATGACACTGGTGGATCCATATGTGGTTTGTGAAAAGAACAAACATCCAATGACTCTAGTTGTGATTAATGAAAAGAACACACATGCAATGACACTAGTGGATCCATGTGGTTTGTGAAAAGAACAGACATACAATGACTCTAGCTGTGGTTAATGAAAAGAACACAAATTTCAATGACACTGGTGGATCCATATGTGGTTTGCGAAAAGAACACACATGCAATGACTCTGGTGGATCCATATGTGGTTTGGGAAAAGAACAGACATGCAATGACTCTAGCTATGGTTAATGAAAAGAACACACATTTCTATGACACTGGTGGATCCATATGTAGTTTGTGAAAAGAACGCACATGCAATGACTCTTGTGGATCCATGTGTGATTTGTGAAAAGAACAGACATGCAATGACTCTAGCTGTGGTTAATGAAAAGAATAGACATGCAATGACTCTAGATGTGGTTTATTGAAAGAACATACATAAAATGACACTGGTGGATCCATGTGGTTTGTGAAAAGAACAGACATGCAATGGCTCTAGCTATGGTTAATGAAAAGAACACACATTTCAATGACACTGGTGGATCCGTATGTGATTTGTGAAAAGAACACACATGCATTGAATCTGGTGGATCCATATGTGATTTGTGAAAAGATACGACATGCAATGACTGTAGCTGTGGTTAATTAAAAGAACACACATTTCAGTGACACTAGTGGATCCATATGAGGTTTGTGAGAAGAACACACATGCAATGACACTAGTGGATCTATATATGGTTTATGAAGAGAACACACATCCAGTGACTCTAGCTATGGTTTATTAAAAGAACACACATGCAATGACACTGGTGGATCCATGTGGTATATGAAAAGTCCAGACATGCAATGACATTGGTGGATCCATATGTGGTTTGTGAGAAGAACACACATTTCAATGACACTGGTGCATCCATAGGTGGTTTGTGAAAAGAACACACATGCAATGACTCTGGTGGATCCATATGTGGTTTCTGAAAAGAACAGACATGCAATGACTCTAGCTCTGGTGAATGAAAAGAACAGACATGCAATGACTCTCGCTGTGGTTTATTGAAATAACATACATGCAATGACACTGGTGGATCCGTGTGGTTTGTGAAAAGAACAAACATGCAATGACTCTAGCTGTGGTTAATGAAAATAACACACATTTCAGTGACACTAGTGGATCCATATGTGGTTTGTGAAAAGAACACACATATAATGACTCTGGTGGATCCATATGTGGTTTGTGAAAAGAACATACATGCAATGACTATAGTTGTGGTTAATGCAAAGAACAAACATGCAATGACACTGGTGGATCCATGTGGTTTGTGAAAAGAATAGACCTGCAATGACTCTAGCTATGGTTAATGAAAAGAACACGCATTTCAATGACACCGGTGGATCCATATGTGGTTTGTGAAAAGAACACACATGCAATGACTCTAGTTGATCCATATGTGGTTTGTGAAAAGGACAGACATGCAAAGACTCTAGTTGTGGTTAATGAAAAGAACACACATTTCAATGAAACCGGTGGATCCATATGTAGTTTGTGAAAAGAACACACGTGCAATGACACTGGTGGATCCATATGTGGTTTCTGAAAAGAACAAAGATCCAATGACTCTAGTTGTGATCAATGAAAAGAACACACATGCAATGACACTAGTGGATCCATGTGGTTTGTGAAAAGAACAGACATGCAATGACTCTAGCTGTGGTTAATGAGAAGAACACAAATTTCAATGACACTGGTGGATCCATATATGGTTTGCGAAAAGAACACACATGCAATGACTCTGGTGGATCCATATGTGGTTTGTGAAAAGAACAGACATGTAATGACTCTAGCTGTGGTTAATGAAAAGAACAAACATTTCAATGACACTGTTGGATCCATATGTGGTTTGTGAGAAGAACACACTTTCAATAACACTGGTGGATCCATATGTGCTTTATGAATAGACCACACATTCCTTTACTCTAGTTGTGATTTATTAAAAGAACACATATGCAATGACATTGGTAGATCCATGTGGTTTATGAAAATAACACACATGCAATGTCGCTGGTGGATCCATATGTGGTTTGCGAGAAGAACAGACATGCAATGACACTGGTGGATCCATATGTGGTTTGTGACAAGAACACACATGCAATGACTCTGGTGGATCCATATGTGGTTTTTGAAAAGAACAGGCATGCAATGACTCTAGCTGTGGTTAATGAAAAGAACAAACATTTCAATGACACTGGTGGATCCATATGTGGTTTGTGAGAAGAACAGACATGCAATGACTCTAGCTATGGATAATGAAAAGAACACACATTTCGATGACACTGGTGGATCCATATGTGGTTTGTGAAAAGAACGCACATGCAATGACTCTTCTGGATCCATGAGTGATTTGTGAAAAGAGCAGACATGCAATGACTCTAGCTGTGGTCAATGAAAAGAACAGACATGCAATGACTCTAGATGTGGTTTATAGACAGAACACACATAAAATGACACTAGTGGATCCATGTGGTTTGTGAAAAGAACACACATGCAATGGCTCTAGCTATGGTTAATGAAAAGAACACACATTTCAATGACACTGGTGGATCCGTATGTGATTTGTGAAAAGAACACACATGCATTGAATCTAGTGGATCCATATGTGATTTGTGAAAAGAACAGACATGCAATGACTCTAGTTGTGGTTAATTGAAAGAACACACATTTCAGTGACACTAGTGGATCCATATGAGGTTTGTGAGAAGAACACACATGCAATGACAATAGTGGATCTATAAGTGGTTTATGAAGAGAACACACATCCAGTGACTCTAGCTATGGTTTATTAAAAGAACACACATGCAATGACACTGGTGGATCCATGTGGTTTATGAAAAGACCAGACATGCAATGACATTGGTGGATCCATATGTGGTTTGTGAGAAGAACACACATTTCAATGACACTGGTGTATCCATAGGTGGTTTGTGAAAAGAACACACAGGCAATGACTCTGGTGGATCCATATGTGGTTTGTGAAAAGAACAGACATGCAATGACTCTAGCTCTGGTGAATGAAAAGAACACGCATGCAATGACTCTCGCTGTGGTTTATTGAAAGAACACACATGCAATGACACTGGTGGATCCGTGTGGTTTGTGAAAAGAACAGACATGCAATGACTCTAGCTGTGGTTAATGAAAATAACACACATTTCAGTGACACTGGGGATCCATATGTGGTTTGTGAAAAGAACACACATGCAATGACTCTGGTGGATCCATATGTGGTTTGTGAAAAGAACAGACATGCAATGACTCTAGCTGTGGTTAATGAAAAGAACACGCATTTCAATGACACCGGTGGATCCATATGTGGTTTATGAAGAGAACACACATGCAATGACTCTGGTGGATCCGTATGTGGTTTGTGAAAAGAACAGACATGCAATGACTCTAGTTGTGGTTAATGAAAAGAACACACATGCAATGACACTGGTGGATCCATGTGGTTTGTGAAAAGAATAGACATGCAATGACTCTAGCTGTGGTTAATGAAAAGAATAGACATGCAATGACACTGGTGGATCCATGTTGTTTGTGAAAAGAACCGACATGCAATAACTCTAGTTGTGGTTAATGAAAAGAACACACATTTTGATGACACTGGTGGATCCATATGTGGTTTGTGAAAAGAACGCACATGCAATGACTCTTGTGGATCCATACGTGATTTGTGAAAAGAACAGACATGCAATGACTCTAGCTGTGGTCAATGAAAAGAACAGACAAGCAATGACTCTAGATGTGGTTTATTGAAAGAACACACATAAAATGACACTGGTGGATCCATGTGGTTTGTGAAAAGAACAGACATGCAATGGTTCTAGCTATTGTTAATGAAAAGAACACACATTTCAAGGACACTGGTGGATCCGTATGTGGTTTGTGAAAAGAACACACATGCAATGAATCTGGTGGATCCATATGTGATTTGTGAAAAGAACAGACATGCAATGACTCTAGTTGTGGTTAATTAAAAGAACACACATTTCAGTGACACTAGTGGATCCATATGTGGTTTGTGAGAAGAACACACATGCAATGACACTAGTGGATCCATATGTGGTTTATGAAGAGAACACACATCTAGTGACTCTAGCTATGGTTTATTAAAAGAACACACATTCAATGACACTGGTGGATCCATGTGGTTTATCAAAAGACCAGACATGCAATGACACTGGTGGATCCCTATGTGGTTTGTGAGAAGAACACACATTTCAATGACACTGTTGGATCCATATGTGGTTTGTGAAAAGAACACACATGCAATGACACTAGTGGATCCATGTGGTTTGTGAAAAGAACAGACATGCAATGACTCTGATGGATCCATATGTGGTTTGTGAATAGAACAGACATGCAATGACTCTAGCTGTGGTTAATGAAAAGAACATACATTTCGATGACACTGGTGGATCCATTTGTGGTTTGTGAAAAGAACGCACATGCAATGACTCTTGTGGATCCATGTGTGATTTGTGAAAAGAACAGACATGCAATGACTCTAGCTGTGGTAAATGAAAAGAATAGACATGCAATGACTCTAGCTGTAATTTATTGAAAGAACACACATAAAATGACACTGGTGGATCCATGTGGTTTGCGAAAAGAACAGACATGCAATGGCTCTAGCTGTGGTTAGTGAAAAGAACACACATTTCAATGACACTGGTGGATCCATATGTGGTTTGTGAAAAGAACACACATGCAATGAATCTGGTGGATCCATATGTGATTTGTGAAAAGAACAGACATGCAATGACTCTCGCTATGGTTAATTAAAATAAGACACATTTCAGTGACACTAGTGGATCTATATGTGGTTTGTGAAGAACACACATGCAATGACACTAGTGGATCCATATGTGGTTTATGAAGAGAACACACATCCAGTGACTCTAGCTATGGTTTATTAAAAGAACACACATGCAATGACACTGGTGGATCCATGTGGTTTATGAAAAGACCAGACATGCAATTAAATTGGTGGATCCATATGTGGTTTGGGAGAAGAACACACATTTCAATGACACTGGTGGATCCATATGTGGTTTGTGACAAGAACACACATGCAATGACTTTGGTGGATCCGTATGTGGTTTGTGAAAAGAACAGACATGCAATGACTCTAGCTCTGGTCAATGAAAAGAACAGACATGCAATCACTCTCGTTGTGGTTTATTGAAAGAACACACATGCAATGACACTGGTGGATCCGTGTGGTTTGTGAAAAGAACAGACATGCAATGACTCTAGCTGTGGTTAATGAAAAGAACACACATTTTAGTGACACTGGTGGATCCATATGTGGTTTTTGAAAAGAACACACATGCAATGACTCTGGTGGATCCATATGTGGTTTGTGAAAAAAACATACATGCAATGACTCTAGTTGTGGTTAATGCAAAGAACACACATGCAATGACACTGGTGGATCCATGTGGTTTGTGAAAAGAACAAACACGCAATGACTCTAGCTATGGTTAATGAAAAGAACACACATTTCAATGACACCGGTGGATCCATATGTGGTTTGTGAAAAGAACACACATGCAATGACTCTGGTGGATCCATATGTGGTTTGTGAAAAGAATAGACATGCAAAGACTCTAGTTGTGGTTAATGAAAAGAACACGCATTTCAATGACACTGGTGGATCCATATGTGGTTTATGAAGAGAACACACATGCAATGACTCTGGTGGATCCGTATGTGGTTTGTGACAAGAACAGACATCCAATGACTCTAGTTGTGGTTAATGAAAAGAACACACATGCAATGACACTGGTGGATCCATGTGGTTTGTGAAAAGAACATACATGCAATGACTAAAGCTATGGTTAATGAAAAGAATAGACATGCAATGACACTGGTGGATCCATGTGTTTTGTGAAAAGAACAGACATGCAATGACTCTGGTAGATCCATATGTGGTTTGTGAAAAGAACTGACATGCAATGACTCTAGATGTGGTTCATGAAAAGAACACACATGCAATGACACTGGTGGATCTATATGTGGTTTATGAAGAGAACACACATTTCATAGACACTGGTGGATCCATATGTTGTTTGTGAGAAGAACACACATGCAATGACACTGGTGGATCCATATGTGGTTTGTGAAAATAACTCACATTCAATGACTCTTGTGGATCCATATGTGGTTTGTCAAAAGAACAGACATGCAATGACTCTGGCTATGGTTAATGAAAAGAATAGACATGCAGTGAATCTAGCTATGGTTTATGGAAAGAACACACATGCAATGACATTGGTGGATCCATGTGGTTTGTGAAAAGAACAGACATGCAATGACTCTAGCTATGCTTAATAAAAAGAACACACATTTCAATGACCCTGGTGGATCCATATGTGGTTTGTGAAAAGAAAATATATGCAATGACTCTGGTGGATCCATATGTGGTTTGTGAACAGAACAGACATGCAATGACTCTAGTTGTGGTTAATGAAAATAACACACATGCAATGGCACTGGTGGATCCATCTGGTTTGTGAAAAGAACAGACATGCAATGACTCTAGCTGTGGTTAATGAAAAGAACACACATTTAAATGACACTGGTGGATCCGTATGTGGTTTGTGAAAAGAACACACATGCAATTATTCTGGTGGATCCATATATGGTTTGTGAACAGAAGATACATGCAATGACCCTAGTTGTGGTTAATGAAAAGAACACACATTTTAATGACACTAGTGGATCCATACGTGGTTTGTGAGAAGAACACACATGCAATGACATTGGTGGATCCATATGTGCTTTATGAAGAGAACACACATCCAGTGACTCTAGTTGTGGTTTATTAAAAGAACACACATGCAATAACACTGGTGGATCCATGTGGCTTATGAAAAGAACACACATGCAATGACTCTGGTGGATCCATATGTGGTTTGTGACAAGAACATACATGCAATGACACTTGTGGATCCATATGTGGTTTGTGACAAGAACACACATGCAATGACTCTGGTGGATCCATATGTGGTTTGTGAAAAGAACAGACATGCAATGACTCTAGCTGTGGTTAATGAAAAGAACATACATGCAATGACACTAGTGGATCCATGTGGTTTGTGAAAAGAACAGACATGCAATAACTATAACCGTGGTTAATGAAAAGAACACATATTTCAATGACACTGGTAGATCTATATGTGGTTTGTGAAAAGAACACACATGCAATGACTCCGGTGGATCCATATGTGGTTTGTGAAAAGAACAGACATGCAATGACTCTGGTTATGGTTAATAAAAAGAACACACATGCAATGACACTGGTGGATCCATGTAGTTTGTGAAAAGAATAGACATGTAATGACTCGAGGTGTGGTTAATGAAAAGAACACACATTTCAATGACACTAGTGGATCCATATATGGTTTGTGAAAAGAACACACATGCAATGACCTGGTGGATCCATATGTGGTTTGTGAAAAGAACAAACATGCAATGACTCTAGCTATGGTTAATGAAAAGAACAAACATTTCAATGAGACTGGTGGATCCATATTTGGTTTGTGAGAAGAACACACATGCAATGACACTAGTGGATCCATATGTGGTTTATGAAGAGAACACACATCCTGTGAATCTAGTTGTGGTTTATTAAAAGAACACACGTGCAATGACACTGGTGAATCCATGTGGTTTATGAAAAGAACACACATGCAATGACACTGGTGGATCCATATGGTTTGTGAAATGAACAGACATGCAATGACTCTAGCTGTGGTTAATGAAAAGAACAAACATTTCAATGACACTGGTGGATCCATAAGTGGTTTGTGAAAAGATGATACACGCAATGACTCTGGTGGATCCATATGTGGTTTGTGAAAAGAATAGACATGGAATGACTCTAGCTGTGGTTAATGAAAAGAACATACATTTCAATGTCACTGGTGGATCCATATGTGGTTTGTGAAAAGATGATACATGCAATGACTCTGGTGGATCCATATGTGGTTTGTGAAAAGAACAGACATGCAATGACTCTAGCTATGGTTAATGAAAAGAATAAACATTTCAATGACACTGGTGGATCCATAGGTGGTTCATGAAAAGAACACACATGCAATGACACTGGTGGATCTATATGTGGTTTATGAAGAGAACACACATTTCATTGACACTGGTGGATCCATATGTTGTTTGTGAGAAGAACACACATGCAATGACACTGGTGGATCCATATGTGGTTTGTGAAAATAACACACATTCAATGACTCTTGTGGATCCATGTGTGGTTTGTGAAAAGAACAGACATGCAATGACTCTGGCTATGGTTAATGAAAAGAATAGACATGCAGTGATTCTAGCTATGGTTTATGGAAAGAACACACATGCAATGGCATTGGTGGATCCATGTGGTTTGTGAAAAGAACAAACATGCAATGACTCTAGCTATGCTTAATAAAAAGAACAGACATGCAATGACTCTAGATGTGGTTTATTGAAAGAACACACATAAAATGACACTGGTGGATCCATGTGGTTTGTGAAAAGAACAGACATGCAATGGTTCTAGCTATTGTTAATGAAAAGAACACACATTTCAATGACACTGGTGGATCCGTATGTGGTTTGTGAAAAGAACACACA
This sequence comes from Avena eriantha, assembly GCA_910589775.1. Taxonomy (NCBI): domain Eukaryota; kingdom Viridiplantae; phylum Streptophyta; class Magnoliopsida; order Poales; family Poaceae; genus Avena; species Avena eriantha. Next base: position 447,912,334 of record OU342742.1, read on the forward strand.
TGCAATGAATCTGGTGGATCTATATGTGATTTGTGAAAAGAACAGACATGCAATGACTCTAGTTGTGGTTAATTAAAAGAACACACATTTCAGTGACACTAGTGGATCCATATGTGGTTTGTGAGAAGAACACACATGCAATGACACTAGTGGATCCATATGTGGTTTATGAAGAGAACACACATCTAGTGACTCTAGCTATGGTTTATTAAAAGAACACACATGCAATGACACTGGTGGATCCATGTGGTTTATGAAAAGACCAGACATGCAATGAAATTGGTGGATCCATATGTGGTTTGGGAGAAGAACACACATTTCAATGACACTGGTGGATCCATATGTGGTTTGTGACAAGAACACACATGCAATGACTTTGGTGGATCCGTATGTGGGTTGTGAAAAGAACAGACATGCAATGACTCTAGCTCTGGTCAATGAAAAGAACAGACATGCAATCACTCTCGTTGTGGTTTATTGAAAGAACACACATGCAATGACACTGGTGGATCCGTGTGGTTTGTGAAAAGAACAGACATGCAATGACTCTAGCTGTGGTTAATGAAAAGAACACACATTTCAGTGACATTGGTGGATCCATATGTGGTTTTTGAAAAGAACACACATGCAATGACTCTGGTGGATCCATATGTGGTTTGTGAAAAAAACATACATGCAATGACTCTAGTTGTGGTTAATGCAAAGAACACACATGCAATGACACTGGTGGATCCATGTGGTTTGTGAAAAGAACAAACACGCAATGACTCTAGCTATGGTTAATGAAAAGAACACACATTTCAATGACACCGGTGGATCCATATGTGGTTTGTGAAAAGAACACACATGCAATGACTCTAGTGGATCCATATGTGGTTTGTGAAAAGAATAGACATGCAAAGACTCTAGTTGTGGTTAATGAAAAGAACACGCATTTCAATGACACTGGTGGATCCATATGTGGTTTATGAAGAGAACACACATGCAATGACTCTGGTGGATCCGTATGTGGTTTGTGACAAGAACAGACATGCAATGACTCTAGTTGTGGTTAATGAAAAGAACACACATGCAATGACACTGGTGGATCCATGTGGTTTGTGAAAAGAACATACATGCAATGACTAAAGCTATTGTTAATGAAAAGAATAGACATGCAATGACACTGGTGGATCCATGTGGTTTGTGAAAAGAACAGACATGCAATGACTCTGGTAGATCCATATGTGGTTTGTGAAAAGAACTGACATGCAATGACTCTAGATGTGGTTCATGAAAAGAACACACATGCAATGACACTGGTGGATCTATATGTGGTTTATGAAGAGAACACACATTTCATTGACACTAGTGGATCCATATGTTGTTTGTGAGAAGAACACACATGCAATGACACTGGTGGATCCATATGTGGTTTTTGAAAATAACACACATTCAATGACTCTTGTGGATCCATATGTGGTTTGTCAAAAGAACAGACATGCAATGACTCTGGCTATGGTTAATGAAAAGAATAGACATGCAGTGACTCTAGCTATGGTTTATGGAAAGAACACACATGCAATGACATTGGTGGATCCATGTGGTTTGTGAAAAGAACAGACATGCAATGACTCTAGCTATGCTTAATAAAAAGAACACACATTTCAATGACCCTGGTGGATCCATATGTGGTTTGTGAAAAGAAAATATATGCAATGACTCTGGTGGATCCATATGTGGTTTGTGAACAGAACAGACATGCAATGACTCTAGTTGTGGTTAATGAAAATAACACACATGCAATGGCACTGGTGGATCCATCTGGTTTGTGAAAAGAACAGACATGCAATGACTCTAGCTGTGGTTAATGAAAAGAACACACATTTAAATGACACTGGTGGATCCGTATGTGGTTTGTGAAAAGAACACACATGCAATTATTCTGGTGGATCCATATATGGTTTGTGAACAGAAGATACATGCAATGACCCTAGTTGTGGTTATTGAAAAGAACACACATTTTAATGACACTAGTGGATCCATACGTGGTTTGTGAGAAGAACACACATGCAATGACATTGGTGGATCCATATGTGCTTTATGAAGAGAACACACATCCAGTGACTCTAGTTGTGGTTTATTAAAAGAACACACATGCAATAACACTGGTGGATCCATGTGGCTTATGAAAAGAACACACATGCAATGACTCTGGTGGATCCATATGTGGTTTGTGACAAGAACATACATGCAATGACACTTGTGGATCCATATGTGGTTTGTGACAAGAACACACATGCAATGACTCTGGTGGATCCATATGTGGTTTGTGAAAAGAACAGACATGCAATGACTCTAGCTGTGGTTAATGAAAAGAACATACATGCAATGACACTAGTGGATCCATGTGGTTTGTGAAAAGAAGAGACATGCAATAACTATAACCGTGGTTAATGAAAAGAACACATATTTCAATGACACTGGTAGATCTATATGTGGTTTGTGAAAAGAACACACATGCAATGACTCCGGTGGATCCATATGTGGTTTGTGAAAAGAACAGACATGCAATGACTCTGGTTATGGTTAATAAAAAGAACACACATGCAATGACACTGGTGGATCCATGTAGTTTGTGAAAAGAACAGACATGTAATGACTCGAGCTGTGGTTAATGAAAAGAACACACATTTCAATGACACTAGTGGATCCATATGTGGTTTGTGAAAAGAACACACATGCAATGACCTGGTGGATCCATATGTGGTTTGTGAAAAGAACAAACATGCAATGACTCTAGCTATGGTTAATGAAAAGAACAAACATTTCAATGAGACTGGTGGATCCATATTTGGTTTGTGAGAAGAACACACATGCAATGACACTAGTGGATCCATATGTGGTTTATGAAGAGAACACACATCCTGTGAATCTAGTTGTGGTTTATTAAAAGAACACACGTGCAATGACACTGGTGAATCTATGTGGTTTATGAAAAGAAAACACATGCAATGACACTGGTGGATCCATATGGTTTGTGAAAAGAACAGACATGCAATGACTCTAGCTGTGGTTAATGAAAAGAACAAACATTTCAATGACACTGGTGGATCCATAAGTGGTTTGTGAAAAGATGATACACGCAATGACTCTGGTGGATCCATATGTGGTTTGTGAAAAGAACAGACATGGAATGACTCTAGCTGTGGTTAATGAAAAGAACATACATTTCAATGACACTAGTGGATCCATATGTGGTTTGTGAAAAGATGATACATGCAATGACTCTGGTGGATCCATATGTGGTTTGTGAAAAGAACAGACATGCAATGACTCTAGCTATGGTTAATGAAAAGAATAAACATTTCAATGACACTGGTGGATCCATAGGTGGTTCATGAAAAGAACACACATGCAATGACACTGGTGGATCTATATGTGGTTTATGAAGAGAACACACATTTCATTGACACTGGTGGATCCATATGTTGTTTGTGAGAAGAACACACATGCAATGACACTGGTGGATCCATATGTGGTTTGTGAAAATAACACACATTCAATGACTCTTGTGGATCCATGTGTGGTTTGTGAAAAGAACAGACATGCAATGACTCTGGCTATGGTTAATGAAAAGAATAGACATGCAGTGATTCTAGCTATGGTTTATGGAAAGAACACACATGCAATGACATTGGTGGATCCATGTGGTTTGTGAAAAGAACAGACATGCAATGACTCTAGCTATGCTTAATAAAAAGAACACACATTTCAATGACCCTGGTGGATCCATATGTGGTTTGTGAAAAGAAAATACATGCAATGACCCTAGTTGTGGTTAATGAAAAGAACACACATTTCAATGACACTAGTGGATGCATACGTGGTTTGTGAGAAGAACACACATGCAATGACATTGGTGGATCCATATGTGCTTTATGAAGAGAACACACATCCAAGGACTCTAGTTGTGGTTTATTAAAAGAACACACATGCAATAACACCGGTGGATCCATGTGGTTTATGAAAAGAACACACATGCAATGACTCTGGTGGATCCATATGTGGTTTGTGACAAGAACATACATGCAATGACACTCGTGGATCCATATGTGGTTTGTGACAAGAACACACATGCAATGACTCTGGTGGATCCATATGTGGTTTGTGAAAAGAACAGACATGCAATGACTCTAGCTGTGGTTAATGAAAAGAACATACATGCAATGACACTAGTGGATCCATGTGGTTTGTGAAAAGAACAGACATGCAATAACTATAACTGTGGTTAATGAAAAGAACACATATTTCAATGACACTGGTAGATCTATATGTGGTTTGTGAAAAGAACACACATGCAATGACTCCGGTGGATCCATATGTGGTTGTGAAAAGAACAGACATGCAATGACTCTGGTTATGGTTAATAAAAAGAACACACATGCAATGACACTGGTGGATCCATGTAGTTTGTGAAAAGAACAGACATGTAATGACTCTAGCTGTGGTTAATGAAAAGAACACACATTTCAATGACATTGGTGGATCCATATGTGGTTTGTGAAAAGAACACACATGCAATGACCTGGTGGATCCATATGTGGTTTGTGAAAAGAACAAACATGCAATGACTCTAGCTGTGGTTAATGAAAAGAACAAACATTTCAATGACACTGGTGGATCCATATTTGGTTTGTGAGAAGAACACACATGCAATGACACTAGTGGATCCATATGTGGTTTATGAAGAGAACACACATCCTGTGAATCTAGTTGTGGTTTATTAAAAGAACACACGTGCAATGACACTGGTGAATCCATGTGGTTTATGAAAAGAACACACATGCAATGACACTGGTGGATCCATATGGTTTGTGAAAAGAATAGACATGCAATGACTCTAGATGTGGTTATTGAAAAGAACACACATTTGAATGACACTGGTGGATCCTTATGTGTTTTGTGAAAAGAACACACATGCAATGACTCTGGTGGATCCATATGTGGTTTGTGAAAAGAACGGATATGCAATGACTCTAGCTATGCTTAATAAAAAGAACACACATTTCAATGAACCTGGTGGATCCATATGTGGTTTGTGAAAAGAACATATATGCAATGACTCTGGTGGATCCATATGTGGTTTGTGAAAATAACAGACATGCAATGACTCTAGTTGTCGTTAATGAAAATAACACACATGCAATGGCACTAGTGGATCCATCTGGTTTGTGAAAAGAACAGACATGCAATGACTCTAGCTGTGGTTAATGAAAAGAACACACATTTAAATGACACTGGTGGATCCGTATGTGGTTTGTGAAAAGAACACACATGCAATTATTCTGGTGGATCCATATATGGTTTGTGAACAGAACATACATGCAATGACCCTAGTTGTGGTTAATGAAAAGAACACACATTTCAATGACACTAGAGGATCCGTACGTGGTTTGTGAGAAGAACACACATGCAATGACATTGATGGATCCATATGTGGTTTATGAAGAGACACACATCCAGTGACTCTAGTTGTGGTTTATTAAAAGAACACACATGCAATAACACTGGTGGATCCATGTGGTTTATGAAAAGAGCACACATGCAATGACTCTGGTGGATCCATATGTGGTTTGTGAGAAGAACATACATGCAATGACACTGGTGGATCCAGTGTGGTTTGTGACAAGAACACACATGCAATGACTCTGGTGGATCCATATGTGGTTTGTGAAAAGAACAGACATGCAATGACTCTAGCTGTAGTTAATGAAAAGAAGAGACATGCAATGACACTAGTGGATCCATGTGGTTTGTGAAAAGAATAGACATGCAATAACTATAACCGTGGTCAATGAAAAGAACACACATTTCAATGACACTGGTAGATCTATATGTGGTTTGTGAAAAGAACACACATGCAATGACTCTGGTGGATCCATATGTGGTTTGTGAAAAGAACAGACATGCAATGACTCTGGTTATGGTTAATAAAAAGAACACACATGCAATGACACTGGTGGATCCATGTAGTTTGTGAAAAGAACAGACATGTAATGACTCTAGCTGTGGTTAATGAAAAGAACACACATTTCAATGACACTGGTGGATCCATATGTGGTTTGTGAAAAGAACGCACATGTAATGACCTGGTGGATCCATACGTGGTTTGTGAATAGAAAAAACATGCAATGACTCTAGTTGTGGTTAATGAAAAGAACAAACATTTCAATGACACTGGTGGATCCATATTTGGTTTGTGAGAAGAACACACATGCAATGACACTAGTGGATCCATATGTGGTTTATGAAGAGAACACACATCCTGTAAATCTAGTTGTGGTTTATTAAAAGAACACACGTGCAATGACACTGGTGAATCCATGTGGTTTATGAAAAGAACACACATGCAATGACACTGGTGGATCCATGTGGTTTGTGAAAAGAACAGACATGTAATGACTCTAGATGTGGTTAATGAAAAGAACACACATTTAAATGACACTGGTGGATCCTTATGTGTTTTGTGAAAAGAACACACATGCAATGACTCTGGTGGATCCATATGTGGTTTGTGAAAAGAACAGACATGCAATAACTCTAGTTGTGTTAACTTAAAAGAACACTGATACGTCCGTTTTGCATCACCATTCTATATCATAATTTACTGTTATTCATTGATATATTTCATATTAATAGATGAAACTTATGTTATTTCATCTGTTTTTGCATGGTTGATGACTTTTGGAGCATGGAGCGCTATAGTCAGGATTCTGATGGAAAAGGGGCTATTTGGAGGCGAAATTCGCGAAGATCAAAAAATCTAGGAAAATACATGGAAAATTCTTTTTTTCCAGAAGACGAAGGTTGCTAGAAGGGGGAGTGGAGATGGGACACAGGGCCCCACACCACCCCCTAGCGCGTGCCACCCTTGGTCGCGCCCCCAGGTGGTGTTGCCACCCTGGCCCACTCCTGGCTCTCCCCTTTGGCGTATATTATCCCCACGAAACTATAAGCTTGGGAGAGCGACATAGAAAGATTTCGCTGCCTCTGCGGGGCGGAAATCTATAGAGAGAGAAAGATCTCTCTAGTAGACAGATTCTGCCAGGGGAATTCCTTCCCGGAGAGGGGAGATCGTCGCCATCAACACCACCATCAAGCTGGACTTCATCGGGATCATCATCATCTCCATCATCATCTCCACCAGCACCATCATCACCACTTCATACCGCTGTAACAATTGGGTTGAATCTTGCATAGTTCGTAGGGGAAACTTTCCCGGTGTTGATTACTCCTTGTAGTTGATGATATTGAGTGAACCATTGAATTATTGTTATGTTCAGATTATTACTTATCATTATATCATCTCTGATCTTGATCCAGATGATGTCTTGTGAGTAGTTCGTTTAGTTCTTGAGGACATGGGAGAAGTCATGTTGTTAGTAGTGGAATTGTGTTGAGAAAGATTCAATGGTTTGTTAATTAAGTTGTGGTGTATTTCTTCTAGTGGTGTCATGTGAACATCGACTACATGACACTTCACCTATATCGGCCTAGGGGAACGCATTGTGTATTTGGCTACTAATCGTAGGGGTTGCCGGAGTGACAGAAACCTGAACCCCCATTAGAAAACCTTTGCACAAGGGATGTCAGGGTCTTAGAGTTTAAAGATGTGGTTAGGTTTCGATCTTAATTACTTTCTTGTACTTGTGGATGCTTGCAAGGGGTATAATCACAAGTATGTATTAGTCCTAGGAAGGTCGGTACATTAGCACAGGTTCACCCACACAACACTCAAACTAAAGAAGATTAATCTACTATATGAAGCGAAAGCACTTGGCGATATTCCCGTGTGTCCTCGAGAACGTTTGGTCATCTTAAGTAATACCGCCGGCTTGTCCTTTGCTGAAGAAAGGATTGGGCCACTTGCTGTAGTTATTCTTATTGCCTTTTATTTACTCGCACTTTATTCATCTGCATTATCAAAAAGCCCTAAAAATCCGTTTGCTAAGTATTTACAGAGAATTCCTCCTCCAAGCCACTCATGAACACATTCTGCTCCTCGTTGGGTTCGACACTCTTACTCATCGAAAATACTACGATGCACCCCCTATACTTGTGGGTCATCAAGACTATTTTCTGGCACCATTGTCGGGGAGGGAAGCGCTATTGGAGAGTGGAACTGGTAAAGGAAACTTCTACTATGAGTATTGTTTATTTTTGTTAGTTACTTTATTTTCAATATGGATAATTTGTTGAGTTTCTTATTTCGTAATCCTACCACCATTGCTAAGGTAGTACATGAACCACCACCTGCTAAGAATGATACTTTTAAAATACCTACAAGAATTATTGATCATGTTATGGATAACTATTATTTTGGGGATGGAAATGTCCATCTCGGTGATCATTTGCTCTTTATACACGAATTATGCGAGTTGTTCAAGTGTGGAGGTATTACAACAGATCAAGTCAAGAAGAAGTTATTCTCATTATCACTGAAAGGAAGAGCTGAGGAATGGTATAAGCTGCTGAAGAATGGCCAATCTCTTTAATGGGAGGAAATAGTGCCTCTCTTTTATTCAAAATTTTATCCTCCTAGTGAGATTCATAAAGATCGGAATCAAATATACAACTTTTGGCCTCTTGTTGGAGAGACTACAACTCAAGCTTGGGGGAGATTGAAGTTATTAATGCTCAAATGTCCCATTCATGAGCTCCCCAACAATATTATCAATAAATTTTATGCAAGGCTTTCTCTTCATGATAAGGATCTATTGGATGCTTCTTGCGCTGGATCATTCACACGCATGGAAGAAGGAGCTAAATGGGATCTTCTAGACCGTATTCAAGAAAATGCTGAAGCATGGGAGAATGATAAACGAAGAAAATCAGGTATAAATTATGATTATGAATGCATTGAATCTTGTATGGGAACTGATGACTTTCAAAATATTAAAAATGCTGATGGTCTATACTCTCAAGCTATTAGAACTTATTTTAAGGCTTTTGCTTCCTATATTGAAGTTCCTAAAAAGAAGTGGAATAAGTATCATGAACCTTATTGCTAATAGTGTTCCTGTAAGAAATACCGAAGTTTTTAGTGCTAATCATGTCTTACCTGAACCTTACATTCAGAAAATGCCTTTCCCAGTCAAGGTAAAGGAACATTCTATGATAGCTAATATGATTAATGGAAGTACAAATAAAGCTATTGAACCTGATGAATAGGTACCTATTGAACCTATGGTAGCAAATGTGAAAGACTTTGTCACTAAATATGTAGGAGATGGACACACTATTCTTTGTAAGGATACTTCTAGTATTGTTTCACAAAGTAGTGTTATGAGAGCTAGTGTCCCTGTGTTTTCTGTTAGAGAAAGTGATCATTGCTTAAATGGTTCTTGTGATAGCTATATTACTAAATTTATGCATGATACTGAAAGTTATTATGAGAGAGGGAAAGGTGTTCTTATGCATCTCAATAATATTAAGTTTCCTTATTTTATGCTGAAAGTCTTTATGTTGCACTTGTTTTGCCTTCCTATGCTAGTAGCCTTTGGTTTCAAAAATTTATTTTCTTATAAAATTCCCTTGCATAGGAAGTGGGTTAGACTTAAACATGTGTATTTTTTCTTCTTGATGCTCTCTTTTACTTCGATTCATATTCTTATGTGAGCATCATTGAAATTATCATGCCCATCTTAATGGCTATAAAGAAAAGAGCTTTTTGGGAGACAACCCAATATATATTTTTTTTCAGTTTGCTTTCATTTATTTGAGTCTTGGAAGTTATTACTTCAGTAATAACCTCTCCTTATCCTTTTTGTTTGGTTTTTGTGTCAAGATCAACCTCTAATGAGAGAGAAATAATATTTGGGGAAGTTGCTGTCCCGAAACAGATTTTTGTGCTTCACTGTAAAAATTCATGAAAGATCTCTGTACGCCAGATTGAGCTGTAATTTTTTTTCTTTTTCCCTAGACTGTTATTTAACTTTCGTTAGTTTTGCACTTTTTGATTTGGGCAAAAAAAGATTTTCGAAAAAATTGATCTTTACCTGCTGGTCTGTTTTGACAGATTTTTACCACTCTTGCATTTGCCTCTTAAATCGATTTCCCTTTTGAATTATTTTTGGGTTTTCGGAAGGAGTTGTTATAGTAGCTTATGTTTTGATGGATTTAAGTTGAAGCTGAATCTTAAAACGTTTATTACCTCGTATGCAAGAATGTTGCTAATGAGAATTGTGTGAAGTTTTGTGTGAAAGAAATTTCCAGGTTAGTGGAGAAAATGGTGTAATAAGAAAGTGAAAGGTTTCATGAGTCAAGCAATATGTGTATGAAGATCAATATATTGATGTTATTCAAGTGGATCTCCGGAAAAATTTATCAAAGACCAAGTTTAGAGACATGCAGAGTCCGTTTTCGAATAGGTCACAGTTCTGGTAAGAAAAGTTTCGCGAGAAATCTGTCCAGCTATATTTTTGTAGTTTTTATCCAACAAGGAAAGCAACGAAGAGAAAGAGGGACGGAAACAGAGCCAGGGTGGCTCACACCACCCTGTGGCGCGGGCCCACCCCTGGCCGTGCCACCAGGTGGTGTGGCCGCCCCGGAGTCCCTCTCCGACCCGTATTCTCCTAGTACCTTCCTTTTATTGTGAAAACTCGTAGTATATAATCCCCCAGATCCCCTATAGTTCGTAAATCGTCTTCTCGTCGTGTTTTAGTTTTGATCTGTTTCTTCTAGGAACTATTCTTAAAGTTTAGAAGCACAATGGTCTCCGCCAAGAATAAGGGAAATGAGAATGCGGAGGAGGATCTCCAAGACCCTGGGCATGAGAAGGAGATCGAGAGTAAAGATGAAGAGGAGGCAAAGAAAAGCCAGCTTCCGCACACCGGCACTACCATTGCAAGCATTGGAGTGGTGGGAAACCCTACCAGGATCAAAAGGACTGCACGAATGTCAATTGGAGGGAAGCCTTCGCGTCACTGTTTGGCTCCACGGTCACCTTCTCCATGCACCAAGAATCCCTTCCATACCCTTATCCATGAGCATCAATTCCATAATATGCCCAAGGAGAAACTACCCTCCAATTGGGATATGCCTCATTCTAACCATGCAGGAAAAGAAGACTTCAAGGAGGTAGAGTGGGGAATAATCGTACAAGCTGGGAATCACAACCCAACATGATCATGAACCGCATTGAGCAAAACTCGGAGTTGATTCGTACTCTCACCTTCGAGATTGAAGACTTGAGGAAATTGATTGTGAAGCTTATCGAGAGAACACCACCACCACCAAAGGAGTAATTCGTCATCAGGTTTTGGCATCCCCTTGGTTTGTTCCAAGTTTGGGGGAGTGCCACGGTATCACATCACTATCTTCTATCTTTTTACCTTTTTAGTAGAGTCATATCATGAATAGAGAAGTTATTATGTAGGATGGTTTGCATTATGGAAGTGTCCCCCCTCTCGTTAGATATCTATGTATCTCTTGGTGTGAGTTGCCGTTATGGAATATTAATGAGAAGTTCTATCATTTAATCTTTTTCATATCTTATATTAGTTTTCAATTGCTATTATATGATTGATCTTGTTGTTAGTATTGGTATCACTTTGGGATCATTGAGTAAATTTAGTTGGTTTTGGCAAACTTGGCTCGGTCAGTAGCAACACTATTTTGAGAATTGAATGAAAAAGATAAAAGTACTCTTAAGAAATATAATTTCATCATCTTTATTTCTTGATTGGCTCATAAGCTTAGTATTCTCTAGTTAAGATCTTTTGTGCTTCCAAGGAAGATTGCATGTTTGTTTTTATCACCTGTATGTTCGTTTGTTTCCTTCAACTCTTATACTTGCTACCTAGCCTTGCTAGCCAAAAACCTGTACTGAGAGGGAATGCTTCTCGTGCATCCAATCCTTAAACCAAAACCTATGCCATTTGTGTCCACCATACCTACCTATTAGCATTATTGCCATTCCAAGTAAATTCATGTTTTTATCTACCTTCCGAATTAAACTTGTTATGTGAAAGTTAGTGATTAAAGCTCTCACGAACTTGATGGCACACTATACTTTCTTGCACTTAATAAACTTGAACCATTGTGCCCATCTATGTTGTGTATATGCTTGCGCTTTGTAAGTTGTAAATTAGAAAAACCATGCTGTCACGGGGAACGCTTTCAACATTGCACTTTATTTAGTTGATATCATGCTCTTTTGTTTATGGATGTCGTTGGTGTGAAATGAAAGGGGAGCTTGTAAGTCCATGGAGTTATGTATGTGTGTTAGAGAAATGCTTGAGCCGCTAGTCTAATCCATGCCTAATCATGGTGGAAACCTACATCGTAACCATAATGAGCATCTATGAAGCATTATTTTTTATAAAAAAGATATAGAGATTGAGAAAAAAAGAGAAATATAAAAAAAGATATGAGAAAAGAGGAAAGAGAGAAAAAAAGCACAATTTTCCCATGGTAAATAATAAGATTGTTGAGATGCTCGTTGTCTGCTTGCCTTGTCATTTTGATATGGGGATTCTTCCATATCATCGGGCAAAGCGTACCCTGTTGGTGGTTCTCTATGATACGCATGTACTTACTATGACAAGAACTTACTGGTAACTAAACTTGAGTAGCATGAGGAGCGACCCTCGTATTCAAGGGACATGAGATTTTCAACTTACAACTTGTCAAGCATATCCTCATATTTGATCACTGTAACCTTAATCACCTAAAGATGCTTATGATAGGGGCAATGAGAGCTGAAAGCTAATAAGTACCATAATTTTTGGAAGCTCTTTATGAAACTTGAAATCCCTGCTTCCCTCTGCGAAGGGCCTTTCTTTTACTTTGTAGTTGAGTCAGTCAACCTATTTCCTTCTATCTAAGCAAGTATTTTGAGTTATTGTGTTTCATTCATTCATATGATGATTTATTCAATCATGTTTCTCATGTTCCTTATTTTGCACATTGCTCTTGTCTTAGTGTTTATTACTTTGAAAGCTATCATTGAAAACCCATTATGTTTGAACTCCTGCAAATTGTTAACTATTCCTTGACCAAGAGCAAAGTTTGCCATTGCCAATTGTGATTTACTTTATATATCTTTATTGTGTTTCCTTTACCTATTGCAAGTTAAGTTATATAATAGTGAGTTGTCTTCTATTATGATTTATGTATTGATGAATGTGATGCTTCTTGTCCGTATTATTTTATCGACTCTTCACTCCATAAACCTGAGGGCATGTTCATTGAGCTCAGTTTTCGCTTGGGGACAAGCGAAGACTAAGCTTGGGGGAGTTGACATGTCCATTTTGCATCACTATTCTATATCATAATCTACTGTTATTCATTTATATATTTCATATTAAGTGATGATACTTATGTTATTTCATCTGTTTTTGCATGGTTTATGACTTTTGGAGCATGGACCACTGCAGTCAGGATTCTGATGGAAAAGGGGCTGTTTGGAGGCAAAATTCGCGAAGATCAGAAAATCCAGGAAAATACATGGAAAATTCTGTTTTTCCAAAAGACGAAGGTTGTTAGAAGGGGTAGTGGAGATGGGCCACAGGGGGCCCACACCACCCCTAGCACGGGCCATCCCTGGCCGCGCCACCAGGTGGTGTGGCCACCCTGGCCCACTGTTGGCTCTCCCCTTTGGCGTATATTATCCCCCACGAAACCCTAAGCCTGGGAGAGCGACCACAGAAAGATTCCGCCACCCCTGTGGGGCGGAAAACTATAGAGAGAGAAAGATCTCTCCGGTAGACAGATTCTGCCGGGGAATTCCTTCCCGGAGAGGGGAGATCGTCGCCATCAACACCACCATCAAGCTGGACTTCACCGGGATCATCATCATCATCATCTCGACTAGCACCATCATCACCACTTCATACCTCTGTAACAATTGGGTTGAATCTTGCATAGTTCTAGGGGAAACTTTCCTACTATTGATTACTCCTTGTAGTTGATGCTATTGAGTGAACCATTGAATTATTGTTATGTTCAGATTGTTACTTATCATTATATAATCTCTGATCTTGATCCATATGATGCCCTGTGAGTAGTTCGTTTAGTTCTTGAGGACATGGGAGAAGTCATGTTGTTAGTAGTGGAATTGTATTGAGAAAGATTCAATGGTTTGTTAATTAAGTTGTGGTGTATTTCTTCTAGCGGTGTCATGTGAACGTCGACTACATGACACTTCACCTATATGGGTCTAGGGGAATGCATTGTGTATTTGGCTACTAATCGTAGGGGTTGCCGGAGTGACAGAAACCTGAACCCCTGTTAGAAAACCTTTGCACAAGGGATGTTAGGGTCTTAGAGTTTAAAGTTGTGGTTAGGTTTCGATCTTAATTACTTTCTTGTACTTGCGGATGCTTGCAAGGGGTATAATCACAAGTATGTATTAGTCCTAGGAGGTCGGTACATTAGCACAGGTTCACACACACAACACTTAGTAAACTAAAGAAGATTAATCAACTATATGAAGCGAAAGCACTTGACGATATTCTCGTGTGTCCTCGAGAACGTTTGGTCATCTTAAGTAATACAACCGGCTTACCCTTTCCTGAAGAAATGATTGCGACACTTGCTGCATTTATTCTTATTGCCTTTTATTTACTCACACTTTATTTATCTGCATTATCAAAAACCCCTAAAAATCAGTTTGCTAAGTATTTACAGAGAATTCCTGCTCCAAGCCACTCGTCAACACCTTCTTCTCCTCGTTGGGTTCGACACTCTTACTTATCGAAAATACTGCGATACACCCCGTATACTTGTGGGTCATCAAACACACATGTAATGACACTGGTGGATCCATGTGGTTTGTGAAAAGAACAGACATGCAATGACTCTAGCTATGGTTAATGAAAAGAACATACATTTCAATGACACTGGTGGATCCATATGTGGTTTGTGAAAAGATGATACACGCAATGACTCTGGTGGATCCATATGTGGTTTGTGAAAAGAACAGACATGCAATGACTCTAGCTATGGTTAATGAAAAGAATAAACATTTCAATGACACTGGTGGATCCATAGGTGGTTTGTGAGAAGAACACACATGCAATGACACTGGTGGATCCATATGTGGTTTATGAATAGAACACACATACAGTGACTCTAGTTGTGGTTTATTAAAAGAACACGCATGAAATACACTGGTAGATCCATGTGGTTTATGAAAATAACACACATGCAATGACTCTGGTGGATCCATATGTGGGTTGTGAGAAAAACACACATGCAATGACACTGGTGGATCCATATGTGGTTTGTGACCAGAACGCACATGCAATGACTCTGGTGGATCCATATGTGGTTTGTGAAAAGAACAGACATGCAATGCCTCTAGCTGTGGTTAATGAAAAGAACAGACATGCAATGACACTGGTGGATCCATGTGGTTTGTGAAAAGAACAGACATGCAATGACTCTAGCTGTGGTTAATGAAACAAAAACACATTTCAATGACAATGGTGGATCCATATGTGGTTTGTGAAAAGAACACACATGCAATGAATCTGGTGGACCCATATGTGATTTGTGAAAAGAACAGACATGCAATGACTCTAGCTGTGGTTAATGAAAATAACAAACATTTCAATGACACTAGTGGATCCATATGTGGTTTGTGAGAAGAACACACATGCAATGGTTCAAATTTTCGCCAAAAGAGAGGCAGACACATTGGTGTCAGATTTTTTCAGGGATGAGTTAGCGAACCTGGGGCCATGTACAAGAACAATATAAGTTGTGCAATTATTACTTGGTTCTCTTATGCCATCCCTGAAGAAACTTGTGAGGCCGCAATCTTTATTCTACATTCATAGAACTATGATATTTGAATTATCTATTCCATGCATTCATGGTGTATAAGAATTTCATTTTAGTTTGTCACCGAGGCCGATGATTGAAATTTTCCCCAAAAGAGTTCAAGGGGAGACACATATGACGGTGTCGTGTTTTAAGGATGGGTTGGTGAACCTAAGGCAGCAATGCACACAAATAATATAGGTTGTGTT
This sequence comes from Avena eriantha, assembly GCA_910589775.1. Taxonomy (NCBI): domain Eukaryota; kingdom Viridiplantae; phylum Streptophyta; class Magnoliopsida; order Poales; family Poaceae; genus Avena; species Avena eriantha. Next base: position 447,928,353 of record OU342742.1, read on the forward strand.
GTTGGTACTTTGGTTCTCCAACTCCATCTATGAAACAAATTATGAGGCCCTAGATTTATTCTCATATGGAACTACATATATGATCCTTGAATTGTTTCTGATCTTTGAATGATTCGTATGATGCATATGTAAATGAATGGTTTTGATCATAAGTATTTTTAACATGTACCTAAAGATTAATTGTCCGGTTTTTTATTTATAATTACAATATTTAAGCTTGTTTTTGTACTTGACTATGTATATCCATGAATATTGTTTTGTACGATTACATTTGAATTTATTATTGTGGCCAATGATTCAAATTTGCCCCAAAAGAGAGGCAGACACATTGGTGTCAGATTTTTTCAGGGATGAGTTAACGAACCTGGGGCGATGTACAAGAACATTATAGGTTGTGCAATTGTTACTTTGTTCACTCACTCCATCCCTAAAGAAACTTATGAGACCCCTACATTTATTCTACATACACTTTGATCCAATTAATTGTCATTTTGTTAAGATGAAATGATATATGAACTGATAAAACTATTGCTGAGTCGCTTTCTCTTTGATATTAACTTAATATTGTCTTACATATATATGTTGTCAATTCTTGAGTTGTAATACAATTCAATCATATGTATAAGTTCTAAGTTATGTTCTTAAAAATCAACAGGAGGATGATGAGGATGTGGAGATAGCAAGGAATCTAGGGACAACAAGAGTTGCTACGTGCTGAGGTGGTTACGGTGTGGGCAAATCCATTTCTACCATAGGGGGAGACTGTTTTGCCCATTCTGTGGCAGAGCAATCAACGTGGACCTCAACAACATGATCCAGCACGTGGTGGACGTTAGCAAGGGAGCATGCAGAAGGCAGAAGGCATAAGCCGATTACCTTGGCACGACACGCAGCCTTCGGCAAATTCCTCCGGGAGTATGTCAGGACTGGCATGTATCCCCTTGACTAGGTTGCCCCTACCCTGCTAGGCGTCTCCGTGTCCCGGCCTCCTCTTGCTGCCCCTACTTTTATTTTGTTTTAGTTAATTATTACCTGTGCGTTGCATGTAAGAAAATATATCTATGGACCGTGGTGTCTCTGGTGAACCTTCTATATATATGTATTAATCTACTCCTTTATATGGAGTGCCTTAAAATTTCTAATGTTCAATTATATTACTGATCATGCTCATGCACACTACCAAATATTTCTAGTGTTCGATTATATTATAATTGTCAAGGAATGCATCAACAAGTTAAATTGGTCAAAATTTCATATTGAAGTAACTAAATGATCTCACATTGGCGGTGGATGTTGGCAGAAGCCGAGGCCGAAGGCATCAGCCAAAGACCTTGGCGCGGCACGCAACCTTCGGCAAATTCCTTACAGGTTCAATAACGGGTTGCCACCGCCCAGCTCTGAATTTTCTTACAGGTTTAACATGGCAGAACTTGAGCTACTAAGGGTACAACTCCCACAAAGACCTTGGCAGGGGTGGCAGAATTAGCACGGGTGCGACCATGCCGACGGGGATATCGGATTCTCGAGGAGGAAAAGATGACCGAGCATGGTCGATGCTGTGACAAATCTTACCGGGAACCAATTCTCGTCCCCGCATAGTGCCATGGTGAGGGTGATCTCTGACTCGGGATGGGGAGGAGAGCGCGACCGAGCAGGTTCGTCCATGTCCCAGCTCCGTGTCATGGTCGCGACCACAGATTGCCGCTCCGGGGAAGAAGAAGACGCATAATGGATGCAGGCGCCAACGCTACAGGCCTACAGGGAGGAGAGCGGGGCCGAGCAGGTTCGTCCACGTCCCAGCTCCGCGCCATGGCTGCGATGCCGCATAGAGTGCCGCTCCGGGGAAGAAGACACGTAATGGATTCAGGTGCCAACGCTGCAAGCCTGCATGGCAGTCACGACAGGAGCGACATAACAGCGAAAACTGACAGGAGGCCCAACTTGAAGGGCGTTAGCCTGATATTTTGTATTAAAACATAAAGTTGAATTCGTGCCGAAAAAGACCCTCTGAGTATTTGGCACGCCAACTGTGGTCATCGCGGCTGATTACAGGCAACTTGGGTACCGCGTTGCCTGGGCGCCTCAACTTTCGGGATGCAAAATGATATTCTCCACCTGACATGGCACAAGTGATGTTGATACAGACATAATTACTATAGCAGATGGTCGCTAACCTAGCGAATCAGAACCAAGGCCATCATCCTCCACCACAGTCCAAGCTAGCAGAGTTCATGAGGACAAAGCCACCTACTTTTGGAGGATCAGTGGACCCTATAGAAGCTGATGATTGGTTGAAAGATATACGCCGGAAGCTCAATTTGGTAAATGTCAATGCACAAGACCGTGTGAAGTTTGCGGCGCACCAACTCAAGGGTGTGGCTGCAGATTGGTGGGAGAACTTCTATGACGCACACGATGATGGTGAGGCAATCAGCTGGAATGAGTTTTTAGAAGCTTTTCACAGTACACACATCCCTATTGGTCTCATGGAGTTGAAGAAGGATGAATTTCGAGCTCTAGTACAAGGGAAGATGACATTATCTGAATATTGGGACCGTTTCACCCAGTTATCATGCTATGGTATACCAGATATCCCTACTGAGGTAGACAAGACTACGAGGTTCTTGAGGGGATTGAACCCGGGTCTGAAGGATAGGTTGATATCCCATGATTTTCCTAATTTCCAGAGCCTAGTCAACAAGGCTATTCTGCAAGAGAACTCTAGGGAGCTAGAGGAACACCGCAAGCGCAAAGCACCACGGGGTCAGCATGGAACATGAATCTCACTTCATAAGAACAATAACCACCTAGGTTATCGAGGATCAACCAACATACCTGCAAAGACTAACAACAACTTCCAGCAAAATTCCTACCGTACTCTGAGAGCTGAAGTCAGAGGAAACCATGCCAACACTGCTGGGAAGACATGTTACAACTGTGGCGTAGAGGGATATTTTTCTGCTACATGCCCGAACAAGAAGAACACGGGGCCGACACCAGTGAAGTTTAGTTTTGGATCTGCAGCTAAAACACCAACAACAAGACGTGGATCAGGCATACTACCTACACCTAGAGGCACACCTCATGTCTCCATACCTAGGACAAGGTCAAGTAAACCACATTATAGTCGGACAAGGTTATGAAGTGCCAGATGATATTCTTGGTATGTTCCCAATAAACTAATGTTATAGTCTATTACTTATTGATTTTTTTGGATCTTCTGCTACAAACCGAGTTAGTATCCCAATCCGCAGTAGACAGCCTCCTGGACAACTTGAAGGAGATGATTGTGTCAGATGTTAGAGTGGTTATGGAATAGCCAGTTTTTTCGGTGGAATGTCCCAATCTTTTCTCTTAGGTCAAATCTCAGGGTCGAGATTCCTTCTAAGGGGGTAGAACTGTAACAACCTGATTTTTGCGGGATAATTTTTTTTAAACCAAGGGATGTTACGACGCGGTCAAATAAAAATAATAGGATTGATTCTAAGGTATCCTATAAATAAAAATACTCCCTCCGTTCCAAAATAAGTGACTTTGGTTTGTCTAGATTTGCATGTATCTAGACACGTTTTAGTATGTAGATTCATACGAATCTAAATAAACTCAAGTCATTTATTTTGGGACGGAGGGAGTATGTTATTTAGAGTTGTGAAAATTAATTCCAAGTGTTTTAAAATTAATTTTACATACAAAGTGAAGGAAATTAATTTCTCATAGTACTATTTAGTATTGTTATTTGAATCTGCTTTTAAATTACCAACTTTCTTCTTATTTGTTCTTTTCAAACGAATCCTATTGGACCAAGCACATGCATGTGCATGTGCATGCCATGCTCGTATACCTGAAGCACCCATCGTATTTTCTCTCTCCATATTCTTTTCTTTCCTGCGAACCACCAGATCAATCAGTCTTAGGCTACACTACATTGACATATTGCTAGCTTAATTGCTCTTGTCTTGTTTTCTTTTTCTCTCTACTGATACACAACACTTCAGTTTGTCCAAGGGACACAACACATCCAAAGCTGAGCGGGAGGACCAGCAGCCCAGCACACGTTCGTCTCCCGACTGACCCATGCCCATCCAAGCGAAGCTTCCACTCCAACCAGCTGAAGAGCCGCACTGATCTTCTTCCTATCCCATGTGTACGCACGTACGAACAGCAGAGCAATAGCCAAACTAAAATGCTAGCTCAAACCAAAAACCGCTCCATAATATCTCATATGCATTCTCTCTTTAATCCTGTCAATAACAACATAACATTTATCCTCTTATATAGTCCCAAATGGATGCCATGCGTCTGCTTTTCGAACTTACACAGCCATACGAGCTTAGGACCGGACCTCGATCCAATTTCACGAGAGCTGGTCGTCGGGGTGCCGCTCGTGCTTCCGGCAGCTCTGGTGAGGAGAGGACAAGAGTAGGACGAGCTGCTGCACCGCAACCAAGAGGAGGAGCAGGGCTGATTCGTGAGACTAGAAGGACAAGCCACTGATCACCGATGACGTACTTCACTGTCATTTCATCTCAGTTCATCAACTTCTTCAGATGCTTACATCGCACTCCGTGAGCTCCGTCACAAATCCTTGCACGCACACACTATCCACACATATGCCTACCTTCTAGACATGATCCCTGACCGTAGCTTTGTAGTTTGTCGCGTGGCCGGTGAACCGAATGCCATCCGCGGTATGAGAGTTGTAGACCACTTTCACACCTTGGATCGACTGGAGCTCAACGTATAGATCGTTTCAAATAACTCTAGTAACCCACATGTGTAGTTGGATACGAGTATAATCGTGATTGATCAATCTATTTCGAAATGGTTTGTATCTACACATCACTAGCTATGAACAGATGGTCATGTCTGTGCGTTGCATTTTGCCTAGTGTATAGCCTGTAGCTATTTATATATTTATGTCGCATATTTAAATTTGGTGCATATTTTTGAGCATATAGTCAGGTTCCGTATATTGCAATTACCAATTGTACTACTTTTATTCACATATATGCATTTCTGTTAGTATGCATATGATAGTCACGAAGTAAATTTCGCATATTGTTTACACATGCTTAGCTATAGCTGTAACTGCTAGATTCAATTTCTTTGATTTATCGTGCACCTTCTCTAGTATTAGTTAATCAGCTATTTTCCATTATTATCAGTAAAGCATGCTAGGTCATTTGTAAACCTTAATTAGTAATGTTTTCTTATCATGCTTGTAGACTAGATAATCGTAGGATTTATTTGTTGCCTATTGCTCTTCATGTTGGATATTTAGCAGGTAAATATTTTATTAGTAGCACCCAGTTAGTGGTTACTTTGATGCTATGCTAGTGTCAAGATTGGTTTACTTGGTTCATACACCGTAGACGTGTAGATGTGCTCATTATCGCATGTACAAAAGTACTAATCATAGATTTTGTAGTATTTCATAGGTATGATTATAGTAGTGTTTTGGCATAATTTATATACACGTGTAGGCTTACTGTATGACTAGCTAACATGTAGTATGTGCATGCCATATTTTATATATGCGACGTGAATATTGGGAAGAAACATATTATTTTACTAAAACGCTACTACTAGTAGCGCACGAACTTAGTCGAGAACGGTAGACCGCTAGTAATACACCTTCAAACCATGTGAACCTTTCTAGCCTTTCTTTGGATCTTATCGGACACTTGTTATTTCAAACCTTGATCGTTGTGTTGCTTTTATTTATTTGGTTTGTATTGCTTCGAGACAATGATTAGGGAGTGGAGAGGGTTGTGATTATGGCCAAGGAGGTAAAGATCAAGAGTTTGACAACAAAGGCATACCCCTTACCATATCTTATCCTAGTTTTATAAAGTGCATTCTATTTTATAGTTTTCCAAATATATGCTATTTTGTTACACACATATCTTGATCTACCTGGCGCCATACAATACCCTGAGTAGATACTATATAGTAGTCCTATTAGAGTAGAATTTCTTAGTCATGCTCAATAATAAGTAGGATCCTTGATCTCCCCTCTTCGGAGGAATTGGATGATCCTCGGGTCACATACACCCCTTTTGAAACTTGCTGAACTTGCTGAGCTACCGTTGTTGCTTCCTCTAATCTATTCTACTCTGGGTGAAACTTACCATCTAAATACTACTGTGGGCGATAGCTGGATCAAAGGAAGGAGCGATTGGCTTCCCTTCACTAGTTGAAGGGGGCAATCCGTCGTATATGCCGCATGAGGGCCTAATAAGTCTTGGATTTGAAGATTGTGACCACCGTACAACCACACGCTATAATGGGCACTGGCTTGGTCAAGTAAGTTAGTTAGCCTTAGGTTTCGATGTCGCCGTACGTCTGATGAGGTGTCTACCTGCAGGGGAGCCTTCGGCACAGATGGGGGGACTGGTTTGGGGACGTACTCTCAGTTCCGTGCGCCATACCCGGTGGGCATGTCACATCTTTGGGGGATCTAGCTAAAAGACCTTGTCATAATCCCTCTGCCGGCACACCATTTGGTGTGTATTAAACTAGCGATGGCTGGTGGGCGTCAAGACGAGATTGTGTCGTCTAGGAAAAGTGTATAACCTCTGCAGAGTTTAAACTATTCGAATAGCCGTGTCCACGGTCATGGACGGCGCATAAATCTTTCTTGACATACGGGAACATGTCTTGCTACTTCCCTCTTTGCCCCTATTCTTATCCTAGAATCTATGAAATGTGTGGGTTGTCATGGGAAATCACACTATTGAGAAATACCACATTGATGATAAAAATGTTTTCGTCTGAAACTGCTTTTATCAAAACTATTACCATATTGCAAATAAAATTGGCTTTATGCAAAGAACCATATAACCTCCACTTAAAGCCACATGTAGATATTATAAGTTTTGCATAAGGGGTATGTTGAGTATGTCATGTAGTCATGACAATGCTTTTGTTGATACTTTAGAGTACTATGGAGAAGGGGATGACTATGACTATTATGATGACGCTGATGAGTGAGGCCTTGTGGACTACATTGATTGTCTGTAGCTGAGATGGAGTCGTTGTGCATTTTATATTTCCGATGTGCTTTTTGGATGTAATAAATGTCACTAGACATTTCACTATGTTATTATCCAGACTTTGTCATACATTACTTTTGCACGTCTGCAATGATATACATTTCACTGTGTCGTCAACATTGATCTTGGTCCGGAAGTTAAGTTCCGGTCCTCACAGGCGCTGTCAGCTAGACCGTAGATGTACGCGTGAACCCGCGAACGTCTACCGTCTAAGCTGTCAGCTTAGGTAGTAATGAGACCCACCGTACAACCTCAACGTGAGAACATGTGCATGTATAATGTCTATCATGGTAGCTAGCCTCTATGACCGCGAGAACCCGCATACGACATGGACTTACGATGCCACATCACTCTGGGTAAGCCCCATGACCGTGAGAGCCCACAACCAGCATGGGCTCATGTCGCCACCTCGGCTCTCGGCGGGCCCCGCAACCCGGCGGGTGTAGAGGCATGTTGCGTCGGGAACACCTCTCACAGAGCGGGGTCCTGCCCACGCACGCTGATGGCGATCCAAGGTCACGAGCGTGGCCCACCAGTCTGCAACGCAGGGTACAATAGTGTGCACGACACCAAGCCGGGGTTTGGAATCTTTTGCCATGGAATGCAATGGGGCCCGCCTCACGGGATAGCAGGGATCCGTTGCGACATCGCCATGTGTCCTTTTCAGCCTCCATCCCACAAAAGAAAAGAATCGGGACGATATGGATATTAGTTTGAGAAGAAAGAATGCGCTAGTATTTACTCATGATAAGTGAGATACAAGTCAGTTGTTCTATTTCTTTGAATAATATTTTTTATGGTCACACTATGGTTATGAATGAGCTATTATTATTTTATATCGATGATAGTAGTTGAAGCATTTATAAACATTGAAAATGCCAAAATATATCCAAACTTAATAATGACATCATTTTGAATGACACTATCGTTTAAGTCACATTGGTAGGTTCATGCTGATGAAACATGAAGTATTTAGATACTTGATGACTAAAACTCACTGTTCTAGTAATGGATTGAATTATTGAATATAATGTATGATGATTATAATTCAACAAAATAGTGGATAGCATTATTTTGTAAGCTTCATTGTGGATTTAAGTGAATATGTGTATTTACTAAATGAAACACGAGTCTGAAACCATTTGACATACTCAAGAATTTTAGAATGAAGAACATTATTAAATTAACAAGAATATCAAATTCCTTGCGATTTGATAAAAGTGACAGATATTTAAGTTATGGCCTTTGCACAAAGACATGTGAAAGATGTTTTCATAAATTAGGATGCTCAAACACTTAAATGTGTTGATGTGTATAAAGCATTGCAATCATGTTGTATTAGATGTCATATGGTTAGAAATTATCTCTTACTATCGTGGTGGTGTCACGGCATATGCCATGGATAGGCTAAAGATGGGGCCAATGTGCGCTAGTGGTATCCGGGGAGGGATAGTGTGGTGATTCCACACACGATGGTTTCTATTCTCTAGATCAATGATGCTTTACAGATGCTCCTTGAGCTGTATTGAGGTGAGGAGGAAGATGAAGTTCTCACCACTCTCTCTAGGGTTTTTCCCACTACCAAAATGACCGACCCACTCCTTGGAGGTCCTGGCTCACCTTATAAAGGGGTGTCCAGGTTACCCTTAGGGCATACGTGGAGAGCATATTCTATGAATATGCTCCTCCCAAAATAGTAAAGCGGTGCTCTCATTTTTCCTAGCGTAAGCCTCCTAGAGACACTGGCATAAGCCTCTCTGAGATCACGCCATAAGCCTCTGCGGCACCATGTGACCCGACCAGCAATGGTCAGTCGACGTCACCCTTGTCGACTCGTGCTGCTGGTCCTTCTCTCTGTCTTCTGTGCTTTCTCTATAGTGGCACCAGTAGAGAGAAAAGCATTGACCATGGGAAGATCCTTTCCTTCCTCTATAAGCCAAGTAATAACCCGGCTGCTGCCTGGTTAACTCGGCCCTGGTGGTACCTACAAACAAGTAACATGGTGGTGCCGACATATGCTTTATGTCGGCCAAGGTAACGTTGGGTGGACACAACCACAGCTAAGTCTGGCCTTCAGGTACCTCGGTCAGCACTTGCTTTGACCTTGTTATACCTTGGCAAACATAGTCTTTATACCCTGGCTCGAACCTACCTGGGTTCATCCCCCAACATTAGTCCCCGAAGCTGGTGCGGTCTTAGCAACTTCAGCTGATAAGGCCACAGCAGGTTCAATGCAGTTGAATCTTTGTTCTTCTCGCTGAGCTATGCTTACGTCAGTCATTTCCAATTTTAACTCGGTTGTAACTCTTGGTGATTCGATTCTCACCCTGATCCTTTGGCTCTTTTCTGGGTTACTTCCCGTTGGCCGAGTCATACCTTCGCATCCGGGTTACTCCTCTTAGATGCCTTTCTTCTTGCATACACTTCCCCACATTCTACGTGGAGGGTAATCATTATCCTTGCCTCATTTTAAGAGCTTGTGTCAGTTACTGCGCATGCCGTCAGGAATTACTGCATAGCCATCACATCGTGGGTGCCTCTTCGATAACTACAGAGCCACGTCACGTTGGTTGATCTGTTGCATTGTGTGACCCTCTGTGTGACTCGTTGCTAATGCACTCGTTTGCGGGATACACGGCCATACGGTGTGACCCGCCACATACTGCAATCCCACTACCCCCACTAGGGGCATGGTTAAATAGGGGAACATGGCAGTTCCTTAGCTATTTCCCCCCGTTCGCCTCCTATTCTTCTTCCTCCTCCTCGCAGCGCTGCCGCCACCACCGCTTCCCACTTAGCGATAGCGCTGCCACTGCTGCTCTCTGCTTCTCGCTCGTTCCGCCGCAGTAGCGCTTCTCGTTGCCGCTCTGGGGCCCCGTAATTCTAGGCCCTTCTCTTCCGATTAGTAAATGCCACAAGACGTTACCATTGTCGAGGAGCACGATGAGGGCAGCGCCGCCCATGAGCGCGGTGCTTTTGTCGGTTCTTGGGTGACCCAAGATGATCTCGATTGGGTTAACCGCACCAATTGCATCCCCGCCGGAGTCAGCTGCCGCCTCCATGGCGATGAACTTGTCCCTTCTCCTGAGCCCGGTGAGTTCGTGGTCTTCCTTTCCCACTTTGCCCACGACTTCGACCTTCCTACCAGTGACTTGTTTCATGATTCCTCACCAGCTTCGTACTCCAACCCCATCATCTTCTCGCGAACGCCGTCACCTCTCTTTCGGATTTTGTTTCCGGCGTCGGGGGGTATCTTGGCCTATGTCTAGTGATACATATCTAGTTCAAGTTCTTCGGTTTCTAGGCTAACGTCGTTCCAAATAAGGAACTTCGCCATGCTGACAAGTCTCTGACCCAATGTGGGGTGGCCTCCATCTCTCCTCGATGAGACTTCGTATTTCCCCAGGTTATGGGCTTGGAGTCCTGCAAAGGGTGGGCCAAGATGTTCTTTTATGTAAAGAACGATACCCCAGACAAGATTCGCATGCCTCTTTTTTCTATCGGCGTCCCTGATAGGAATTGATGGAGCCGGATCCCCAAGAAGTCAAGCACCTTGGTTGACCTGGTGGACAAGCGTATTCTTGAGCTGATAACAGAGGGGATGTCCGGCGAGGATCTAATGCTCACTTTTATCCGGAGCCGAATCTTCCCGCTGTAGAAATGCACCCACAAACTCTACCACATGAGCGGTCATCTTGACCCTAACCAAGTTTCATCGATCGAGCTTTGTGACTCCTAAATCTATCGCCGGGTTAAGTATATCTTCAAGACGCCCTTGACCGAGGATTGGTAGTGGGGCTACAACACTTCAGCCAAGATAGGCTGGCTCTCCAAGTATGTCTCTTGCGTAATCCTCTTCCGAGTTAATTTTTATGTTAGCCCTTATCGCCTATTTGACCATTTTTCTTTGCTTTACTCAGAAATACCTTCAGCAAACAATAGAGGACACCTCGACCCCGGCCCTCAAGTGGGGCAAGGATCATGACACCTTGGACCTGGAGGAGCCGTACTCCGAGGAGTTCATGCAGGTTCCGGACTTTGGCTCCGTCCAATCCTCCGGTAAGACCTCTGTCTTAAAGGATTGGACAGCCGATGACGAAGATGATGATTGTGAGATCTTGGAGGTATTTAACCTTGTGCCTATCTCATATACCTATCTCGTTGATCCCCCTCTAGCTAACCCGACTGGTCAGGTTCACGATGTGCCTCCCATGGCCGTGGGAGATCATGGCCCGGCGAAGAACCGAACCACAACTTTGGGTCCTCCTTCCGAGCTGCCCCGGGCTAGGGAAATATACAAGAGGTCCACCAACAAGGTTGGCAGCAAACCCCCCGTTAAGACCACTGTCCGGAGAGCTCCAAGACCAAAGGATGCACCTGCTGCATCCGAGTAATTCCTTCTTTATTTTCTTGTTCTCTGCGTAGCATGGCTCTTTTAATATGTATTTCTTGTTCCTCTCTTTCTAGCCTAACTTGATACTTGTCTCTGTCTGACTCGGCAGGGCTACCAAAGACGTCTCCCAGAGCGGTTCCAGCATAGCCTCACCTCTCTATAGGAGTCCACCATCTCCTTGCCGTGATGATGCTCCCGTTCTGAGCCCCGTCTGGGAAAGTTCTACCGTTCCGCCAAACGTCAGTTCACCTCGGCGGGAGGAGGGCAACATCGGCACGGGTGGAGGTAGAACCCCCGAGGATGTGATTATGTCGGATCAGCAACGTGCCCCTTCTGCTCCATAGCAAACAAGATGATGGTGCCAGCAACATCAGCACCGAGAAAGTTTCTACCGAGGTGTCGATGACTCCGGCATCGACCCAAGTTCAACCTCCGTCTCAACCTCAACCAATTATAGCTTCAAGTTCTTCTCCATAAGCACCTCCTGCCTCGTCCGAGTCTCCCCAGACTCAGTGAGAAGACCAACCTCAGCCGAAGCATCAGACCAAGTCTCTCGCGCAATCGTTGGTTGCCGGAGATCAACCTTCAGCTTCGCAGCAGCAAGCCAATCTAGCCACCAAGAAAGCTACTGAGGTGACCAAGGTTAAAAAGGCTACCGAGGTGACCAGGGATGTACCCAAAGGAATCAGGGGCTGGGTCTGGGCAGCGCACCATTGCATCCATGATGCAACATGGCAGCGCTGTCTTTGGCCCTACTCCGGACAAGCAAATCACGCTGCATTCCAGTCCTTCCACTACCAAGGTTGCACGCCAAGCTACACACGAGAAAGGGTTAGTCCTGACTTAGACCCTCAGTGGTGGGAGCCTCGGCTCACTCACTGAGTTCGCCGAGAACTGGAATAACGTTGAATACAATGATGTCAGCTCCGGTAACCCTGCGAAGTTTGGTCCTGTGGAGATTGGTGCGCAGATAAACACTGCTAGCAAAGTCATTGCTTATGCCGGCAAAATGATGGAGGTAAACCTTTCATCCATCTCTTTACATATGCGTTAGTACTTGCAGATTTATCCTCCAGTCCTCCAGCCTTCGGGGGAGTAACATGTTACTCAGCTGGATGCTCTTAGCAATTAACTTGTGCTACTTTTCCTTATCTTGCTCCCAATTTCAAAGTATTTTAACTTAGCCAAAAAATAGCCAATATTTTGTTTGGCCAACCACTTGTTTTCTAATTTAGTTTTACTTGGTTCAATTCTTGAGTAGCTTGAAATATCCAATCACCTAGAGCCGGGTTAAGTTCCACTTGACTCGGATCTGAATAACTTCAAATATTCGCTCACCTAGAGCCGGGTTCTGTTCCACTTGGCCTGGGTCTTGAGTAATTTCAAAAAATCACTGACCTAGATCCTAGTTAAGTTCCACTTGGCTCGGGTCTTGAGTAACTTCAAATATTCACTCACCTAGAGTCGGGTGAAGTTCCACTTGGCCCGGGTCTTGACTGACTTCAAATATTCACTCAACTAGAGCCGGGTTAAGTTCCACTTGTCCTAGGTCTTGATTTCCTTCAAATATTCACTCACCTAGAGCCGGGTTAAGTTCCACTTGGCCTAGGTCGTGAGTAACTTCAAATATTCACTCACCTAGAGTCGGGTTAAGTTCCACTTGGTCTAGGTCTTAAGTAATTTCAAATATTAACTCACCTAGAGTCGGGTTAAGTTCCACTTGGCTCGGATCTTGAGTAATTTCAAATATTCACTCACCTAGAGCCCGGTTAAGTTTCACTTGTCCTGGATCTTGAGTAACTGTTATTTTCCTTATTATTCTTGAACTAACATTTTCCTTTTTAGATCACCACCAACCGTTGCACCGCCGAGTTTCAGCAGCTTCTACACACACATAAAGAACTTTCTTCGAAGCATAAGGAATTGCTGCCCGAGCTAAAGAAGAAAGGTAAAGCTCTCTCTTTCATATTTTCAATTTTACTCCCCTTCATCTTGGCTTGCCGAATTAACTTGTGACTCAGATCTAGTAGCCAATATGGAGGCCCAGAACGAGGCGCTGAAGAAGGAGGTGGCCAAGCTGAAAGGTACTTTACCAACGCGTCTTATCCTTTGCCCTTTTTCTTTCTGGCTTCATAGGTTATTATACCTCATCTTTGTCGGGTCAAAAAATAATTGCAGTGTCTCTTCAAGATAGCGTGCTCCTTCCTGATTTGATGCTCCATTTTCTCAAACAATCAGGACAACACCAGGACCAACTGAAGGATAAGGACAAGGAGATTCTCCGGCTTTGTGTCGAGAATGAGAAACTCCAACAACTCTAGAAAACTGAATTGGACAAGCTGGATCAGGAGTTCTCCAAAGAGGAAAGCCGACTTGCTAGGCAACTCGACAAGGGAAAAGAACTACTTCAAGAAGTCGATGCATAGGTCGAGTCGCTGAACACCACACTTGAGGATTTCTGGAAGAAGCAAACTTCTTGGTTGGCCCAAATGACTCGGATACATGGCCTCATAGCTCGTAAGTTTCTTTGTTCCGAGTTTGTTTCTTATTGCCGAGGTTACTCTTCTTTTTGCACTTTCTAAGTTGCTTTTTGTTTGTACCTTCAGAGGATTTTCCTTAGTCCAAAGCCTGCTCTGATGTCGCCATCCGCAAGTACCGGGAGAAAAGAGCTAAAACTGGTCCCAGCTCTAGAGAGATCACCATCGACGAGTCCTTGGTGGGTCTTGTGGCCTGCCTCAGACCCATGAAGGTCTTTGGGGTGGGGCTCCTCGCCGCTGCCATTGAAGTTTTTCATACTCTCTGACCGAATGATACTGATCCCAAGGAAGTTGTCGTGTTAACCGAGAGACTTCGGGATAGCAGCACTCAACTCAACATGTGGCGAGAATCTGCTACGCGTGCTGGAGCTAACACTGCCTTATCCTTTGTGTTATCCTGGTACGAAGGCATTAACTTGAATGTGCTTGGTCTCCTGTGCACCGGATCCAGATGGACCAATGACCTGGCCTGCATCGCCCAACGTCAAGCTCGTGCCTATGACCTCATTCAATATGCTCACTTCCATCAATGGAATGAGGGGCCGAGTTTCCTCGAATCCATCAATGATGAATACGTTGAAGGAGACGCGGATGAGGACCAAGAAGACCTAAACGATGTCGAGGAAGCCGAGGATGCCAAGGCAAACCCGGATGATGATGCTGAAGCCGAGGCTTCCAACACCGAATACAACTTGCCTCCTCCTACTATGGATGATTCGGCCATTGTGGCTCCTTAAGAAACAAAACTTTAAGATTCGTTAAATCCCTGGTATGCCGGGTGCAGACGTAATATGCACTTTGAAGTTGTTTTGCTACAATCTATGCTTTTATGTCGGATCAATTTGGGAGATCTCCCTGGGTTTCATTTTCTTGTTTTCTCAATTTAATGACTCGGCTCGCATCTACGTTTATTTGGCATTCTACTTACGAGTGTGTGGTCAAAAAATTAATCTAACAAGACTTGAAACTTTTAGGATTAGCTCAAAATAATTCGGCATAACAAAGTTAAAGTAAATGCAGGGGTTAGTGCGAAAAACAAACGTCAGATCGATTACATTCCTTTCCTTAGTCATTTTTCATGTGCCTAGCAATTCCAAACTTGTTCTCTTGCTTGCCATGAAGCTAATTCTTGTTGGACAGCAGCAAGTCGAAGAGTTAGCTTTTGGTGCTGACACATTACTAACTGAGCTAAAGCATAAGTAATTTAAGCCAACTGACATATAAAAGGTAAATATAGAAAAAGACAATTATTGTTAAGGCAGTCCCCGAGTTTCTTATCGAGGTGTCGAGGTTTCATTGATAGGCTCATTTCTGACATACGGGCTGACATATGAGAGTTCGAGATAGATACACTTTTAGATAAGTGTAAAATGGACGAAGTAGTGCTACATTCCATGGCCTCTTTGATTCTTCTCCTGCTCTTTTCACCTTGTTCTTCTCCTGCGGTTGTGCATCAATGAGGTAATACACATCATTGTGCAGTGCTTTGCTTACAATGAATGGCCCTTCCCACGGGCGGACAACTTATGCATGCCGGTAGTGCGCTACACTAGCTGAAGTACCAGATCTCCTTCTCGAAAGACTCGGGGGTTCACTTTCCGGCTATGATAGCATCGGAGATGTTGCTAATATATGGCAGACTTGGGCAATGCCAATTCTCTCGCTTCTTCCAGCAGATCAACATTGTTTTGCCGGGCTTCTTGCACTTCAACTTATGTGTATTGGGTGACCCTAGGCGAATCATGCTCTATGTCGCTGGTAATACAGCTTTGGCCCCATATACCAGAAAGAATGGCGTATAGCCTGTTGGTCAATTTGGAGTTGTTCTTAGGCTCCATAATACCACTGGGAGTTCATCAATCCAGCACCCCGCTGATCTTTGCAGCGGCTCAATGAGCCGGGGTTTTGTCCCAAATAGTACTAGTTCGTTGGATCTTTCCACTTGCCCATTCGATGCGGGATGGGCCACTGATGCGACATCTAGCCGGATTTTCTTATCTCGATAGAACCAGGAAAACTCTCCTTCGGCAAAATTTGTGCCATTATCTGTTATGATAATGTGTGGATAGCCGTATCTTAGGATGATATCTTTGAGGAATGTCACGGCAGTAGCTCCATCACACTTTCTTATTGGATTTACCTCAATCCACTTTGTAAACTTGTCCACCATGACTAAGATGTGGGTCATGTTTCCCTTGGCCGGCTTGAATGGTCCAACCATATCCAGGAACCATACAACAAATGGACAACTGATAGGTATAGTTTTGAGTTCAGACATCGGCATATGCGTCTTGCTAGCGTACCTCTAACACCCATTACATTTCCTCACAAGTTCCTCGGATTGCTGTAAGGCACTTGGCCAGTGAAATCCATGCCGAAAAGCTTTTTCCACTAGGGCCCTGGACGAGGCATGATACCCACATTCCCCCTGATGAATATCTCGGAGGATGTCCAGCCCTTTGATACGTTGCTAACGTATCCATAATTTTTGATGTTCCATGCTTGGTTTTATCTACTTTCTTATGTTTTGTCCACACTTTGGAGTACTTTTCATATGATTTGTTGGACTAACCTATTTACAAGAGCCATAGTGCCAGCTGCCTGCTTTCTGCTGTTTTTGGTTCTGGGAAAGTCAGAAAATGAATATTCTCGGAATTGGACGGGACAAAAGCCAAAGTTAGTTTTTCACTGAGGGACACCCGGAGCCAGGATACGAGACGGAGAGGGGCCAGAGGGCGGCCACACCACCTGGCCGTGCGGCCAGGTCTGGCCCGTGCCAGGGGGTGGTGTGGCTAGACAAGGCACCCCCTCGGCCTCTCCTTTCACCTATATATTTCCTTCGATACAGAAACCCTAAGTACCCAATCAAAATTCCACGAAAGAGTCTGTAGCCGACGTCATCTCCATCCCTAGATCGGGAGGGATCTGAACCTCTTCCCGGCACCCTGCCGGAGAGGGGAATTCACCCTGGAGGCCTTCTTCATCACCATGCAAGCCTCTGGTGTGATGCGTGAGTAGTTCATCTCTAGACTACGGGTCCATGTAGTAGCTAGATGGCTGGTTCTCCTCCTTTGTGCTATCATGTTTAGATCTTGTGAGCTCCGTTCATGATCAAGATCATCTATTTGTAATTCTACATGTTGTGTTTGCGGGGATCCGATCGACATTGAGATGCTATTTCAGATTGATTATTGATTCTAGAATGTCTTTGTTATTTGTGATCTTGCATGCTTTCCGTTGTTAGTAGCTATCTTGGCCAAGTACATGCTAGCAACTCCAAGAGTTAGTATTTATGCTCGATAGTGGGTTCATGCCTCTAGTAATCTAGGGAAGTGACAGAACTCTCTAAGGTACTAGATGTGCTGTTGCTACTAGGGAGAAAACAACAATCCTTTGTTGATAGAACAATCGTATTGTTTACTTTACACGCAATTCGTAATGCAATTATCTGTTGTTTGCAACATAATACTGGAGAGGATTCGGATGATAACCTAAAGGTGGATTATTAGTGATAGATGCAGTTGGATTACGGTCTATGTATAATGTTGTAATGCCCAATCAAGTCTCAAAGGAGTCAAGATGAGTAGTATATGCATATTGCTTTCTCGATGTTTGTCAATTGCCCCGCTCTAATTTGTTCACCCAAAATGTCATCTATCTTAAGGAGAGCCACCACTAGTGAACTATGGACCCCGGTCCTTTCTTTTACCATCAATCTACAATCAATTGTTTACTGCTTTGTGTTTACTTTCTGCAAACTATTACTTTCTTCCACTCGATACGTTTAATCCTTTGTTTTCAGAAAAACCGGTGAGATTGACAACCTCATCGTAAGTTGGGGACAGAGTTTTGTGGTTGTGTTGTGCAGGTCTCCACGTTGCTGCTGACACCGGTAGTGCGCCCTGCCAAAGTCCAGCTAGCAACACCTTTGAGGTGTTTCCTTGCTCCTACTGGATTAATAACCTTGGTTTCATAACTGAGGGAAACTTACTGTTGTTCTCATCATACCTTCCTCTTGGAGTTCCCCAAGCTCATTATTACATGAGTCAGCAAGTGATTTTTTGGCGCCGTTGCCGGGAGTCAAGGACATCTTCACAAGGCGAGTCCCTCATAACCAATCTCTTCACTTTGTTGTTTTTGTTTTGTTTGCTTGTTTCTTTATCAAAAACACACAAAAATTAGTTTTACAAGTTTGCTTTCTTTATTAAAAACACACAAAAATGACTACTCTAGAAAATACTAAGTTGTGTGACTTCACTAGCGCCAACAACAATGATTTTATGAGCACACCCATTGCTCCACTTGTTCCTGAAGCTACTTTCTTTGAAATAAAACCTGCTTTGCTCAATCTTGTTATGAGAGAACAATTTTCTGGTATTGGTAATGAAGATGCTGCAGCCCATCTAAATAACTTTGTTGAACTTTGTGAGATGCAAAAGCATAGGGATATAGATGGAGATATTATTAGCTTAAATTGTTTCCTTTCTCTTTGATAGGAAAAGCTAAAGAATGGTTGAATTCCTTAACTAGGAATAGTATTGATTCTTGGACTAAATGCAAATATACTTTCATTGGAAAATACTATCCTCCTGCTAAGATTATATCTATGAGAAGTAAAATAATGAAGTTTAAACAATCGGATAATGAACATGTTACTCAAGCTTGGGAAAGAATGAAATCTTTGGTAAAGAATTGTCCCACTCATGGACTGACTGCTTGGATGATTATCCAAACCTTTTATGCAGGATTGAACTAATCTTCAAGAAATCTATTGGATTCTGCTGCTAGAGGTACCTTTATGATCATCACTTTGGGTGCTGCAACAAGGCTTCTAGATAATATGATGGTTAACTATTCTGAATGGCATACTGAAAGATCTCCACAAGGTAAGAAGGTAAATTCTGTTGAGGAAACCTCCTCCTTGAGTGATAAAATTGATGTTATTATGTCTATGCTTGTTAATGGGAAGGCCCACATTGATCCAAATCATGTTCCCTTAGCCTCTTTGGTTGCTCAAGAAGAGAAAGTTGATGTGAACTTTATAAGGAATAATAATTTTAGCAATAATGCCTACAGGAATAATTTTGGTAACAACAATTATAGGCCATATCCTCCCAACAATGGTAATGCTTATGGAAATTCCTAAAACAATAATAGGAGTGCTTCCTCTAAACTTGAAGTTATGCTTAAAGACTTTATTAGTAAATAAACCGCTTTCAATAAAACTATTGAGGAAAAACTCTCTAATGCTGAAAGAAATATAGCATCTTTGGCTGAAGCTCAATCTTCTTTGAATAAAATGGCTGCTAAACCTGAAACTAATGATAATCCCTTTGCTGCCACTAATGCCATACAAGTAAGAATTGATGAAAATGTTAGACTATTAGCTGAATTGCATGCTAAATGGGAAAGAGAAGATGAAATTGCTAGAAACATTAGTGTTTCTACTATCACTACCACTAGTGTTGAGGCTAGTAATAACTCTATTACTTTAGATGATAATTATGATTTTGATCTTGATGGTTGCAATATTTCTGAAGTTATTAAGTTCCTACAAAAGCTTGATAAAAGTCCTAATGCTAGTGCTATGAATATGGCCTTTACAAAACACATTACTGATGCTCTCATAAAGATTAAAGAAGAAAAGATGAAACATAAGGCTTCTATTCCTATAAAACATGAAGATGGTTGGGAACCCATCATTAATATGAAAGTGAATGATTTTGATTTCAAAGCTTTAGTAGTGTTTCTGTTATGCCTAAAAGGATCTATGATATGCTTGATTTGCCACCATTGGAAGATTGTTATTTGAATGTCCCACTTGATGATAATGCTAAAAAGAAACTCATGGGGAGTATTAATGATTTTCTTATTATGGTTAACAATGCCTATGTCCCTGTTGATTTCTATGTTTTGGATGTTGAATGCAACGCTTCTTGTCCTATTACTTTGGGAAGACCTTTTCTTAGAACTATTGGTTCCATTATTGATATGAAATAAGGCACCATTAAATATCAACTCCCACTCAAGAAAGGTATAGAACACTTCCCTAAGAAGAGAGAGAAGATTTCTTTTGCCTCTCCTATGAAAAAAAATTTGCTCTTAATACTTCTTCATTTGAGAACACTTGATTCTTTTTCTTGATTCTTATACCTAACTTAAAGGCGTTAAAGAAAAGTACTTATTGGGATATAACCCAAAAGTCTTAGAAGAGTATTGGAAGAGTAACCTCTAATGAGAGAGAAGTAATGATTGGGAAAGTTGTTGTCCCGAAACAGATTTATGTGCTTCACCGTAAATATTTGTGTAAAATCTCTATACGTCCTTTTGAGGCGTGAATTTTTGTGCTTCTACCCCAGGCTGTTATCTAGCTTTGGTTAGTTCGACACTTTTTGATTTGAGACACAGAAGGTCTTCGAAAAAATTCGTCTTTACCTGCTGGTCTATTTTGACAGATTTTCTGCCTTTATTTGCATTTGTTCTTGTTGGTTCCTTTTTGAGTTCTTTTGGGGAATTGAGATTTTTGAGGGAAGTGCTACAGTAGCTTATGTTTTAATGGAAGTTTTATTGGTGTTGAAACTGAACCAAAAGACCTATTATCTTGAGTGCACTAATGTTGCTAATAAAGATTGTGTGAAGTTTTGTATGAAGGCAAAATTTCAGGTGTATGGAAGGAATGTGTAATGAGATGAAGGATGGACTAAAGCTAAAGCTTGGAGATGCCACGCGTGTTACCCCAAGAAATATCCAAGAATTATAAGCGTCAAAACTTGGTGATGCCCAAGGCATCCCCTTCTTCATCAATAAAAATACCAGGTTTCTTCCAAACGCTTCATTTTCATTGTTTCATGCACAGTTGTGTTGTTCTTGGAGCGTCTTCTTTTTAGTTTTTCGTTTTGGTTTTCGTTTGCTTGGTTTGATTAGTTTTCTGAATAAATTGGTTGGACCCCCTCTTTCATACATTGGTTTTCAAATAGTTTGGTTTGGATTGGAAAAGAGTAGGAAAGTTCATGCTTAAGTGGTAAAGATAGCTTGTTTTTTGACTGTAGCCCATGCTTTGTCATGCCATGCTTCATATTGTTTTGGATTTATATTCTTTGTTGTAGCATGACTTGTTATAAACAATTGAGATTGCTTAATGTGCCTTGGAAGAATCATGCGTTGTTTTGGCATATTAAAGCATAGTATTGTGGTATTCTCCTTTGATGCTTTATTTGGGTTGACTTGGCACATGCTCACACCATGTTATGACTATCCCAAGTCACCATGGCCTTTATGATCCTTTAGTTTTCAACTTGTAGTATCACTTTATGCTTTGATTAATGATTTTTTGTCGCTCTGCATGATTATGGCCATTATTGCTCTCTTAGTTTGTCGCTCCCAGTCTTTTGCTAGCCTCCATAACCAAGTATGAGTTCCACTCATGCATCCAACTCCTAAAACCAAGTTATTCCAAATAGTCCACCATACCTACCTACTAGCATTTGCTATTACAAGTATATTCATGTTTTCGTGTACCTTCCGAATAAAACTTGTTATGAGAAAACTAGTGATTAAAGCTCTCACGAACTTGATGGCACACTTTACTTTCTTGCAATTAATAAACTTGACCCATTGTGTCCAGGGGTGGTAGCTGGGATCATAGTACTTCAACATAGCATGAAATATAAAGTTCTAATAATAGAACATAGCAACTATGTTGCAACATGAAAATATACAAACAACAGATTCATGAATAATAATGCATTGAAAGACATTTGTTTGTTTCACATAAAGAAAACATAGCATAGTGGCATTCAGCTTGTCTCTCATGGAGTAACAAAACATAAATGCATAGGAAACCTTCAAAGTTCATAAGGGTGACTAGATACAAATTGTTTAAAACAAGAAATATCAAAGCTATGCATCAATCAACAAGTCTTGGGATAAAGCACATAGAACTAAGAATGGCCACTATGCTCTCAAAGTAGGTGCATAAATGTAGAAGGTGGAGACTCAACATAAAAGTAAAAGAAAGGGCCTTCATAGAAGGAAGTAGGGATTCAAGTGTCATAAAGAGCTTCCAAAAATTATGGTACTTATTAGCTTTCAGCTCTAATTTCCCCTATCATAAGCATCTTGAAGGTGATTAAGGTTAAAGTGACATAACTAAGAGGATATGCTTAACAAGCTATAAAGTCGAAATCTCATGCCCCTTACTGATGACGAAACCTCGTGCTACTCAACTTTAGTCATAAGTAATTTCTTGTCATTGTAAGTACATAGAGAACCGCCAACGGGGTACCCCTTGCACACGATGCAGGAGCTATCCCGTAATCAAAATAACAAGGCAAGCAGACAATGAGCATCTCAGCGATCTTTTTATTTGCTATTTTCATAGGTTTTTATTGAGGATGCTTCATAGAGTGCTCATTATGGTTATGCTGCAAGTTTCCACCATGATTAGGCATGGCTTAGGCTAGCAGCCCCGGCGTTTCTCTAACACACATACAAACTCCATGATCTTACAAGTTCCACTTTTATTTCACACCGCCGGGATCCATAAGCAAAAGAACATGATATCAACGGGGTACAAAGTACAAGTGCAATGTTGAAAGCGTTCCCCATGATACATGGTTCTGCTAATTTCAACTTATAAAGCAAAAGCATATACGCAACAAAGATGGACACAATGGGTCAAGTTTATTAATTGCAAGAAAGTAAAGTGTGCCATCAAGTTCGTGAGAGCTTTAATCACTAGTTTTCTCATAACAAGTTTAATTCGGAAGGTAGACAAAAACATGAATATACTTGGAATAGCATATGCTAATAGTTAGGTATGGTGGACTCTTTGGAATAACTTGGTTTTAGGAGTTGGATGCATGAGTGGAACTCACACTTGGTTACTGAGGCTAGCAAAAGACTAGGAGCGACCAACTAAGAGAGCAATAATTGCCATAATCATGCAGAGCGACAAAACATCATTGATCAAAACATAAATTGATACTACAAGTTGAAAACTAAAGGATCATAAAGGCTATGGTGACTTGGGATAGTCATAACATGGTGTGAGCCTGCGCCAAGTCAACCCAAATAAAGCATCAAAGGAGAATACCACAATATTATGCTTTAATATGCTAAAACAACGCATGATCCTTCCAAGGAACATTAAGCAATATCAATTGTTTATAACATATCATGATACAGCAAAGAATACTAAGCATAAATCCAAAACAATATCAAGCATGCCATGACAAAGCATAGGCCACAATCAAAAACAAACTCATTTTACCACTTAAGCATGAACTTTCCTACTCTTTTCCAATCCAAACCAACTTATTTGAAAACCAATGCATGAAAGAGGGGGTCCAAACAATTTATTCAAGAAAACTAAGAAAACTAAAAACCAAAATGAAAATGAAAATGAAAAAGAAGACGCTCCAAGAACAACACAACTGTGCATGAAACAATAAAAATGAAGTGTTTGGAACAAACCTGGGATTTTTATTGATAAAGAAGGGGATGCCTTAGGCATCCCCAAGCTTTGACGCCTGTACTTCTTGGATATTTCTTGGGGTGACACGCGTGGCATCCCCAAGCTTGAGCTTTAGTCCATCCTTCATCTCATTGCTCATTCCTTCCATACACCTGAAATTTTTCCTTCATACAAAACTTCACACAATCTTTATTAGCAACATTAGTGCACTCAAGATAATAAGTCTTTAGGTTCAGTTCCAACACCAATAAAACTTCCATTTAAACACAAGCTACTGTAGCACTTCCCTCAAAAAGCTCAATTCCCCAAAAGAACTCAAAAAGGAACTAACAAGAAGCAAATGCAAATAAAGGCAGGAATCTGTCAAAACAGACCAGTAGGTAAAGATGAATTTTTTCGAAGACCTTCTGTTGTTCAAATAAAAAAGTGTTGAGCTCACAAAAGTTAGATAACAACCTGGGGCAGAAGAACAAAAATTCACACCTCAAAAGGACGTACAGATATTTTACACGAATTTTTACGGTGAAGAACAGAAATCTGTTTCGGGACAGCAACTTTCCCAAGCTTTACTTCTCTCTCATTAGAGGTTACTCTTGGCACAAAAACAAATAAAAAGGATAAGGAGCGGTTATTACGGAGGTAATAACTTCCAAGAATCATCTAAAACTTTTGGGTTATCTCCCAATAGGTACTTTTCTTTAACGCCTTTAAGTTAGGCATGCTAGTTTGAGAAGATGCTCACATAAGAAATATGAATTGAAGTAAAAGAGAGCATCAAGAAGCAAATTCAAAGCACATTTAAGTCTAACCCACTTTCTATGCATAGGAATCTTGTAAAGAAACAAGTCATGAAAGCACAAAGCAACAAGCATAGGAAAGCAAAACAAGTGCAACTTCAAAATTTTCAACATAAAGAGGGGAAACTTAATATTATTGAGATGCATAAGACCATGTTTACATCTCTCATAATAACTTTTGGTAGCATCATGAATAAAATTAACAATATAACTATCACATAAAACATTCTTATCATGAGCCACATGCATATAATAATTATTACTCTCCACATAAGCATAGTCATTCTTATTAATTGTAGTGGGAACAAATTCAACAAAATAGCTATCATTATTATTCTCATCACCATAATCATCAAATATAGGAGGCATATTGTAATCATTAATTTTCTCCTCAATAGTAGGTGGACTGAAAATATCATATTCATCATTATAATCATCATATATTAAAGGTTTGGTATCATCATAAGCAATAGAATAGCTATCCTCCAAAGCTGGGGAACTAAAAAGATCATTTTCATAAAAACTAGCTTCCCCAAACTTAGAATTTTCCATAGAATTTGCAATAATGGTGTCCAAAGAATTCATACTAACAACATTGCTATTAGCATGCAAATAAAGTTCCATAGTTTTTTATTTTTTTCTTCAAACACTTTATGCCCTAACTCAAGATAAATACTATAAAGCTCTCTAATTTTTATTGTTGTTTTCCATTAAGCCTAACTAGTGAAAACAAGAAACAAAAAGACAAAATTGCAGAATCTAAAGGAAATAACTTCGAGCACTCACACCGGGGGATGTGAGTACCTTTTACCTTACCTCCCCGGCAACGGCGCCAGGAAATAGCTTGATGTATACGCACTTCTATTCTTGTAGACAGTTGTTGGGCCTCCAAGTGTAGAGGTTTGTAGAACAGCAGCACATTTTCCCTTAAGTGGATCACCCAAGGTTTATCGAACTCAGGGAGGAAGTGGTCAAAGGTATCCCCTCTCAAGCAACCCTGCAATCAAGATACAAGAAGTCTCTTGTGTCCCCAACACACCCAATACACTTGTCTGGTGTATAGGTGCACTAGTTCGGCAAAGAGATAGTGAAATACAAGTGGTATGGATAATTATAAGTGGTAACGGTGCCAAAAAATAGCTTGCTAGCATGGAAGAGACTAAAGGCAAACTGAAATAAAGATGGAAGCAAGCAAATATGTAACAGATCTAGTTGCAAACGGTGTTTCAATGCTTAGAAACAAGGCCTAGGGATCATACTTTCACTAGTGAACACTCTCATATAAATATATTCTTCTTTATGATACTACACTGAATTACTCTCTGGTTGGACTATAACAGCACACCTCAAAGTTCATCTTTCCCATCTAGATAACCCCACACTATCACCTTGAGAACTAGATGGTTCAAACAAACACCACAATTTCATAAAGACATCCAACTCCAAATATAACTCATAACAAGTATTTGTAATCTCTAGCCTAAGTGCCACCATGGTGTGCACACTGTCAACTTCACACACATGGGGAGAGAAGAGATCTATTAAAGCACTTGAGTAGCAAGGTAGATCTATAGATTACAAGCTCATGATCTCAATAAGATCATGCATAGAGAGAGAGATGAACACATAGCTACCGGTAGAACCCTTAGCCTCGAGGAAGAACTACTCCCTCATCATCATGGGAATCAACAACGGTGATGGAGATGGGAGTGGAGTCGATGGAGATGGCTCCGGGGGCACTTCCCCGTCCCGGCAGGGTGCCGGAACAGAGTCTTTCTGTCCCCTGAATCTCCCCTTTGGTGGCAGCGGCGTAACGGAACTTTTCATGGATTTCTAATTGACGACTTAGGGTTTTTGCATCGGGAGGACTTTATAGGCAAAGGAGGCAAGGTCGGTGGCTGGCCAGGGGGCCCACACCATGCCCTGGCGCGGCCAGGGGGAACCGCGCCCAGGGGTGGTGTGGCCACCCTATGGCCCCCCTTCGTCTCTCCTTCTGGCTCCGTGAATCTTCCAGGAAAATAACGACTTTGGCTTTTGTCCGGTCCAATTCTGAGAATATTGATTTTCTAACTTTCCTGGAACCAAAAACAGCAAAAAACAGGCAACTGGCACTGTGGCATCTTGTTAATAGGTTAGTCCAAGAAAGTGTATAAAAAGTACTCCAAAGTTGGAACAAAACATAAGAAAGTAGATAAAAACCAAGCATGGAACATCAAAAATTATAGATACATTTGCAATGTATCAGTGGACCTAGAAAATATATCCCGATTCTCATGGAGGAAGCTGACGAGCTCGCTTTCCTATTTGTCGCCAAGGCCCGCACCAATTTTTATAGTGCGCTCTGGGAACTGATCATCAATTGGCACCTTCTTGGTATCCTTTGTCGGCTGAAATGACATGCTTCCATGCGGGTTACTCAAAGCCAGCATATTTAGCTATGCGGACTGAGCCAGTGCTGCCACCTCCTGGATCCTTTCCTTCTCTTGTGCGATCATCAATGACTCGGCTAGGCTTGACCCGGCTAAGGAACATTCCATAGAGCACCTAAAGTCCCTGCTATGGTAATGACCCCATTTGGCCTCGGCATTTTCATCTTTAAGTAATTGATGTGGTCACTTGCCATGAACTTTGAAAGTGCTAGCCTGCCAAGTAATGCATGGTAATAGTTGTCCAAATCCACTACCTCAAACTTCAAGTTCTCCGTCCTACAATTATCCCTTCTGTCAAACAAGACGTCAATCCGAACCTTTCCAATGGGCTCACAAGACAACCCTGGCACAATGCCATGAAAAGTGGTCTTGGTTGCCTATAGCATATTCTCTGAAACTCCTAGCTTGTGCATGGTGTCCTTATATAGTATATTAATGTTGTTGCCATTGCCACTGAAGGGGTTCGCAGCATAGAAAAGAAAAAAACCCTACGATGAGAACTATACGCCAAGATCTATCTACTAGATATAGAGCAACGGGTGGATATACATCCATAGAGAACTTACGCTCGAAGACAACAAAGCTTTGTTAACGAGATGGAACTCGTGGATGATGTAGTCGTACACTTGCCGATCTCAAGATCGTGATGAAGTCTAGCAGGTCCGGCTCCAGCACGTCCATCAGATCCAGCTCCAGCAAGTCCAGCACCACCAAGTCCAGCACCGCAAAGCAACAGTGCATCCGTGATCGCACACACGTCTGGTACCCCGACAACCTCCGTCTCTCGCTCCAGCAAAGCAGTAGAAGCAACAACTCCTTTCCAGATAAAGCCACCGAGAACATGTATCTCACTAATCTGAGACCATGGGGGAATAATACTAGACGGGGAGAGAGATCCTTCACGAGGAGGTGTGTGGAAGAAGGGGTGTGAGGGGGGCCTTTTATAGGAGGAGGGGGGGTGCCCCTCCCCATGGCCGGCGCCCAAGGGGTGACCCCTCACCTCCTCATTCATGTGGTGGTAACTCCCTCCACATAAATTTGCCCCTTCACATTCTCTTTTAAAGTCCCCACTTTAAATGCATTAAATTTCTCCAAATTTAATGCTCTCTCATTTAATAAAACTCTTTTATTAATTTTATTCAGAATTTTGTTAATTACTTTAATTAACAAACATTCACATAAAACCCCCTGCAACATTTCAATATTACATGCAGAACCAATTTCAGCAATTTCACCCGAAACTGTTTTGGTGTCTATTGAAATAATTCAAGCGCTTTCTTAAATCTTTATCTGAAACATATGTGCTCCAAATGGTGTCGGTATCACTTAAGTGTCTCACCCTACACTTCGCGAATAATGCAGACATGATCGAAACCCCTCTAAGATCAATAATCAGAAGCGGGGCCTAGAGATCCATACTGACTCCTACACATTCAACGATGACTTCTGTGATCATGAGAACCTTTAACGCTAGTAACTAAATCCCTTTGTCTCGCGATATATTACATGTCCGAGATTCGATCATCGGTATCACCATACCTAGTTTGATCTTGTTGCCGACATGCACTCTTTTCTCGTTCCCGTGATATAACATTCTAGTGATCACATCACTTGCTTGCAAGCTATCTTAATGTGATATCACCGAGAGGGCCCAGAGTATATCTATCTGTCATCGGGATGGACAAATCCCACTCTTGATCCATGAGCCTCAACATAACACCTTTGTAGCATTGAACCCACCTTTATAGTCACCCTATTACGGTGTGACGTTTGATGTTATCAAGATACTCTTCCGGTGTTAGCAATTAACATGATCTCATGGTCTAAGGACTAAGATTACTTCGTATGATGTTATAGCAATATAAACATAATGAATTTAATCGTAATGCTATACTTCGGATGAATGTTCATCACATCATTCCACCAATGTTGTGACCTCGTTATTAACAACATCCAATGTCCATGATCAGGAAACCTTGATCATCTTGTTAATTAACGAGCTAGTTTATATGAGAGGCATTACTAGGAACTTTGTATTTTGTTTATTAAACACACATGTATTAACGTTTCCAATTAATACAATTATAGCATGCAAAATAAACATTTATCATAAACATGGAATACGATAATAACCACTTTATTATTGCCTCTTGGGCATATTTCCTTCAGTCTCCCACTTGCACTAGAGTCAATAATATAGTTTGAAAAACTTTGCGTATTGAACACCTATGGCTTTCTGGTGTTGCATATACGCGATTGCTAGTGGTTAACATAATCTCCGGATCTGGCACTTTCAGGTCCGTGTGTATTTCCATGTCTTTGTGTCTATACGCATCACTCATTCTCAAATGAGATGGCATTGTATAAATTTGGTCCTTTGGTGAGACCTTTAGTTCGTTCGGGTAAAAATATGTTGATATTATTGTCATACAATATATCTTTATAGTAGTAGCCCACTTTGAACCACACATAGTTTGATAACAAACTACTTAACCCAAATGCCCTCCTTTGCTGCTATTATAGCAGTCATATACTTAGCCTTTTGTTGTAGTATCTGTCACAATGTTTTAACTTTGGAACTTATCCAAATCCATCATGGAACATCCTTTCCATTACATTGTGCCACCCATAGTCTAATTTGAGATAAATTTAATTTGTATCTTGTGACAAAACTAGTATCAATGTAACACTTTACGATGAACTACCTTTAACTATTTGTCACTTATACATGATATATTCTTAGTTCTTCCAAAGCTCATAAGAATACCTTTACTATTGTCCAATGATCATCTTATGAATCATTCTGGTATGTGCTCATAACATTTCGAGCATAGGACATTCTGGATATATACATATCATGGTATAATCGATCAAAATCTTCATGTGATTTTACTCACCAAGTGTTGAAACACTTGAATCTTGATACAATCCTTTGCATGCAGCAAGAACCTTTCTTTTTGTTTCCATATTGAACCCTTTCAATATCTCATATATGTATGTCTGGCACAACCATATTAGCGCCTCAATCTATCCATATAGATATTGATGCCAAATATTCCGGTTTTGCCCAAGTCTTTCATCGAAATCTTATTTTTTATGAAATTCTTAACTTGTGTCAATACAAGATACATCATTTCCAATCAAAAATATGTCCTCTACATAATGTATTAGAAATATGTCTCAGCGCTCCCACTTAATTTCTTGCAAATGTAAGCATCTTCATCATCTCCGATGAATTTAAACTCTTTTAACAGTTTCATCATGTTGATGATTCCAACTCCACTATGCTTACTTCAACTATTGAAGTTTGCATGCCCTTTTAGCACCCTTTGAATTAACAAAACCCTTCAGACCGTGTCTTGTACACATCCTAGGTAACCATTCTATTAGAAGAACCTTGTTTTGTTTATTCAACTACCATATACCAATTTATATGTAGTGGTTGCCACATTAATCCGTCAAGAATAAATATCGCTATGAAAGATCAAATCTGGTCATAGTCAACTCCTTGAACATTGTCGTAAACTTCTTTCCGACATGTCGACTATTTCATAGATGTTAAACATCCATGTCTATTTCTTTATAGATCCAAACACGTCTGATAGGCTTCACGCCTTTCTGGAGGGTCTTCCAAGTTCAGAAACTTGATTTCTCGTGTATGGATACTATCATGGATTCTATGACTTCTAGTCATTTTATGGAGTTAGGGCCCATCATCTCTTCTTTGCATGTAGTCGGTTCATCATTGTCAAAACAATAACGACTTGTTTATCAAATCTCACTATTTGATTCTTACCGACCCACACGGTTCAATAGGAACTCTAATCTCCGAGATTACAATCTTTGTAATCACGGGAGCCATGAGCATTGTGGCCGCCACTGGGACACTTTCCGGCGCTGCGCTACTTAACACATATAGCTAAGTCTCAACAACCTTATCAAAGTTCTATTGTCCTCCCACTTAACTTTTCGTGAAAAATTCCTTCTCAAGAAACTTAACGTTCCAATTAACAAACTCTTTTGTCCTCGGTGTTATGGAGAAATTCCCAACAAATTCTTTGGGATAACCTACAAACATGTGCTTATCCGACTTTGGTTGTAAACATTTTACTTATGCATGGCATACCAATATTTAAGAAAAGACAATTCGGGTTTTATCCCAAACCATAACTTATATGGTGTCATTTCAACAGATCACGATGGTGCTCTTTTCAGTGTAAAAGTGGTAGTCTCTAAAGCTTCAATCCTTAAAACATAATGGCAGTTTTATAAATGACACCTTTGATCTTACCATGTCAAACACGGTTTGATTTCATCTCTCGAATATGCCATACTCCTATGGTTTATCGGGAAACACAAATCATGGAACAATTCCTCAAATCTTAGGTGTTTTGCTAAACATGTAACTCAAATATCTTCCTTTATGATCAAATCATAAACTCTTTTATTTTCTTGTTACAATGATGTTCCACTTCATCTTGAAAGTTTTTGAATAATTTTCAAAATGTTTCATACTTCTTCCTTATTAAGTAAATATATAGATATATTCACTTAAATTTCTAGAGAAAGCATATGAAGCAAAAAGATCCATCGCATATGGCTACACATAATGGGCTATATACGTCAACATGCATAATATCCAATAAGTTAGTCATCCGTTTCTCTTTGGCCTATGGACGGAGTTTCAATTATCTCGAGGAAAGTTTCACAAGCATCAATTGATCAAAATCAAAGACACCAAAAATCCATCAACATGGATTTTCTTCATGTTTTCTTTCCAATATAATTTAAACAGCGATGTCACTTCATAAGTGATCTTTCAATCATTTGTCTTGCGACATTTTAGCAATAGTGTTTATGGATGTGATTTCTCCCACCAGACTTGTAAAAGTCCATCCATCCTTTATGGAATACGGTAATTATTTGAACAACCATTGTTCTCATAATACCGGAACAAAATAACAATTATTAAAACAAATCTTGAAGGCTAGGTTTGACGACAAAAAAAAACACAATAACACTTTATTTGTTTTCGATGAACATCATCACTTATTCTCTTGCTAGTTACTTAGGCCATTGCAGTTCATGAATTGCGTTGTCCTGTATGACACTTCATACCAACCAATTCGGTATCCAATACCTAAGAACCACATTGTTTAACAAGCAAGGAATACAACCATAACATGTGTATCTTCTATATACCTAAGCTGGACATTTCCAACTTTTTCTTTTCTGCCAAATATTTTATAGATTCTCTTTCAGCAATTCCTTTTCCTTTTTAAAAGAATCTATCAACATCAATTGTGGTGTCATTCACATGACACATAGTACAAAGCGTATATAGGCAAATACTAATACCTTTGGACTTGCACTTTGAAGTGAATCACCATCATCAAATGTTTGGTGTTCTTTCAAAAAACCATTGTTTAGTAATCTTTTAGTGTAGTAAACATTTTACTTGCATATTCTATTCATCCTTATCATGACAACTTGCGTGATCAAGCTACTATAGCCTATAAGGAAGAATGAAGAGTATAATTTTAGTTCCCGAAACCTTTTGGGAGATTCGGATGCCTAGCATCTCCATCCTTCACAAATTTTCATACAATATGAGAACATGTATTTTACTAAATTACACTCTATCATAATGCAACCAAAACTTTGTTTCAGATATCACAATATCTTTCACACATGATGGTTTCTGAAAACAATTCTTTCAGCTCCTAGATAACCTCGATATTAAAACAACTTTTGAATATCAAGAATCATGGAGGCAAACATGATACTTTAGATACTAACATTGGAATTCTTACTCTTGATTTAATACTACTTATTAAACTTCACCGAGTAAATAGAGTTTGCTGAAAGTTTGCAATAGGACTTCTAAACTTTAAATTGACATTCAAAACAATACGATACCAGTTCGTAAAGTAAATATCCAGAATTCTATAGTTCTATTATCTCAATTAAAACTAAGCATAAGGTAGTGAACAGACGCCAATGACTACAACAAATTATACAAATTCACTTTGATTTAGTTTATGACAAATTGAGTTCGACTAATCCAAATTAGAAATGAACTCCCACTCAAAAACGACATCCCTCGTGCCTTTTTGGTGATTACATGAACCAAATCCACTACACCAAGTCCGATCATCACGTGAGTCGGTGTAGCTTCAAAGGCGAGCATCAATATGGGCATCATATCAACTATATGACTCATGCTTAACCTTTCGGTCCGTGTTCCGAGGCCATGTCTGTACATGCTAGGCTCGCCAAGTAAGAACCTTAGTATTCGAGTGTGTAAAACTGCTTACACCCATTATATGAAAGCGTAGAGTCGAGTACACCCGATCATCACGTGGTGTCTCGAAACATGATCCATACAACACTTCATACTTAAGGAAGAACACATTTTTATCTTGATATTTAAATGAGGGATCATCTTATAATGCTACTAAAACGCCAACCAAGCAATATAAGATGCGAACATCATATGTGTAAAGTGGAATGATATGGTCCATGCATTTGATCACCATCATATGCATCGTGGTATGATCTCTATCATTCCTTTGTGTGTAAGGCCAAGGTCTATGGAACTTACACATTGAGTGTGTTGTAAGAGTATATATCATACATCTACTTACAACCATACCATATCAAGACACTAGCCCAGCAACGATCTAAACTAGACGCCTCTAATTTATCTATTGCAAATTTTTACGTGGCTTAGGGCTTTCGAAGATAGAACATGTCTTACCTACGAACATGGAACCACAACGATGAGAACTAAGTTATTAGTAACTCGTTGTAAATCAGATATTGACTATAGTAGGAGAGACAGACACCCGCCAGCCACTTATGCAAAACTAGTTGCATGTCAGTCGTGGAACCGGTCTCATGTGCGATGACATGTAAGGTTGGTCCGGGCCGCTTCATCCCACTATGCCACCAATATCCAAAGTACATATAAGAAGCAATAACATGATCATCACCGCCCACATACTCTTATGTGTTCTAGCTGTGCAAAGCATGATGAGGACATCCCTATAATTACACCTACCCCAATTGCTAATGAAGATGTTCCAATTGCAAAGAAGGATCAATCCAATGAGATAAGGATTGGACCAATCACAAGAGCTCGTGCCAAGCTACTAGAATAGCAGGTGAACTTGTTTCTTAATGAACCTGGTGTTTTAATTAATGAGAATTTTATACTACCTAAGTCTTTGAATTATTGCATGATCAGGTACTTAGGAGAAGAAGGTGAAGCACGGAGCGAGGAGCTAATGGAACAAGGCGTGTTGATCAATGAAGAATGCGCGAGGGAGGAGAGGGAGGAAGCGCAAGAGGCTGTTCAAGACGAAGATCAACCAAGAGAGGAAGTTCTCTGCCGCGGCAGAGAAAAGCATCAGTTCTTTGCCACGGTAGGCTACCGCGGCAGGAAAACTAAGTCCGACTCTGCCACGGCAGGCTGCCGCGATAGAGAGTCCGGTTGAAAGTCTGCCATGGCAGAAACATGTGGCCGAACCACTTTGTGGTCGGTTTGTATCTAGGTTGGGGTGCGACCCACTCGGTTTCCCTTAGGCCGCCACCCTTGGACCCATAAATAGATGGGGGCGTCGTAGTTTAGGTTTGAGACCACGTTAAAATATTTTGGAGTTGTTTCTTTCATAGAACCTTTGGAATTACCCTGTGTTCGAATTTACCAACTATAATTTAGTGTGATCTGTTGTTCCATTGGGGATTAGTAGATTGCATACTACCGTTCGTGGTCATGGCTGCGTGCGCAAGAGCGTGGTGTTGTGAATATCCTACAAGGTTCGAGAGCAGTTGCACTGGCTTCAGGGATCGAGCGGGAGAGTTCATAGCTACAGGCTAGTTATCTATCATCCACCCTCACCATCGACAAGTGCTTACTGAGAAGATCGGGCCACCCCATATCAAAGCACCTACCCATAGATCAGGCTCTGATACCACTGAAGGGGTTCGCAGCATAGAAAACAAAAAAACCCTACGATGAGAACTATACGCCAAGATCTATCTACTAGATATAGAGCAACGGGTGGATATACATCCATAGAGAACTTACGCTCGAAGACAACAAAGCTTTGTTAACGAGATGGAACTCGTGGATGATGTAGTCGTACACTTGCCGATCTCAAGATCGTGATGAAGTCTAGCAGGTCCGGCTCCAGCACGTCCATCAGATCCAGCTCCAGCAAGTCCAGCACCACCAAGTCCAGCACCGCAAAGCAACGGTGCATCCGTGATCGCACACACGTCTGGTACCCCGACAACCTCCGTCTCTCGCTCCAGAAAAGCAGTAGAAGCAACAACTCCTTTCCAGATAAAGCCACCGAGAACATGTATCTCACTAATCTGAGACCATGGGGGAATAATACTAGACGGGGAGAGAGATCCTTCACGAGGAGGTGTGTGGAAGAAGGGGTGTGAGGGGGGCCTTTTATAGTAGGAGGGGGGGTGCCCCTCCCCATGGCCGGCGCCCAAGGGGTGACCCCTCACCTCCTCATTCATGTGGTGGTAACTCCCTCGACATAAATTTTCCCCTTCACATTCTCTTTTAAAGTCCCCATTCAAATGCATTAAATTTCTCCAAATTTAATGCTCTCTCATTTAATAAAACTCTTTTATTAATATTATTCAGAATTTTTTTAATTACTTTAATTAACAAACATTCACATAAAACCCCCTGCAACATTTCAATATTACATGTAGAACCAATTTCAGCAATTTTGCCCAAAAGAGTTTCGGTGTCTATTGAAATAATTCCAGCGCTTTCTTAAATATTTATGTGAAACATATTTGCTCCAAATGGTGTCGGTATCCCTTAAGTGTGTCACCCTACGGTTCGCAAATAATGCAGACATGATCGAGACCCCTCTCAGATAAATAATCAGAAGCGGGACCTGGAGATCCATACTGACTCCTACACATTCAACAATGACTTCTGTGATCATGAGAACCTTTAACGCTAGTAACTAAATCCCTTTGTCTCGCGATATATTACATGTTCGAGTTTCGATCATCGGTATCTCCATACCTAGTTTGATCTCGTTGCCGACATGCACTCTTTTCTTGTTCCCGTGATATAACATTCTAGTGATCACATCACTTGCTTGCAAGCTATCTTAATGTGATATCACCGAGAGGGCCCAAAGTATATCTATCCGTCATCGGGATGAACAAATCCCACTCTTGATCCATGAGCCTCAACATAACACCTTTGTAGCACTGAACCCACCTTTATAGTCGCCATGTTACGGTGTGACGTTTGATGTTATCAAGATACTCTTCCGGTGTTAGCAATTAACATAATCTCATGGTCTAAGGACTAAGATTACTTCGTATGATGCTATAGCAATATAAACATAATGACTTTGATCGTAATGCTATACTTCGGATGAATGTTCATCACATCATTCCACCAATGTTGTGACCTCGTTATTAACAACATCCAATGTCCATGACCAGGAAACCTTGATCATATTGTTAATTAACGAGTTAGTTTATATGAGAGGCATTACTAGGAACTTTGTATTTTTTTATTAAACACACATGTATTAAGGTGTCTCAATTCAAATTTACTATTTCTATCTATTCAAAAAATATCTTAAGATTCTTATGATATAATTAAGTATATCTATTATAAGGAATATTGACTATTGTATTTTTGAGTTTGCAAAAAAAAATATTTTGTAAAAAAAGGAATGGATAATAAAATAAGCAAACTGCCAGAAAGGAGAACTAATTAAAAAGATTTGATTTTTCTTTTCCCATCCTCATGGCCTTTCTATCCTTCTAATCGAATTTAAAATTCGATTCAAACGTTTCCAATTATTACAATTATAGCATGCAAAATAAACATTTATCATAAACATGGAATACGATAATAACCACTTTATTATTGCCTCTCGGGAATATTCCCTTCAACAGGCCCCTGTCCTTGTCCCCACATCCGCCATAGCCGCCGGTGAGGAGGCCCCCATCGGTTTCGGGCAAATCCCGCTCGGCTGGGACTCCTACGAGGAGGTTGATTACATAAGGCCGGAGAACCCCTACGACACCAGCATCACCGACCCATGGTCGGAGGTAACCAAGGTTTTCTCCCCTTCCGTTGTTCTTCCCTCGTTCCCATCGTTGGATGCTAGATCGTATGTTATTAGGGCTTGGCTGTTTGTATCTTTACAATAGCTAATCCTCTTGTGTTAGATCTTGTATTTTGATGAATCCCCTTGTTTGTATTTGAACCCCCCTTTTCGTAGTTGGGATCAGTATTCGATTTGGTTTGAGATTTGGGGAATAATCAGGAGATCTCAATCGGTTAATTTATGCAAATAATCAATCCCGATAATCAAAGTATCTCAATCATGTCCTTATTGCACTCTACTATTTTTTCCAACAGGAGGATAGCAGCGACGTCCGCAGTGACGACGAGTCCAAGGACACCAAGACTCGTCATGTGCTGAGGAGGCTGAAGTCTGGCCAGTACAACAACTTCTTCGCTGGCGACGTGTACAGGTGCCCCGTCTGCCCCACCAAGAGGCTCCGCGCCACGGACTTCAACTCCCTCGTGAAGCATGCCAAGGATGTGAGGACCTGTGGCTAGTCCGTGAACGTCCACGGCTTCATAGCCAAGCACCAGGAGCTCGGTCTTCACCTCCGCAACCTCTAGAAGGTGGCGATTGAGGAGGGTCACATGCCCCCGATCAAGCCCAAGGGGCCCAAGGTCAAGGGACTGGGCAACAAGGAGTGGAGGAGGCGCCAGAGGGAGGAGGCGGAGGCCCTCCTGGCAAAGGCCATGAGGGGCCACTGATCTGCTGCAGCTGTAGGGCCACGTAGAGATAACCAAAAAAATACCCTATGCGGTGATCCCAAGATCTAGCTGAGGTAGTAGGCCACGAGAATTACCACTAGACGCGTGATGGCTCGGTGTTGATGTAGAGATCATTGGGAACCCCAAGAGGAAGGTTTAATCGAACCAGTAGGAGCAAGGAAACACCCCAAAGGTGTTGCTAGCTGAGCCTTGGTAGGGCGCACTACCGGTGCTAGTAGCAACATGGAGACCTGCACAACACAACCACAGAACTATGTCCCCAACTTGCGATGAGGTTGTCAATCTCACTGTGTTTTGCTGAAAACAAAGGATTAAACGTATCGAATGGAAGGAAGTAATAGTTTGCAGAAAGTAAACACAAAGCAGTAACAGTTTGTAGATTGTATGTAAAAGAAAAGGACCGGGATCCATAGTTCACTAGAGGTGGCTCTCCTTAAGATAGATAACATGTTGGGTGAACAAATTATGGCGGGGAAATTGACAAACATCGAGAAAGCAATACATGCATATACTAATCATCTTGACTCCTTTGAGACTTGATTGGGCATTACAACATTATACATAGACCGCCATCCAACTGCATATATGACTAATAATCCACCTTCAGGTTATCATCTGAACCCCCTCCAGTATTAAGTTGAAAGCAACAGATTATTGCTTTACAAATTGCGTGTAATGTAAACAAT
Source organism: Avena eriantha (assembly GCA_910589775.1). NCBI lineage: Eukaryota > Viridiplantae > Streptophyta > Magnoliopsida > Poales > Poaceae > Avena > Avena eriantha. Next base: position 447,966,583 of record OU342742.1, read on the forward strand.
ACGATTATTCTATGAACAAAGGATTGTTGTTTTCTCCCTAGTAGCAACAGCACATCTAGTACCTTAGAGATTCCTGTCACTTCCCCAGATTACCAGAGGAATGAACCCACTATCGATCATAAATACTAACTCTTGGAGTTGTTAGCATCTACTTGGACAAGATAGCTACTAACAACGGAAAGCATGCAAGATCACAAATAACAAAGACATTCTAGAATCAATAATCAATCTGAAATAGCATCTCAATATCGATCGGATCCCCGCAAACACAACATGTAGAATTACAAATAGATGATCTTGATCATGAACGGAGCTCACAAGATCTAAACATGAAAGCACAAAGGAGAAGAACCAGCCATCTAGCTACTACATGGATCCATAGTCCAAGGATGAACTACTCACGCATCACACCGGAGGCTTGCATGGTGATGAAGAAGGCCTCTAGGGTGAATTCCCCTCTCCGGCAGGGTGTCGGGAAGAGCTTCAGATCCCTCCCGATCTAGGGATGGAGATGATGGTGGCTACAGACTCTTTCGTGGATTTTTGATCAAGTACTTAGGGTTTTCGTCCTGAGGGCATCTTATAGGTGGAAGGAGAGGCCAGGGGGTGCCTGGGCTGGCCACACCACCCCCTGGCGCGGCCAGGCCTGGCCCGCGCGGCCAGGTGGTGTGGTGCCCCCCTGGCTCCTCTCCGTCTCGTATTCTGGCATCTGATGACTTCCGGAAAAATAGGCACTTTGGCTTTTGTCCTGTCCAATTCCGAGAATATTCATTTTATGACTTTCCTGGAACCAAAAACAGCAGAAAATAGGCAGCTGGCACTGTGGCTCTTGTTAATAGGTTAGTCCAATAAATCATATGAAAAGTACTCCAAAGTGTGGACAAAACACAAGAAAGTGGATAAAACCAAGCATGGAACATCAAAAATTATAGATACATTTGCAATGTATCAACATCGCCAAGCTTAACTCCTGCTCGTCCTCGAGTAGGTAAGTGATAAAAAGAAAGAATAATTTTTGAGGTGACATGCACCATCAAAGACTTGATCAAAGTATTTGTAAAACATTCAAAGCTGGGATCATAGTACTTCAATCATAACATGAAAGACAAAGTTCTAGCAATAAGACAAAGAAACTATGATGCAACATGAAAAGGCACAAACAAAAGATTCATGAATAACAATGCTTTGCAAGACGTTTGTTTGTTTCACATAATGAAAACATAGCATAATAGTATTCAGCTTGTCCCTCATAGAGTAGCAAATATAAATGCATAGGACACCTTCAAAGTTCATAAGAGTGCCAAGATACAAATAGTTTAAAACAAGCAATATCAAGTTATGCATCAATCAACTAGTCTTGGGACAATGCACATAGAACTAAGAATGGCCAGTATGCTCTCAAAGTAGGTGTATAAAGGTAGAAGGTGGAGACTCAATATAATGGTGGAAGAAAGGCCTTCATAAAAGGAAGTAGGGATTCAAGTCTCATAAAGAGCTTCCAAAAATTATGGTACTTATAGATTTCCGCTCTCATTGCCCCTAACATAAGAATCTTGAAGGTGATTAAGGTTAAAGTGACACAACTAAGAGGATATGCTTGACAAGTTATAAATCGAAATCTCATGCCCCTTACTTACGAAGACCGAACCTCGTGTTACTCAACTTTAGTTACGAGTAAGCTCTTGTCATTGTAAGTACATATGTATCATAAAGAACCGCCAACGGGGTACCCCTTGCACATGATATAGGAGCTATCCCATAATCAAAATGACAAGGCAAGCAGACAATGAGCATCTCACCGATCTTTTTATTTGCTATTTGCATAGGTTTTTATTGAGGATGCTTCATAGAGTGCTCATTATGGTAATGCTGCAAGTTTCCACCATGATTAGGCATGGCGTAGGCTAGCGGCCCAGGCGTTTCTCTAACACACATACAAATTCCATGATCTTACAAGTTCCACTTTTATTTCATACCGCCGGGATCCGTAAGCAAAAGAACATGATATCAACGGGGTACAAATTACAAGTGCAATGTTGAAAGCATTCCCCATGATACATGGTTCTGCTAATTTCAACTTATAAAGCGCAAGCATATACGCAACAAAGAAGGACCCAATGGTTCAAGTTTATTAGATGCAAAAAAAGGAAAGTGTCCCATCAAGTTCGTGAGAGCTTTAATCACTAGTTTTCTCATAACAAGTTTAATTTGGAAGATAAACAAAAGCATGAATATACTTGGAATTAGCATAAGCTAGTAGGTAGGTATGGTGGACTCTTTGGAATAACTTGGTTTAGGGAGTTGGATGCATGAGTGGAACTCATACTTGGTTGTGGAGGCTAGCAAAAGACTAGGAGCGACAAACTAAGAGAGCAATAATGGCCATAATCATGCAGAGCGACAAAACATCATTGATCAAGCATAAAGTGATACTACAAGTTGAAAACTAAAGGATCATAAAGGCAGCAGGTAAAGACAAATTTTCTCGAAGACCTTATGTTACTCAAATCAAAAAGTGTTGAACTAATGAAAGTTAGATAACAACCTGGGGCAGAAGCACAAAAATGCACGCCTCAAAAAGACGTTCAAAGATGTTACACAATTTTTTACGGTGAAGCACATAAATCTGTTTCGGGACAGCAGCTTTCCCAATCATTACTTCTCTCTCATTAGAGGTTACTCTTGGCACAAAAAGCAAATAAAAAGGATAAGGAGCGGTTATTACTGAAGTAATAACTTCCAAGACTCATCCAAAACTTTTGGGTTATGTCCCAGTAAGTACTTTTCTTTAACGCCTTTAAGTTAGGCATAAGAAGCAAGAAACAGAATCAAGTGTTCTCAAATGAAGAAGCATTAAGACCAAATTTTGTTTTCATATGAAATCAAAGTCATTCACTTTCATATTAATGATGCGTTCCCAACCATCTTCTTGTTTTATATGAATAGAATCTTTATGTTTCATCTTTTCTTCTTTAATCTTTATGAGAGCATCAGTAATGTGTTTTGTAAAGGCCATGTTCATAGCACTAGCATTAGAACTTTTAGCAAGCTTTTGTAGGAACTTAATAACTTCAGAGATGTTGCAACCATCAAGATCAAAATCAAATTTATCATCTAGAGTAGTAGAACTATTACTAGCCTCAACACTAGTGGTGGTAATAGTAGAAACACTAATGTTTCTAGCAATTTCATCTTCTCTTTCCCACTTAGCATGTAATTCAGCTAATAGTCTAACATTTTCATCAATTCTTACTTGTATAGCATTAGTAGCTGCAAAGGGATTATCATTAGTTTCAGGTTTAGTAGCCATTTTATTCAAAGAAGATTCAGCTTCAACCAAAAATGTTATATTTCTTTCAGCATTAGAGAGTTTTTCGTCAATAGTTTTATTGAAAGCAGTCTGTTTATTAATAAACTCGTTAAGCATAACTTCAAGTTCAGAGGGAGCACTCCTATTATTGTTGTAAGAATTTCCATAAGCATTACCATTGTTGGGAGGATATGGCTTATAATTGTCGTCACCAAAATTACTCCTATAAGCATTATTGCCAAAATTATTATTTCTTATGAAGTTCACATCAACTTGCTCTTCTTGAGCAACCAAAGAGGCTAAAGGAACATTATTTGGATCAATATGGGCTTTCCCATTAACAAGCATAGACATAATAATATCAATCTGATCACTCAAGGAGGAAGTTTCCTCAACAGAATTTACCTTCTTACCTTGTGGAGCTCTCTTAGTATGCCATTTAGAATAGTTAACCATCATATTATCCAGAAGTTTTGTTGCAGCACCCAAAGTGATGATCATAAAGGTACCTCCAGCAGCAGAATCCAATAGGTTCCTTGAAGAATAGTTCAATCCTGCATAAAAAGTTTGGATGATCATCCAAGCAGTCAGTCCATGAATGGGACAATTCTTAACCAAAGATTTCATTCTTTCCCAAGCTTGAGCAACATGTTCATTATCAGATTGTTTAAACTTCATTATTTCACTTCTCATAGATATAATCTTACAGGAGGATAGTATTTTCCAATGAAAGCATCTTTGCACTTAGTCCAAGAATCAATACTGTTCCTAGTTAAGGAATTCAACCATTCTTTAGCTTTTCCTCTCAAAGAGAAAGGAAACAATTTCATCTTAATAATATCACCATCTATATCCCTATGCTTTTGCATCTCACAAAGTTCAACAAAGTTATTTAGATGGGCAGCAGCATCTTCATTACCAATACTAGAAAATTGTTCTCTCATAACAAGATTGAGCAAAGCAAGTTTTATCTCAAAGAAAGTATCTTCAGGCACAGGTGGAGCAATAGGTGTGCTCATAAAATCATTGTTGTTGGTGCTAGTGAAGTCACACAACTTAGTGTTTTCAAGAGTAGTCATTTTGTGTGTTTTCAAATAAGAAAGCAAACTATTAAACTAATTTTTTGTGTTTTTGATAAAGAACAAGCAAACTAAGCAAAACAAAAATAACAAAGTAAAGAGATTGGTTATGAGGGACTCCCCTTGTGAAGATATCCTTGACTCCCCGGCAACGGCACCGGAAAAATGCTTGATGGCTCGGCGTTGATGTAGAGCTCGTTGGGAACTCCAAGAGGAAGGTATGATGAGCACAGAAGCAAGTTTCCCTCAGTTATGAAACCAAGGTTTAATCGAACCAGTAGGAGCAAGGAAACACCCCAAAGGTGAAGATGATGGTGGCTACAGACTCTTTCGTGGATTTTTGATCAAGTACTTAGAGTTTTCGTCCTGAGGGCATCTTATAGGTGGAAGGAGAGGCCAGGGGGTGCCTAGGCTGGCCACACCACCCCCTAGCGCCGCCAGGTGGTGTTGTGGCCCCTGGATCCTCTCCGTCTCATATTCTGGCATCTGATGACTTCCAGAAAAATAGGCACTTTGGCTTTTGTCCCGTCCAATTCCGAGAATATTCATTTTCTGACTTTCCTAGAACCAAAAACAGCAGAAAACAGGCAGCTGGCACTGTAGCTCTTGTTAATAGGTTAGTCCAAGAAATCATATGAAAAGTACTCCAAAGTGTGGACAAAACATAAGAAAGTGGATAAAACCAAGCATGGAACATCAAAAATTATAGATACATTTGCAATGTATCAACGCGCGGTTGCGAAATCGATGTAGCACGTCGCTTGATGTAGTGTAGTCCTCACGATCCGTTCTGATCCATGATCGTCGAAGTGTTGAATGTACAGCACCTCCGCTAGTATCCACACGTACGAGCAGGAGCGCCGGTGGTGGACTGCTAGGCCCGGTACGGCAGCGACAGGACTGGACTGGGGCTAGGGTTTCCAACACATGGAGTGACCTAACCGTGTGCTCTAAGCACCTACGCCCCAGCTTATATAGGGAGTGAAAGTGGGCTCCACTCACTTGTGGCCCATTCACTAAAAGGACTATATTAGTCACTACGAGTCCAACTGACTAACTCAGTCTGTTTCCTTTTTGGGTCCAACCCAAATATGCTCCCGCTCTTAAGTGTGTTACTCGACAGGCTCATGGTGACCCGGACACGATCCGTGTCCCACTCGTGACCGATTAGTCGGTAGGTGGCTCCTAGCAGAACATGCCGACTCCCAAATACCAAAGAGTCATGACGACATACCTTCCAATGCGACTTTCACCTGAGTCCCTTTTGCCTCATGATATACCTACTCGAACTATAGGCGAATAATCGTCATCCCTTAAATAGTTCGACTCTCTTTATCGATCCGAGATAAGTGATTCATCCGACTAACTCTTAGTCGATCACCTCGGTTAACACTTAATCGAGTCACGCATGGCCATGCTTTCCAAATCATATCTTCCGAGAGGGTCCAACGAATATCTCTCCAGACGGAGGGTCAAAATCCCATCTTGCTTATTCACATCATGCAGCTTGATTCTTAGTCGACCCGAACTCCGCCTTTATAACTGCCTAGTGACGGAACAACGTTTGACAGAACCTAAGTCGGTGATCCTCAACTCGGATTGTGTAATAACGTCAGGTCTAAGGATTACGTTGATTGAGATATACAAATGACGACTTATTTGTTGTATCTCAATATGGGTAAGTCCGACTCGCTAAAATCTTTAGCCGGATACGTGTAAGTCGGAATAGCATCTCTATGTCCATGACAAGTGGAACCGAGTCATTAGCCGACTTTCACATTAGTCAAAGTTGTGTGTCTAGCACAACCTCAACGACCAAGGAAAATTAGTATAAACAACATGAATATATAGTTCCACGGTCAAATCACATATTCAATGATACATATCAGTAGTTTATACATGGACAATAACTTTATGAATACATTGGAAATAACATCATACATGATTGCCTCTAGGGCATATTCCCAACAGTCTCCCACTTGCACTAGAGTCAATCATCCGACATCACATGTCTAGGCATATAATGCCCATAGCTCTCAGGTGCGCCTCATGCTTCGGCTGTGGAAGTGGCTTTGTCAACGGATCCACAATGTTTGCATCCGTGTGTACTTGCATAACTTGATATCACCTTGATCCACGAACTGGCGCATAAGGTGGTACCGCATGAGTATATGTTTGTTCTTCTGGTGTTGTATAGGTTCCTTCGCTTGTGCGATAGCACCATTGTTGTCACAATACACGTCTAACGGATTGGACGAGCCCTGAACCACACCAAGATCCATGAGGAAATTCCTCATATGTCGTTGTATTGGGAACGGCAGTACCTAAAAAGGTTAGGTAGAGGTGTGGGGACTAGCAGGGAAGCTCTCGACGATGCCCGTAGGTGGGATTGGATACGAGCAAGTGTAGTGAAACACAAGAAGTAACCAGGTTTGGAGCCCTCGTGGTGAGGTAAAGCTCCTACTCCTGCTGATCTGACTATGAGTGGTATATGGGCTACCATCGCTCCTCGAGCTGTATCTTCTATCTACCTTCTTAAATGCACTCCCACCAACCTCTGCTATGAGAGCCTTGCCCCTCCTTATATAGGTAGAGGGGCAATGGTCTCACTGGCCAGTCTGGCTGGCGGGCCACACAGGCGGGTCCCAGTCGGCTGGTCATCTACAGTATCTAGTACGATTACATCCCATCGAGGTACATGCGGTAGGGTCGTCGTGAGTACAATGAACGTCGTGCGAGCCTGTCGTCAGCGTCTGGCCAATGTGCCCACGTCACCCAGCAAAGTCTCCGGTATGGCCATGTAGTCGCGGGTCTTGTCTTCGTACCAGGGAGTACCATGCACTGTGCAGCTAGTCTCCTTGTGCTCCTGATTGTGTCCGGCTATGCTGATGTAGTCGGTCCTGTGTCTTATTGCTCCTCTTGGTTTCGACTACCGTGAAGTAGCCGGTATGACTTTCTCATGTCCGACTGCGCTCAGCCAGCCGGACACGAACCGACTGACGTAGTTCTTGTCCGGTTGGTGTATCCGGAGGTCATCCCCCCGACACTAGCCCCCGAGCGCGTGTGGATTTTGCCCTTAGGTGAAATGTGCGCGCGCTCCCTTCTAAATTTGAAATTTGTGACCGGCTATGCCTAGCGGTTGTGCTACCCGTGATGTCAGCGCTGACGCCGGCCACGCGCGCACACGCCATCATTGCTCTGCGGCGCGCAGCGTAACATCCCGTCACGCGTCGCCTCGGGAAACTGCCGTTTGCCTCTTCGATTCCCGCTCCAGGATCTTCTGCGCACTCGGCGCCTACACACGAGATCTGGCACGGTGGTGGGAGTGGAGCGCGACTCGATGGGTGCCGCGTGGCACTGCAGACGGTTGCGCTCCCTGGCCTTTAAAGGGTCGCCCAGGGGAGGGTGGTTCCTCCTTCCACTCATTGCCTTCCCAGTTTCCTCCCTATGCCCTTGCCTTCTCACCTTGCCTTGCTTGCCCTTGTCGCCGTAGTTCTCCACGCCCCCGTTTAGCACCGAGGAGACACGGGCCACCGCCACTCCACAACCGGCATGCCAACCAGCGAACTGGTGATGGCTTTGGAGCGCAGCGACTGGTGCGGCTCCTCTATGATGGAGGAGCACATCGAGAAATACCGCACCACATGCGTCTTGCCGCCGGAGGCGGAGGTGAAGGTGCGGTTGGTGCCGCCTGCTACATTGCAAATGTATCTATAATTTTTATGTTCCATGCTTGGTTTTATCTACTTTCTTGTGTTTTGTCCACACTTTGGAGTACTTTTCATATGATTTCTTGGACTAACCTATTAACAAGAGCCACAGTGCCAGCTGCCTGTTTTCTGCTATTTTTGGTTCCATGAAAGTCAGAAAATGAATATTCTTGGAATTGGACGGGACAAAAGCCAAAAATCCTATTTCACTAGAAGACTCCCGGAGCCAGAATATGAGACGGAGTGGGGCTGGGGCCCAGCCACACCACCTGGCCGCGCGGGCTGGGCCTAGCCGCGCCAGGGGGTGGTCTGGCCGCCCTAGACACCCCCTCGGTCTCCCTCTTCGCCTATAAGATGCCTTCTGACCTAAAAACTCAGGGGGGTTCGACGTTTTTCCAGAAGGAGTTCCGCTCCGCTGCCACCACCAGATTTTACGAAACAGCGCCAAAAACTCCGTTCTAGCACCCTGCCGGGACGAGGAATTGGAGGAGATCATCACCATCATCATCACCATCGCTTCTCCATCGACCATCCATGTTTCCCCCATCTATGAGTGAGTAATCCCCCGCTGTAGGCTATGGGGATGGTAGGGATTGGATGATATCGTTCATGTAATGGCATCAGATTGTTAGGGCATGGTGCCTAGTATCTTCTATTAGTTCTTTATGACTTTGTTGCAACTTCTTATGCTTAATGCTTGTCACTAGGGCCCGAGTGCCATGATTTTAGATCTGAACATGTTATTGATTCATTATGATAGTATTGTTTATGGTCTTACCTGCAAGTTGTATACACACGTTGTTGTCCGGAACCAATGGCCCCGAAGTGACAGAAATCGGGATAACCAGAGGTAATGGCTTTGATGTGAGGAGCACATGTGTTCACGGAGTGTTAATGCTTTGCTCTGGTACTCTATTAAAAGGAGCACCTTAATTGCCAGTAGTTCCATTGAGTCCCCGCTGCAAACGGGCTGGCAGGATAAAAGATGTTGTGCAAGTTCTCATTGCGAGCACGTATGACTATATATGGAACACATGCCTCTAATTATCTAGTACTTGGATGCTTTATCTTATTTATCTGCAATTTCCCTATGTTCTGATTACTATATGAATTGTCTTGTCCATGCAACGCCTGTCCATCCATCCATATGCCTACCGCACTCGAATCCTACTGTTTACTGCTATTGTTACTGCTGTCTTTACTTTTACTACTGTTGTTACTTTACTATTCCTACTACAAAACTGTTGCTACTGATAAACTGTTGTGAGCAAGATTGTTTCCTGGTGTAGCTGAATTGACAACTCAGTTGTTAAGGCTTATAAATATTCTTTGACTCCCCTTGTGTCGAATCAATAAATTGGGTTTCACTTCCCTCGAAAATACTGTGATACACCCCCTATACTTGTGGGTCATCAAGACTATTTTCTGGCGCCGTTGCCGGGGAGCATAGCTTTATTTATCAAGTTCACTTGGAATCACTATTGTTCAAGCTTAGTTTATTTCCGCCTTGTTTGCTTGTTTCTTTATCAAAAATACAAAAAAATTAGTCCCTACTCTAGTTGTTATTTTCGTTGGTCTGTTATTGTCTTGCTTTATCATGCTTTCTATCAATGGTTGTTTTCTTTGAAACTGAATCTTATTGGCAAGGTGGGTTCACAGAAGATCAAAAATATTATTATAAGGAACACCGCTTGTTACAAAAAGGGAAACACTTATGGGAACAAATTGATAAATTGTATACCATTGCTAGAAACATGTGCTCTACTTATAATGTTACTTATTGCTTTGATAAATCTTGTTGCTGTAAGAGGTATAAACACCTCCTTTTCAATGTGAGTATAATGATAATGTTACCATATCTTCTTATGTTAAAGGAAATTATGACTTTTATGATGTGGAACAAATTGAGGAATTTATTGCTTGGAAGGGTGCATTTGAACTTGCTAGTTTGCTTGAAAATATTGATGATTCACCTTATAAATATGAGGTTTATGATATACTTCAATTTTTCTTTGATAATTACAAGGAAAAAATGGTTATATTCTTGAATATATTAATAGATGCTTTCCACAAATGGAAGAGACTAATGCCTTGCAGGATCCTATGGAAGAAGAAATTGATGAACCTGAAAGCTGATTAGATGAAAAAGAGGAGAGTGATGAACAAAAGGAGGAAGAATGGATTAGATACCCATGCCTACCTTCTAATGAGAGTAACTCTTTATCCCTTACATTATTTGATTTTCCCCCACACTTACCAAAGAAGGATGAATGTTATGCTCATGTTATCTATGATAATCCTTTATTTGTGCTTAACTTCAATTTGCATGGTATTAAAGAGTTTTGATTAGAAAATGTTTATAATAAAGCTCTAGACGATGGTCCTATATTGAATGATCATCCATCTTGTATAGAATTGTTAAAAGTGGGTTTGAAGGTTTTAATCCCACTATTTTTTAGCTTCATAAAAACTATGTTTTGGTAGAACATGAAAAGCATGCTTTATGTGATAGTTATATTGTTGAGTTTATTCATGAGGCTACTGAAAATTATTATGAGAGAGGAAAATATGGTTGTAGAAGTTTTCATGATATTGAAACACCTCTCTACGTGCTGAAAGTTTTGAAGTTACTCTTGTTTTATCTTCCTATGCCTGTCACTTTGTTCTTTGCGAATTTATTTGCATACAAGATTCCTATGCATGGGAAGTGTCTTAGACTTAAATGTGTTTTCAATTTGCTTCTTGATGCTCTCTTTTACTTCAATTCATATTTCTTATGTGAGCATCCTCTCAAACTATGATGCCTAACTTAAAGGCGTTAAATAAAAGTACTTATTAGGAGATAACCCAAAAGTTTTAGATGAGCCTCGGAAGTTATTACTTCTGTAATAACCGCTCCTTATCCTTTTTATTTGCTTTTTGTGCCAAGAGTAACCTCTAATGACAGAGAAGTAATGATTGGGAAAGTTACTGTCTCGAAACAGATTTCTGTGCTTCACCATAAATATTCGTGTAAAATATCTGTACGTCCTTTTGAGGCGTGAATTTTTCTGCTTCTGCCCCAGGTTGTTATCTAACTTTCTTTAGTTCAACACTTTTCTATTTGAGAAACATATGGTCTACGAAAAAATTCATCTTTACCTGCTGGTCTGTTTTGACAGGTTTCTGCCTTTATTTTCATTTGCTTCTTGTTGGTTCCTTTTTGAGTTCTTTTGGGGAATTGAGCTTTTTGAGGGAAGTTCTACAGTATCTTGTGTTTTAATGCAAGTTTTATTGGTGTTGTAACTGAACCTAAAGACTTATTATCTTGAGTGCACTAATGTTGCTGATAAAGATTGTGTGAAGTCTTGTATGAAGGAAAAATTTCAGGTGTATGGAAGGAATGAGTAACGAAATTAAGAATGGACTAAAGTTAAATCTTGGGGATGCCACGCATGTCACCCCAATTAATATCCAAGAAGTACAAGTGTCAAAGCTTGGGGATGCCCAAGGCATCCCCTTCTTCATCAATAAACATCCCAGGTTTCTTCCAAACGCTTCATTTTTATTGTTTCATGCACAGTTGTGTTATTCTTGGAGCGTCTTCTTTTTCATTTTCATTTTGGTTTTCCATTTGCTTTGTTTGCTTCGTTTGCTGAATAAAATGGTTGGACCCCCTCTTTCATGCATTTCGTTTTCAAATAGTTTGGTTTGGATTGGAAAAGAGTAGGAAAGCTCATGCTTAAGTGGTAAAGAGAGCTTGTTTTTGACTGTGGCCTATGCTTTGTCATGCCATGCTTGATATTGTTTTGGCTTTATTCTTAGTATTCTTTGCTGTAGCATGACTTGTTATAAACAATTGAGATTGCTTAATGTGCCTTGGATGAATCATGCGTTGTTTTATCATATTAAAGCATAGTATTGCGATATACTCCTTTGATGCTTTATTTGGGTTGACTTGGCACATGCTCAGACCATGTTATGACTATCCCAAGTCACCATAAGCCTTTATGATCGTTTAGTTTTAAACTTGTAGTATCACTTTATGCTTTGATCAATGATGTTTTGTCGCTCTGCATAATTATGGCCATTATTGCTCTCTTAGTTTGTCGCTCCCAGTCTTTTGCTAGCCTCCATAACCAAGTATGAGTTCCACTCATGCATCCAACTCCCTAAACCAAGTTATTCCAAAGATTCCACCATACCTACCTACTAGCATATGCTATTCCAAGTATATTAATGTGTTTATCTACCTTCCAAATTAAACTTGTTATGAGAAAACTAGTCATTAAAGCTCTCACGAACTTGATGGCACACTTTACTTTTCTTGCCCTTAATAAACTTGAACCATTGTGCCATCTATGTTGTATATCCTTGCACTTATTTGTTGGGGATTAGCAGAACCATGTTGTCATGGGGAACGCTTTCAACAATGCACGGGTACTTTGTACCTAGTTGATATCATGCTCTTTTGTCTATGGATGTCGTCGGTGTGAAATGAAAGGGGAGCTTGTAAGTCCATGCAGTTATGTATATGTGTTAGAGAAACGCCTGGGCCATTGGGTTAATCCATGCTGACATGGTGGAAACCTGCAGCGTAACCATAATGAGCTTTCTATGAAGCATTCTTCTTATAAAAAAAGAGTCCTATATTGATAAAAAAGAGAAAAAGAAAAAAGAGATTATGAAAAGAGGAAAGAGAGAAAAAAGCACCATATTCCCATGGTAAATAAGAAGATTGCGGAGATGCTCGTTGTCTGCTTGCCTTGTCATTTTGATATGGGGATTCTTCCGTTTCATCGGGCAAGGGGTACCCGTTGGCGGTTCTCTATGATACACATGTACTTACAATGAAAAAAACTTACCGGTAACTAAACTTGAGTAGCATGAGGAGCGGCCCTCGTATTCAAGGGACATGAGATTTCCAACTTATACTTTGTCAAGCATATACACCATAGTTTGTTCAGTTTAACCTTAATCACTTCAAGATGCTTATGATAGGGGCAATGAGAGCTGAAAGCTAGTAAGTCCCATAATTTTTGGAAGCTCTTTATGAAACTTGAATCTCTACTTCCTTCAATGAAGGCCTTTCTTCCACTTTTATATTGAGTCCCCGCCTTCTATCTGTATGCACCTACTCTGAGAGCATAGTGGCCATTCTTAGTTCTATATGCATTGTACCAAGACTTGTTGATTGATGCATAACTTTGATATTGCTTGTTTTAAACTATTTGTATCTAGTCACTCTTATGAACTTTGAAGGTGTCCTATGCATTTATATTTGCTACTCTATGAGGGACAAGTTGAATACTACTATGCTATGTTTTCTTTATGTGAAACAAACAAACATCTTGCAAAGCATTGTTATTCATGAATCTTTTGTTTGTGCCTTTTCAAATTGCAACACAGTTGCTTTCTCTTATTTTTAGAACTTTATCTTTCATGTTATGTTGAAGTACTATGATCCCAGCTATGAATGTTTTACAAATACTTTGATCAAGTTTATGATGGTGCATGTCACCTAAAAATTATTCTTTATTTTTATCACTTACCTACTCGAGGACGAGCAGGAGTTAAGCTTGGGGATGTTGATACATAGCAAATGTATCTATAATTTTTATGTTCCATGCTTGGTTTTATCTACTTTCTTGTGTTTTGTCCACACTTTGGACTACTTTTCATATGATTTCTTGGACTAACCTATTAACAAGAGCCACAGTGCCAGCTGCCTGTTTTCTGCTGTTTTTGGTTCCAGGAAAGTCAGAAAATGAATATTCTCGGAATTGGATAGGACAAAAGCCAAAAATCCTATTTCACCAGAAGACTCCCGCAGCCAGAATATGAGACGGAGTGGGGCTGGGGCCTAGCCACACCACCTGGCCGCGTGGGCTGGGCCTGGCCGCGCCAGGGGGTGGTCTGGCCGCCCCAGACACCCCCTCAGTCTCCCTCTTCGCCTATAAGATGCCTTCTGACCTAAAAACTCAGGGGGGGTCGACGTTTTTCCAGAAGGAGTTCCGCTCCGCTGCCACCACCAGATTCCACAAAACAGCACCAGAAACTCCGTTCTGGCACCCTGCTGGGATGGGGAATTGGAGGAGATCATCACCATCATCATCACCATTGCTTCTCCATCGACCATACATGTTTCCCCCATCTATGAGTGAGTAATCCCCCATTGTAGGCTATGGGGATGGTAGGGATTGGATGAGATCGTTCATGTAATGGCATCAGATTGTTAGGGCATGGTGCCTAGTATCTTCTATTAGTGCTTTATGACTTTGTTGCAACTTGTTATGCTTAATGCTTGTCACTAGGGCCCGAGTGCCATGATTTCAGATCTGAACATGTTATTGATTCATTATGATAGTATTGTTTATGGTCTTACCTGCAAGTTGTATACAGACGTTGTTGTCTGGAACCAATGGCCCCGAAGTAACAGAAATCGGGATAACCGGAGGGAATGGCTTTGATGTGAGGATCACATGTGTTCACGGAGTGTTAATGCTTTGCTCCGGTGCTCTATTAATAGGAGCACCTTAATTTCTAGTAGTTCCCTTGAGGCCCCGCTGCAAACGGGCCGGCAGGACAAAAGATGTTGTGCAAGTTCTCATTGCGAGCACGTATGACTATATATGGAACACATGCCTATGACTATCTAGTACTTGGATGCTTTATCTTATTTATCTACAATTGCCCTATGTTCTGATTGCTATATGAATTGTCTTGTCCATGCAATGCCCGTCCATCCATCCCTATGCCTACCGCACTCGAATCCTACTGTTCACTGCTATTGTTACTGCTGTCTTTACTTTTACTACTACTGTTACTTTACTATTCCTACTACAAATCTGTTGCTATTGATAAACTGCTGTGAGCAAGATTGTTTCTAGGTGCAGCTGAATTGACAACTTAGTTGTTAAGGCTTATAAATATTCTTTGGCTCCCCTTGTGTCGAATCAATAAATTGGGTTTCACTTCCCTCGAAAATACTGCGATACACCCCCTATACTTGCGGGTCATCACCGCCGGGAGAGGAGTCGCCACATCCGGCGGAGGGGGAGCGGGTCATCTTCCTCTCCCACCTCGCTCGCGGATTCGTGTTGCTGGTGCACCCCTTCTTTCTCACTTTCCTTGCGTTCTTCGACCTGCGCCTCCACTACCTCGGTGCCAATACCATCGGCATGCTGGCGCACTTCGTGGCATCCTGCGAGAGTTACCTCGGGATCCAGCCGGATCTCGGGTTGTTCTGCCGGCTGTTCCGCGGGCGACCGCAGGTGTAGTTCACGCAAGGACCGCTGGTGACGTGCGGCGGCACCTCCATATAGTCCCGCACCCAGACCGGCTACCCAAAGTTCCGGCTGCAGGACACGGTGTGACTATGGCAACAGTCGTACTTCTATGTTAGCAACATTACTGACGTGGACCGGATCAATCTACCAGCTTTCCAGGACGTGGAATCTAGCCGGCAGAATTGAGACCTAAAGATCCACAGGGAGAAGGCGGATTTGGATGCGCTGCTGCAGCGGATGCACTCCCTCATCACCGCCAGCCTAACCGGCATGGAAATCACACTTAGTAGGATGTCCCAGCTGATGATGCCGCTGTAGCAGCGTGCACACAAGATGTGCTTCTACTCCGGCCGGCTGGACCCGACCCGGCTGTCCCGCCGTGATCCCCGCTACCACAACCTTAAGGAGTGGGTGTGGACGATTACGAAGGAGCGGTTGCCGGAACAGTGGAAGTTCGGGCTGGTCCCCTACAGTCGGGATAACCGCGTGCCCTGGGTAAGCTTTCGCCAGCCGGTTTTTTTGTTTTCTTGCTTCGTCTTTCTATTTGGCCGATCTTTGTCTTCTTTATTTTTGTAGACCTTCCCATGCATCATCCGGGAGGAGGGCGAGACCCCCCTCTAGAACTTCACGCCTGACCTTCCCGAGCCGCGTGCTCGTCAATCCGGCGAGGAGTCGGATGGGGACGGCGACGTCTTCCCTAGCTAGAACGACGAACCGGTGCACGACCCCCATGCAGAGGTTGACGAGGAGGAGGAGGCCACACCAGCTCCCGAGCCGACCTGGCGCCATGTGGCGGATGGCGACTCCGGCTGTTTGGGCGCCGGTGGGAGCAGCTCTAGCCGGTCTGGCGCCGGTGGGAGCAGCTCTAGCCGGTCTGGCTCCGGTGGGAGCGGCTCCAACCGGTCCGGTGAGGGAGGAAGTGGGTCCAGCCGGCCTACTGTTGAGGAACCGGCCCCTAAGAGGAGCCGGACTGGCGCCCTTCCCCTCAACCGTCTTGGCCGCAAGAAAGTGCCCCCCCCCTCGTGGTGCCGGGGTAAGTCATCTTCTGACCTTGTTTGTTGCATCTATTTTCTCTCGTTCTTTTGTGTAGCCTTTTCTGTTTTTTGCCTTACTTGCTTTCGTCTTTCTCTTATCTTCTGTTGTTCAGCTCGCTAGTCTCCTTCGGTGCCGTGAGCCCGGCGCGGGCGCCCACTGGCTCGCCACCCAACACGCCGGACACCGCACCACCTCCGGTTGCTTCTGCTCCCCCTCCTTCGCCTAGGGCTTCGTCTCCACCCCTGCCTCAGGCTGATCCGGCTACCGCAGCCGGAGCAAGGGATGCCCCGCCGACCATGGTCGTGCAGCCGGAAACGGCTGCGGCAGCCCCACAAAGTGGAGGTAGTTCCCCCATGGCGGCATGGAGGGCTTCCACCGGTAAGGAGCTCGTGGTCGTCGTTGACGACAACCCTGACGATGAGCCGAGGGAAGAGTGGCGAATGGCGGTGCTGGAGGCGAAGGAGTCACTCGCTGCAAACGCTATTGATGACGATGCTTCCTTTTCCACCTTGCTGGCGGATCTGGCTTCCACCCTCGAGTTGGCGGTGAAGGAAATCCGGCTGCTCGAGGCCACGGCTGGCGGCAACTGGACCGTAGAGCAGAAGCTGGCTGACGCTAATGGGACCTCCCAGAGTAAGTCCATTGATCCGGATTCTGTTGCCAGATACTTTTGTCTTCCTCCTCTTCCCACCTTTTTTTTCTAGATAGCCGGTTTCCATAGCCATCATGGTGTGCGTGCAGTGGGAGATCGATCGTTTGAAGAAGGCGAATGACTGGCTATCCAAGTCCAACTCCACCCTCCGACTGCAGAATAAGGACTAGCATGCCAGGGCGGATGCGCTAGAGGCCATCCTCAAGGAGCGCGACTCCGTCCTTGCCAGCCGGGCCTAGGCCTTTGATCTTCTCGACGCCCAGAGCAAGGACCAAGAGAAGGAGATCAAGCGGCTGGCGGACCGGGAGAAGGCTTTGCTTGAGGAGTTGATGCAGGTTGGGCGCACCGCCACGGGTAAGTTCTTTCCGACTAGCTTCATCTTTTCGGATCCGGTAGCCGGATCTGACTTTCTTTTTTCTGACAGCGTTTTATCCCAGCATACACCTGCTGGCGTACAACCGACTGCAAGAAAACTGGCCGGGAGAGAAGCCCACCTCCCAGGAGTTGGTTGCTCTCCTTGACATGGAGGCCGCCGCGCCGTGCAAAGCGGCTCACATGGTCTTCGAGTTCTTGTGGCCGGATGCGGTAGCAACAGAGAAGATCACCTAGCTGGCAACCAAGGTTACGGAGGTGTCGGCTACCGTCAATCGGCTGCGGGACATGGCGGCACGAGCCGGAGCGGAGATGCCCTTGGCCTTGATGCTTTCCTGGTACAAGGACGCCCGCGTCGAGAAGATCGATGGGGGCTTCCGTGCCGGTGCTGACCTCGCCGCCATCCGCCAAGCCCATCCGGAGCTCCGCACCTCCGCCATCAAGATAGCCGACTACACCGATGTCAACGAGGTCATCACTGACTCGGAGTCCGCCGGGACGCCGGATGCGGGAGTCGAAGCCTCGTCGCAGTCGACTGGTGGGAGCTCGGAGCCGGAACCACCAGCGCGCCTCCTCCGCCTCTCGAAACCGCCTCCGGCCAAGCTCAACCTCACGGCAAGGGCCTCGCCGCTTAGATATGATCCCCGGGATGGCGGGTGGAGTTGTAATTATTTTGACTTTGTTGAACCTTGTTGTCTGTGCTGGCTGTCTCTGACACCAGGTGAACTTATGGGAGCTTCGACTCCCTTTTTTATCCAATCGCAGTATTTGCTTGCTTCCATTTTCCTTGTGATTTTCTACATGCTTCGAATTTTAACTTTTGACGGTTACTCATATCCGGCTCCCTTTGCTCGGCTAAACGCCTTTAGTCGGGGGAACTTCAACTCCTGTGGGGGCGCGCCAGCGCACCCGCTGGGTGTATCCCCCGAGATTCGGAGTAGCTGGGGAAGCCAGGTGCTTCGAATCTTCTTTCTTTTCTTTAAGTCTTTAGCTTCATCTGGCTAGACGCCTCTTAGCCGATTACCACAACCGGGAGATATCCGGTTAGTTTCACCGGTTGAACGCCTGTAACCGGGGGAACTTCAATTCCAGTGGGGACACGCGAGCGCACCCACTGGGTGTGGCCCCCGAGATTCGGAGTAGCTAGCAAAGCCAAGTGCTTCGAATCTTCTTCTTTCTTTTCTTCCCGCCCTTGCCCTCACCTGGGCCCCAAATATCTGGCTAAATGCCTTTAGCCGGTCGGAAACTACATGATTCCACTAGGGGCGTGTGAGCGCACCCAGTGGGTGTAGCCCCTGAGATTCGGAGCACTTGATGAAGGCAAGGACTTCGAATCTTCCTTCTTCTTGAACTCCGACTCGGTTTACTCGTACAAAACAAACACATATATATGCCCATTTGTTAATAGGTTAGTCGGTTAAGGTAGTGCTTGTTAACCGGAGGATAGTATTAGTTTTTCGAAAACTAGTTTGCGCTTCTCTAGACACTTAGTCACTTTCTTGTGCGCTCTGCTGTTTATGTTGCGTCCTTACCGGGCAGCCGGGTTGCGGTCTATAGCCGGAATCGAAGGGAGTTGACAACACATTGCGCACGGTACTGGCGGCTCAGTAGCCGGATAGTCTCAAACTAGGCACAAGGCCAGAACGCCCGATCCATCGCGTCTCCTCCCTGTTTTTCATGTGGGATGCCTCGGGCTTTTGCTTTGCTAGCCGTACAGTCGGGTTGTGGTCTATAGCTGAGACGAAGAGTGGGCCTCTGACATCGTCGCACACTACTCAGCCAGTTTGTTGATTTAGCAGGTCGAGCCAGCCGGCGAGCCTCGGGGTAGGGGTTGCCGGAGCCGAAAAACTGAACTAGAAATAGATACACACAAATTTCTAGCAAGGAGCCCCCGAGTATCTCTCTAGGGTCCGCATTTTCATTCATAGAGTTCACAGGATACATACACTATCAGATGACTAGGTGTAAAACGGGCGGAGCAGGGCCGCGTTCCAAGGGCGTTCTGTCTCTTCATGGGACTTGTCCATCTAGTTCTTGCGCGGCTGCTGCGCGGCGATGAGGTAGTAGGAATTGTTGAGCAGCGCCCGGCTAATGATGAAGGGGACCTCCCAAGGTGGTGACATCTTGTGCATGCCCTTCGTATCTTGCACCAGCCGGAGAACCAGATCACCCTCGCGGAACGCGATGGGCCAGATCTGGCTCGAATGGTAGTGACATAGGTGCTGCTGGTATAGTGCCGATCTGGACAGTGCAGCTCGCGAGCCTCCTCGAGGAGGTCCACATCATCCTCATGTGCCTCCTTGTTGGCCTTTTCATCATAGAGGAGCTTGCACGGTGAGTCAAACTCGATGTCCGCAGAGAGGACGTCTTCCGAGCCGTAGACGAGGAAGAACGGGGTGAAGCCGGTTGACCTATTCGGCGTAGTGTGGAGGCTCCACAGCATAGCCGGAAGTTCCTTGATCCAGCATCCGGGTGCCTGCTCCAAGGTCTCGATGAGGCGCGGCTTGATGCCAGCTAGCACTAGGACATTTGCCCTTTCGACTTGCTCGTTGGACTGCGGGTGCGCGACGAAAGCGAGGTCTAGCCAGATGCCCTTGTTGCTGCAGAACCGGGCGAAGACCCCCTTGGCGAAGTTCGTGGCATTGTCGGTGATGATGTTGTTGGGGTAGCCGAACCGGTTAATGATGTTTGTGAAGAAGGTGAGACTGTCGCCCCATCTAGCTTCCGGATAGGCTTAGCCTCTATCCACTTCATGAACTTGTCTACCGCTACCAGCAGGTGGGTCATGCCCATGCGCGCTCACTTGAAGGGACCTACCATGTCGAGGCCCCGAACTGCGAAGGACCAGGTGATCGGTATGGTATTGAGTACCATAGCCAGCATGTGCCTGAAATTCCCGAAGCGTTGGCAACCATTGCACGCGTAGACCAGCTGCTCGGCATCCTCGAGGGCGGTGGGCCAATAGAAGCCGTGGAGGAACGCATTGGTGACTATTGCCCTGGATGAAGCATGATGTCCGCACTCGCCCTGGTTGATGTCCTTGAGTAGCCAGTAGCCTGTGTCCACATCGACACATCGCTCGAAGATGCCAAATATGCTACGCTTGTATAGCTCCTTGCTGATGATGGTGTACATGTGCGCGCATTGCCGAATTTTCTTGGCCTCCACCTCGTCATTCGGGAATTCTCCATCGGCGATGTAGTTCATGAAGGGTTGTGCCCAGGATGGTATCTCCCGGATAGTGAAGACGCTCTCGCTCCCCGGTTGAGGGGTGTCAGGGGGTCGTCCGGATGAAGTACCCGGAACGGAAGCCCCCGGGCCACTTGACGAGTCGGAAGCCCCTGGGTCTTTCGAGCCGAAAGGTGCGGACGTGTCAAAGTCGGTGCGAACCTTTTTCTTGGCAGGTTTTGCCGGTTCCGCGTCTACCATGCCAACAATCGGAATGTTTTTTGCCCAGATAATGGAATCCGACTCGGGAGACGGATCGATGGAGGGTTTGCGCACATGCTCCAAGGAGACCCCTGGTGGGATTGCTTGCCTAGTGGATCCGATTCGGGCAAGCAAATCAGCTACCTCGTTGTTGACACGAGGGACGTGATGGAACTCACATCCATCGAAGTAGGCGCTAAGCTTCTGCACATGGAACCGGTAGAGAGCCATGTTTGCGTCACGGGCATCCCATTCCCTGGATACCTGCTGCACCACCAGATCCGAATTGCCGAAGCAAAGGATCTAGTTGATGCTGATCTCCCTGGCCAGCCGGAGACCATGCACTAGCGCCTCATACTCGGCGACGTTGTTGGAGGCCTTGAAGTGGATCTAGAGAACGTACTCAAGCCGGTCTCCCTTGGGCAAGGTGAGGACGATGCCGGCTCCCAAGCCCCCGAGCATCTTTGAGCCGTTGAAGTGCATCCTCGAGTGGTCCAAATCAGGAACCGGGGGAGGTATTGGGTTTCTGCCCAGTTGACGAGGAAGTCTGCCAGAGCCTACGACTTGATCGTGAGCCTTGGCTCGTATTGGATGGAGTAGGCGGCGAGCTCAATGGCCCACTTGGCGACTCGGTTGGTGGCGTCCTTGTTGCCAATGATTTCCGAAAGGGGTGCGGTGCACACAACCTTAATCGGATGCTCCTGGAAGTAGTGCTTGAGATTTTTGGACACCACGTACATGTTGTAGCACATCTTCTGGTAGTGGGGGTAGTTCTGCTTGGAGAGGGAGAGAACCTCGCTGAGGTACTAGACGGGTCGCTGAACTAGCTGAGCCTTGCCTTCCTCGGGGCGCTCCACCACCAGGACCACACTGACGTCCCAGCTGATGGCTGCTATATAGAGCAACATCGGCTCCTTGCTAGTCGGCGTGGCTAGAACCAGCACTGTGGATAGCATGCGCTTGAGGTCGTGAAAGGCAGCATCGGCCTGCGAGGTCCAGGAGAACTTGTCCGTCTTCTTCATTAGTTGGTACAGTGGAAGTGCTTTCTCCCCTAGCCGGCTGATGAAATGGCTGAGGGAAGCCAGGCATCCGGTGAACTTCTGGACTCCAAGCAGGCTCTTGGCCGGCTGCATTCTCTCGATAGCCACAATCTTCTCTGGGTTGGCTTTGATCCCTCGTTGCGAAACGAGGAAACCGAGTAGCTGGCCGGATGGGACGCCAAAGGTGCACTTCTCGGGGTTTAGCTTCATCTGGTACCGGTGGAGGTTGCCAAACGTTTCCCCCAAATCCTCGAGGAGGGGCGAAGCCAGGTGCTTCTCATTTGTCTTGATGACGACGTCATCCACGTAGGCATGCACGTTTCGGCTGATCTACGAGTGTAAGCATTTCTGCATACAGCACTGATAGGTAGCACCTGCATTCTTCATACCGAAAGGCATGGTTATATAGCAGAAAGCCTCGTACGGGGTGATAAACAACGTTTTTATCTGGTCAGTCTGGTTTAGCTAGATCTGATTGTAACCGGAGTAACAATCCAAAAAGGACAAAAAATCACAGTCGGCCGTGGAATCGATAACCTGGTCGATACGGGGCAAAGCGAAGGGGTCTTTCGGGCACGCCTTGTTCAGGCTGGTGTAGTCGATACACATGCGGCAAGTCTTGTTTTTCTTCAATACCAGGACTGGGTTGGCCAGCCAGTCCGGGTAGTACACTTCCATAATGAACCCGGCTACAAGGAGGCGGGTGATCTTGTCACCAATGATCTTTCTCTTCTCTTCTGCGAACCGGCGCAGAGGCTTCTTGACCGGCTTGGCATCCGGACGCACATGAAGTGAGTGCTCGGCAAACTCCCTCGGCACACCTGGCATGTCCTTGGGTGACCATGCGAAGATGTCCCGATTCTCATGGAGGAAGTCGACGAGCGCGCCTTCCTATTTGATGTCCAAGTTGGCACCAATGGTGACGAACTTGGTTGGGTCGGAGGGGTCAAGCAGGATCCTCTCTATCTCCTAGGCCAGCTGGAACGCTGCTTCTCCAGCTGGCTTCTTGCTAGCCGGCATCTCTTGCTGGGCCACAGCCACGTTGCGCATGATCTCGCGCTTCTCTTCGACTATGATGAGGGCTTCGGCCAGCTTGGAGCCGGCTGAGGCGCACTCCATCGACCACCTGAAGCAGCCGACGATGGTGATCATGCCGTTTGGCCCTAGCATCTTCGTCTTGAGATACGCATAGTGGGGGGCGGCCATGAACTTGGCGAGGGCGGGGCACCCGAGGAGAGCGTGGTAGGAGCTCGACAAGTTCACCACCTCGAACCATATCGGCTCGCGCCGGAAGTTCTCCTTGGTCCCGAAGATGACGTCCAGCTAGATTTTACCTAGCGGAGCGCAAGCCGACCCCGGCAATACGCCATGAAATGTCGTGGTAGTCGGGCGCATGTCGCACTCGCGGATACCAAGCTTCTCCAACGATGACCGATAAAGCAGGTCGAGGCTGCTACCCCCGTTGATGAGAACGCCTGACAAACAGCAGGTGCACTCGTTGGAGACAATGAGGGGGTCAAGCACCATGCCGTAGCCCCCGGGATTCATAAGCTAATCCAGCTGATCCTCCCGGCTCCAGGTGATGGGTGTTTCCGACCAGTTCAGGTACTGGGGAACTGGGGAGACGATGGCGTTGACCTCCGTAGAGCGCTGCCTGCGGTTGTGCTTGTCATCCAGCTCAGTCTCGAAGATGTGGTAGGCGGCATGCGGATGGGGGTAGCCATTGTTGTTGTTGTTGCCACTGTTGTCGCCATTACCATCATTGCCGGCTCCCCTAGCTGGTGGTGGGGGTCCACCAGGAGGGGGCGGGGGTAGATGTTGTTGGTTGCCTTGGTGCTTCATCTGGCGGGTCCAGCTGTAGTTCCGGGTGGTGTGGCTAGCCGTCTTAAAGGGACCTCTATGCCACTTGCACGGGCCGTCAAACATTTGGTTGACGGTGAGCCACGGCTTCTGCCTTCTTGCGTCGCTAGCCGGTGTGTCGGGCGCGCCCTCCACAGCATTGACCTGCCACGTGTGGTAGCGAGGCTTCTGCTGTCCGGCTTGGCGGTCCCCGTGGAACCGGTTGTCGTTGTCGTGTCGCCTGGAGGATCCGGCTTCGCCAGTCGGGTTGCTTGGCCAGTCGCGAGCCGGCTCCGAGGGAGTCGGACACTC
Source organism: Avena eriantha (assembly GCA_910589775.1). NCBI lineage: Eukaryota > Viridiplantae > Streptophyta > Magnoliopsida > Poales > Poaceae > Avena > Avena eriantha. Next base: position 447,990,629 of record OU342742.1, read on the forward strand.
ATCGGCACTCACCCGGAAAGGTTTCTTCATAGCGGCGTTAGCTGTGGCGTACTGGTCCGCAAACCGTCATGAGCTCCGCCATGGTTTTCGGCTCGTCACATAATAGCCGGTGACGAAGCATGGTGCCTTCTCGGCACCCCTCGATGAAGAACCCGATCGCCTGGCTCTCCAGGATGCCCTTGTAGGTGTTGCGCAGCTCCGTCTACCTGGCGAGGGACTCCCGGTCCGACTCGCGATCGCCCTGAACGCACAAGGCCAGGTCGCGTGGTGGCCAGGTCGCGCGGGCGGCCTGGGTGCTTGTACGTGCCGTTGAAGTTGTGGACCAACACCTTCTCAAAATCTGGCCAGGCGTTGATGCTGTTGGGTGCGAGGCTGTTGAGCCATGTCCTCGCCGACCCGGTTAGCATGAGGTGGACATAGCGCATAACTGTGCACTTGTTCCCATGGGCGATGCCGACTGCCGTGGCGTAGTCAGTCAGCTAGTCCTCTGGCTTCATGTTGCTGTCGTACTTGGGGGTATCCCGGGGCAGGGTAAACTTATCCGAAAAATGGCTCGTTCCAGATGTAGGGTCCGAAACAAACCGGTCCAGTGGAATCTTCCTCTTCCGTGATGCGCGCTTGAGCTAGGAGCTCGATGCGGTCATAGGCATCCGGATGATCCGGGTTAAGCGCTCCTACCTGGCCCGAGAGACGGGAACCGGTAGGTTGTGGCGCTCCGGTTGGTGGAGGGGGAGGTGGTGGGTTGCTGTTCACCGTCTGCTCCTAGCGTGGCTGGCCTCTGTTGCCAGAGTTGTGGCACCATCTACGGGATCTAGCCAGAGGAGAGGACGCCTGCAGGGTCTCGCAGGGTGCGCCCTTGCTGTTGTCGGGCGGCTTGCTTCCTCTAGAGCCGCTGGGTCCTCGTGCATCTGCCGGATGGCATCAACCTGCTTGTCCATGATCCGGAGGAGCTCCTGCACTCGGGCGTGCTGCCGGTCTCTCTCCTCGCCCTCCAAGTTGGGTAGCTCATGTGACGCGGTTCGCGTCGTGCGTAGGTTCTTGATGGGTGTGCTCTAGGTGGGCCGGATGAGGGCAGGTGGCGGATCCGGCTCGCCATCCCTCTCTATCCTTCCGCCTAACTCGCCTCCCCGGCGTTGCACTTTCCCGTGCCGGCTCGGCTCTGTAGTAGCCGGAGTGTGGCCATGCGTGCGGTCGTACTAGCGTCGGGTGATCTCGATTTGCTTCCCGGTCGCAGCCAGCTCCATGGCCTCCTGCAGGAGAAGCTGCCTCTCCATGGAGAAGTTGGCCTCCGCCTCCTCCAGGTTGTCCCCGAGGTTAACCGGCGTGAGGATCCGGTCGATGGCCTCTTCCACCAGGTTCCTAGACCGTGGTGGAGCAGAAGTTCCGGGCTCGCCATCGCCCTGCTCCCGAGGCTCGCAGGGCTGGGAGCTAGAGCCGGCCATCATGACCTCGACGCTGTGGGGAGCGACAGAGGCACCGCTGCTAGGGTGCAGCGGCTCCGTGATGGAGATGATATCCCTAGGGAAACGCTCCGGCATGGGGGCGACATAGACGGGGAGGTCGCCGAAGAGCAGAATAGAGCCGTTTGCCGCAAACATGGATCCGGCGAAACACGAAGCGTTATCGATGACGCAGTCGAACTTGCCAAGCGTAAGCACTAGGCCGAAGGCCACGCGCTCACCGGCTGAAGTGTGGGGTCCCGTGCGGAACGTGACTCCGGTCACAGCCATCTAGCCCCATGGTGGGTGCAAACTGTCGTTGTATTGGGAATGGCAGTACCTAAACAGGTTAGATAGAGGTGTCGGGGCGAGTAGGGAAGCTCTCGACGGCGCCCGCAGGACGGATTGGATACAAGCAAGTGTAGCGAGCACAAGAAGTACCTAGGTTTGGAGCCCTCGTTGTGAGGTAAAGCTCCTACTCCTGCCGATCTGACTATGAGTGGTATACGGGCTACAATCGCTCCTCGAGCTGTATCTTCTATCTACCTTCTTAAATGCACCCCCACCAACCTCTGCTACGAGAGCCTTGCCCCTCCTTATATAGGTAGAGGGGCAACGGTCTCACTGGCCAGTCTGGCTGGCGGGCCCCATGGGTGGGTCCCAGCCAGCTGGTCATCTACAGTATCCGGTACGATTACATTCCATCGAGGTACATCCGGTAGGCTCGTCGTGGGTATAGTGTATGTCGTGCGAGCCTATCGTCGGCGTCTGGCCACTGTGCCCATGTCACCCAGCAAAGTCTTCGGTATGGTCGTGTAGTCGCGGGTCTTGTCTTCGTACCAGGGATTACCATACACTGTGCAGCACGTCGCCCTGTCCTCCTGGTTGTGTCCAGCTACGTTGTTGTAGTCGGTCATGTGTCTTGTTGCTCCTCTTGGTTCCGGCTACCGTGAAGTAGCCGGTATGACTTGCTCGTGTCCGGCTGCGCTCAGCCAGCCCGACGCGAACCGACTGCCGCAGTTCTTGTCTGGTTGGGGTATCCGGAGGTCATCCCCCCGACATCATCCAAACGGCTTCCTTTTCCGCCTCCGAGGCAGCAATATACTCAACCTCTATCGTAGACGCAGACACCATCTCTTGCTTGGAACTCTTCCAGCTCACAACCCCTCCATTTATAACAAACACATATCCAGATTGCATAGGAAACATCCGGCCTAGTACAAATCATAGCGTACATGATGGATCCGACTACAGAAGCATACGAAATTACACTCATCCGACTTTGCTCATCAGTTGTCGAAGGACACTGAGTCTTGCTAAGTTTTACGCCATGGGACATCGGTAAGAACCCCTTCTTATACGATTCCATGTTGAACTTCTTCAACACATTGTCCAAATATGTACTCTGACTCAATCCAATGAGCCTCCTTGATCTATCTCTATAGATCCGGATTCCTAGTATGTAAGTCGCCTCACCCAAGTCCTTCATCGAAAAACTCTTTTCCAATAATTCCTTGATCTCTTGCAACTTCTGGACATCATTTCCAATCAGTAATATGTCATCCACATATAAGATCAGAAAGTTTACTTTGCTCCCGCTAAATTTCTTGTATAAACAAGAATCATGATTACTCTTGATGAAGTCAAACAATTTGACTACCTCATCAAAGCGAATGTTCCAACTCCGAGATGCTTGCTTCCACCTATAAAGGGATTTTTAGAAGTTTGCATACCTTGTCAGCATTAGCCGGATCGACAAAACCCTCAGGCTATATCATATACACGTCCTCGGCTAAATTTCCATTAAGGAAAGCCGTCTTGAAATCCATCTGCCATATCTCATAGTCAAAATAGGCTGCTATAGCTAACATGATCCGAACTGACTTAAGCATCGCCACAGGAGAGAAAGTCTCATCGTAGTCAACTCCTTGAACTTGTTGGAACCCCTTCGCGACAAGTCGTGCCTTATAGATAGAAACATTTCCATCCATATCAGTTTTCTTCTTAAAGACCCATTTGCACTCGACGGGTCTTGCACCATCTAGCAGATCAACCAAGTTCCAAACTTGATTTTCATCCATGGACTTTAACTCAGATCTCATGGCTCCAAGCCACAACTCAGAATCAGATCCCACCATCGCTTCCGAATAAGTTGCCGGCTCATCACTGTCCAACAGCAACACATCACGAACACTTCGCAATCTGGCCGATATTCATAGTGTCGGTGCAGTTGCCGGCTTAGGTACCATGACCGGCTCAACCTCTAAGGCTTTTGCCGACTCGCTGTTGTCGGGTTTCTCTTGAATTTCTTCGAGCTGCACCGTGCTCCCACTGACTCCCCGACTGAGAAACTCTTTCTCAAGGAAGACACCGTTCCGAGCGACAAACACTTTGCCCTCTTCTCGGTAGTAGAAGTAGCAACCCAAGGTTTCCCTCGGATACCCCACAAAAATACACTTATACGACTTGGTTGTAAGCTTGTCTGACTGGAGTCGCTTGACAAAAGCTTCACAACCCCAAATCTTAAGAAAAGACAAACTCGGCTTCTTGCCAGTCCACATCTCATGCGGTGTCTTCTCTACCAACCTTGATGGTACTGTGTTTAGTGTGAACGCTGCAGTTTCTAGACAATAACCCCAAAATGATAAAGGCAGATATGTCCGACTCATCATTGATCGTACCATGTCTAAGAGGGTCCGATTCCTCCTTTCTGACACACCATTTCTCTGCGGCGTTCCCGGAGGAGTGAGCCGGGGAACTATTCCACAACTCTTTAGATGGTCATCAAACTCATGGCTCATGTACTCGCCTCCTTGGCCCGACCGAAGAAACTTTATTTTCTTGCTGAGTTGATTTTGTACCTCATTCTGGAATTCCTTGAACTTTTCAAAGGGTTCTGACTTATCTTTCATCAAGTAGATATATCCATACCTACTCAAATCATCAGTGAGATAGATGTCTATAACATTGCAAACAAGCATACCTGAGCCAGAAGTCACACCTCCACTCTTGGCTTTGTCAGCCAGATACTTGCTGCAATTCCTCTTCCAGTGGACATCTGCCTTGGAGTAGAAGCAAGTGGATCCGGCTGCAGGAGATGGCTTAGTCCCTGTGGAAGCGCTTTGGACCGGGTCCTCATCCTTACCTCCTGACTTTGCCTTCTTCTTCTTAGTCCAAGAACTCTTCTTGAACTTAGCCTTATTCTGCACCATCAACACTTGACTGGCGCCTTTCTTGACATCTACCTCAGCCTGCTTAAGCATCCCATGTAATTCAGTGAGCTTCTTATCCATACCATGCATGTGGTAGTTCGATATGAACTGACCATACGCACTAGGAAGAGAGTTCAGAATTATGTCTGTAGCGAAGTCTTCACTAATGGGGTAGCCAAGCCTTTCTAGAGGCTGCATGTAACCAACCATCTTGATCACATGTGGACTCAGTGGATCACCATCCTTAAGCTTGTAGCTCAACAAAGCCTGAGAGACTTGATACCTCTTAGTCTTAGCCTGAGCCTGGAACATACTTTTGAGGCTTTCGATCATATCATAGGCCTCAACATTCTCGAACTGCTGCTGCAAGTCCGGTTCCATGTGAGCAAGCATAAGACAGCTAATATCCGTAGACTCATCACATGTCCTACGGTAGGCATTGGTGGCTGCGACAGTCGCATTCTCATTCGGCTCATCTAGAAGTGGGTTTTCTAGGACATGGTCCCTCTTTTCTTGCTTGAGAACAATTCTCAGATTACGATACCAGTTGGTGAAGTTAGTTCCATTTAGCTTATCTTTCTCTAAGATGGTTCGCAAAGCAAAACTGGAAATCTGAGGGGGACAGCTAGGTGCCATTGATCTACAATAGAAAAATATGCAAAAAAACACTTTAATACTTATGCTCCCAATAGAACCAACACCCCTCCGATGGTTACTAAGTGATTCAGGACCCTAAATAATCAAGCCGACTAGGGAGCTTTAGCATCACCGCTAGCCATCAAGTGATCTAGGTAGACAACTCATTGTCCATCGCATCTCATATGACTCCTGTTAGACGGGTAGCATCACATGCCCCGGCTCCCATCCGACCTTTCCCCAAGTCCCAGAACCGTTGTGATAAACCCGTCTAGATTATCGAGTGCTTCCGTTGTAAGACTCCGACTCGAACCCACCTAGTCGAAAAGAATTGATAGCACCTCCCACTACCAAAAATATCTGACTTGTGATGGTGCAGCAGTGGCAGGGAAACTTACTAGACCTTCTTTGAGGGATCACTTTCTACCAACTATCTAATAGAGGTAAAATAGAGACATAACAATAACACAGAATAAAGCAATTATAATATGAAATGGTATGACTCTCTTCATGGTGATCTCCATCTCCACAAATCTTGTAATTCGACTCGTGTCAACTCTTGTCACGTGTCGTCTTACACCATGTAGCCGACTTGTACATCGACTTGCATGCCATCCGGATTCTCCAAACAGCTACACTAGTTAGTAATGTAAATTACATAGAGAATCCGACACGCATGTCGTTATAAAATAAAATGATAGCACCTAGGCTCCAGGCAGCTGACAAAAACCGTGATACGTAGATCACGTATGGATTACACGCATCACATGCACATAAGCCATATCATTCACAACATCATCCTGCAAAAACAAGTTATGCATACATACGATATCTACCGGCGTTGTGAAACTCGCAACAACATCTAAGGCGCTCTGACAGGGCAAAGCCAGCAGTCCGGATATGGATTTCTTCATTGGATAAAACAATTTTATCCAAATCCAATCCATACTCCGATTCGACCAAACTCTTTGATCTTCGATCACCGCATCTGAATTTACGTGTCACAGTCTACCCCGATGGCAGAAGCCGACTAGTAGGGGTATGTTGTTCCACGACCTTAGCAGTTAGATCACGGAAACCAGATCATCCATTTCCCCGAGTACAGTTGATCCGATCAACTTCGTACAAAACCGATCTATCTCATAGATCGACCACCAAAATTGCAATTAGATCCAATCTAACACCAACCGCATATCACATATGCACGATCTCGAGCCTAAAACCAGAAGCTAACGCTCTGATACCACTGTAGGGCCACGCAGAGATAAACAAAACGTTTTCCCTACGCGGTGATCCCAAGATCTAGCTGAGGTAGTAGGCCACGAGAATTACCACTAGACGCGCGGTTGCGGAATCGATGTAGCACGTCGCTTGATGCAGTGCAGTCCTCATGATCCATTCTGATCCATGATCGTCGAAGTGCTGAACATACAGCACCTCCGCCAGTATCCACATGTATGAGGAGGAGCGCCGGCGGTGAACTGCTATGTCCAGTACGGCGGCGACAGGACTGGACTGGGGCTAGGGTTTCCAACACATGGAGTGACCTAACCATGTGCTCTAAGCACCTATGCCCCAGCTTATATAGGGAGTGAAAGTGGGCTCCACTCACTTGTGGCCCATTCACTAAAAGGCCTATATTATCCACTACGAGTCTAATGACTGACTCAGTCCGTTTCCTTTTTGGGTCCAACCCAAATATGCTCCCGCTCTTAAGTGTGTGACCTGACAAGCTCATGGTGACCCGGACACGATCCGTGTCTCACTCGTGACCGATCAGTTGGTAGCGGCTCCTAGCACGAACGTGCCGACTCCCAAATACCAAAGAGTCATGACGACATACCTTCCCATGCGACTTTCGTCTGAGTCCCTTTTGCCTCACGATATACCTTGTCAAACTATAGGCGAATAATCGTCATCCCTTAAATAGTTCGACTCTCTTTCTCGATCCGAGATAAGTGATTCATCTGACTAACTCTTAGTCGATCACCTCGGTTAACACTTAATCGAGTCACACATGGCCATGCTTTCCGAATCATATCTTGCGAGAGGGCCCAGAGAATATCTCTCTAGACAGAGGGGCAAAATCCCATCTTGGTTATTCAGATCACGCAACTTGATTCTTAGTCGACCCGAACTCCGCCTTTATAACTGCCTAGTGACGGAACAACGTTTGATAGAACCTAAGTCAGTGATCCTCAACTCAGATTGTGCAATAACCTCAGGTCTAAGGATTACATTGATTGAGATATACAAATGACGACTTATTCGTTGTACCTCAATATGGGTCAATCCGACTCGCTAAACTCTTTAGCCGAATCCGTGTAAGTCGGAATATCATCTCTATTCCCATGACAAGTGGAACCGAGTCATCAGCCGACTTTCACATTAGTCAAAGTTGTGTGTCCAGCACAACCTCAACGACCAAGGACAATTAGTATAAACAACATGAATATATAGTTCCACAATCGAATCACATATTCAATGATACATATCAGTAGTTCATACATAGACAATAACATTGGAAATAACATCATACATGATTGTCTCTAGGGCATATTCCCAACAGCAGCTTGTTTTCTCTTGTTTGTGTTAAACTTGTCCGTTGCTGCTGCTCAGCAGCCTAATTGTCGAACCTCTTTAAGTACCGTACTTTATAACCTATATTAGCTGCTTTATCTACATCTACTCTGTTTACTTAATTTATTTATGGTGCTGGTTAGTTTTGCTGCTCTAGATTTTCTACCATATTGGAGAAAAACGAGGGAAAAACGGAACAATGAATGAAGAGAGAAGCCGCTCTAGATTCGCTACCATTTTGGGAAAAAAAACAACACAATTGTTAGCGAGAGAGAGGGGAAAAGGCGCTCTTTAAAAGGCCAATCATAAAAATAACAAAAAAGAAAACTTCCAATTTAGGCGACAGGACGCACATAACCACCAAACGCGCCCCACATGGTCCCACACCACGTCCCCCATAATCAGCGAGAGATGGATGGCTGGTTTGTTGGTTTGTTGTGTATCATGGCCCCACCTATTAGCATGTAACGGTCGAGGCAACGTAATGTAATGCTCAACGCACGACCCGCCCCAACACGGTCCCACTGGTTAGCATGTAACGGTCAAGCATTTGACCTGACGGCATCCCCCCATCCGAGCGCATGTGAGGGTTTCGGAATGGAGGGAGGGAAAAAGTGAGGAAAAACTAAATGGCTAGGGAAAACTGAGTACAACTAACGAACCAGGGGCACGAATAGAAATCACTAGTCTTTATACCCCGGCTCGACCCTGCCCGGGGTCATCCCCCCAACACTTACCGCACTATCATTATTAATTAGAGGTATCGATCAAATAGCAAACACTCACTTTAAAATAAAGAACCATCTAAGATTCATGGAAACAACACCATATGTGTGATGGCATGACAAAGTTTCTAGAATTTTGAGTTATGTGATAATTCAAAATTATAATGAATGAATAAATCTTGGTAGTGTATTCTTAGGCAACTATGAATACATCCTCCACAAGTAAAAACCAAAGGGCAATAATTGTATTGATAAGTTTGGTACTTTCTCGAGAAGGAGTTTCTCGATAAAGGTATTGGTGGAAGAAAGTAAAAGATCAAACAAGGTAGTTGAACTTACCTCTGAATATCGAGTAGCACAACCGAATGTATTCCAAAATAAAACTCTACAAATAGAGGAGAAAATAATGATAATGATCATGACATTCCAAATTAAACTTTTACTGAAGTAAGTAGGATTCAAGAATATGGTTTCCTCTTTGTAGAATAATATTAATGATTCACTTGTCATGTTAATGGAAAAAGACATACCTATGAGCTACAAAGAAGCGATGATGGGCTGAAGTACGAGAAATTACTAAGAGTCATGAAATCCCGCACTAAGTTACATTTAAGATTGCAAAAGTAAAAGGTTACTTGATCTTGTTATGTAAAGGATGTTACTTGATATTCCCAATAACTGTGAAGTTACAAGGAAGAAATGAAACTCTGAGAAAGACATAAAAGCTCGATTTGTCACAAAGAATGTTTTGACAAATTCAAATGTTGACTACAATGAGTAGCGAGCTTGAGTCTATTGGGTTTACACTAAAAATTACTACAATTGTGATAATTGATAGAAGGTTGTCAAAACTGCGTCCACTTCAATATCTAGATTGAAGGAGTGTTGTAATTGGTACAACAAGCATGCTTTGTCAATCATATGGATGCTAGTGTCATGTAGCTAGAATTCTCGATTTGATAGGTGATCAAAGATTTTTGGAATTGCCAAAATATAGAGAGGGCCTACACTTGCAAGAAACTAAGTGGGAGCAAAAAAGCTTTCCTAAGTATTAATATGTAGATGACATATTTTGAGTGGGAGCTTAGTGAGTTTCCTAGTATCATATGTGGATGACATATTTGAGTGGGAGCTTAACAAAATACCTATATGTAGATGACATATTGTGAATGGTATAGTCGGTATTAGAATAGTAATGATTATTTAAGTTAGTAAATATTCTATAGATGAAGTTGAACATGTATTAAGCATTAAAATCTATTGAGATAGATCGATAAGTTTAATAAACATTAAAAGTCACAATGTTTCTTGAATTGGAACTGAAGGAGTTCAGAATGTCCTAGATTAGATTCTGAAGAAGTGTAGAATGGAACAAGCCAATAAAGAAGTTATTACTTGTATAACTAACTGGAGCATTGATTTTATCTCGGTATAATAAAGAATGGTTAAAAAGGATCGAAGAAGGGTGTGTTATGTCCCCTATATCTTAGCCATAGGTTCTGTCGTATAAAATCATCTTATATACTCGACGTAATGTGACCCAAGTTCTTGGTTAGAATCACAGGTTCATAAGTGATTCCTGAATAAATCACTAAAGTAGAGTTAAGTTTATTCTTAAGCTGAAAGGAACGTGGTTAGGCATTGCAGTTGCATTCTATGCACTATCAATTGAATTAACATTGATATAGAAGTATGTGACTACTTCAGAAGTGGCAAGTGTGATAAGTTTGGCTTAGGAAGTTCGACTTTCAACTGAGTGTGTTTATAGTCTACATGACTATGTGAAAGTCCACTTGACTGAACAGTTGTCATTGTAGACACAGAGAAACAAAGTCTCACTCTACCACCAAACATATAGTTCAAAAATATTATGTGATAATAGAATATTGTTAAATTAGGTAACATTAAACGGTTTGCAAAGAACAGACGGATCTGGAAGATATAGACCGTTGATGGAACATTTTCCACGAGAAAGCATGATCAATAGCACACTATGCGATATGGTGTTATGATTAGTAACAAATGCAACTAGATTATTTGTACTCTAGTGCAAGTGGGATACTGAAGGAGATATGCCCTAGAGGAAAATAATAAAGGGTGTTTAGTATCGTATCTCAATTAGTTCGTAATAGTTTTATGCCATGCTATAACTGTATCAATCAAAAATATTGGTACACGTGGGGTATGTAAACAAACTAGGTCCCTAGTAAGCCTCTATTCAACTGGTTCATTGGTCAAGTGATGATCAAGGTTTCCCGATCATAGACATTTATGTCAATTGACATTGAGATCATATCATTATATGAAAGATGTGATGGACACGCTTACCCAATATGATTATTGCAACACGATCAAGTCACAAAGTTCATTGTTGAAATGATTATGAAATGAAATATCCTACTCCTTACACCATGAGATCATATATAATCACTATCACCTGAGGTTGTCTTGATTGCATGAACCATCACACCATAACATGGTGATCATAAAGGTGTCTCTCAGGTATTCCGAAGGGATAGGTTGAGGCGTATATTTAGAGATCAGGATTTGTTCTCCCATGTGACGGGAAGATACATCGGACCCACTCGGTGTAATTACATCCATAAGTTGCGCAACATATGACTAGTTCATGAGGATGGAATATCACGGGAACAAGTTAAGCAACACTTGTCGGTAACGAGATTGAACTAGGTATGGTGATACCGATGATTAGATCTTGGACAAGGCATGTATCAAAGTAAAAAAGGGGATTAGACTCAAAGTTTATGGTTCAAATGACATATAAATCGTGGAATGCATAGGGGTCATTATGGGCATCCAAGTCTCGTTGATGATCATTGATCAGAGAAGTGTATCAATCATGGTTCTAATGTTCCCAAATCATAGGGCAATACACATAAGGGTTTGATGATGCTTACAGATAGTTTTGGAATCATCGGGATCGCCAGATTGATGAGAAGAGAAAGCCAGAAGTGTTCTGTGAGAGTCCAAAGGATGTTTGGAATGATCTGAAAGGAGTTTCAAAATAGAAGGAATTAAATAATATGTATTTTATATTAATTAATAGAATTAATATTAAAATAAAATATTTAAATTTATTTTATCGGGGCATCCCACCGTAATGGGCTAACTCGAGAGAGGCCCATGTGGGTCCGCCGCCCCAAGAAGGAGCAAAGGGGGCTGGTCGGCCTAGGGAAAGGTGCAAACGGGGTGGGGCCCACCCCATCCGCCACCTCCTCTTGGTCACCTCCTTTTGTCCCACCTTGGCCACCACCCCTTGGGGGTCCCTCCCCTTCCCCTATATAAGGAGGGGCATGTGGGGAGGGGAGGACACACAATTCCCTGGCCCGTAGTGGTCCTCTCCCCTGGAGCTCTCCCTCTCATTGGCTTCCACGCTCACGGTTCCAAGAAGAACTGTGTGGGTGGAGGACAACTTCATCATCAGAACACCGCCGTATAGCTGGATCCCCAAACCAAAAGATCCACTTCCGCAATCTCATCTAGATCGGGGACACCAAGAGTCGTGGTTGAGCACCGAACATGTGCGAAACCACAGAGGTGTTGCTAGTTGTGACACCTGGATTGTCGTGTGAGGAGCAACATGACCGTAAGGTTTGCTACGTCTTTCCACTACATCATCCACGTTTATCGTGAACGTTAAACGTTTTTGGTCTACAAGGTTATGTCACCAAAACCTTCCCGTTACAGCATTACTCCTAGATAGATCCTAGCAATTGGTGTTGCACTAGGCATGAAAAAATATTGTTTTCTACCGCGAATCCCTTCAATATCCCCTGGATATTTCAATTTCCCTGGGACAAAATATGGCTAAGGACTTCGCTGCGCGAGCCCCAGTATAGGGTGCGTATATTTGGGCCGGATATTTGGACCAGAAAATCTGCCCCACCGAAAACTAGTAGAAACAACAAAACTGAAATGATCATAACTTTTGCTTCTGGACTCCGATTTTGATGATCTTAGGCTCATTTAGAAGATAGTAACGAGCTATACAAGATCATTCATGGAACCATCATAGTCCATATAGGGAGGATATATCCAAATGATGAAAGGTTTAACCTATCTGTAAAATACAAACCGATAAAACTCCAATATCAAAAATGCAATAGAGAAAACATATGAAATCCATTTTTGACGAACTTGAGCTTGTCATGGATATTAACACAAGCTCTGAATCTTATCATGGATAAGAACCAAATAATAACCAAGAAAGATGATGCCCAGTATGCAAAGGTTTGAGCTCTCTCTAGAAGATATGATCAAGTTACTCACTCGAGATCCCCTCTTAATAGTATGGTAATCTATCCTATAAACTGGTCTCCCCAACTAACACCATGAGACTGGTAATAAAGAAACCCTATCAAGAACATACCTTTGCCTTGCGCATATTCCACTTGATCTTGATGATGAGGATCTTGTCCACCTCAAGACGAGACACCTTTCTTGATTGCACTATCTTGGTGAAGACTTAGAAATTTGTCCCCATACTCCACTATGGGAGAGCCTCTCTTTTAGGCATATCTTCACATATCCATGATCAACATAAGGACGGCAAGCTTCAAGCATATGATCTCTTCGAGATGGCTCATCTTAAACTTGCACTTCATTTCTTATTTCTTTATTATGTTGGTGTCTTGAAGGTACACATGAGATCACTACATCTTCTTCTTCAAGACACACTTGCCATAGGCTCAACTCTCTCATGACCAATCTTTTGATCACTCATTGAACATCTTGGTCATCACTTGATCTTCTCCATTTTCTTCTACTTTCAACCTTGAGACCACCATATGGCTCAAGCATTGCCAATGGACAATTCTTACAAGTGAAACTCAATGGAAACATTAGTCCATAGTGATTGTCATTAATTACCAAAACCACACATGGGGGCACACATGCACTTTCCAGTGGGATCTTAATAACATTCTTATATGTAGATGACATATTGCTAATGGTGTAGATGGTACTAATGATTATTTAAATTAGTAAATATTCTATAGATGAAGTTGAACATGTATTAAACCATTAAAATCTATCGAGATAGATCGATACGTTTAATAACACTAGGTTGAAAAACATTCCTAGATTAGATTCTGAAGAAGTTCAAAATGGAACAAGCCAAGAAATAAGTTCTTACTTGTATAACTAGGTGAAGCATTGAGTTAAACTACAACAATTGTTAAAAGAAAGAAAAGGGATATGTTACATCCCCTAAGCCTTAGCCATAGGTTCTGTCATATAAAACCATGTTGTATACTCGATATAATGTGACCCGAGTTCTTAGTTAGAAGAATAAGTTCCAAATTGATATCTGAGTAAACCACTGAACAAGAGTTAAGTATACCCTATAGTGTCTAGAGAGAACTAGGGATATATTTCTAATCTGTAAAGGATGGTGAACTTGACCATAAATTTTATGCTGGCACAATTTTTGACACTAACCTAGAAGATTTGAGATCTTATACCGATAAATACCTTAATTTAAACAAAGCGTGGTTAGACATCGAAGTTGCATACAATGCACTATCAGTTAGATCTACATTGATATATAAGTATGTGGCTATTTAGAAGTGGCAAGTATGACAGTTTGGCTTAGGAAGTTCAACTTTCAAACTGAGTGTGTTTCTAGTGTACATGACTATGTGAAAGTCCACTTGAGCAAACATATGTCATTATGGACACAAGAAAACAAAGTCTCACCCTACCGCCAAACATATACTTCAACAATATTATGTTATAATATGATAAATGTGAAATAAGGTGACATTAACGATTTCCAAAGAGCATACGAATCTGGATATTGCAGATCGTTGACGAAACCTATTTCACAAGCTAGCAAGATCAATAGCACCAAATGTGATATAGTGTTAAAGTGTGTTTATTATCATATCTCATTAGTTCATAATAAGTTTTATGTCAATAACTGTATTAATAAAAACGTGTGGTATGTAAACAAACCAAGTCCCTAGTAGCCTCTATACAAAGTAGCTCATTGGTCAACTGATGATCGAGGTTTCCGGATTATGGACATTTATGTCAATTGACAATGGGATCATATCTTTAGGTCAAGTCACAAAGTCATGACGTGATGGACATTTCCATTATAAGTATTGCAACACGGTCAAGTCACAAAGTTCATCATTGCGATAATTAGGATAATAAAGTAACCTACTCCTTAGACCATGAGATCATATATAATCACTATCACCGAAGGCTGCCTACTGCGTCAACTATCACAACGTAACAAGGTTATCATAAAGGTGTCTCTCAAGTATTCTGAAGGGGTATGTTGAGGCGCAAGTATCAAGATCGGGATTTGTTCTCCCACGTGATGGGAAGATACTCTAGGACCACTCGGTGAGATTACATCCATGAAGTTGTGCAGCATATGACTAGGTCATGAGGATGGAATATCACATCATAGCAGTAACAATATTGAACTAGGTATAATGATATCGATGATCAGATCTCGGACAAGTCAAGTATCATATAAACAAAGGGAATATGACTCGATGTTTTGGTTCAGTGACATATATTCGTGGGATACATAGGGGTCATTATGGGCATCCAGGTCCCGCTGATGATCATCGGTCAGTGAAGCGTCTCGATCATGTCTGCAGTGTTCATGAACCATAGGGTAACACACTTAAGGGTTCGATGACACATTAGAGATACTTTTTATATCATCGGGATCACCAGAGAACCGGAAATGTTCAGTGTGGATCCGAAAGGTGTTCGGAGTGATCCGAAAGGTGTTTCAGAGTAAAGGGAATTAAATAACATGTATTTAATATTAATTAATGGAATTAAATATAAAATATATAATTTTATTTACTTTTAGGGGCAACCCACCTAAATGGGACCCTCATAGAGGGGAGCCCATGAAGGGGTCACCATCCCATATGGATATGGTGGAGGTGCCTAGGTTTAGGGTTTTGGGGTGGGGCCCACCTAGGCCGTCGCCTCCACCCCCTGGTTGTCGCCTCCTCCAGCCCTGGCCACAGGCCCCACCACCTAGGGCATAGCCCTCCCCCTATATATGGAGGGGCACATGTGGGGGAGGGGAGGCACACAATACCAAGCCCGAGAGGCATTCCCCCTCTCCCACGTGCCTCCTCTCTCTATCCCTCGTTGCCTTTCGCGCTCGTGGTTCCTAGAAGAACTGCGCATGTGGGAGATGACTTCACCACTACACACCGTTGCACTGTAGGTACCACGATCCAAAAGATCTACTTCCGCAATCTCGACTAGATTCGAGAAACCGGGATTCGTTGTTGAGCATCATACGTGTGCAAAACCACGTAGGTGCTGCTAGTTGTGGCACATGTCGTTGTGTGAGGATGAACGCGACCTTGAGGTCAGCTACGATGTATGACTACATCATCCATGTTCATCGTGAATGCTAAACACTTCCGGTCTACAAGGGTATGTCACCGAAACCTTTTGGTTACAGTATTACTTCTAGATAGATCTTAGCAGATGGTGTATGCTAGTTAGAAAAATTATTGTTTTTTACTACGAACCCCTACACACAGGCCTGACCCCGGCGTGCCACGGGATGGCACATACACATCATCCTGGCATGTCGTCACGCGCTTCTTACCAACCGTGCTCGTGTACCATGGGCCAGCACGCCGCGGAGACGACCCGAGGGACCGGTTTGGCCTAGCCTCTCTGGTGCTAACCCTGTTCGTAGAACGACAACCGGGGGCTCCGGGTACCAACTCCAATCTTGGAAAAAGCGGTAGGTCCACCCGTCAACCTCACTTGCCCCACCTACCTCTGCATTTTCTCCTCTCACCTCAATCTTTCCCCCTCCTACTACCGCACTCTGGAGGAGCAACTGCGTCGCCACACGTTCGCGTTCTAGAGAAGCAGTCACAACATCATGAGTTCTTGGGCATAATTGGCTCCACCACCTTAGACCTAAGGGTCATTGACAGGGATGCTGGTCATGCGGCTCACTATCACTCTTGATTTGCTCACGAGGGAATCCACGACAGGCGAAAGCCACTGGCGTGATGGACTCTGTAGTTAACTGAACTCCAAACTTGTGTAGTACATGTTCTTTCCGAGAGATGTTAGTCTCCAACTTGGCCTCTATGTCTCAGCCAACTCAACCTCCTGGCCGTCACATCACATCGCGGGGAGTGGGCACGCTATGCGAGGAGCACATCCTCACCATGGTGCTCACCACATGGGATGGTGAGCACGAGGAGGCTATCGCTCCGTGACCGGGGTTTCCCCGTTGTCTACCTTCGCCTTGAGGTCTACGACCCTGCCTCCATTGCAGCCTTCGCCTTCTGGATCCACGACACCATCGGCCTCGCCACCTCTTAGATGGTGCCCTTTTGTTATTGGGGAGTGCAGCTATGGAGCAACCTCCCTCATATAGCTTACAATGTCTAGACACCTCATGCGACGCATCCAACACTGCTGGCGGACACCGTATGGGCACGGTTACAGATGCTCTTAGAGATCTTCTAAGATTAATCTTGTTATACATCTTAGATCATGTTCAAGTATATGAGTAATAAACCTTTTTGTTGTTAAAAAGTATTAGATACCCTTTTTGGTGGGGGAGGGAGGGGGCAAATTTGTGGACCATGAAAAACACTCAAACGGAAACATTAAAAGTTTCTAGTGATTTTTAGTTTAAGGAAATAAAAACATTGTACAGTTTAAAAAACATTGTATGTAATACATACAAAGGAGACACCATTTTCATTTGAGTGAAGTGTAGCTGAAAAATCTAATTATGGAGTGAGGATTAAAGAGATCTATCTACATACTCCTTCTGTCTAAAAATAGATGTAGCACCCCGGTAAAACCACTACTAGAAAATCGCTTCTTGTTTTAACTTTGTGCATCATCATGATAGCATGCTCATGTCATCATGCCACATTGCATTTGAGCATCATCATCATAATGCATATGTTTGCCTAACTATTTTCCAAAATCCTATCTCTATTTTCTAAATAGCCCCGTCTTTGTTTCAAATTAAAACCCTGGCCGTCCGAATATTTTATTTTGTCTAAAAACTATTTACAAAAGTCTATTTCAATTAAAATAAATAAACAAACAAAAAAAACTATTTTTTGGTGGGAGAGGCAGCCACCGGCCATGCCCAAAAGGCCCAACCGGCAGCCACCTACCACCCCACTACCTAACCCTAACTCTAGCGCCAACCCACCCCAGCAGTCGCCGCTGCAGCGGTACACGCACACCTAAACACCACCGTAGCACGCGCGACCCCGCCCTAGACTGTGTGCGCGCTCGACCCCAACTCGCTCTCATGATTCCCACCCCGCACGCGCCCCTCGTCCTCTCCCCAATCCCGCAACCGCTCGCCGTCCTCCTCTCTACCAGCATCGCGTGCGCCCGTCCTTCCTCTGCCTCGCTCACGCGCAGAGCCGCCTCTAGCGAGCACCCTCCTTGCAAGCTCTGGCCGCTGCCAGCGAGCCCGCAATCTGGATCAACCTCGTTGGCCGCCGCGACCTGGCCTCCCTCTCCTCTCCGCCCAGAGCTCCAATCAGCCCCGACCCTACGATCGGCGGACCTCCTCTCCGCTCGACTCCGAACAGGCCGAGCCCCTCTTCTAGGCCCGTCCAGCGTCGCCGCCTCCACCTCATGCTCCACCATGCCTCGACACCGCCGCAACCCCCTTAGTGAAAACGACCTCCTACAGCATGTTGCTCCGCGCGCACGTCTGCGAGCTCTGACTGCCACCTGTTTTTGCTGGTCCACCTCGTCTCTGTGCCGCGCCTGGCCGCGTGTCCTTGTTGCCATGCATCGCGCCGCTCCGTCCTCCTCTAGTGCGGCACCGACCTCTACCTCCCTTGGTCTTCCTCAAGTTCGCCTCGGCCGTCAGCCCCATGTGCACATCGCGGACGTCATCCGCCTACCACCGGCAGTTCCCCCGCAGCCTTTGTCCTCTGCAGCACCGTTCGTTGCATGGGCGTGGCCCTCTCTTCCGGATGCCGCCCTCCTCTACCTGGTGTCCTCCTGCACCTTCCTCGATGCTCCCCCGCTCTGGTTATTGCTCTACAGGTCCCTGCCATATGTCTGTGCAAAGTGGGCACTCTAGAACCAAGCTATTGTTAGTGGTTCCTTTTTGCAAACTATGTCATAACCAAGTCCAAACCTGCATGCCGTGTTTGTTACCCGAGCTGCTGCCACAGAGATTTTGTGAAAACCACGGAACATCAAGATCTTCGCTGCCGGAAGTGTTCCGCCAAGATCTTTGACGATGACCGAGAACAAGTTTCACCCGATGATGACTCAATACCGTCAAGGAAAGGTGAACTGAAGAACCACATCAAGATTGTGTCGCCCAAGTTCGACTCCAAAGAGGAGATGGACAACAAGATCTCCTTCCCGGACCCGAAGTCCTGATCATGGACTCGAAGACCAATCATGTCGACCCCGGAGACCGACCCGAACCCCTCCAAACCCCCAAGATCTTTGATCTGAGATGTGATATCCTCTTTTCCAACCCTATTTTATAAAATGTAATATAAATGTTGTTGCATATTAAATCGTTCATGCTTGCATACATTGCATCATGTGGTTTGGGGGTGTATTTTGTCGATTCACCTTATAATTAAATATGGAGACCATATGTGGGCATTCCTAGTCTTATGTTGGCTCCATTTAAATTTGTGTAGCGAACCGATGCCATATTTTGCATTGTTAAGACAACATTTAAATTGCGGGGTATCTAAACAACATGAATCTTCTAATTAAATGTCGGGACCCCGGTTCCGCTTAATATTGCCTAATTGCACCACATCTTTTCCATGCCATGCATCATATCACAATCATGCCGGATCTTCTGTCATAGTAATAAATAGTACATGCGGTGTTTCTTTTTAGTGCTTTGCTTCTTCACGGATTAGGCCGTTGGGTTGATGCGAGTATCCACAAGTTCTTCGGATAATGTATCTTCGACAATGTTTCCCCGGCGAGCATTCTTCCCCTTTCTACCTATTTTGCGTTTATAGTCTTTACTTCCTCCTGTTGATCTATTGCTATCCTTGTTGTGATGCTTTAGTTTTCGTGCACCATTTATATTCCCTACAGCATCTATATTGCCTTGGACACATCCTATTGCATGTTGATTGATAGACAGTTGGCCTTACGAGTCGTAGTTGCTTGCTCAGGTGCTGCTTCATGTCGTCGATGTTCCATCGTTGTTGGGAGGTTGTCACACGTTTAACGGTGGAGATGATCATGTCTTAATTTCAACTTGATAACTAAAATGCTGGGAATAGATATTACTAATGTAGAGGCATCGGTGAGAAATAGCTAATATTTGGTTTTTCCACACTCACTTGTGTCCTGTAGGCCTCGAGTACTTAATACATGTTCCTTGACTATTCACACTATCCACATACGGGAGACCCTATGGATCCCCCTTTGCTTGAGCTTGATTCGTACTTTATTTCTTGGGGCCACAAACTAGTTTGGGGCTTTATTACTATCATGTACTTATGCCATGCTTTACTGCTTTATTTTCGATTGTGCGTGGAGCACCTGTACTATTTAGGAATTGTGAGATGTTTCCGCGGTATCAATAAGCCCAGTCACACTTTCGGGTTCCCAGTCATTTATAGCCGTCTACACAAACCCTAGGTTCGTCTCGGAGCTGGCCAACTTCTTTGCGGGTAGCTTAGTGGGGTGGCCCCCTGAAATAATTTATGAATCCTATAAATGCATTATCGTGAGGCCTCGCGTTTTATTTGGTTCTTCCCGAGGTTGATCGTGTGTGTGTTGCTATTTGTGCACCCCTGCAGGGTAAATCTTTTTGAAAGTCGTGTCCGCAGTTATGGACGACTTGGAGCACAGTATCTCGGTCATAGACAATTATAACTAAAGTAGTGCCATAAATTTGACTTTGACATTTCTAGTAATCAGATTCACTACAAAGGAATGAGTAAATAAAAGTGCCAACAACTGTTGGATTTGGGAGGTCTCATGCTAAGTGTATCTGCCTAGTAAGTATTGCAACTACAACGGAATGGTTAACTAAAACTACCGACTGCTCATGATATCAGGAAGACTCATGCTATCTATATCTAACTACTTAGTGCTGCAACTATAATTGAATGAATAAAACTGCCAATTGTGTAAGTTCCTCGGTTGGACTTCCTCGTTTGGTCTCGGGGGGAAATGCCAGGATGGGTATGATTGGTTTTAGTATCAGGTTGGTCCCGCATAGGTCTTTCTTACCTCTCTCTGATAGCCGATAGTTGTATCGAGTCTCTATAGGTTGTTTAGTCCATACTTCACTGTCGCTTCAGTCCACCATACCTATGTAGGCGAGAGCCGCCGAATTCCAGACTCGTCGTGTACTGGCCTTAGTACTGACTGCTCTCTTTTCCATTTTCCCTCTGTTGGCCCCCTTTTGTTTTAGCAAGTTTGAGATCGACGTCGTTAGCAGGGTTACCCTTCCGGATTGGCCTGGGCAGGGTTATGGACGCCATTGGTTATTTTTCAGAAGATTATCACTTTGCGGCCCGAAAGTTGGGGTGTACAGGCAACACGGTACCCAAGTTCCCTGAAATCAGCCAGGATGACTACGGTTGGTGTGCCAAATACTCAGAGGGTCTTTTTCGGCACGAATTAAACTTTATGTTTCAATACAAAAAATCAGGCTAGCGGGCGTCAAGTTGGGCCACCCCTGTCAGTT
Organism: Avena eriantha; assembly: GCA_910589775.1. Taxonomy (NCBI): domain Eukaryota; kingdom Viridiplantae; phylum Streptophyta; class Magnoliopsida; order Poales; family Poaceae; genus Avena; species Avena eriantha. The sequence goes on from OU342742.1 coordinate 448,011,930, forward strand.
TGTCATTATGTCGCTCCTGTCGCTTAGGCGGGTTGGCTGTCACGTAGGCTTGCAGCGTTGGCACAGTGGATATGACATCGCCCCCTACCCAGTGTATTGACATGACAAAACAGGGCCCATGTATCGGCGTTATAATAATTTTTTGTTTACTCATAAGCTGGAACGGCTACCGCCACGCGTCTCTCCTTGGACTTCCGTCCCATTCGTTAACCCCTACCATAAAAGCACATTGACAGATTCACCGTTCCCCTGCCTCGCAGAAACCACTCTTCTTCTTCATGTCATCTACTATCTTCTTCCCGTCTTCTCCTTGCCTCCATGGAAGATCTACGCACTCTAGAGACAAGCTTCACTACCCATGACAACAAGAAGATAGACGTTGTCTACACCAATGAGGAGGAGATAGTGGTGCATGTCCTGAGGATGTATGAGGGTTGGCTTGGGATAGACGAGGACAAGTTTGTGGGATTGGACCTCGAGTACACCCCGGAGCACCCATATGAAGTGAATGAAGTCGCCGTCGTTCAACTTGCCATGCGGAAACACATCCTCGTCTACCACCTCTCCCTGTTTGTAGATCTGCTCTCTGTAGCTAACCGCTTTTAGGCTTTTATCCTCTTGTTCTTTATCCACTTGCTCATCTTGCAACTACTGGATTTTAGTTAGGACCAAATAAATTAGGGTTTGCCTATGTCTCAATCGACTGAGATTTTCTTTAGTCTCAATCACCTAAGAAAAGTGCAACCGTAGTTAAAAGAAATGTGCAACTCGTTCAGTCGACTAAGAAATAGCAAAACCGAACAAATTATGACAATACAATGTTGAGAGTTTTGATCTTGCATTTACTAAACTTTTCAAAATTATATTGAGATGATGATCTTGCATTGACAAAATATTTTTAGTTACAAATTTTGGTGATGACAAACTACATACTTTCAGGACTGACAGGAAATGTCCGACGCTGCACCAGTTCCTTGAAAAAAAAGGGAATTGTTTTCTACACTATCGACACAACAACTTATTTTTCAAAATTGTATCAAGAGGAAATTATAATTCCTGCGCACAACTGGATCGATATTCAGCATCTTGTTAAGATCCTAGGGGGCAGGAAGAAGGATGGAATGGCATCACTCGCAACTAGAATCCTCGATGAGTCGTACATCACAATGAAGGAAGATTTCTCTACGGATAGGCACGATTTCTGGAACGAGTGGCTGTTGTCTGATATAAAACTGAAGTATGCAGCCATAGATGCTTACGTGACCTACCAGCTATACAAGAAGATCCATGTTTTCAATGTTACCTCGTGTTTTGCCCTATTTGCAAGAGGGAAGACGAGCTTAGGGGAGCCCTTTATAGAAAATGCTGAATAGCTGAGTTTGAAGTTGAATATGCAAAGAAATTGGCTGCATCTAAAGCAGCTGACAGAGAGGCTGCAAAAGCAGCTGAAAGAGAGCTTGCAACTGAAGAAGCAGCTGACAGAGAGGCTGCAGCTGAAGCGGCAAACAGAGAGGCGGCATCTTCTAGCGGCAACAATCATGCCTGTGATGCACCGCTAATTGTGCCGCAGGACGCTGAAGATAGGAAAGCCAAGTCAGATGCCATTTGGGACAAAGCAGTTCGTCGGATGTGGAGTACCTGTAATGATGGCAAGCGCGTCAAGTGGTCTGATGAGGAGTGAATTAAATTTTACTTGTCAGTGTTATGTTTCTGTTTTGTGGAACTCAGTTAGCTTGCCAAGATGTCTAGCGCATCAAGTGATACTAGTAGAATAAATTTAACCCTTGTTGTGTTATGTTTTTGTATGTGTCTTGTAGCTTATCAATATGGTAGCTTCTTAACTGGCAGTTTGAAACAGTGCCCTTTTCCTCTCTCGCTAAACATATATATTTCATTTTGCCCAAATTGGTAGCAAATCTAGAGAAGATTCTCACTTTGATATTTCGTTTCCTTTTCGACCTCTTTTTGCCTCCAATCAGGTAGCAAATCTAGAGCAGCAAATCACACCAGGCAGAATACATTCATTCAAAAAACAAAACAAATGTAGATATAGCTGTGCGCAGCTAAATAGGATATAGCGATAGAAAGTAGGTTGCTTAACGAGGTTCGATGCATTCAGCCAGAAATAGGATATTTCTAGAAAGGAGCTGCTGGGCAGTAGGGGCAGCCGCCGCAGCTGTAGGCACATCCTACAAGCGCCCGCGCCTCCTCCATCTCCCTCTGGTGCTTCCGCCACTTCTTGCTGCCCAGTTTCTTGGACTTGGCGGCCTTGGGCCTGATTGGAGGCATGTGACCCTCTTTGATGGCCACCCGCTGGAGGTTTCGGAGGTGAATGCCGAGAGCAGCGATGTAGGCATTGATGTTTGCGGGCTCGGGCTTGCCGCTTTTGTGGATGCTGGAGCCCGCGGCCTCTACATGCTTCAGTAAGGTGTTCAAGACGGTGCCGACGGTGGCACGACTCGTCAAGCAGTAGACACCCCCCTTGCGGAAGGGGCAGCTGTAGGGGTCCCTGAGGAAGTCGTCGTACTTGCCGGCCCGCAGCCTCCTCAGCACCTGACGAGCCTTGGTGTGAATGGACTCGTCATCGCTACAGACAACCTATTGGAAGAAAGGGAAAATGGGGGAGTAGATGGTGTAAGAAGATCGAGCAATCGAAATGCGAACAAGCGAATCCTAATAAACCAAGATCTAGCATCCAACGATGGGAACGGTGTTGGATAATTACGCACAATTTCCATGATTAATTCCAGAATATTAAACATGACAATACCAGCTAAATTTTAAATAGATTAGCCCATTATTTCTAACAAACGGTAGAAGAACTAGGGGAGGGGAGCAAACCCAAGTTACCTCCGACCATAGGTCATCGATGCCGTTGTCGTAGGGGTTCAGCGGAGCGATGTACTTATCTGGATTGTAGGTGCCCAAGAAGTGCGTGATCTGCTTGTGACCGGCAGGGGCCTCCTCGTCGGCGGGGGGCTCCTCTTCGGCGGCTCCGTCGGTAGCTGGGATGGGGGCCTGGACGGGAATGGCGGCTGCCATCGATGCCTCCACTGGGGCCTGGACAGGGACAACGGCTGCTTTCAACGCATAGAGGGGGACCGGCGAGGAGACGGGGGCCTCCTCGCCGGTGGCCATGGAGGCGACGATGGCCACCTTATCCTCCTCGGCCATTGTCGACGCGGATGGGGTATTCTCGGGAGTTTGCGGATGCTGGTGGGATAGTGGAGAGGGTTGCGTGGGGACAGTGAGCGAGAGTGGGAGTGGGTGTGCGGAGAGGGGCTCTATAGTTAAGGTGGATAGAACCAAGGCACGTTTCGTTGCACCA